>OX451737.1:1108930447-1109615380 GCA_948472305.1 Vicia faba | reverse complement strand
AGAGAGAGAGAGAGAGAGAGAGAGAGAGAGAGAGAGATTTCTTCCCCAGCAATTGGAGAGACTGGTCTCTACCCACCCAAAACTGACTGATCAACTAAACTGACTTCCAAACTCAGTTCCGAGAAGGAGCTCCTATTTACTTATTTGTTGAATGGCCATTGATATTCACACTGCTACAGTTTGGAAGGGTGGTAAATGGCACCTGTTTCTGAAATTCCCCAAATGCCCCCATCTACCTCTTATTTATAACAACCTAACTAATGGCTTGAAAGGTATGCTCTTAACTGATGAGTCTTAATTAACTTTGGCTGAGTTGATTTCTTGGCAACATTCTTACTTCTCTTGTTGTTAACTTTCCTAATTTGTGGATTGTTGTGGTTGCTAACAGATTCCAGAATGCATGGTTTTGAAATTAGATTAATAAATTAAGTTATATGCAATGCACTGTCCTATAAAACTACAAAAACTAAGGATGCCAGAAATTACATTCTTAATTGGGAAAGAACGCAGAAAAACTAGATTATCTCATTAACACTATATAGTCTAACCACTAAGCCACTACAGAAGTTGTGATACTAACCATGCGTACAATCTTGGATATCATTGTGTTGGAGCCAGTCGAAGAAGATTCAATCCTTAAAGGACCATCCTGAAATAGATATTTGTTGGCAAATGCAATAGATTAATGATTGCCCTCCAAATCAAAGGGGGACAAGATCAAAACATCAGATGCGCCCCAGCTGTTAATTTAGCGAGACATCATAAAATTCAAGTTTGATTTCAAAACCTTACCCAATTTATAGTTCCTGCTGAAACTGTGAAGCCTTCCTCCTTAAATACAGGAAGTGATTCTCCTGTAAGCATGGATTCGTCCACAACGCTTCTTCCTGCAACAACCCTTCCCTGCCCAGAAGTTTATAATATTAGCAAGCAATACCATGTGAACCAACAAGACTCGTCATATATTCCTTCTTAAATCGTGAGGGGATGCCTCATGTTCAACGTTGTAAACAATTGTATAACTGTTTTCTAAGCCAATGCTATTACTATAGGTGGTGGAAGATTGGGCCCACTTTAGATACTTCAGATGCTTTTAAAGTGGTGTGTTCGGATTAGCAGTGGGGCAGAATTGATTCTAGCAGAATTAAGTTTAGTAGAATTGATTTTATCAGAATTGAGTTTAGCAAAATTGATTTATGTTTAGATACATTTATGTAAAAGTGAGTTGAACAATAAATTTCAGTGAAAAAAATCACTCAGAATCATTTTTGGAGACAGAAGCTACAAATTCATTCTAACTTTAAGTAGAATCAATTCTACATCTCTAGAATTGCTTTTGGTCATTCCAAAAGCCAAATCAAACATGCACTTAAACCTAAACTCACGTATCACACATATAACATAATTATAAAGTTATTAACATAAACAGAGTTTCACCAACAATCTGAAATGCTCCACCTCTATAGGAATAGTTTCTCCAGGCAACACCAACACTGAGTCTATTCGAATATCATCAGTTGGAACTTCCACACAAATTGCATCAGAGCTAAGCACATTGTCAGTAGATAGGGAACCTTCTGATGATGTAATGACAAGTCTTGACTGAGTAGATATCAATGACTGGGAAAAACATACACCCCAATGATTAAACCAACTTATAAATATGACTCGTCAAAAAAACAATGCTACTCTTTAAATTCAAACTATAACACGATGCTTAATGCTCATAAAATCCATTTTTCCTTTAACCGATGTTCCAGTTTCTTGGATTACTAGTTTTTATAAGAAATAATGATACACTATCTCTTATGTCTTAAATTAAGACTATTAACCAATGTTCCAGTTCTTGGATTACTAATTTCTCTAAGAAATAATGATATACTATCTCTTGTTTTTTAGATTAAGACCTTTAGCCAATGTTCAAGTTCTTGGATTACGATCTTTAAACAATTTTTCTTGATTTGTTAATTTCCTTTAGCCAATGTTCCACTTCATGGATTACGACTTTTAAATTCAAACTAGAAATGAAAGTTGAAATGAGATTGATTTTGAAATGGAACACCATCACAATCTCTTAATTATGCTGCGACTCTTCCAAAGGTCATATAATCATCAAAAGAGAACATAGTATTAGATCAGTCTATCCCAACAATGTTGGTGCAGTTAGGCTTCCAAGGCCTCAAGCGTCATCAACCACTAATGATATACTATCAAACATTGCCTACGAACTGTGTAATAATTTGTTTGAGATCACAAATTATCAGGTCTAGAAGTCCACACAAGTAAAAAAAATTTAAGGAACGTAATCTAACAGAAATCACAAATAAAAAGAAGTTTTACATTTAGGAAAAGAGATCAAACACGATTTTCAAAAAACAGACTTTTGAATTAAAATAAGGATGCCGGAAGATGGAAGAAGATTTTAAAATGGTCCAACAAGGACTAAGAATATAGAAAAGACAACAATTTTCTTGAAAACTTATTTTCCTGGAATATTATCAAACAAAAGAGATGGATCACATTGCAACTTACAAGTAATTCATTCATATCACTAGACGCCTGAATCCTTGCTTTTTCTTCCAGAGAACGTCCTAGAAGCACGAAACCAAGAAGCATGACCTGCATGCTAAAAGACAAAATCCTTATATGAGGAGCTTATTATCAACATGAATGTTAGAAATGCAAATAAAGAAGTTGAGGTTATTATATCTAAGCAAACAAAATCCCTAGCCAGGTTAAGTAGTAGTTTGCTTTTGCTTAGCTTAAAAAACAAATTTCCAAATGGAAAATATTGAGACATTTGAAAGTAAAGAAAGTCACCGGTTCATCAAAGAATGATGCATCCCATGCCAGCTCAGGGTTCAGCAATGAGATCTATAGCAGAGATGAAGTTCAAATTAACAGCACATAAAACAAAAAAACAGAAATTTAGCTGTTTCGTAACATAACGGAACACTCAAATCCCACAGAGAATCTCACCGAACTGATGATGAAAGCAGCTATTGAACCAAATCCCACGAGAGAGTTCATATTTGGCGACCCTTTCTTGAAAGCATTTAGACCATCAAAGAGTAACTCTGCAACATTTTCACGAGCCTAGTGCAGTTAGAAAATCATAACACTATGATTAACTCCTAATTATAAAGGAATATACCCCAGAACTGGCAAGATTTGAAACAATTTCTTCAAATTTACAAATACATTCATAATTTAAAGAATTCTCAGTATACTCGTGCCCTAAAAAACCAAAAATAGCAACTTTAAATATCTAAAAAAATTAAGTCCCAAAATAACTGACTTATCTAACCAATTCACTTATTACAAAAAAGTGTATAAATGAAGAGATCTAATAACAATTTTACTAAAATAACTTTATAAAGATGTATTGATGTATTCACATCTATGAAGCACCAACACCTATGAAAAAAAGGCGTGTTTGCGTCCATGTCCGTGTCAGACACAGATACTGACACTTGCGATTATATTTAATTAATTTATTTATTTTTAATTATTATTGGTGTCGCAAGGTCGCTGGCAGTTTCGTGTTCGGGTGTCCGTGCTTGATGTATTCACATTTACCATAAATGCATAATGAAAGATATTGTCCAAGAGAGCGATACAAACTAACCTCTTCCAGGTCCCAATAAAGCGCCCAAAGCTAATCCACCTTTCACATATGAGTTATGAAGAAATTCCATAACCGGTCCTACAAAAAGAAAAGCAAGTTATGTTTGAGGAATTTGGTTAGAAATTGAATTAAATTTGCAACTGAATAATGAAAATAGAATATTGCGTGGTTGGTTTGAACATTACCATGAGCAATATGAATCCCGAACGAATGAAAAATATGTGAAGCATGCGATCCACAGCACAGTGCGACCAAAGTCCAAGCGAAAGCGACGCGGTTACGGCTCTTGGCGAGAAGTTCCTCCTTCTTCTTCACCAATTCCTTCCACTTCCTAACATTTTCCGCCACTCCCAAACCGGACTCCCTCTTCTTAGTCGGAAACCCGCATTCGGTCAGTCGCAGAGCAAGGCTCTCAGCGACGCTCGCGTGTTCTTCTTCGAGGCGTTTAAGCTTGACAGCTGCTGTTTCGGTCAACATGTTGACCACGACGGAGTCAACTCGGTCGTCGGCGGAGAGAATGGTTTTGACTCGGGAGACGCAGCCGCCGCACATCATTCCGGTGACATCGAGAAGAAGCGGTGAGTCTTTGGTTTGTGACTGGGATTGAAGAAGAGGTGATTCCGGTGAGCGAATTTCAGTACTGAAAGAGTTCGAGACGGGGAAATATGGGCGGGAAATACGGCGGCGGTTGAGGTGGCGGTAGCAACGTCGTTTGGAGGGTAGTTGAGAAATGAAGCGGTGGTGATGATTGAGATTGAGTGTGTAATTGAAAGAGAGGTTAGGTGGGGAGGAGATGGGAAATGTTAGCAGATGAGTAGCCATTATCGGGAGTTGAAAAGGTGAACCACTAAAATTGTCATGTTACATAATGTTGTGATAGTCTCCATATGAAGTCATCGTTAGGGACCGCTTTCCTGCTATAGAGACGTACTAATCACGGGACTCTTCTTTGTTATATATAACACTTCTTTCACGTGTAAATCATTTTTACATTTTGGTTAAGTACTTTAATTATTGGTTCGAGTTTATCACAAATTTTTTTTCTAATTCAACCTCGATTCACGAACTTCGTTTAATACTTTAGATTCAACTCATTTATTTCACCGGCTTAAATGTCATTTTTAAAGTCTGTTTTTAATATATATTTAATTTTTAAATTAATATTTTTAAAATTAAAAATAGTAAAATAAAAGATTGAAATTTATATGATATTGATTTTATTTGTATAATTATTTTTGAAAATATTTTGCTTATTTGAGATTATAAATTATAAATTAAAATCGTTAGATTAAAATAAAATATATGGTTAAAATTGAGAGCAAATCTTTAAACCTCCTCTTAAAAAGAATATAATTCATTTCATATATAATCGAGTTGATTTATGAACCTAACGAGTCAAATTATATATAGTTCAAGTGTCATTTAGTTAACGAACTTAGTTTTTAATTCATATTCAACTCATTTAGTTCGTGAATCTAGTTCAACGATTTAATTCTCGAACCGAATTCCGAACTATTTTCGAGTTGATTCGGTTCATTATCAACTCTAATTTTGGATTGGTTTTTAAAAAGCTTTTGGAGAGTAAGGTTTTGAAAGGTGGAGTATTAAATTTATTGATTAATTGTATAATTTTATAAGTTTATCGGTAAGAAAGTGAAATAATTGATGTTTATACAAGTGTATTTATTGTTGATTACAAAAAAAAAAATTACGGGTATATTCAGAAGAAGAAAAATAATTAATGCATTTTAAAAATTTAAAAATTGAAGAGAGTCTTATAAAAATGTACAAGAAAAAAACTTTAAAAAGTTTTATAATTAGAGACAATATTAGCATTAAGTATTAAATTGTTATCGAGAAAACTGAATTGTAAAGTTGTTGTTGTTCTTGCAAATTTAAAGGTGGAGCTTGGTTGTGTTGTTAAGGGTATATTTTGGAATAATCTGTGCTCAAGATGCAACTCAACAGTTGGAATCTACAACTATTCCTGATTCTGAAAAATAGATTTTTGTAGCAAAAAATAAAAGAAAAAAAAGTCGAGATGGAAGAAAATAAGAAAAAAAATTGAGAAGGCAGAAAATAAGTTTAAATTGTTAGAATTAATCAGATATACATTCTCACAAAGTATAATATATAATTTATGCAGAAACCTGATAGTCATACAAACATGTATAAAATTGTATGATTGATAAAATAATTTTAAGAATATCTGGATCCATCGAGAAAGTTTCTATTGGCGAGAGTTAATACAGATAATGAATATTTGATGACTTGTGTGGTTCTTCCTCAACTGGTATTTTTAATGCCTTGAATATTCTTCAGATGGAGAAAAGAGATAATTTATTTGTGTACGGTATATTAGTGACTGTAGCCTATATATATAGTGTGATGGCCAATTAGGATTCTCACTTTTCTCAAATGGGTCATCCTGACATCCACTATTATTTGAGTTCATACTCAATTATTTAATTAATTAATTAATTAATTAATTAAATAATTCATAAATAAAATCTAAATAGTCTTTTAACATTATTTGATCACATAATTATTTAAGGCACTTTATTTGATAAAATAGCTAATATAATTAAATAAATATATTTGGCCACATAATAATTGGAATACTAATATAAGACTATACTATTAAAATATTTCAACAATCTCCCACATGATCAATATATTTTAATAATTATATCATAATTCTTTAGGCGTGCATCTGAATGTTATTTATCTTTAGATGTCAACTTTATAATCTGGTCCACCTCATACTGTTGGGTTTTAGGCTCCAATCCTATGTGGAGAAAGGCCCAATATGTGCAAGCCCATGTGTCTCACTTATCTAAGTGGAGAGGGGTCAATTAGGGTAAGTGTAAGAGGTCTGATTTAGGCAAGAGAGGCAAGAGAAAAGTGAGAGAAGAGAAGAGAAACATATTTTCGCACATACACATAGCAGCTACACTAGAATCGCGATATCTCATTCGTTCACCGTCCGATTTGGCCGAAATTTGAACTGCAGGTTCCTGACATCCGGTTCTTCAATCTGAATGGTGTGATCAGCTATCAGAGGTCTAAGGTGGGAGATATTGGCCATGCACAGTAGCAGCCCTTTGGAGTTTTCTGGTTCTTCTTTGTTCTCTATTTCATGTTTTGTTGCCTTGTTGTTTTGGCTGATTGTTGAGCACGATTTGTGCTACATTTGAGACTCTCTTGTACCCATACATTGATCATAGTGGAGTTTGTTTACTGGCTTGTGCCCGTGGTTGTTTTACTTCTCACTTTGAGAAGGTTTTTTCCACGTTAAAAATCTTGGTGTCTCTGTATTATTGATTTTTAGTTGCTGCATTATTTGTTGTTGCTCCTCACAGATTCAACAAGTTGGGGAAATTATATCCGCTGTGTATTGCTCTATTAGAGTTGTTACTGTTAATTATTGTTGAATTTCCCATCAGAGTGGCATCAGAGCTCTTTGGTTAAGGGGTTGTTTGACTTGTTTGAATGATGGAGGCAAATACAAATAGAATGATTTCTTTGAATGGCACTAATTATCATTTGTGGAAGGGAAAAATGAAGGATCTGTTATTTGTGAAAAATATGCATCTTCCTGTGTTTGCTAGTGAGAAGCCGGAATCCGAAACTGATGAAGAGTGGAATTTTGAACATCAACAGGTTTGTGGTTTTATTCGGCAATTTGTAGAAGACAATGTTTATAATCACATTGCCAATGACGAACATGCCAAATCCTTGTGGAAGAAGATTGAATCTTTGTATGCTTCTAAATCAGGGAATAATAAGTTGTATTTGTTGAATTCCTTGATGAATTTGAGGTACAAGGAGGGAACTTCTATTTCTGATCACTTGAATGATTTTCAAGGGCTCCTAGATCAATTGTCAGGTATGGGTATCAAATTTGATGATGAAATTTTGGGACTATAGCTACTGAATACTCTACCAGATTCTTGGGAAACTTTTCGGGTTTCAATTACAAACTCAGCTTCTGATGGTGTTGTCTCTTTGCAAAGTGTAAAGGGAAGTGTTCTGAATGAGGAGATGAGAAGGAAGGCACAGGGTACTTCATCTCATTATGAGGTACTTGTCACTGAGAACAGAGGCAGGAGTCAGAAAAAGGAACCGAAAGGGAACCGTCAGAATAGCAGGAGTGCGAGTAGAGACAACAACAGAAGTAAGTCCAAGTCCAGATACAAGAATGTTGAGTGCAATCATTATCACAAAATGGGGCACATACAGAAAAACTGTTTCATATGGAAAAGGGAGAACAAAAACAATAATAGTAAGCAGAGAGATAAGAATCATGATGATGATGATCGTGTTACTACTGCTACTTGTGATGATCTAATTATTCTTCGTGACCATGATTCAGTCAATCTTGTATCAGATGAGAGCATGTGGGTTGTTGATAGTGCTGCTACACTGCATGTTACACCAAGGAAGGAGTTCTTCACATCTTACACTGCTGGTGAATTTGGAGTGTTGAAGATGGGTAATGATGGTGTGTCCAAGGTAGTTGGTATTGGTGATATTTGTTTGCAGACCAACATGGGAGTGCAGTTGTTGCTGAGAGGAGTCAAACATGCTCCAGATGTTCGCTTCAATTTGATTTTTGTGCATATGCTTGATGAAGGTGGTTATGATAATCACTTTGGTTCTGGAAAATGGAAACTCACCAGAGGTAACTTGGTTGTGGCTAGAGGGGAGAAAGATAATAAAATGTATTGGACTAAAGCATTGATTTCTAAAGACAGTGTGAATGTCATGGATATGGAGGCTTCTTTGTGGCACCGCAGGCTTAGTCATATCAGTGAAAAGGGGCTGAATTGTTTAGCTAAAAAGGATGTGCTTCCGGGATTGAAGAGTGCAGAGTTGGAGAAATGTTCTCATTGCATGGCGGGTAAGCAGACTAGAGTATCCTTCAAGAAGCATCCTCCCTCAAGGAAGTCAGAGTTGCTTGAATTGGTGCATTCTGATGTTTGTGGCCCGTTGAAGGTAAAGTCATTTAGTGGTGCACTTTATTTTGTTACCTTTATTGATGATTGTTCCAGGAAGCTTTGGGTCTATGCCTTGAAGACAAAAGACCAAGTTCTGGAGAAATTCAAAGAGTTCCATGTTATGGTGGAGAGACAGTCAGGCAAGAAGCTGAAATGCATTCGTAGTGACAATGGTGGTGAGTATTGTGGATCATTTGATGTTTATTGCAAGCAGCACGGTATCAGACATGAAAAGACTCCTCCTAAAACTCCTCAACTGAATGGTTTAGCGAAGAGGATGAATAGGAATTTGATTGAAAGAGTTAGGTGTATGATTTCTGAAGCAAAGTTGCCTAAACATTTATGGGGTGAAGCATTGTACACGACAGTGCATGTTATTAATCTGAGTCCTGCGGTTGCTTTGAATGCAGAGGTGCCAGACAAAATTTGGTTTGGCAAGAATGTCAAATATGATCATTTGCGTGTCTTCGGTTGCAAAGCATATGTTCATGTTCCAAAGGATGAGAGATCCATGTTGGATGCAAAGACAAGGCAGTGTATTTTTATCGGGTATGGTCAGGATGAATTTGGCTACAAGCTATATGATCCAGTTGGGAAGAAAGCTGTTAGAAGCCGTGATGTGAATTTCATGGAAGACCAAACCATTGAAGACATTGATAAGATGGAGAAGACTACACCAGAGATTGATAATAGTTTGTCTGATGTTGATCTAGTTCGGAGGCATGTACATGATCTGGATACTGCTGAAAATAATGTTCAGAATGATGAGCAACATGATGATGTTGGTGACCAGCAGCTTGGAGATGATGTAGATATTCCTGTTGATGATGCTGAGGAGGAACACGAGATGTCACAAGATGAAGATCTTGGTGATGCTCCTGAACCACCTCAAGTTCAACTTTGGAGGTCTAATAGGCAGAGGAAACCATCTACCAGGTATCCTTCTGATGATTATGTTACCTTGACAGATGAAGGAGAACCTGAGTGTTTTAATGAGGCCATGGAGAGTGATGAAAAGAAGAAGTGGTTGGATGCTATGCAAGATGAAATTAAGTCTTTGCATGATAATCACACTTTTGATTTGGTTAAATTGCCTAAGGGCAAGAAGGCTTTGGAAAATAGGTGGATTTATAGGGTAAAGCAAGAAAGCAATTCTACATCTCCAAGATATAAAGCCAGATTGGTGGTGAAAGGTTTCAGACAGAGAAAAGGTGTTGATTTCAATGAGATTTTTTCTCCTGTGGTGAAGATGTCATCCATAAGAACCGTGTTGGGTTTGGCTGCTACTCTTGATCTAGAGGTAGAGCAAATGGATGTAAAAACTGCTTTCCTTTATGGTGATTTGGAGAAAGAGATTTACATGAAGCAACCTGATGGTTTTCTTGTTAAAGGCAAGGAAGACTATGTGTGCAGATTGAGAAAGAGCCTATATGGCTTGAAGCAAGCCCCGCGTAAGTGGTACAAGAAGTTTGAGTCTGTTATGTGTGAGAAAGGCTACAAGAAGACTACTTTTGATCACTGTGTTTTTTGTTAAAAAGTTTGCTGATGATAATCCTGTTATTGTATGTTGATGACATGCTTATTGTTGGGAAAAATATTTCCATGATTGACAGGTTGAAGAAGCAATTGGGCGATTCATTTGCCACGAAAGAAATGGGAGCTGCTAATCATATTCTTGGTATAAGAATCATGCGTGACAGGAACAAGAAGAAACTTTGGCTGTCACAGGAACACTATGTTAAAAGGGTGCTTCAGAGGTTCCAAATGGAAAATGCTAAGGCTGTAAGTACTCCTCTTGCTGCTCATTTCAAATTGAGTGTTAATCAGAGTCCTTCCAATGAAGCTGAAAAATTAGATATGAAACGGGTTCCTTATGCATCTGCTGTGGGGAGTTTGATGTATGCAATGGTGTGTACAAGACCTGATATTGCACATGTTGTTGGTACAGTCAGTAGATTTCTGTCTAATCCAGGTAGAGAGCATTGGAATGCTGTGAAATGGATTTTGAGGTATCTTCATGGTACTACCAGTTTGAGGCTTTGTTTTGGAGCTGATATACCTACTCTTGTAGGCTATACTAATTCTGATATGGCTGGAGACATTGAATCCAGAAAGTCTACTTCAGGCTACTTGATTAAGTTTGCAGGGGGAGCTGTGGCATGGAAATCCAGATTGCAGAGATGTGTTGCATTATCCACTACTGAGGCAGAGTTTATTGCCATTACAGAAGCATGCAAGGAGTTGATTTGGTTGAAGAAATTCTTGCAGGAGCTTGGTTTTATGCAGGACAAATACTTGTTATTTTGTGATAGTCAAGGTGCAATTCATCTTGGTAAGAATTCAACTTTTCATTCTAGGTCCAAGCACATTGATGTTAGGTATCATTAGATACGTGATGCTTTGGATGCTGGGTTGTTGGAATTGGCCAAGGTTCATACAGATGATAATGGTGTTGATATGATGACCAAGGCATTACCGAGAAGCAAGTTTGAAACTTGTTGTGAGATCGCCGGTTTGGCGATCACCTCCACATAGTTGTGAGGGGAGATATGTTGGGTTTTGGGCTCCCATCCTATGTGGAGAAAGGCCCAATATGTGCAAGCCCATGTGTCTCACTTATCTAAGTGGAGAGGGGTCAATTAGGGTAAGTGTAAGAGGTCTGATTTAGGCAAGAGAGGCAAGAGAAAAGTGTGAGAAGAGAAGAGAAACAGATTTTCGCACATACACATAGCAGCTACACTAGAATCGCGATATCTCCTTCGTTCACCGTCTGATTTAGCCGAAATTTGAATTGTAGGTTCCTGACATCCGATTCTTCAATCTGAACGGTGTGATCGGAGATCAGAGGTCTGAGGTGGGAGATATTGGCCACGCACAGTAGCAGCCCTTTGGAGTTTTCTGGTTCTTCTTTGTTCTCTATTTCATGTTTTGTTGCCTTGTTGTTTTGGCTGATTGTTGAGCACGATTTGTGCTACATTTGAGACTCTCTTGTACCCATACATTGATCATAGTGGAGTTTGTTTACTGGCTTGTGCCCGTGGTTGTTTTACTTCTCACTTTGAGAAGGTTTTTTCCACGTTAAAAATCTTGGTGTCTCTTTGTGTTGTTGATTTTTAGTTGTTGCATTATTTGTTGTTGCTCCTCACAGATTCAACAAGTTGGGGAAATTATATCTGCTGTGTATTGCTCTATTAGAGTTGTTACTGTTAATTGTTGTTGAATTTTCCATCACATACATCAATAATGGAATCATCGCGCCTGTCGTCACTAACGTATAACGTGATGGAACCCCCGACGACCACCACATAAATGTACTTGATGACATAGATCGATATGGATGATTGACATAGAAATTTCATGCAATGTGATCTCTAAATCATGTATATTTTCAATTGGTTCAACTGAAGTTTTTATTGAGATTAAATTAAAGTTTGCAAATTCAATATTTACACAAACGATACTAAACGGTTATAACAATAACATAAATACCTTATAAACATTATTTCTGCAGATAATCTTAACATAAATTCTCTATCGTTATCAAAATAATATTATTAAACATAAAGAAGGTTCCACTAATCTAAGACATCTTTAGTGACAATAATCATATGAAAGTCCTTATATCTTTGATTAGTGAGTCTTTAACTTAAATTCCATATGCATATATTATAGTTTCAACAATAATAACTTATAAGTCAATGAACTTTTAAAACATATTATTAAAATAATATATGACCGCCTTACAACAAAATATAAATTGAGTGATTTTGTCAAATTCTTATATTAAATTGTAATTGAATAACATAAATACTTACCTTCATTTACTTTGTATTAAAATGTCTATTCGACATCTAAAATATCAGAGTCAAACATATTAATGATCTCCCTATTGTCAGATCTTCAATTTATAAGTACAAACTTTTTTGTTCTCTACAATAATTCTCATGGTTGGCCTTTTTTTTCTTCAACAATTCAATTTTGAATTGTTCAAGTATCTACTTAATGATTTTATGTACGTCTTTCCATATACGTATAAAATCATATAGTACATGATTCCCACAACCAAAGTATAAAAAACTTAATTTTCTAAATTTTCAATTCTTTTATTTTAGACAATGATTGAAACTTAATAGTATCCCTTGATAATTGAGACATATCCCAGTTTACTGTCTTTCATGTCAGTTTTATTTTCAACTTTATATATATATATATATATATATATATATATATATATATATATATATATATATATATATATATATATATATATATATATATATATATATATATATATATATATATATATATATATATATATATATATATATATATATATATATATATATATATATATATATATATATATATATATATATATATATATATATATATTTTGTGATAACCGAATGATATCTTGAGAATAATCTCTAAGTATCTAAATACCTAATACAAAAGAGATGTGCCCAAGATCTTTCATAATTGTTAGAGATTTATTGGTTTCACAAAACAATCATATATCATTGCTTACTAAATAAAATCGACACATTAAACTAGGAATATAAACTTACTCCCACTGAACTTGTAAAACCCAATAATTTTTCATAATAGAAATCTCAAAATCAAGTGAGACAATTACCTTATGAATTATTGTGGTATCACTAATGAGACAATTTCATTAACTTATAATGAATTTTATCTGTTTAGAAACCATAAACTTTGTATCTATTGATACAAAATTTTCTCTTGTTGCACCATATTATTTTTCTTAATGTCATCATTAAGAAATACTAACTTGATATCCATCTTACGAAGCTCCAAAATTATAACAAGTAACAAGTTTCATAACTATCATAATAGAGTCTTTCAATCATACTGAATAGAATTTCTCTTTTCAGTCAACTCTTTATGATATTGGATGCTCTAGTTCTTGAGAATATTGAGTTTGATCTTCAAGGATTAATTTTTTATTTTAATTGAGAGAAAGAACAACAATATCCACATGAGGGTCCAAATTTGCTATATAAATAGCAACTATATAAATTGAGTTAGAATCAATTCTTTCTCACTCAATTTTGTTTTTTGAACATATCTCTCCCCCCAAACTTAATATTCTCAAGACACATTATAATATTTGTCTCAAAATATTCCTTAACTTGAGACTAAAGTTTATATTTTTCAAACTTTTCAACAATTCTAGATTGTCACAAGTCACGACTGAATTAACTATAATAATATTTGAATTTAAAAGATAAATTGAATCTATCATTTAAAAAAAAGAGCTTATGATATTAAAATAAAACTTTATTCATCTACCAAATTGTCTTTTAAATACAAATTTAAGCTTATAATAACAATTTAAAATAGTTAAAAGTAAATAAAGAATATCAACCTTCACCAGATTTATCCCCTTTAAATTGTTGTATATTTCAACACCATTGAACATTTGTCAGTTCAGATCATATTTTCTTATTATTCTTTATTTGTCCTTATCCTTTGAGGTATTTACCAAATGAGAAATATTTTTATTTTCTCTTGCTTCAATCTTTATTTTATTGCACACTTTATGAAATTATTCTATTAAAGAATAATTTCTAACTTTAATAGTTATAAACTTAAGTGTGCAAAGAGAATATCATATGCTAAATTTTTGATAAAGTCACCTAATTGACGAAACTATAACGTTTTAGCAAAATTATATAGTTTTATAATATGCTTATGATATTTTCTTTGCTTAATAATCTTAATGAAAAGTCATCACTCCAATGAGAGTTTGTCTTTTGCTTTATTGCTTTAGAAGCACTAGATTTTAAGCAAAAATAATATGATAAAATTTATGTCATCTTAAATAACACCTATAATGTCTCTGATTGTAAAACTTTAAGATTATAGAACTGTGTAATTTGAAATGTAATCACTTTTAAACTCGAGTCTCACTTTAAATATACTAAATTAAGAGAGGATTTGAGTTTCTCCATCATTATGTAATAGATCCAAAAATCATAATATTCATATTTTATTCTTACAATTAGAACTTTTGAGAATCAAAATCTAACTTATTTTGCAGATATATAAACTATATTAGTTTATAGAGAATAAAAAAATGCACTCATCAAAATAGAAAGTTCACCATTGATATTAAGTCTTTAGGCAATAAAATCAATTGTTAGTAATATTAAATTTTAATGATCAAACACTGATAATTAATGTTAGAACAAAGTTTGAATCTACTACCCTAAGTTAAAGTTTTGATGATAACAAAATGCAAGAATATATAAATTGTATGATTCATGTAAGACATATTTGCTACCTAAAAATTATGCTTTGTTTTACAGAAACTCTGATGAGTATCAGCATAAGAATATCATCATCAGCATCAGAAGATGAATTATCAACATCAGCATCAGAGGATGTTATATCAGATGCCAGAATCAGAAGATCAAAGCATGTGCTTACGCTGAAGCCTGATGAACAGATATGTGCGTAACAATCTAAACTCTGATCAAGACAACAATAATTCATCAGCACCAAGCAGCGTCAGAATAAGCCAAAGTCAGAACACGCTTTATTGGCAACGGTACTGTGCATTCAAGATACTTTATTATCAACGGTATTATTCCAAACAAAGATCTGCTTAATATGGAAAGAATGTAATTGGCATTGAAACAGAATAATTGGCTACAACGTACCATTTTCCAATGCTATATAAACAAGCAAGTGAGGAACAAATTGGCTAATTCTCTACAACTCTCTACACGCCAAAAAGCTATTCATATTCATCCTTATTCCCAGTTTGCTAAAAGCTCTCAAATTACCTATTCTATTGTTTTAGCATTCTAGTTCTCATAAGCTTAATTTGTGTAATATCACAGTTGTGATAAACAGTTTTATAGAAAACATTCAACACACTTAGATTTCATTTCTCTGTAAAGAAGTATTTCCTTGAGAAACCGGTTTGTGGTTTTGACTCAAGAAGGCTTTAGCAGTTGTTAAAGCAGTTGTAATATTCACTAGAATATAGTGGATTAAGACCTCGTTGGAGAGAGGCGAAATCACCTTGACGGGTGGACTGGAGTAGTTTGAGATCAAATGAACCAGGATAAAAATATCGTGTTGTCTGCAATTGATTTCAAGTTTTACAATTCAAACCCCCTTCTTGTGTTTTTCACTTCTTCAATTGGCATCAGAGCGCCTGGTTCTGAGCTAAAACACTTAACCGTGTCAATACAAGATCCAGCGTCAGAAAAACACAATGGCAGGAACATATCAACACAGCAGCAATGACAACAATGAAGATAGAGACAGATTCAGCGGCAAACCTCCAGTCTTTGGTGGAGAGAATTTTGATTACTGAAAAGACAGAATCGAAAGCTTCTTTCTGGCACATGATGCTGATCTGTGGGACATGGTGACAGATGGATACACGCACCCAGTGAATGCTAGTGGTCAGAAGATTGACAGGAAGGCAATGTCTGATCAATAAAAGCGTGACTTCAAAAATCACCACAAGGCCAGAACCATTCTTCTCAGCGCCATCTCTTACGCTGAATATGAAAAGATATCCAACAGAGACACAACAAAGAACATGTTTGAATCACTCAGAATGACGCATGAAGGCAACATTCAGGTCAAAGAAACTAAAGCTCTTGCGCTCATTCATAAGTATGAGGCATTCAAAATGGAAGAAAGTGAATCAATTGAAACAATGTTCTCAAGATTCCAAATTCTGGTGGCTGGTCTCAAGGTTCTGGACAAAGGATACTCTACTGCTGATCATGTCAAGAAGATCATCAGAAGCTTGCCAAAACAGTGGAGGCCAATGGTTACAGCGCTGAAGCTAGCCAAAGACCTAAACAAAATCTCTCTGGAGGAACTTATCAGCTCCCTCAGAAGTCATGAGATAGAGCTAGAAGCTGATGAACCTCAGAAGCAAGGTAAGCCTCTGGCATTAAAATCTAACAGAAAATCTGACTCTAAAGTTTTGCAGGCAGTTGAAGAAACATCTGATGGGTCCTCATCAGAAGAAGACGAACTTTCCCTCCTCTCTAGAAGAGTGAACCAACTATGGAAGCAGAGGCAAAGGAAGTTCAGGAATCCCAGAAGATCTGATCAGAATGAGTCCTCTTCCAGATACAGAAGGTCAGACTCTTCCTCTGGATACAGAAGATCTGAAGGCTCTTCAGGAAGCAGGAAGTCAAACACCAAGGACATCACTTGCTATAAATGCAACGAGCAAGGACAATATAAGAGTGACTGTCCAAAGCTTTAGAGGGAAAAGCCCAAAAAGAAGTTTGGAAGAGAAAAGAAGAAAAGTCTCATGGCTATATGGGATGACTCTGACTCGTCTGAAGCTGACTCAGAATCAGATGATGAGAGAGCAAACATAGCTCTCATGACCAACATATCAGAAGACAATGAAGCTTCTGAATCAGACTCAGAATCAGACACCGAAGAGGTATTTCCTGACTTTGCAATTAATTTTACTAAGGCTGAACTTGCTGAAAGCCTTAACGAAATTCTGGAAAGGTACCAGCAGATCAGAGTTAAATTCAGAAACCTGAAAAGGAATCTTGAATCTGACTCTGATAAAACTGAGAGTCTTAAATTGGAAAATTCTGAGCTGAAAAATAAAATTTCAAAGTTAGAAAATGTCTTACAAAACTCTCAGAAGGAAACAATTTCTGAAACTCCCAGCAGCGCTGATGAGATCATCAAGGAGTATGATCATAGCTTTCAGAAGTTCCTTGCTAAAAACATAGATAGAAGCAAAATGGCTTCAATGATCTATGGAGTTAGCAGAAACGGCAGAAAGGGAATAGGATACCAAGGTAAGGTTCCTACACCAAAAGATGCCATGGATTTAACTATTAAACACACTCCTCTAAATTTACACTTTGTGTATGGTCACACACATGACATTAAATATACTAGTAGTATTTATTCTGTGAAACCAAAATTCAACCAGAGTTTTGGTAAAGCTAACAAATCAGGACCCAAGAAAATATGGGTACCTAAGGATAAAATAATACATGTTGTAGATATCTTTAGCAGCAAATCAGAAACACCAGTCATGGTACCTGGACTCTGGCTGCTCACGACACATGACGGGAAGAAGGCATATATTCCAAAGCCTGGAACTTAAGCCTGGAGATCACATAGGCTTTGGAGGCAATCAGAGGGGAAAGATCATTGGCTCTGGAACTGTAGGTAATGGAAATCTTCCCTCTATAAACAATGTTCTGCTAGTAGATGGATTAATGCATAATCTGTTATCAATAAGTCAATTAAGTGATAACGGTTATGATATAATCTTTAATCAAAAATCATGTAAAGCTGTTAGTCAGAAAGATGGGACTATCCTATTTAATGGAAAGAGGAAAAACAACATTTATAAAATCAAACTTTCTGAACTGAAAATTCAGAATGTAAAGTGTCTTCTGTCTGTTAACAACGAGCAATGGATCTGGCACAGAAGATTGGGGCATGTTAGTATGAGAAGAATATCTCAGATTTACAAACTCAATCTGGTCAGAGGACTTCCTAATCTGAAGTTCAATTCAGATGCTCTGTGTGAAGCATGTCAGAAAGACAAGTTTGCAAAATCTTCTTTCAAATCAAAAAATGGTGTTTCTACCTCTAAGCCATTAGAACTTCTGCACATTGACTTATTTGGACCAGTTAAAATTGCTTCAGTCAGTGGCAAAAAGTATGGGTTAGTAATCGTAGATGACTATAGCAGATGGACATGGGTAAAGTTCTTAAGACACAAGGACGAGTCACACTCTGTGTTTGTCACCTTCTGCAACCAAGTTCAGAATGAAAAGGATCTTAGAATCGTTAAAGTCAGAAGTGATCATGGTGGAGAGTTTGAAAACAAAGATTTTGAGTCATTCTTTAATGACAAAGGCATTCTGCATAATTTCTCTTGTCCTAGAACTCCCCAGCAAAATGGAGTTGTAGAACGAAAGAACAGAACATTGTAAGAAATGGCCAGAACCATGATCAATGAGACAAACGTTGCTAAGATCTTCTGGGTAGAGGCAATAAACACAGCGTGCTACATTCAGAATAGAATCTCCATAAGACCTATTCTGGAAAAGACTCCATATGAATTGTGGAAGAACAAAAAGCCCAACATTTCATATTTTCATCCATTTGGATGTACTTGTTTTATATTAAATACAAAAAATTATTTGAACAAGTTTGACTCTAAAGCACATAAGTTTATTATGTTAGGATACTCTGAACGCTCAAGAGGGTACAAAGTATACAATACAGAAACACAGATTGTGGAAGAATCAATCAGTGTTCGTTTTGATGATAAGCTTGACTCTGAAAAGTCAAAGCAGATTGAAGTTTTTGCAGGTATGGAAGTTGAATTTACAGGTTCTGAAGACAAGTCATCAGAAGCTCTAAATAAAGACACTCCTTCAACATCAGAAGGAGGGACTGCTAGCAATCCAGCAACATCCGTTGACCAACCTTAGAAAAGACTACCCAGAAGCAGCTTGGATCACCCAGAAGAAACTATCTTAGGAAGAAAGGAAGATCCAATCAGAACAAGAGCCAGCTTCAGAAACTCTGAAGAATCCCTCATGGGACTTGTGTCTCTGATTGAACCCTCTTATATTGATGAAGCACTTCTGGACAATGACTGGATTCTAGCAATGCAAGAAGAGCTGAATCAATTCACCAGAAATGACGTGTGGGATCTAGTTCCCAGACCAAAAGGACTCAACGTCATTGGAACAAGATGGGTGTTCAGAAATAAGCTGAACGAACAAGGTGAAGTCATCAGAAACAAGGCACGACTGGTAGCACAAGGTTATAGTCAACAAGAGGGGATAGACTATACAGAAACCTTTGCCCCAGTCGCCAGGTTAGAATCTATCAGACTTTTAATTTCGTTTGCTGTTAATAAAGGCATCACTCTGTATCAGATGGATGTCAAGAGTGCATTCTTAAATGGATATATAGAAGAAGAGGTTTATGTGAACCAACCCCCTGGTTTTGAAAGTACAAAAAATCCAGAATATGTTTTCAAACTAAAGAAGTCACTATATGGTCTGAAACAAGCTCCCAGAGCTTGGTATGAAAGACTAAGTAACTTTCTGTTAGAAAAAGAATTCACCAGAGGGAAAGTGGACACTACCTTATTCTGTAAGTCAGTTAAGAATGACATCTTAGTTTGTCAAATTTATGTTGACGATATTATTTTTGGATCTACTAATCCTTCTCTTGGAAGAAAATTTGCTAAGTGTATGCAGGCAGAATTTGAGATGAGCCTCATGGGAGAACTGAAATTCTTTCTGGGAATTCAGATCAATCAAAATCCAAAGGGAACTTACATTCATCAGAGAAAATATGTCAGAGAACTTCTGAAGAAATTTGGTCTCTCAGAATGTAAGTCATCAAAGATTCCAATGCATCCCACGTGCATTCTGGAAAGAGAAGAGGTAAGCAAAAAGGTAGAACAGAAGGTCTACAGAGGTATGATTGGTTCTCTTCTTTATCTGACGGCTTCAAGGCCTGATATTTTATTCAGCGTATGTATTTGTGCAAGATTCCAATCAGATCCTAGAGAATCTCACTTAACAGCTGTTAAGCGAATTTTCAAGTATCTGAAAGGTACTACTAATCTGGGTTTATTTTATAAGAAATCTAGTGATTACAGCTTAGTAGGTTACTGCGATGCTGACTTTGCTGGAGACAGAGTAGAGCGTAAAAGTACTTCTGGAAGCTGCTAGTTTCTGGGAGAAAATCTGATCTCTTGGTCCAGCAAAAGGCAATCCACAATTGCGCTATCAACAACAGAAGCTGAGTACATAGCAGCAGCACACAAATGCTCTGGATGAAAAGTCAGCTTGAAGACTTTCAGATTTTTGAGAGTAACATCCCTATACTCTGTGACAATACTTCTGCCATTTGCTTAAGTAAAAACCCTATTCTGCATTCTAGGGCTAAGCATATAGAAATAAAACATCATTTAATTAGGGACTATATTTAGAAAGGAATTTTGAACTTAAAATTTATTGATACAGACCATCAATGGGCTGATATCTTCACTAAACCACTTTCTGAAGATAGGTTCAACTTCATTCTGAAACATCTCAGCATGAAGCTCTGCCCAGAGTGAAAATGTTTTAATTTTATATATTAACTTTCATAATGTGTTTTATTTTACTGTGAACGTCTGATCAATCTTCTTTCAGAAAGTTAGACATGCAGATTGTATCAGAGTCTATCTATAAAGATCTGAGCGTCTCATGTCAAAGATAAACATGCTGTTCACCAAATCAAACAAGTGGCATCCAATCATCAGCAAATCTCTGAAGCAGAACACGCGTGCACGCTTCTGAGAAGGCAAAACGCTGATTGGATGCATTGAGACACATGTCTGGTAACCGTTCCAAATATCTTTCTCAAATCCCCCAAAATCAGCAAGCATTAAATGCACGTAATCATGAGTTAAATTGTAATCATGAGTTAATTCTCTCTCTTAAAACCGTTTACATTTTCAAAACATCTTTTGAAATCTATTTAAACACCTTAACATCATTCATTAAATTTTTACTGTCTTTTGCAAGCATCAAAAATTTCTCTGCATTCTTACTTGTGTGTTCATCCTTTTCCAAAGAAACCCTTCTTTAAGTTTTTCTCAAAAAAAAAAACCCTAAGTGTGAACATGGCAACCTCTAGCAATGTTTCTGCAGGTTCCCAGCAAGACGCTTCATCTGAGCAATACCAGATTCCCTTCAGAACTCTACTTACTCCGGTGAAGAACTTGGAAGTTCTGTCTGAACTGATCGTTGATTTCACCAGTTTGAAAGATAATGGCTTCGATTTGACTGAAGAAATTAGGGCACAAGGATGGGAGAAGTATTTTGATAGGTTGGTGAGGCCAACATTCCCCATTCTGGTTAAGGAGTTCTAGATTCATGCATCTGCTTCAACGCATCAGGTTACATCATACATCATGGGAAAGAAGATTGTGATCACTGAGGATCACATTGCTAGATTGATTGGATACAACGGTGGCGGCATCCGCTGTATTGACATGGCAGAAAGATCTGGAAACACTGGCTTAGTTGCTAGAAAGATTTTCACTCATTGGGTTCCCAGCAGCAAGATAAGAGATTTAAAGGATCAACACAAAATCTGGGCAAAGATCATCTTGGGTTGCTTCAACCACAGGAAGCCCACAAGCTCTCCTGACTACATCAACATAGATCAACAATATCTGCTCTATTTTATTGCTAAGAAGACCAAGATCAACCTTGCTCATCTTCTGTTCAATCACTTGAAGACCAGCGTCAAGGAGACAAGAGAAGAAGAAAAGACAAAAAGGGATTGGATACCCTTTGGAAGATTAATATCAGATATTCTGACTGAGAATAGGCTGATAGAACACCTTACAGAAGCACAGGAAATAAGTTCTCTGGAACCAGCGGTTGGCAAGCAGCTGAATGCAAAGAATATGAAAAAGATGAAACTGATAGAGAATATCAGAAAGGAGCCCAGCGTCACTCCTCTTGCTGACATCACCAGCAGAAGAGTCCCTCTGAGCGAATTTCCCATATTCTCTGAGATTGACTCTAAACCAGTCATCGTTCTCAGATACTTGGACGCGTGTAAAGCTGATGGCACAGATCCTGATCTGAACATCAAAGATCTGCACCCGCAAACTTCAGAGGTTACCTTGAAGAAGACGAAGAAGAGAAAGGCAGCTTCAGAAGGACCATCCCAGTAGACCTCTAAGAAGAGAGGTAATCTATCTGCTGTTAATGTTTTAAATTCATCTGCTGTTCCAACATTGATCCCAACCCCTGCTTCATATGAACTCCCAATCCCCATACCAACCATTGATGATACCGAACCAGAGTTTGACCCTTCTGAGTCACTAACTCTCAGGAGATCCCGCACCAAAAATCCAAAACCCACAACATCAAAAAAATCAGAACTTGATAAAGTTCTTTCTGAAATTGACCGACGTTCTTCCGCTCCCCTCTCAGAAAATCCAAACACTCAACCAGAAACTGCTTATTCTCCCCAACCAGAACATACACTCTCACCCATACCAGAAATTCCACAACCTCCCTCTCCACAACCAGAAACTCCACCTCCCTCTCCATAACCAGAACTTAATCCACCTTCTCCTCAACCATCATCTCCACAACCTGAGTTTCATCATTCTGAAACTCCATCACCTGAACCTCAAACCCCTGAACCTCACTCACCTCAATCCTCTGAACCACAACCCTTGGCAATTCAACTGCCATGTGGTACAACTGTAAACATACCCCAACTGCCATCATCACTAGAAACTACCCCTCCAAATACTCCAAACAGTACAATAATCATTTCTAATTCTCCCACTCCATCTCCCAAACAAAATACAGATGACCACATCAAGACCTTCATTGACCTCACAGTCCTTGACCGCCTTGCTGATCTTAAAAACAAAATAGCCATTCCCAAACCCAAACAACTAGATGTTGGTGCTGGCATTTTGAATTTTGAAACAGGCTTGCAGAATTGGATTGCTTCTCTAAAGCAGGTTTGTCCTGGAATGATTGATCCTGCTGCTTCAGACCAACTCTGGACACAATTCAGAAGTTGGGTACGCGCTGAAACCTTCAAGCTGCAAGACATAAACTATGAACAAGCTCAACAGAACTTCAACAAGCTGCTGAAGGAAGTTGAAGGTCAGCTGCTGAAGGAGGAAGTGATACTTCTGGACAGTGAGCCATGGTCTGATAAGCGTCCATCCTCAAGAGTTCAACCAGCAGAAGATCAGACTATTCAAGCTGAATATGTTAGTCAAGAAGAAGATGTTGCAGAAAGCTCTCAGAAGCATTCTGTTTCTGACGTCTCTCAAGCTGCTCTAGACAGGCAGACTCTTGAAGAGCTGAAGCAGAATGATATTCGTCTGCAGAAAAGAATGGATGAGAATGATGAACGTATGAAGGAAAGGTTGTATGTGCAAGATAACAAGATTGATACAGTATTCAGCATGGTGCATAAGCAGAATGAAATTGCTGATCAGATTAAGACCATGCTAGAGGCTCTGTTCACACGCCTTCCACCCCAACCTTAGATTTTTGTTTCTCAATGTTTTCATTGTTTTCTTTCCATGTCTTCTGTACTTCTTCTAAGCTTTGAATTAAATATAATGGTTTTTTCTGCACTGATTGTTTTACCTTCATTTACTTGCACTTTTTGATTGCTGACAAAAAGGGGGAGAAAAAGAATGATATTTTTCAATAGCGGATTACTGAGACAAAAAGTCTCAAACATTCTAACACTCTGATATACTTGAATGTTTCCTTGTTTTGCATAAGCTTACATGTACAAGAAGTAAATAATCTCTGATACACTGAAGCTCTGCTCGAGTAAAGGAAAGATCTGATGCTCAAAGAAAGTTCAAGAAAGATCTGATGCTAAAGGATTCAAGGAATTAAAAAGGGAAGTAATAAACTCAGGGGGAGTTTTTCTCTTCATAACTCTGATAATTTTTCATATCCTTAAAAACTCTTATACCTTTTTATTTCTCCTTATCCGTGCTACCTACATATCTATCTTTGATACCTATCTGTTTAATTCTGATACAATTTATACTTGGTTATCTCTGATACCTTTCTCGTTAGTTTTCAATTGAAAAAATTCTAGTTTTTGTCATCATCAAAAAGGGGGAGATTGTTAGAACAAAGTTTGAATCTACTACCCTAAGTTAAAGTTTTGATGATAACAAAATGCAAGAATATATAAATTGTATGATTCATGTAAGACATATTTGCTACCTAAAAATTATGCTTTGTTTTACAAAAACTCTGATGAGTATCAGCATAAGAATATCATCATCAGCATCAGAAGATGAATTATCAACATCAGCATCAGAGGATGTTATATCAGATGCTAGAATCAGAAGATCAAAGCATGTGCTTACGCTGAAGCCTAATGAACAGATCTGCGCGTAACAATCTAAACTCTGATCAAGACAACAACAATTCATCAACACCAAGCAGCGTCAGAATAAGCCAAAGTCAGAACACGCTTTATTGGCAACGGTACTGTGCATTCAAGATACTTTATTATCAACGGTATTATTCCAGACAAAGATCTGCTTAATATGGAAAGAATGTAATTGGCATTGAAACGGAATAATTGGCTACAACGTACCATTTTCCAATGCTATATAAACAAGCAAGTGAGGAACGAATTGGCTAATGCTCTACAACTCTCTACACGCCAAAAAGCTATTCATATTCATCCTTATTCCCAGTTTTCTAAAAGCTCTCAAATTACCTATTCTATTGTTTTAGCATTCTAGTTCTCATAAGCTTAATTTGTGTAATATCACAGTTGTGATAAACAGTTTTATAGAAAACATTCAACACACTTAGATTTCATTTCTCTGTAAAGAAGTATTTCCTTGAGAAACCGGTTTGTGGTTTTGACTCAAGAAGGCTTTAGCAGTTGTTAAAGCAGTTGTAATATTCAGTTGAATATAGTGGATTAAGACCTCGTTGGAGAGAGGTGAAATCACCTTGACGGGTGGACTGGAGTAGTTTGAGATCAAACGAACCAGGATAAAAATATCGTGTTGTCTGCAATTGATTTCAAGTTTTACAATTCAACCCCCCTTCTTGTGTTTTTCACTTCTTCAATTGGCATCAGAGCGTCTGGTTTTGAGCTAAAACACTTAACCGTGTCAGTACAAGATCCAGCGTCAGAAAAACACAATGGCAGGAACATATCAACACAGCAGCAATGACAACAATGAAGATAGAGACAGATTCAACGGCAAACCTCCAGTCTTTGATGGAGAGAATTTTGATTACTGGAAAGACAGAATCGAAAGCTTCTTTCTGGCACATGATGCTGATCTGTAGGACATGGTGACAGATGGATACACGCACCCAGTGAATGCTAGTGGTCAGAAGATTGACAGGAAGGTAATGTCTGATCAACAAAAGCGTGACTTCAAAAATCACCACAAGGCCAGAACCATTCTTCTCAGTGCCATCTCTTACGCTGAATATGAAAAGATATCCAACAGAGACACAGCAAAGAACATGTTTGACTCACTCAGAATGACGCATGAAGGCAACATTCAGGTCAAAGAAACTAAAGCTCTTGCGCTCATTCAGAAGTATGAGGCATTCAAAATGGAAGAAAGTGAATCAATTGAAACAATGTTCTCAAGATTCCAAATTCTGGTGGCTGGTCTCAAGGTTCTGGACAAAGGATACTCTACTGTTGATCATGTCAAGAAGATCATCAGAAGCTTGCCAAAACAGTGGAGGCCAATGGTTACAGCGCTGAAAAGTCAAAGCAGATTGAAGTTTTTGCAGGTATGGAAGTTGAATTTACAGGTTCTGAAGACAAGTCATCAGAAGCTCTAAATAAAGACACTCCTTCAACATCAGAAGGAGGCACTGCTAGCAATCCAGCAACATCTGTTGACCAACCTCATAAAAGACTACCCAGAAGCAGCTTGGATCACCCAGAAGAAACTATCTTAGGAAGAAAGGAAGATCCAATCAGAACAAGAGCCAGCTTCAGAAACTCTGAAGAATCCCTCATGGGACTTGTGTCTCTGATTGAACCCTCTTCTATTGATGAAGCACTTCTGGACAACGACTGGATTCTAGCAATGCAAGAAGAGCTGAATCAATTCACCAGAAATGACGTGTGGGATCTAGTTCCCAGACCAAAAGGACTCAACGTCATTGGAACAAGATGGGTGTTCAGAAATAAGCTGAACGAACAAGGTGAAGTCATCAGAAACAAGGCACGACTGGTAGCACAAGGTTATAGTCAGCAAAAGGGGATAGACTATACAGAAACCTTTGCCCCAGTCGCCAGGTTAGAATCTATCAGACTTTTAATTTCGTTTGCTGTTAATAAAGGCATCACTCTATATCAGATGGATGTCAAGAGTGCATTCTTAAATGGATATATAGAAGAAGAGGTTTATGTGCACCAACCCCCTGGTTTTGAAAGTACAAAAAATCCAGAATATGTTTTCAAACTAAAGAAGTCACTATATGGTCTGAAACAAGCTCCCAGAGCTTGGTATGAAAGACTAAGTAACTTTCTGTTAGAAAAAGAATTCACCAGAGGGAAAGTGGACACTACCTTATTCTGTAAGTCAGTTAAGAATGACATCTTAGTTTGTCAAATTTATGTTGACGATATTATTTTTGGATCTACTAATCCTTCTCTTGGAAGAAAATTTGCTAAGTGTATGCAGGCAGAATTTGAGATGAGCCTCATGGGAGAACTGAAATTCTTTCTGGGAATTCAGATCAATCAAAATCCAAAGGGAACTTACATTCATCAGAGCAAATATGTCAGAGAACTTCTGAAGAAATTTGGTCTCTCAGAATGTAAGTCATCAAAGATTCCAATGCATCCCACGTGCATTCTGGAAAGAGAAGAGGTAAGCAAAAAGGTAGAACAAAAGGTCTACAGAGGTATGATTGGTTCTCTTATTTATCTGACGGCTTCAAGGCCTGATATTTTATTCAGCGTATGTATTTGTGCAAGATTCCAATCAGATCCTAGAGAATCTCACTTAACAGCTGTTAAGCGAATTTTCAAGTATCTGAAAGGTACTACTAATCTGGGTTTATTTTATAAGAAATCTAGTGATTACATCTTAGTAGGTTACTGCGATGCTGACTTTGCTGGAGACAGAGTAGAGCGTAAAAGTACTTCTGGAAGCTGCTAGTTTCTGGGAGAAAATCTGATCTCTTGGTCCAGCAAAAGGCAATCCACAATTGCGCTATCAACAACAGAAGCTGAGTACATAGCAGCAGCTGGATGCAGCACACAAATGCTCTGGATGAAAAGTCAGCTTGAAGACTTTCAGATATTTGAGAGTAACATCCCTATACTCTGTGACAATACTTCTGCCATTTGCTTAAGTAAAAACCCTATTCTGCATTCTAGGGCTAAGCATATAGAAATAAAACATCATTTCATTAGGGACTATATTCAGAAAGGAATTTTGAACTTAAAATTTATTGATACAGACCATCAATGGGCTGATATCTTCACTAAACCACTTTCTGAAGATAGGTTCAACTTCATTCTGAAACATCTCAGCATGAAGCTCTGCCCAGAGTGAAAATGTTTTAATTTTATATATTAACCTTCAGAATGTGTTTTATTTTACTGTGAACATCTGATCAATCTTCTTTCAGAAAGTTATACATGCAGATTGTATCAGAGTCTATCTATAAAGATCTGAGCGTCTCATGTCAAGGATAGACGTGCTGTTCACCAAATCAAACAAGTGTCATCCAATCATCAGCAAATCTCTGGAGAGAGGCGAAATCACCTTGACGGGTGGACTGGAGTAGTTTGAGATCAAACGAACCAGGATAAAAATATCGTGTTGTCTGCAATTGATTTCAAGTTTTACAATTCAACCCCCCTTCTTGTGTTTTTCACTTCTTCAAATTAATACTTATAAACAATAAATTAACAAATTCTTATGTGTGAGTGTAATCAAATAAACACCTTAAAGATTTACACTCATACAACATCATTATTGATATGACAATAAATTATATATACATTCATCTTTACTTATAAAATAAAAGAATCAAACAAGATGTAGGTTAGATGTAACCTTTAAACATGCTTGTTATGATTGTGTAGGGAATGCTTGTGCAGAAAGGACAAGTTCAATGCTCAAGACAAAACTGATTTTGTGGTTAAAGCAACTTTACTAGAATGGAATGGTTGCTTTCTTACTAAAATGGAATTAAGCATGGACAATGCATTGAATGCTTGGATTGAAGCTTCCAATAGCTGTGTAGGCATTTAATTATGGAGTGATAAACAAGTTTGAGGCCTTCAAAACAAATATTATTCATCCTAGGCTTGGATTTGAATTTTTGTTCATCATGGAAATGGCCTATAATTCAAGAATAAAATGCCAACTTCATGCCTTCGATTATCCTTGCTCAAACATGATCTTAATGAGTTCTTGGACATTTTGGAAATCTTGTAAAATCCTCTACATCCTCTATGTTGGTCACTTTTGAAAATTCCCCTTGGAACTATGTGAAAAATTGCCATGAAGTTAGGTCAAAATCCTGCCTAAACTAGGGCAAAATTTCACTAAGTTTCCAAGTTTCATGAATATGTATTCACAAAATCATTACTTGAAATCCATACATTTCTAGGAGGAGTTGTGTTAAAAATGTTTTATATCTCATTGATATCTACAACTTTCATGTTGAAAGTTTCCTTTGAATCATCTTGCATCATGGTGAAAAATTGACTCAAAGTTGTGAAAAAATATGAAATTTCCAACACTTAGAAAAATTTCTATGTTTAGAAATTTTGACTTTTCAAAATAAAATCTTGACTTTTTGATTTATTGATGAATAAGTTTCATATTTTTACATGTTTTGATGAATTGTGATCTTCGATACTTGATTTTGACCAAAAAGTCAAAGTTTGACTTTTCAGTGTACAATTGACTTTTGATCAGTTTACTGAAAATCAATTATCATCAATTGATCTTGAGGGAAGTTTTGAGTCATGACATTAGGTAAAAATGAAGCAATTGAATCCTTAAGATCATTTCTCCAACCAATCAAACATTTACTAGGTCAAAAATAAAAAATTGCCCTTTCTCAATCAAAACCCTAATTTTTGACCATTTTGCCCTTTTGATGATCTGATCAAATTTCTTGAGGAATTGTGTTCAAAACTTGATCAAATGACATATATGAGTTCAACATGTTGACATGGATAAAAAATTATGAGATTTGACTGTAAATTGATCACAGTTGACTTTTTCCCAATACAACTGATTTTTAGGTCAATTGATCAATTGACTGAGCAAAAATGTGATCCCAGGCTTGAAACATGACATGAGCAATCTTGAAGGTCCAAAATGATCCATGAAAGTCATATGAGGCATTAAAAGTTCAATTATCCTTGTGCAATCTCAAACCCTAATTTTCAGTCATTAGTGCTTGAGGAGGTGTCTTGAGCTGATCAACCCTAGTGCAGTCTTGAACCCAAGGAGATCTTGTGAGAAATTACTTGATAAATGAGAGGGAAAATTTTGGGGTACAACAGGTAAGTTTGTATATTATCCTTATCAGGTGGAAGACTTGATTAAGAAGAAACTGAGACCAGTTTGTGGCTTATGACCAGGTTCTTGGGGAGGTTTACTCAGCAAATGACATCTCTCCAGAAAAGTCCTGCAGAGAAGTTTGTATATTGTCCTTTTCAAGTGGAAGACTTAATTAAGAAGAAACTGATACCAATTCGTGGCTTGTGACCAAGTTCTTGGGGAGGTTTATGCAACAAAAGGTATCACTTTTGAGAAGTTTGCTCATCAATAGTAAATGGTATCTCTTTTGAGAAGTTTGCTCACCAATAACAAATGGTATCTCTTTTAAGAAGTTTGCTCACTAACAACAAATGGTATCTCTTTTGAGAAGTTTGCTCATCAACAACAAATGGTATCTCTTTTGAGAAGTTCGCTCATCAACAACAAATGGTATCTCTTTTGATAAGTTTGCTCATCAACAACAAATGGTATCTTTTTTGGGAAGTTTGCTCATCAACAACAAATGGTATCTCTTTTGAGAAGTTTGCTCATCAACAGTAAATGGTATCTCTTTTGGGAAGTTTTCTCATCGACAACAAATGGTATCTCTTTTGAGAAGTTTTCTCATCAATAACAAATTTTATCTCTCTGGAAAAGTCCCGCAAGTAAGTTTGTATATCATCCTTTTCAAGTGGAAGACTTGATAAAGAATAAACTAGAACCTGTTCGTCTTGGAAAAGTTTACTATATTTTCTACCTTCGTCTATTGAGTTGGTAGTTTACTGTCATCTGTGAGTCGATATCTTTTACTTTTCTACCTTCATCTATTGAGTTGGTAGTTTACTGTCATCTATGAGTCGGTATCTTGTTTATTCTTCTACCTTCAACTATTGAGTTGGTAGTTTAACTTTATCTATGAGTCAGTATCTTATCAATCTTCTACCTTTAACTACTGAGTTGGTAGTTTATCGTCATTTGTGAGTCGATATCTTATTGATCTTCTACCTTTAACTATTGAGTTGGTAGTTTATCGTCATCCGTGAGTCGGTATCTCTTACTTTTCTACCTTCATCTATTGAGTTGGTAGTTTAGCATCATTTGTGAGTCGATGTCTCTTACTTTTCTACCTTCATCTATTAAGTTGGTAGTTTACCGTCATCTGTGAGTCGGTATCCCTTACTTTTTTACCTTCATCCATTGAGTTGATAGTTTTCTTTCATCTGTGAGTCAATATCTTTTTCGATCCTACCTTCGACCATTAAGTTGGTAGTTTTCCATCAACTGTGAGTCAGTATCTTACTTTTCTACCTTCATATATTGAGTTGGTAGTTTACCATCATCTATGAGTCGGTATCTTGTCGATCTTCTACCTTCAACTATTGAGTTGGTAGTTTATCGTCATTTGTGAGTCAGTATCTTACTTTTCTACCTTCATCTATTGAGTTGGTAGTTTACTGTCATTTGTGAGTCAGTATCTTGTTTGATCTTCTACCTTCAACTATTGAGTTGTTAGTTTACCTTCATCTATGATTCAGTATCTTATCGATCTTCTACCTTCAACTATTGAGTTGGTAGTTTACCGTCATTTGTGAGTCGGTATCTTATTTATCTTCTACCTTCAACTATTGAGTTGGTAGTTTATCGTCATCCCGATATCCTTTTTTATTTTTCTACCTTTGACACTAAGTTGGAAATTTACCATCATCTTGAGTCAGTAGCCATTTATCTTTTCACAACCTATGTAAGGCGTCTTCCCTGATAGAGTCAGTAATTTTTTCTTCTCTCGAAGTTGTTCCCCAATAAGAGTATCTCAATCGAAGTCTGTGGCTCTATTCCCCAGTGGAGTTATAATCTCTTCCCCTGTGGGATCACTTTATCATGTGCTTGATTTCTCCAGCAGCAGTTTGTCTCATGTGGCATTATTCCCTATAAAATTCAGACCATTGTGTCCATATCATATCATAAACATCATTGTGGTATCTTAGGACCAAAAATTGTGTACTCTATATTTAAGTATCTTCAATCTCGTCGCGAAGATTTCAATTTTCATATCTCCGAATAGAAGAAACTTAAATAGGAGCTGTTGTCATACCCTAATTTTTGACCTAAGATCCTATCCTCCATTTGCATCATTGCATAACAAGCTGTCATACCTAAAATTTTGACCTAAGATCCCACCCTCCATTTGCATCATTGCGTAACATGTGTTCACGAGTGATTTGACCTATTTTTTTGACAATTCTTGAGTTAGATTTCGAAATTTTATAACTTCTTCAAATTTCGACATTTTTGAGCGGTTCTTTTTGCATATGATACTCCTTGACATCATCTACAATTTCTCTTTACAAGTCAAGAGCTGATTATGCTTTGAAAAGCCACGAAAAAATAGAAACGTTAGAAGTCATTTATGAATTTAGTGGAATTTGATTTTTATTGTGTTTTATTCATGATTCTTTTCCATTTAAAAAAAATCACAAAAAATATACTTAGCATCATGTTATTTTTTATTTACTATTTTTACCTCTTTACTAAAAAATTATCAAAAATATGTTCTTTTATTAATTTAAATTTATATATTTGGTATCATTTATTTCAAAAAAAACCAAAAAAAATTATATAAGTCCTTTTACTTTCTTATATATATATTTTTTATTTTTTATCTTTTAATTTGCACTTATATTTTCATTTACTTTAATTCAAGAAAAAAAATCATAAATAGTTAATTAAGTGTCTCTTTTATTTTCTATTTTGTATTTATTATTATTACTAACACTTTTAGTTTTATTATTATTATTATTATTATTATTATTACTTTGTCTTTTTCTTTTTTTTGTGTCAATAAAAAAAAGTTAGGACCACTATAATGTAGTACAAACATTTCACATAGATTGTCAACTTGTACTTATCAATGGTCAATAATCATTCTCACACTTCACATGGATTGCCAACTTGGACTTATAATTGGCCAAGAACCCTTCTCATAAAGTCACATGGATTGCCACATCAACACTCTCACCCCATTCACCCTATAAATAAGACCTTTCTTTCATTCATTTGGGGGGACAATACCACAAATCATTCACTAAGCTAAGCCAAAACTCTATTCTTCTTTTTTTCTCTCTTCATTTTCTTTCAAGTCATTTCTTCTTTTTATTGAATAGGTAGGCTATTATATTATAATTGTTCTTTATTTAATTCTATTGTATTTTTACTATTTATTTATTTATTTAGTACCATAATTATCACCATTTTGAAAGAAAACTCCATTGATTCAAAATCAAGAGTTGAAAAGTATTCTTGAACCTTCAAAAGCAAAAGTGATTTATTGTTGTTTAATTTTCATTTTTTTCTGTAATTTTTTAGTTGTTTATTTACTTATTTTAAGCATGGATCCTTGGTCGTAAGATTGAGTAGATAAACTTTCATTATTCATTTGTTTAATTTCATGAAAAATTAAGAAAGTTATGACATTTATACTATTTTTATTATAGATTTCATCTTATTCTTTTTTATCTATTTTATTTTTATTTTTATTTGGATCAATTTGAAAAGCATTTGAGTTTTTTTAGTTCATCTAAGCTTTTCGGATATTTGATGAACTTTCATCATTTCCAATCTACCTCTAAATGGTCCTTTGATCATTCAAGGTACTTGAGATTGATGATAAGTTTATCATAATGTATCTTCTAAGAGTTTGTCTTGATCCCCATGTTTGTTAATTGTACTACATGTATAAGAGAATAAACCTCAAAGTGTGATTTCTCTAACATGTATGGGTACATACATTCTATACTCCATATGAAGTTATACTTATCCCAAATCAGATTATTAACTTTATATTGTATTAACTTTACTTTAATATCATTTATATTTCCGCACTTTCTATTTTCTTCTCTTTACATTTATGCCATTTATCATTGTGATACGGTGGCAGAACCGACTGTTTAATACTAGTTTGCGTTTTGCGTTTTGTGTTTGCAAAATGTCGCGGTAAGCAAGAGTCGCCACCGACTTTTATTTCATCCAATCGGAAAGGAAAAAAGTACAGAAAAAATCCCTTTTCGAGATATTATGAGTACGGGGGTAGATTATAGAAAGGGAAGGTGTTAACACCCTTTCTATCCATGGTTTTCCACGGGCTCTTAGGTACTTGCTAATCTTTTTAAAATTGCTTGTGTATGTGCTTTGTTTTTGAAAGATGTTTTACTTCGTGATAACCCTTGTATCAGTCCTCAAAGGTGTGACGAAGTTGTTTTGAAAATTTGTTTGAAAAGTGTAAGTGCGAAAAGTTTTGATTTGAGCAAGTACCTACTAGCATATACCTACTCGAAAAAAGATCATTTCTATTCTTGTTTCCTTTAGACAGCACTATCCTACTATTGAGAAATAGGTAGCACCGTCGTTGGAGTTTGTAAGGGTCGATTCGAAAGGGACGTACGTTCACTAAAGCAATATTAGGACACCTTAGTAGTAACCCTAGAGTCTTAAGATCTTTTTGAGGCAACATTTCTGAGGCAACATTTTCGAGGCAACATTTCCGGGGCAACATTCGAATGGGACATTTGATCTTTTTAGATAGGAGGGCAACCACTAAGACACCCTATGCTTAATGATCGTTTACCGAAGGCAACCGAAGTGAGAGTATACCCTAAGAGTGATATGTGCGAGTGATTTGTTTTCAGTTATTTAATCTTTACACATTAGGGTTTTCTAACCGTATTTGTCATGCATTCTTGTTATACAATCCTATTAGCATACATCTAAACAATTTAAATATTTGCAGGAATAAAAAAAAAAGCGAGAAAATAAATCTACGCTATTACAAGGCTTCGGGGAGGGGGATTAATTACATAGCCAAAAAAACCCAGGGAAAAAGCGATAAGTAAAAGCCTTAAATTAACTATTACAAACCATGAGCAGTTACAAAAATATTCGACAAAATAAATAACAAGTGCGTGGAGAATTAAATGCGAGATGATTAGGGTTTTGACCCTTGACTAAACCTATTGATGATTGATTAAAAAATGTTTTTGTCATGTTTTGTTATTTAAGAAAATAATGAACTAATTAAATTAAAGAAAAATCCTAAATTCTAATTAATTTTAAATTGAGAAAAATAAATTAATTCACTCTAAAAACCTATTTTTTGTATTTTTATTTATTTGAGAAAAAAAATAAAGGAATTAAATCAAGAATTTAACCTAATTTGCTAATTAGTGTTAATTATATAAAAAAAGTTAGAATTGCCCTAAGTTAAACTAAATTAAATTAAATTAACAAAATTAATTTTGATAAAAAAAAGTCTAATTCTAATTTGTGATTTCTTGATTTTATGATTTTATGAAAAAAATAGTAATTAATTGTCAATTAAAATAAATAAAAGAAATATTAAAAGAAAGAAAAATTAGAAGTGGGCCTGATGTCATTTAGCAATTCTGGGGGTATGTTGTTGAAATTCTGGGCCCAAAAAAATCCCAGCCCTTTTGACTTCGTCTGATCTAGTGCGTACTGTTGTACCCCAAAATTTGCCCTCCCATATTTCTCAATGCATTTCAAGTGAGGTTCTCAAATTGCTCAAGGAAATCCAAGGGTTGACCAGACAAACTCTCTCCTAAGGCACTCTACCTCAAATTAGGGTTTCAGTTTGCATCAAGATGTTTGAGTCCAAAGGATCCAAAATGCTCACCATTGTTCTAATATGTTCTCAAGATCATCCATGTCAAGTTTCAAGCCTTGCAGAGGAAGTTTGCTCAGTCAATTGCTCAAAGGCCTAAAAATCGACTATGCTAGGGCAAAAGTCAACTGTGGCCCACATATAGTCAAACTTCAAGATTTTTGGTCAAAATTCTCATTTTTAAGTATTATTCATAATTTTATCAAGGGTTGATCATGATTCCTCAAGGATTGCTCACAATTCATCAAAACCCAAAAGTTGCTAAATTAGGGTTTTGCAGGAAAAGTCAACTCAACTTTGACCAAGCATAACTTTCTCATAATTTATCAAAAATGACCCATCCAAAGCTCATTTTTAAGAGGATTCAATTCTCTACAATTCATCTTCATCTCCCAAGTTCAAAATATGAACTCACAAGAATATGTGAATTTGGACATTATAGGTCATTTTGAAAAGTCAACAAAAACACCTTTTGGGTCAAATCTTCATACATGAACATGGAAGACTCAATTGATATGAGACATAAAGGGTTGCTTATAGGACATCTTAAGCTTTCTAAAAAGTCCAAGAACACCTCTCTAGGGTCAAAATTGAGAGAGTTATGTATTGGCAAAGTTAACCTTTTTTGCAAAATTGCCAAAAGTCAAATGTGGCGAAAATTGCATTTTTTGCTAAATGGGCCCAACTTTTTATGCTTGCACTGAGTTTGTAATGTGACCCACGACCCATGATCCCTTCCACTTGTCATTCTTTTATTTTTGTCATTTATTTTGATTTTATTTCAATTAAATTAAATAAAATCAAAATAAAATAATGAAAATATAAAAAACTAATCAAAGCTTGAGATTTTGCGCATGTTTAGGTCTATTATATAGCTGGAGATGGAATCAAATCGTGCAAGGCTCATATGGATACAAAAAGATTGCGTTTGGCTTGATTTGGAAAGATTTGAACAAAGGATCAAATCATGAATCAATAATCTTAATTGAGGGAGATTTGATACAAGTTTGTAACCCTAATTCATTCTAGGATACATAAGGAACATTTGCAGATAAAAAAGAGAGGATTGAGAGGCGTGTAAAAGAGAAAGAAAGTTTCAAAAAATTGAAGAAAAGTGGCAAACTGATTTCCACGTTTCAGATCAATTCAAAGCATTCTAGCCATCCCAAACGTTTGCTGGATATCCCAGGAACATGTTTTAACCATTAACAAGCTTTCCCACGTTCAGAATTTCACTATAAGGGTCACACGATTCATCTCTTTTCTTGAATCCGCATATCTTAATTCTGGCATCTTTAACATGATTTATTAGCATATTCTTGATCCCTGAGTTATTTGCAAGCTATTGATTATATCCAATTGCATTTTTACTGACTATACACCAAGATGCAATAGTTAGGGTTCTTGCTTTGTGTTTAGGGTTTTCTTGTACAGGGACAATTGGCCATTAATAATGGTACCATGATGCTCGTGAGGTTGCAACGAGTTGATTGGTACCATTGTTCTGCATTTATCATGCTTGTATAGGATTTTGGAAAGGCACAGGGTTATACCTACACCCAGGTGACCGTAGGTAAAAGTCAAGGAACTTTTAGCAACGGTGGAAGGAAGAAGAAGGATAATGTGGCGCTCCATGACTCGCTCATTCAAATTTTGCGCGTCGTTTGAGTTTAACCACTTGTTTTATCATATAATGTTTGTTTGTTGTTATTTGTACAAATAACGTGGCCAGCTCAGATGGTAGGCATGCAACGTGATAGTGCTCAAGGGCCTGGGTTCGATCCCCAGGTCCCTAACTTTGCTTTCTATTATTTTTTCTAACATAATCAGGTACACGTGTATACAATAAGCCTACCATGCATCATCAATAACCCACCACCAGATCACCAACAAGCCAGATCCAAGGGTCCTCCCATGAGGGTCCACCATGAGCATAAGTCAAGCAAGCGCAGGAGATTGGAAAAGTCAAAGAGGCCAGGAGTTATTGGGCCAAGAATTTCCAATCACACCCCCTTTTTTCTAAACAAATACCAGACCCATTCTTATTCTTTTTCTATTTTCTTTATATTTATTTAATTCACCTAATTGTTTTTTTTAACAAAATTAATTCCTTTTTTTCACAAAAAATCATAAAATCAAATTTTCATAAATTTAGAATTAGGTTTTTATTTTTTATCAAATTTAATTTTATATTAGTTTTAATTTAATTTAGGATAACTCTAACTTTTTGTGTATAATTAAAATAAATTAGAAAAATTAGGGTTTGCTTTTGATTTAATTTTTATTTCCTTCTTAAAATAAAAATGCAAAAATAGGTTAATTTAATTATTTTTCTTAATTTAAATTAATTAGTAATTAGTTTTTTTACTCAATTAAACTTTATTTTCTCAAAATAATCAAAAACATCAAAAAATGACTTTTTTCTTTTAAATTGCAATTAGATAGTTGGGGTCAAAACCCTAAATCTCTCACTTTCATTTCATCGCGCGCACTTATTATTTTTGCAATATTAATGTAACTGCTCACGGTATGTAATAGTTTAATTAGGTTTTCTTTTTATTTATCATTTTACGGGTTTTTTGGCTATGTAATTAATCCCTCCCCCGAAGCCTTGTAATAGCGTAGGTTTTACTTTTCCGCATTTTAATTCTTGCAAATATTAACTGTTAGATGTATGTTAATAGGATTGTATGACAAGATTGCATGTTAATTTAAAATGGCTAGCAAACCCTAATGGCAAAGATAATAATTGAAATCAAATCACTCGCACATGCGCACTCCTAGGGTATACTCTCACTTCGGTTGCCTTCAGTAAACGATCATTAAGTATAGGGTGTTTTAGAGGTCGCCCTCATGTCTAACAAAGATCAAAAGTCCCGTTCGGAAATGTTGCCTCGAAAATGTTGCCTCGAAAATGTTGCCTCGGAAATGTTGCCTCGAATATGATCTTAAGACTCTAGGTTTATTACTAAGACGTCCTAACGTTGCTTTAGTGATCGTACGTCCCTTTCGAATTGACCCTTACAATTCCAACAACGGTGCTGCCTATTTCTCCATAGTAGGGTAGCGTTGTCTAAAGGAAACGAGAATAGAAACAATCCTTTTTCGAGTAGGTAGATGCTAGTAGGTACTTGCTCAAAACAAACTTTTTCACACCAAACACTTTTTTCAAACAAAGTTTTCAAAAACACTTCGTAACACTCTTGAAGACAGAAGCAAAGGTTAAAACAAAGTAAAATAAAAACTTTTCAAAACACAAACACACAAGCAATTTTAAAAAGATGAGCAAGTACCTAAGAGCCCATGGAAAGCCATGGATAGAAAGGGTGCTAATACCTTCCCTTTCTATAATCTACCCCTCGTACTCAGAATATCTCGAAAAAGGAATTTTTCTGTGCTTTTTTCCTTTCCGGTTGGATAAAATAAAAGTCGGTGGCGACTCTTGCTTACCGCGACATTTTGCGAATACAAAACGGAAAACGCAAACCAGCATTTTCCAAAACAGTCGGTTCTGCCACCGTATCACACGTACGTTGACCTGGGGCGTATGGTGGTCCTTCAATGATGGCACGCTGGATCTTAGCTGAAGATGCGTTTGGTGGTTGGATCTGGATGGCATATGGTGGACACTTGAGGCTGCAGTGTACCTGATCTAATGAAACAAAATAATATGAACAAGGGTTGGGACCTGAGGATCGAACCCAGGTCCTTATGCTCGCTCCCAATACCACGCTGCCAGCGGAGCTGCTTTGTTTATTTGTATATATAATCAAACAAAATAAATATAATACAAACTGAACACTTGGTCTAAAAACGCGCGAATTTCAAATCGTCCACTCATGCACTTACACACCTTCATCCTCTTCCCTAGGGACTGTTGCCTTAGAGGGGACTTTTACCTACAACCAAATTCGTCGCTATAGGCTATAGTGACAGTCTTTAAGCGTGGCTACAAACCTGCAAATTTCCAAAATCTACCATAGGCAATATAAATAAGTTCCAAGCATACATATCAACTCGTTTTGATCTCACGAGTATGATGGAATCCTTCTTTTGGCCTAATTGTACCTGTATTAAGAAACCCTAAAATACAACCTCAAACCCTAGCAATGGAAACTATCAATATATGCGCTCAAACATAAACTAAACCAATTCAATACGTTGCAAACATGATAACAAACACATACATACCATTAAAACATGTTTATAATGCAAGAATCGTGATAATCAAATTTTGAAAGAGAAGCAAATTGTGACGGTCGTGCAGCGCGTTTCTGGACTTGTGGAGGCTTGGTGATGCTTGCAATCACTTCAAAGGATGGCCAGGAGTTGATTGATGGCTTTGAATCTCCTTGAATCGTACTCTAAATTGAAAACCGATCCACACTTTTTTCTTCAAAAATTTGAGTTTTCTTGGTGACTTTCACGACCTCCAATCTCCTTTTCTTGCCTTGGCTATGTTCTATATATGTAATGGAATACATTAGGTCAACAAAAACAAGCTGAATCTTGGTCCATTATGAAGATTTGATTTGGTCTTTATCCTTGTATGATATCTTTCTATATCAAGCCAAATCATTCCAATTTTGGTTCAATTTGTTTTGCACGTTTTGGATATGATTTGTCAGCTTAATTGGACTTGATTCTACCCAAAATCTAATCACAAAACGAATCTTCGATATTTTTTGCTATTTATTTGATTTAATTTGATTTTTAAATGATAAAAATCAAAATAAAATAAATAAATAAGGCAAAAGATGTGTGGGTGCTGATTTGGATCGTGTACCATGCATTAGCAAGATTCAATCATGAGAAACTAGGCCCATTTGATAAAAAATGTATTTTTGAGCACATTTGACTTTTGGCAATTTTGCAAAAATGGTCAACTTGGCCAATGCATAACTCTCTCAATTTTGACCCTAGAGAGGTATTCTTTGACTTTTTAGAAAGCTTAGGATGTACTCTAAGCAACCCTTTTGGTATCATCTTAATTTAGTCTTCCATGTTCATGTATGATGCTTTGACCTAAAAGGTGTTTTTGTTAACTTTCCAAAATGACCTATAATGTCAAAATTAATATCTTTTTGTGAGTGCATATTTTGAACTTGGGAGATGAATATTAATTGTAGGGAATTGTATCCTCTTCAAAATGAGCTTTGGATGGGTCATTTTTGATAAAGTATGAGAAAGTTATGCTTGGTGAAAGTTGAGTTGACTTTTCCTACAAAACCCTAATTTATCAACTTTTGGGTTTTGATGAATTGTGAGCAATACTTGAGGAATCATGATCAACCATTTATAAAATGATGGAGAATGCTTCAAAATGATGATGTTGACCAAAAATCTTGAGGTTTGACTGTATATGGGCCACAATTGACTTTTGACCTTGCATAGTTGATTTTCAGGCAGCTGAGCAATTGACTGAGCAAATTTCCTCTGCAAGGCTTGAAACTTGACATGGGTGATATTGAGAACATATTAGTACAATGGTTAGCATTTGAGTCCTTTGTGGTTCATACATCTTGATGAAAATAGAAACCCTAATTTGAAGTAGACTGTCTTAGGAGAGAGTTTGTCTGGTCAACTCTTGAACTTCCTTGAGCAATTTAGGGACCTCACTTGACATTTGTTGAGAAATATGGGAGGGAAAATTTTGGGGTACAACAGCTGCCCCTGTTCAATCTTCTTAAGCCTGAAGATGTAGATTGACCCGTCTGCCTTTCGTGATCTAAAGGTAGAAGATGATTGAACACTAGAGTGCCCAGAAATTTGCACTCGCATGAAGTGATACTTGATTTATGATATCGGGAATGGGCTTATAGATGCCATTCGGAAGTTGCTAGAGAGTCATCGGAGATGGGCTTAAAGATGCCATCCGAAGAAGTGTCGATTGCATAAGAGATTCCTTTGCGAGAACCCGTATACCTGTTGTTGAGGAGGACTTCACTGGGGAACGCTGGTCTCTGTCTTGAGAGAAATAGAGTTTTAGGAGCTTCAGTTGTCCGTTACTCTACTAAGGAATAATTCCGGTTTGGGAAGCAGAAGTGAACTGTGTGTTTGGTCGGGGTATATGCTGCACCGCGACTTTCTAGGGAAATGTGAAACCAATTGTGTGTGATCGGGTCCCGATCTTACAGTGTTGTGGACTGCTGTCTGGGGATAAGAGAGGAAGAACCCAAATAGTAAGGTTATGAGAAGGAACCTGGATAGTAGGGTTACTTCGAGATGAAAGCCTGGATAGTAGGGCTGTGAGAAGGAACCTGGATGGTAGGGTTACTTCGATATGAGAGCCTATATAGTAGGGCTGTGAGAAGGAACCTGGATGGTAGGGTTACTTCAATATGAGAGCCTGGATAGTAGGGCTATGAGAAGGAATCTGGATGGTAGGGTTACTTCGATATGAGAGCCTGGATAGTGGGGCTGTGAGAAGGAACCTGGATAGTAGGGTTACTTCGATATGAGAGCTTAGATAGTAGGGCTGTGAGAAGGAACCTGGATAGTAGGGTTACTCCGATATGAGAGCCTGGATAGTAGGGCTGTGTGAAGGAACCTGGATGGTAGGGTTACTTCGATATGAGAGCCTGGATAGTAGGGCTGTGAGAAGGAACCTGGATATCAGGGTTACTTCAATATGAGAGCCTGGATAGTATGGCTGTAAGAAGGAACCCGGATAGTAGGGTTACTTCAATATGAAAGCCTGGATAGTAGGGCTATGAGAAGGAACCTGGATAGCAGGGTTACTTTGATATGAGAGCCTGGATAGTAGGGTTACTTTGATATGAGAGCCTGGATAGTAGGGCTGTGAGAAGGAACCTGGATAGTATGGTTACTTCGATATGAAAGCCTGGGTAGTAGGGTTGAGAAGGAACCTGGATGGTAGGGTTATTTAGATATGAAAGCCTGGGTAGTAAGGCTGTGAGAAGGAACCTGGATAATAGGGTTACTTCGAAATGAGTTTGGGTAAAACTGCAGAGGGAACCTGGGTAAGGTTGCTTTTGTCGCACTGATGATTACTCTATTTAGCTTTGAGTGTTGATCATGGACCTGCTGGAAATTGTTGATAATAACTGTCTTTCCTGAAAGAAATACAGGGTTAGTTATGTGCGATGCATGAGATGCATCGTACGATGACGTTCTTAAAATAAATGAGACCATGTTATATGTGATGTATGCATATGTCATGATGTATGAACATGAAATATGGACGTAATAATCTGAGTCCGGGAAAATAAATCCCTGACTGCTGTCTGGAGAGTATGAGAAATGGTATTCTTGACTGCTGTAAAAAACCATAGTTCCTCTACTTCTATTGCGGATGGTGAACAAAGATGACTATGCTGGGGATTTGCCCCTTGTTTATGGATAGTCTGCCGAGGAGAGACTCTATTTGAGAACCACTCTGCGGGAAAATAACTCTGTTGGAGAGGAGATACTCTGGTGATAGATCTACTGATTTAGAGAAATAAACTCCACTCGGGTTGAATTTTCGTTGCTGGTGATAATGATTTCTGTTGGAGATTGAATTTCTGCTTGTAAGAGAAATAAACTCTGCTTGGGGAAAAAATTACCAACTCACTCGCGATTTTGAACCTTAGCCGGGGAGAGTTATGTCTTGTTCGGGAAAGCTACCATTACTATCTTTGGATACTTTTTACTCTGTGGGGAGTGTATGTACCACTACTCATGTTCTCAAGCTGGCTCTAATCCCATTGGGTTCCAACTCTACTATTGCCTTTATATCTTCAAGCGTCTCATCACTTTGCTACTTGGTCAAGGGTGGATCAGATTGATTGGCGCCGTCTGAGCTTGATAGTTGTTGTACCCCAAAATTTGACCTCTCATTTTATCAAGATTCTCCTCAGAAGACTTCTTGGATTCAAGACTGCATTAAGGGTTTGCTCTGCTCAAGATACCTCCTTGCATTGATGACCTGCAATTAGGATTTGAGTTTGCACAAGGATTTTTGGACTTCCAATGCCTCATGTTACTTTCATACTTCATGTTGGACTCCTAAGATTGCTCATACCAAGTTTCAAGCCTTGAATCAAATTTTTGCCCAGTCAATTGGACAGTTGAATTAAAAATCAACTATATTGGGGAAAAAAGTCAACTGTGGCCAATTTACAGTCAAACCTCATAATTTTTGATCCACATCAACATTATAGACTCATATGAACTATTTGATCAAGTTTGGACCACAACTCCTCAAGAAATTTGATCAGATCATCAAAAGGGCAAAATGGTCATTTTTAGGGTTTTGACTATAGAAGGGCAATTTCTGATTTTTGACCTAGCCAATGGCAAATTGGGTTCAATCATGGATTCAAGGACTCAATGGCATCATCTTGACCTAATCACAAGGCTCAAAAGATCTCAAATGCATTGGATTGACAAATGAATTTTCCAGTCAACTATCAAGAATCAATTGTACACTGAAAAGTCAAACTTTGACTTTTTGGTTAAAATCAAGTGGCAAGGGTCATTTTTCATCAATATGTGTCAAAACATGAAACTTGTTGACCAAGAACCCTAATTTTGGAAATTAGGGTTTAAGATTGAAAAATTTCATAACTTAGAAATTTTCAAAGTTATGAAAATTTCTTATTTTTCCCCAACTTTTCCAAACTTTTTCACCATGATGCAATTGGATTCAAAGAAAACTTCCAACATGAAAGTTGTATTCCTCCAAAAAATATACAACTTTGATTCACAAAGTTTTCCCAAAAGATGCTTGGATCTCAAGTTATGATTTTGTGAATAGGGGTCCAAAAACTTTCTAACTTAGTGAAATTTTGCCCTAGTTTAGGCAGGATTTTGAATTATCTTCATGGCAACTTTTCACCTAGTTCCAAGATGAATCTCAAAATGCATTTCAAAGATGGATTGTAGAGCATGTTACAATATTTCCAAAATATCCAAGAACTCTCCAAAATCATTTATGGTTAGGGAGAATCAAAGAAAAGAAAATGACCATTTCTCACTTTTGTCCATGGCATTTTTCACATTGGCACAAGTTGCAAATCAGTTTGGATCATGCTTGTACTTGTTTTACAGGTCTTAATCCTTTCCACACTCATAAATTAAATGCAAACACATTGGATTATGGCATTGTTCTGATCTATGAAGCATTATACAAAGGTTTAATCCAAAAATGGCAAAAAGTTAACATTGCCACTTTGATAAAGCACACTTTATGCAAACTTTGTTTATCTTGAGCCATGGACCAAAGCTTTTGCTTCAAACAACATCTACAAACATCAGGAAAAGCTCACCAACTCTCAGCAGGCCTCAAGCTAGCTTGTACAATCTTGGCTTTTGTCAACTCACCTTTTGCTTCAAAAACAAGAAAACTTGCCAAAGGTCCACAACTCTTCCATCAGATAAGAACAAAGTTTTGTATCATTTGAAACAAGTTCAGCATATTGTACCAAGCCAGAAAACACGAATTGCCAAGCTTCCAAACACCCAAAACACCAAAACACCAAAACACCAACTTCTGTCCAAAACAGGGCAAGCCCTGCAGAATCACTTCCAAAACAGATTTGCCTCGTGCGTTTTGCTTAAAACCACTTCAAACACATTCAACACAATACACCTAAGCTGTCCAGACCTTTCTCAAGCAACTGTAACCTTGTTTTCACACTTCACCATTTTTACTTTGAAGCTTTGCAGGTTGAGTTCTACAAGGAGATTCAGGCCACCTCAAAGCAAGCAAAGCATTGGGAAAGGTTGAGACAACATCAAGTAACTTAAAAGACCTTCAGGCCTCACTCATAACTCCTACATTGCCATATTCGAACTTGACTAAAACAGGTAATTTTAAAACTTCTATCTCCTTATTTAGGAATCATTAGGCTTAGGTTTGTGAAGCAAAAATGTAGCCCTTAATGTCCTTGAGTTGTACATATGCATAGATTGTATTTATATTAACTGAGCTAGGAGAATTTAGATGATGAACATGCTGAAATTTTTAGGTCAGAAATTGGGGATGATAAAATTCTCTATGGTCTTTGAGAGTTAGATCAAGTTTTTTATATCATTAGAATCGTGTGATGATGAGCTATAACTTTCATGTTGCAAGATTTTGTTTTTAAGCACGTATGCAGGAGTTACAAGTTTGTACATGGCGCGCGCATTTTGTGGTTCAAAGGACAGGGATGAAGTGTGACGTGGGCCTGGGCCTGGCTTGCCTTGCTGTTTGCATCCTCCTTTGTGTTATTTGCACCCCTAGCCCATTTTCTTTATTTTTGCATATTTTTCATTTCTTTTTTTTTATTTTCTGACTTTATTATTTTTTCATGAACATTTAAAATCACAAAAAATATTTTCTTTATTTTTGGCATTTTATCATATTTTTATCTTATTTTTATTTGCATAATAAATAATTATTAGGTTAATATTACTTTATTTTCTTAATTAAAACTTGTAAATAATATAAAAATACTTACATATTTTATTTTATTATATTATACACTTAAAATAATATTTTCTCACATAATTTAATTTTTAACATTTTTGTATATATTTTTATTTATTTTCTTGTACATAAAAATGAATAAATAAATAGTATAATACATTTTCCTTTAAAACCAAAAACTAGGGTTTCCACCCTTTCCAAAAATAATCATTTTTGTTTTCTTATTTTTAAGGCATAAATAAATTTATTTTACATACATAAAATAAATACAAAAGCATTTGTGCATATTTACATTATACTGTACATTTAAATAATTATCCATTTATTTATTGTATATGAATTCAATTGGGTTGTAATAGTAAATTAGGGTTTTATTTTGTGCAAATACCCCCTATTCAAACTTGTACCCCCTTCCCATAATAATGTTGTAATAGTCTTAGGTTTACTTTTACGCATTTTATCGCTTTCAAATGCCATGATAGTAAATTAGGATTTTGTATGCAAAGACCAAAATCAAAACAAATAGCATGACTTAAATACAAGACAAAAATGCATGAAAAATGACAACACCTTGCACACAAGCACCCCTAGGGTTTCATCCACTTTGTTGCCTTAAAATGGCCATGGTATGCATGCTAGGTATCTTGGCAAAACAAAATCAATCAAAACAAAAAGATCATAGTCCCTCGACGACGCTATCTTGGTTGCCTAAGCAAAAATGATCTAGCCCCTCAAAAACTTGCTAAAGATACTTGGCAATATTGTTATCATGGTCATACGATGACCCACGTCCGTCCCGTTTAACATCCAAAGATAGGGTTGTTTACCAAATGCATTGGTAAAAAAACAATATCAAAGGAATAAAAATGTGTAGGAAAGATCTTTGAGTAGGGTAGATAACTCCTAGTTACTTGATCATTTGTAAACCATCCTTGCTATTTTCAAACAAACACACAATTTCAAAACATTTCCCAACAACTTTCAAACATTGAAACATTTTTCAAAAGACAAACACCTTTGTATATATTCAAACAAGAATCGTTACAAAGGTTGCCTAAACAAAGGCCTCTTTTCAAAATATTTTCAAAACCACACGCAAAGCACCATTTCAAACAATTGAAAAGCAAAGCAAGTGATCTAAAACAAGTAACTAAGAGCCCATGGAAAATCATGGATGAAAAGGGTGCTAGCACCTTCCCTTTTCATAATCTACCCCCCGAACCCAAAAACAATCTCAAAGGTCTTTCCTGTGCTTTTTTACCTTTCCTTTTGGATAAAATAAAAGTCGGTGGCGACTCTTGCTAAACCGAAACATTTGCAAACACAAACGCAAACCTCAAGTCAGTTCTCCCACCGCATCACAGAACTGGCGACTCTGCTGGGGACTTCTGATATAAAAGTGGGGTTACCTTAGGGTTTTTAGATCACCTTTACATGCTTATCTTGCTTGACTTTTATGCTTTACACTTTGGTTCTATTGTTTGGGTTTGAATCCTCTACCCGGATTTGGGAAACATTCATAGGTAAATAGCAATACGTTGTGGAAACTGTGCGGGGTATACCGACATGGTCTAAGCAATAGCTATATTAGAGTGACATATTTGTGGGTACCGATAGCCTTTGAGTCAATAAAAGAGAACACGGGGCCGCTGAGTGATGTCATGAAGCACTAATGGACTTTTAGAATCTTTACTTGACCAACTTGGCCTTTTAGGATGTAGTGAGATGACCGACTTTGGTGCAGTCCGAAGTTGGTAGATACTCGATACTACACTCATTGAGGGTTGTTTTCTTGGAATATTTCGGTCTCCAGTAAAGTGGCTAAACTGAAACAATGAACACAGAAAACAATCCAATGATATTGAGCTCCTTAGAACCCGGTTACTATTTATAGGACAGGTTGAGCCAACTAAACTTCAAGAGGGTACTTACCTATGAAACCCCATGCAAGCCTGAAACTAGGAACTTGTGTGACTTGTTTGTACATATATATTTGTGCATAACATCATGGACATCATGAAGCATCACATGCATCAACTAACCATTTCAAGGATTTGGATCTTCATCTTTGTTCTTGTTTTGTAGGTAATGGATTCACTTCGCAGGAAAACTATCCAAGTCAACCTAGTAAGAATTCCTCCTCAACTCAAGGAGCTAGCTTCAAGGATTCCTGAGAATTCTCCATTCACCGAGAGGCATGGTCGTCTTCTCAACTTAGTCAACACCAACACTGAGGAGGACATGGTGAAAGTTCTCTTCCAGTTCTTTGACCCCCTACACCACTGCTTCACATTTCCCTATTACCAGCTAGTGCCTACTTTGGAGGAATTTTCTCAACTATTGAGGATTCCTATTCTCCATCATCTACCTTTCAACGGTACGGAAAGAGATCCAAAGCCTGAAGATGTTGCTCAAGCCCTACACTTGCAACCATCTGATGTCATAGGCCATTGGGAAACTAGAAGTGGTGTCAAAGGCTTCTTGTCAAAGTTTCTGTTTGAGAAGGCTCAAAGCTGCTGGAATTCATTGGACTTACAAGCTTTTGAGGAGATTTTGGCTATTCTTATCTATGGGTTGGTCTTGTTCCCAAACCCTGACCAGCTTATAGATGTGAATGCTATCAAAATCTTCATGGCTCGCAACCCGGTGCCTACATTGCTTGGGGATATCCTCCACTCTTTTCACACTCGGACAATGAGGAAAAGAGGTATTCTCATGTGTTGTACTCCTCTACTGGCAAGATGGTTTACTTCTCATCTTCCCCAATCAGTCTTGAAGAATGAGCAAGGTTTGAGGTGGTCACAATGATTGATGACCCTTACACATTCAGATATTCATTGGTGTTCTCGATCAAAAGAGAATGTCATCATCATTGACCGTTGTGGGGAATTTCCTAATGTCCCTCTACTTGGCATTAGGGGAGGCATCACCTATAACCCTTGCTTGGCTCTGAGACAGTTTGGGTATGCCCGAAGGGATGGCCCACATGACATGCTGATTCCAGACTTAGTTTTTGACTTCGACAACGACGATCAAGGACTTCGACTAAGGTTTACCCGAGCTTGGAGAATGCCCAACAAGGTGGACAGTAAGACCTTGGGACACAAGAATTCCATCCCTCTTGAGCCATACCTCAAGTGGGTACGAACCCGCGCCCAAAGTCTTATGATGCCTTACCCCTATATTCTACATGTGATTATAGAACCTGTTATGGAAGGAGAGGTTCCATACACCCTCCTACATCCTGACATGCCAACATCACTCTAAGATCTACAAAGGAGTTGGATACAGCTCAAGGGAGAGCGCAATACTTTCGAAGCCCAATTCTATGCAAGCGAGAAGAAGGTTTTAGAACTCACTCGTAAACTTCACGAAGAGCAGACTCTCAACACCTACATTGCACCAAAAAGGATGCGCAACGTCTTTTTACCTTAGAATTTTGTATTATTTTTCCCAAGGGGCATTGATGTACTAACAAAATTCTATGACATGTGTTTCTTTTTGTTTAAAGCAAATTTGAATTTCTGAATCCTTGAAAACCTTACATGAATACATATCATGCATCATATCATGACAGGTTTCTCCCATTCAGGTCTCCTTATCTTCCTACTGTTTATTTCAGTAGATATGGCTCTAGACAAGACTATCAAGGACATCCAGGCTCAAAACTCTCAACTTCAAGAGATGTTCTTAAACCTATCCAAGGGGCAAGAAGAGGTGAAGGCTCTCCTCATAAGGGGCATGGTCATAGGGAATCCGGAGGGCACCAGGAATGATTAGTTAGAAGGACTACAAATTGAGATGGCAACAATGAAAATCCAGATGATGGGACAATTGGTGGGCCAGATGGCTCTTATTCAAAACCTGGCTCGAGGACAAGAGGAGCTGAAAGTCCTCATCAACAAGCTCCATCAAGATGAATGTAACCAAATGGGGCAAATAACTAAGGTTGAGGATCAAGTCATCATTCAGCCTCCCTTGAGGCAAGAAGCCGAGAGAAAACCTCCCCAATTTGCTTCAGGGTCACAAGCCCAACAACAACCTCACCAACGTCAACAGGGTAACCGGCATAGGCGGAATACATCTGAAAAGTGCATCACTGAGATTAACATGTCATTATCTCAAGTGCTGCAACGCTTGTTGGAAGTCAAGTTGATTGTATTATAGGACCCCCCTCGGAATCCCAACATAGCCTCTCCAAGGTACAATCCAAATGCAAGATGTGCGTATCACTCCGACAGTCCTGGACATGACACCAATAGCTGTTGGACATTGAGAAAAAAAATTCAAGAACTGATTGAAGAAACAACGCTGGAGTTCACACAAGATGGCCAGATGAAAGTCTTCCGCTAAGGGCTCTCCACCTAAAATGACAAGTTCGAACAAAGAGGCTTCTGTTCATTTTGATTTTTCAATTGTAATTTCTTTTGTCATTCAAACAATTATCTGTTATTGTCAAACTTTGTTTCATTAATGCATTGCGTATGTTTGTCTTGAACTATTTCATTTTCATTACATTTTAACTATGCTTTTTACTCGCTTTATGACATTTTACTCTTGCTAAAAGTTACAAACCTTTAGAGGGAGGATGACGAAAACAATGCCATAATCTCATACAGTATGCTTTTGGACAGACCTTGCTGACGATGTACAGGCGTTTCTTTCAAATCCTAAACACTGGAGTTATAAGGAAGATAATCCCTAGTCAACCCCTTTGAGCCAAAGAAGTAGAAGTTTTCTGTTTTAACACAAATTGAAACCTTTAATCAAAACCTGGGGCAGGGTAGTCTCTCAGTTAATTCAAACGCGCATTAAGCCGCAAACTCTCATTTCGTATTACAACGAATAACGTCAAAAACATTCCTTTGGAATCAAAAGACGGTGATGGTTCCTTATCACATAGGCAGTCATTATCTCTCAAAAAGAAAAGCCCACTGAGTCGAAACCTACAAAGGAGACTTAAAGAAAAAAAACTGGGGCATCCCGCTGACTGTAATCTCAAAACAAGAACAGTCAGGCAAAAATTAGGGGATAACAAATCAAAAGAAAGAGGTCACTACAAATCCTCAACAAAAATAATGTTGCAAAAATGACTGCCTTCCAACAAATTCAACTTGTCTGAACCATCACCAAAATGCCATTCCAGACTCATTTGGAGTTCAAACACACAATTAACTGAGTTTAGGACTGAAGAACATCACGAAGAGTGGGTGGGTACAAATATACTTTGAACCTTTATCCTTTGTTTCTTAAACCGTGAACCAAGCCACGTTACAACCCTTCAAAATTCCTAATTGAAGCATGGGTTAGTTCGAAAGCATACTGTTACAAAAGGTATCCTGACTCCTGTAAGGCTTTGCTCTAAATCTTGAGTTGAATTTTTCTTACAAAAGTTTTCTGCTAAAAAACGCATTTTCAAAATTTCAAGACAAGCATAAACCTTGCATTATTTGAATATCACTGTTTGCATATGGCTATTTGTTTGACAGCAAAGAAATTCACACAATGAATATTCGATGAACGAAAGCCCTCTCAATGAACAAAATCATTTCAAGTGGGATGACACTTCCATTGCAAAAAATATCTTATCAACAAAGGGACATGACATGTCATTGTCCAATAAACCTGGGGCAGTCCAGTCAAGATTTCAAGAAATCTCTCAAAGTGCAGAGTAACCAGGGGCAAATCTCCGTCCCCACCACTTGGGGCATTGAATGTCAATCCTAACAAAGGGTCGCATACAGTCAACATTTCCCAGCGGAGTTCTCCTTAAAACAACGAAACAAGAATCCCCATTAGAAACATTCTAAGCAAAGTTTTAAAGACACACATACTCTTCAACAGCAGTCCAGGATTTAACGGTTCCCCGACATCAGTTGAAGATATTCCAAGACTTTCGGCTGGTTCAGTTAAATCGATTCTAAGATTTTTCTAATTCTTATCCAGTCAAAGTTAATTCAGGACCTTCTCTGTTTCAGTCAGATCGACACTAAGATCTCCCTGATTCTTATTCCAGTTGAAGATACTCCAGATTTTTACTGTTTCAGACAAATCTCTCAACGATTTATTCTGATTCATTTTCCGGACTTTTGCTGTTTCAGATAAATCTCCCAATGGTTTATTCTGATTCATTCTCTGTTCAGATCCAGTTTAGCTTTCTGTCAACAATCACCTTTAGATGGCATCTATAAGCTCATCTCCGACGATTCTCCTCTGTTTCTCCATATGGCATCTTTAAGCCCATTTCCATACACAATCGAATCAGCACATCATCTAGGTCTCCAGCGGAGCTAAAACCTTGAAATACATATCCCCAACGGAGTTATAATTTCAAACCCTTAATCCCCATCAAGAGTTAAAACTTCAAACTCCCAATCCCCAGCGGAGCAAAAACTTTGAACTACAGACCCTCGGCGAAGATGAAACCTTCTTCCCCAGTCAAGTCAAATTTTCAACTTCTAATCTCCAGCGGAAACCAGCCCTTTCCCCAGCAAGTTATCTTGAAGCCTGGAAGTTAACCAGATGACAGTTAATCTTTTGTCTCTCCCCAACCTAGGATAATTCCCCAGTAGATTGGCATACAACCCAAACTCCTGATCTCCCCAGCAGGATAGCTACTCCCCAGCAATATAGCTACTCCCTCAGAGTTTTCACTTACTCTTCAGCAGAAAGCCTTCTTCCCCATAGAGTTTTTACTCCGCAACAGAATGAAGATTCTCATTCTTGATTCCCCAGTGAAGTTGCCAGAGTCTTCATCACTCCCTAGCATGAGTTTTTCGGAATTTTTAATCCCCTACAGAATGAAGATTCTCATTCTTAACTCCCCAGCATGAATTTGTCAGAATTTTTAATCCCCTGCAGATCGGAGATTCTCATTCTTAATTCCCCACAAAAGCCATCGGAGTCTTCCTTATTCTCCAGCAGATCAAGGTTTTCCTTTGTTTGATCCCCGATAGAGATCGCCAGAGTTTTCCCTATTCCCTAGCCAAGTAAGGATTCCCATTATTTAACTCCTAGTAGAAGTCTTCAAAGTTCTCTGGATTCCCCAAGCAGGTTTCTCAAGCAACACTTGGCATTATTTTCACAACGAAATGTTTATCATATTCCAACTCCAAAGACTTGAAGGATCCCTATATCCTAAGGAAAGTTGTGAAGGATTCTCAAATCCCCACAGAAGTTGTCAGGATTTTAAATCTCCAACAGTCACCAAGGATTTCTCATCCTCAGCAATCAAAGATTTTGAATCTCCAGCAGCAGTCAAGGATTTATTTTTCCCGGCAGCAGTCAAAGATTTCATTATCTCCGGCTATCAAGGATTTATTTTCCTCAGCAATACAGCAAATCTGCTTACACGTGCATACATGAATCTAAAACATTGATAAAACACATTTATTGCATCACAAATTACATGCAACATAACTCTGTGTTTCAGCTAGCATTTTACCCTTTTCAGGATAAGATTAACAGTGATCAAAAACTTTCAGAGATAGCGTAGAGATGCTCCAGACACGGATGTTATTCTATTGCTTATTCAGATTCAAACTTCTAGAGATAGCTTAGAGATGCTCCAGACACGGATGCTATTCTATTGCTTATTCCAGATTTCCTTCAAGAGACAGCTTAGAGATGCTCCAGACACGGATGCTATTCTATTGCTTATTTAGATTCAAACTTCTAGAGATTGATTAGAGATGCTCCAGACACGGATGCTATTCTATTGCTTATTCCATATTTCCTTCAAGAGACAGCTTAGAGATGCTCCAGACACGGATGCTATTCTATTGCTTATTCAGATTCCAACTACCAAATACAGCTCAGATACGCTCCAGACACGGCAGCTATACCCTTGCTCATACAGATTCAAATCCAATTACAGCTCGGATACGCTCCAGACACGGCAGCTATACCCTTGCTCGTATAGATTCAACTCCAGTTACAGCTCGGATACGCTCCAGACACGGCAGCTATACCCTTGCTCGTACATATTCAACTCCAGTTACAGCTCGAATACGCTCCAGACATGACAACTATACCCTTGCTCATACAGATTCAACTCCAGTTACAGCTCGGATACGCTCCAGACACGACAACTATACCCTTGCTCGTACAGATTCAACTCCAGTTATAGCTCGGATATGCTCCAGACACGGCAGCTATACCCTTGCTCGTACAGATTCAACTCCAGTTACAGCTCGGATACGCTCCAGACACGGCAGTTATACCCTTGCTCATACAGATTCAACTCCAGTTACAGCTCGGATACGCTCAAGACACGGCAGCTATACCCTTACTCATACAGATTCAACTCCAGTTACAGCTCGGATACGCTCCATACACGGCAGCTATACCTTTGCTCATACAGATTCAACTCTAGTTACAACTTGGATACGCTCCAGACACGGCAGTATACCCTTGCTCATACAGATTCAACTCTAGTTACAGCTCGGATACGTTCCAGACACAACAGCTATACCCTTGCTCATACAGATTCAACTCCAGTTACAGCTCTGATACGCTCCAGAAACGGCAGCTTTACCCTTGCTCATACAAATTCAACTCCAGTTACAGCTCGGATACGCTCCAGACACGGCAGTTATACCCTTGCTCATACAGATTCAAATTCAGAGATAGCTTAGAGATGCTCCAGACACGGATGCTATTCTATTGCTTATTCCAGATTTCCTTCTAGAGATAGCTTAGAGATGCTCCAGACATGGATGCTATTATATTGCTTATTCCATATTTCCTTCAAGAGATAACTTAGAGATGCTCCAAACACAAATGTTATTCTATCATTTATTCCAGATTTCCTCCAAGAGATAGCTTAGAGATGCTCCAGACACGGATGCTATTCTATTGCTTATTCAAATACATAATTCAGATGCAGCTTATAGATGCTCCAGACACAGATGCTATTCTTTTGCTTATTCAAATACAAAATTCAAATAACAACTTAATTCCTTCTAAAGCTTGGATTACGACCAGATAAGAACTGAGAAATTGCGAAGCCTGGATTACGACCAGATAGCAAGTTTAATCTCATCTCCCTAGTAAGTCACTGTAAAGCCTGGAGCACGACCAGATAGCAGTCGATCTTCACCTCTTCGACTAAGAGACGATTTCCTAGTAGAATAACGGACGACCGAAGCTCCTAAAATTCAATTTTTAACAAGACAGAGACCAGCATTCCCCAACGTAGTCTTCCTCAATAACAGGTATACGCACTCTCGCAAAGGAATCTCTTATACGATCGACACTCCTTCGGATGGCATCTTTAAGCCCATATCCTGTCATTCATCTCCAAATGGCATCTTTAAGCCCATTTCCTCAACCTCATTTTGACGAGTGCAAATTTACGGGCACTCTAGTGTCCAATCATCTTTTACCTTCGAGTCACGAACGATAAACTCGCCAATCTAACTCTTCAGGTTCAAGAAGATTGAACAGGGGCAGATGTTGTACCCCAAAATTTGCCCTCTCATTTTATCAAGATTCTCCTCACAACACTTCTTGGATTCAAGACTGCATTAAGGGTTTGCTCTGCTCAAGACATCTCCTTGCACTGATGACCTGAAATTAGGGTTTGAGTTTGCACAAGGATTTTTGGACTTCCATTGCCTCATGTGACTTTCATACTTCATGTTGGACTCCTAAGATTTCTCATACCAAGTTTCAAGCCTTGAATCAAATTTTTGCCCAGTCAATTGGACAGTTGACTTAAAAATCAACTATATTGGGGAAAAAGTCAACTGTGGCCAATTTACAGTCAAACCTCATAATTTTTTATCCACATCAACATTATAGAATCATATGAACTATTTGATTAATTTTGGACCGCAACTCCTCAAGAAATTTGATCAGATCATCAAAAGGGCAAAATGGTCATTTTTAGGGTTTTGACTGTAGAAGGGCAATTTCTGATTTTTGACCTAGCCAATGGCAAATTGGGCTCAATAATGGATTCAAGGACTCAATGGAATCATCTTGACCTAATCACAAGGCTCAAAAGATCTCAAATGCATTGGATTGACAAATGAATTTTCCAGTCAACTAATCAAGAATCAACTGTACACTGAAAAGTCAAACTTTGACTTTTTGGTCAAAATCAAGTGCCAAGGGTCATTTTTCATCAAGATGTGTCAAAACATGAAACTTGTTGACCAAGAAACCTAATTTTGGAAATTAGGGTTTAAGATTGAAAAATTTCATAACTTAGAAATTTTCTAAGTTATGAAAATTTCTTATTTTTCCCCAACTTTCACCAACTTTTTCACCATGATGCAATTGGATTCAAAGAAAACTTCCAACATGAAAGTTGTATTCCTCCAAAATATCTACAACTTTGATTCACAAAGTTTTCCCAAAAGATGCTTGGATATCAAGTTATGATTTTGTGAATAGGGGTCCAAAAACTTTCTAACTTAGTGAAATTTTGCCCTAGTTTAGGCAGGATTTTGACTTATCTTCATGGCAACTTTTCACCTAGTTCCAAGTGGAATCTCAAAATGCATTTCAAAGATGGATTGTAGAGCATGTTACAATATTTCCAAAATATCCAAGAACTCTCCAAAATCATTTATGGTTAGGGAGAATCAAAGAAAAGAAAATGACCATTTCTCACTTTTGTCCATGGCATTTTTCACATTGGCACAAGTTGCAAATCAGTTTGGATCATTCTTGTACTTGTTTTACAAGTCTTAATCCTTTCCACACTCATAAATCAAATTCAAACACATTGTATTATGGCATTGTTCTGATCTATGAAGCATTATACAAAGGTTTAATCCAAAAATGGCAAAAAGTTAACATTGCCACTTTGATAAAGCACACTTTATGCAAACTTTGTTTATCTTGAGCCATGGACCAAAGCTTTTGCTGCAAACAACATCTACAAACATCAGGAAAAGCTCACTAACTCTCAGCAGGCCTTAAGCTAGCTTGTACAATCTTGGCTTTTGTCAACTCACCTTTTGCTTCAAAAACAAGAAAACTTGCCAAAGGTCCACAACTCTTCCATCAAATAAGAACAAAGTTTTGTATCATTTGAAACAAGTTCAGCATTTTATACCAAGCCAGAAAACACGAATTGCCAAGCTTCTAAACACCCAAAATACCAAAACACCAACTTCTGTCCAAAACAGGGCAAGCCCTGCAGAATCACTTCCAAAACAGATTTGCCTCGTGCGTTTTGCTTAAAACCACTTCAAACACATTCAACACAATACACCTAAGCTGTCCAGACCTTTCTCAAGCAACTGTAACCTTGTTTTCACACTTCACCATTTTTACTTTGAAGCTTTGCAGGTTGAGTTCTACAAGGAGATTCAGGCCACCTCAAAGCAAGCAAAGCATTGGGAAAGGTTGAGACAACATCAAGCTAGCTTAAAAGACCTTCAGGCCTCACTCACAACTCCTACATTGCCATATTCGAACTTGACTGAAACAGGTAATTTTCAAACTTCTATCTCCTTATTTAGGAATCATTAGGCTTAGGTTTGTGAAGCAAAAATGTAGCCCTTAATGTCCTTGAGCTGTACATATGCATAGATTGTATTTATATTAACTGAGCTAGGAGAATTTAGATGATGAATATGCTGAAATTTTTAGGTCAGAAATTGGGGATGATAAAATTCTCTCTGGTCTTTGACAGTTAGATCAAGTTTTTTATATCATTAGAATCGTGTGATGATGAGCTATAACTTTCATGTTGCAAAATTTTGTTTTTAAGCACGTATGCAGGAGTTACAAGTTTGTACATGGCGCGCGCGTTTTCTCGTTCAAAGGACACGGATGAAGTGTGACGTGGGCATGGGCCTGGCTTGCCTTGCTGTTTGCACCCTCCTTTGTGTTATTTGCACCCCCTAGCCAATTTTCTTTATTTTTGCATATTTTTCATTTTTTTATTTTTATTTTCTGACTTTATTATTTTTACTTGAACATTTAAAATCACAAAAAATATTTTCTTTATTTTTGGCATTTTATCATATTTTTATCTTATTTTTATTTGCATAATAAATAATTATTAGGTTAATATTACTTTATTTTCTTAATTAAAACTTGTAAATAATATAAAAATACTTACATATTTTATTTTATTATATTATACACTTAAAATAATATTTTCTCACATAATTTAATTTTTAACATTTTTGTATATATTTTTATTTATTTTCTTGTACATAAAAATGAATAAGTAAATAATATAATATATTTTCTTTTAAAACCAAAAACTAGGGTTTCCACCCTTTCCAAAAATAATCATTTTTGTTTTCTTATTTTTAAGGTATAAAAAAGCAAAGCAAGTGATCTAAAACAAGTAACTAAGAGCCCATGGAAAATCATGGATGAAAAGGGTGCTAGCACCTTCCCTTTTCATAATCTACCCCCCGAACCCAAAAACAATCTCAAAGGTCTTTCCTGTGCTTTTTTACCTTTCCTTTTGGATAAAATAAAAGTCGGTGGCGACTCTTGCTAAACCGAAACATTTGCAAACACAAACGCAAAACCTCAAGTCAGTTCTCCCACCGCATCACAGAACTGGCGACTCTGCTGGGGACTTCTGATATAAAAGTGGGGTTACCTTAGGGTTTTTAGATCACCTTTACATGCTTATCTTGCTTGACTTGTATGATTTACACTTTGGTTCTATTGTTTAGGTTTGAATTCTCTACCCGGATTTGGGAAATATTCATAGGTAAATAGCAATACATTGTGGAAACTGTGCGGGGTATACCGACATGGTCTAAGCAATAGCTATATTAGTGCGACATATTTGTAGGTACCGGTAGCCTTTGAGTCAATCAAAGAGAATACGGGGCCGCTGAGTGATGTCATGAAGCACTAATGGACTTTTAGAACCTTTACTTGACCAACTTGGCCTTTTGGGATGTAGTGAGATGACCGGCTTTGGTGCAGTCCGAAGTTGGTAGATACTCGATACTACACTCATTGAGGGTTGTTTTCTTGGAATATTTAGGTCGCCAGTAAAGTGGCTAAACTGAAACAATGAACACAGAAAACAATCCAGTGATATTGAGCTCCTTAGAACCCGGTTACTATTTATAGGACAGGTTAAGCCAACTAAACTTCAAGAGGGTACTTACCTATGAAACCCCATGCAAGCCTGAAACTAGGAACTTGTGTGACTTGTTTGTACATATATATTTGTGCATAACATCATGGACATCATGAAGCATCATATGCATCAACTAACCATTTCAAGGATTTGGATCTTCATCTTTGTTCTTGTTTTGTAGGTAATGGACTCACTTCGCAGGAAAACTATCCAAGTCAACCTAGTAAGAATTCCTCCTCAACTCAAGGAGCTAGTTTCAAGGATTCCTGAGAATTCTCCATTCACCGAGAGGCATGGTCGTCTTCTCAACTTAGTCAACACCAACACTGAGGAGGACATGGTGAAAGTTGTCTTCCAGTTCTTTGACCCTTTACACCACTGCTTCACATTTCCTGATTACCAGCTAGTGCCTACTTTGGAGGAATTTTCTCAACTCTTGAGGATTCCTATTCTCCATCAACTACCTTTAAACGGTACGGAAAGAGATCCAAAGCCTGAAGATGTTGCTCAAGCCCTACACTTGCAACCATCTGATGTCATAGGCTATTAGGAAACTAAAAGTGGTGTCAAAGGCTTCTTGCCAAAGTTTCTATTTGAGAAGGCTCAAAGCTACTGGAATTCATTGGACTTACAAGCTTTTGAGGAGATTGTGGCTCTTCTCATCTATGGGTTGGTCTTGTTCCCAAACCCTGACCAGCTTATAGATGTGAATGCTGTCAAAATCTTTATGGCTCGCAACCCGGTGCCTACATTGCTTGGGGATATCCTCCACTCTTTTCACACTCGGACAATAAGGAAAAGAGGTGTTCTCATGTGTTGTACTCCTCTACTGGCAAGATGGTTTACTTCTCATCTTCCCCAATCAGTCTTGAAGAATGAGCAAGGTTTGAGGTGGTCACAACGATTGATGACCCTTACACATTCAGATATTCATTGGTGTTCTCGATCAAAAGAGAATGTCATCAACATTGACCGTTGTGGGGAATTTCCTAATGTCCCTCTACTTGGCATTAGGGGAGGCATCACCTACAACCCTTGCTTGGCTCTGAGACAGTTTGGGTATGCCCGAAGGGATGGCCCACATGACATGCTGATTCTAGACTTGGTTTTTGACTTCGACAACGACGATCAAGGACTTCGACAAAGGTTTACCCGAGCTTGGAGAATGCCCAACAAGGTGGACAGTAAGACCTTGGGACACAAGAATTCCATCCCTCTTGAGCTATACCTCAAGTGGGTACGAACCCGCGCCTAAAGTCTTATGATGCCTTACCCCTATATTCTACCTGTGATTATAGAACCTGTTATGGAAGGAGAGGTTCCGCACACCCTCCTACATCCTGACATGCCAACATCACTCGAAGATCTACAAAGGAGTTGGATACAACTCAAGGGAGAGCGCGATACTTTCGAAGCCCAATTCTACGCAAGCGAGAAGAAGGTTTTGGAACTCACTCGTCAACTTCACGAAGAGCAGACTCTCAACACCTACATTACACCAAAAAGGATGTGCAACGTCTTTTTACCTTAGAATTTTGTATTATTTTGCCCAAGGGGCATTGATGTACTAACAAAATTCTATGACATGTGTTCTTTTTGTTTAAAGAAAATTTGAATTTCTGAATCCTTGAAAACATTACATGAATACATATCATGCATCATATCATGACAGGTTTCTCCCATTCAGGTCTCCTTATCTTCCTACTATTTATTTCAGTAGAGATGGCTCTAGAGAAGACTATCAAGGACATCCAGGCTCAAAATGCTCAACTTCAAGAGATGTTCTTAAACCTATCCAAGGGGAAAGAAGAGGTGAAGGCTCTCCTCACAAGGGGCATGGTCATAGGGAATCCGGAGGGCACCAAGAATGATCAGTTGGAAGGACTACAGATTGAGATGGCAACAATGAAAATCCAGATGATGGGACAATTGGTGGGCCAGATGGCTCTTATTCAAAACCTGGCTCGAGGACAAGAGGAGCTGAAAGTCCTCATCAACAAGCTCCATCAAGATGAATGTAACCAAATGGGGAAAACAACTAAGGTTGAGGATCAAGTCATCATTCAGCCTCCCTTGAGGCAAGAAGCCGAGAGAAAACCTCCCCAGTTTTCTTCAGGGTCACAAGCCCAATAACAACCTCACCAACGTCAACAGGGTAACCAGCGTAGGCGGAATACATCTGAAAAGTGCTTCACTGAGATTAACATGTCATTATCTCAAGTGATGCAATGCTTGTTGGAAGTCAAGTTGATTGTATTATAGGACCCCCCTCGGAATCCCAACATAGCCTCTCCAAGGTACAATCCAAATGTAAGATGTGCGTATCACTACGACAATCCTGGACATGACACCAATAGCTGTTGGACATTGAGAAACAAAATTCAAGATCTGATTGAAGAAACAACGCTGGAGTTCACACAAGATGGCTAGATGAAAATCTTCCGTTGAGGGCTCTCCACCTAAAATGACAAGTTCGAACAAAGAGGCTTCTGTTCATTTTGATTTTTCAATTGTAATTTCTTTTGTCATTTAAACAATTATCTGTTATTGTCAAACTTTGTTTCATTAATGCATTGCGTATGTTTATCTTGAACTATTTCATTTTCATTACATTTTAACTATGCTTTTTACTCGCTTTATGACATTCAACTCTTGCTAAAAGTTACAAACCTTTAGAGGGAGGATGACGAAAACAATTCCATAATCTCATACAGTATGCTTTTGGACAGACCTTGCTGACGATGTACATGCGTTTCTTTCAAATCCTAAACACTGGAGTTATAAGGAAGATAATCCCTAGTCAACCCCTTTGAGCCAAAGAAGTAGAAGTTTTCTGTTTTAACACAAATTGAAACCTTTAATCAAAACCTGGGGCAGGGTAGTCTCTCAGTTAATTCAAACACGCATTAAGCCGCAAACTCTCATTTCGTAATACAATGAATGACGTTAAAAACATTCCTTTGGAATCAAAAGACGGTGATGGTTCCGTATCACATAGGCAGTTATTATCTCTCAAAAAGAAAAGCCCACTGAGTCGAAACCTACAAAGGAGACTTAAAGAAAAAAAACTGGGGCATCCCGCTGACTGTAATCTCAAAACAAGAACAGTCAGGAAAAAATTAGGGGATAACAAATCAAAAGAAAGAGGTCACTACAAATCCTCAACAAAAATAATGTTGCAAAAACGACTGCCTTCCAACAAATTCAACTTGTCTGAACCATCAACAAAATGCCATTCCAGACTCATTTGGAGTTCAAACACACAATTAACTGAGTTTAGGACTGAAGAACATCACGAAGAGCGGGTGGGTACAAATATACTTTGAACCTTTATCATTTGTTTCTTAAACCGTGAACCAAGCCACGTTACAACCCTTCAAAAGTCCTAATTGAAGCATGGGTTAGTTCGAAAGCATACTGTTACAAAAGGTATCCTGACTCCTGTAAGGCTTTGCTCTAAATCTTGAGTTGAATTTTTCTTACAAAAGTTTTCTGCTAAAAAATGCATTTTAAAAATTTCAAGACAAGCATAAACTTTGCATTATTTGAATATCACTGTTTGCATATGGCTATTTGTTTGACAGCGAAGAAATTCACACAATGAATACCCGATGAACGAAAGCTCTCCCAGTAAACAAAATCATTTCAAGTGGGATGACACTTCCATTGCAAAAAATCTCCTATCAACAAAGGGACATGACATGTTATTGTCCAATAAACCTGGGGCAGTCCAGTCAAGATTTCAAGAAATCTCTCAAAATGCAGAGTAACCAGGGGCAAATCTCCGTCCCCGCCACTTAGGGCATTGAATGTCAATCCCAATAAAGGGTCGCATACAGTCAACATTTCCCAGCGGAGTTCTCCTCTAAACAACGAAACAGGAATCCCCATTGGAAACATTCTAAGCAAAGTTTTAAAGACACACATACTCTTCAACAGCAGTCCAGGATTTAACGGTTCCCCGGCATCAATTGAAGATATTCCAAGACTTTCGGCTGGTTCAGTTAAATCGATTCTAAGATTTTTCTGATTCTTATCCAGTCAAAGTTAATTTAGGACCTTCTCTGGTTCAGTTAGATCGACACTAAGATCTCCCTGATTCTTATTCCAGTTGAAGATACTCCAGATTTTTACTATTTCAGACAAATCTCTCAATAATTTATTCTAATTCATTTTCCGGACTTTTGCTGTTTCAGATAAATCTCCCAATGGTTTATTCTGATTCATTCTCTGTTCAGATCCAGTTTAGCTTTCTGTCAACAATCACCTTTAGATGGCATCTATAAGCCCATCTCCGACGATTCTCCTTTGTTTCTCCAAATGGCATCTTTAATCCCATTTCCATACACAATCGAATCAACACATCATCTAGGTCTCCGGCGGAGCTAAAACCTTGAAATATATATCCCCAACGGAGTTATAATTTCAAACCCTTAATCCCCATCAAGAGTTAAAAATTCAAACTCCCAATCCCCAGCGGAGCAAAAACTTTAAACTACAGACCCTCGGCGGAGATGAAACCTTCTTCCCCAGTCAAGTCAAATTTCCAACTTCTAATCTCCAGCGGAAACCAGCCCTTTCCCCAACAAGTTATCTTGAAGCCTGGAAGTCAACCAGATGACAGTTAATCTTTTGTCTCTCCCCAACCTAGGATAATTCCCCAGTAGATTGGCATACAACCCAAACTCCTGATCTCCCCAGCAGGATAGCTACTCCCCAGCAGTATAGCTACTCCCTAAGAGTTTTCACTTACTCTTCAGCAGAAAGCCTTCTTCCCCACAGAGTTTTTACTCCCCAACAGAATGAAGATTCTCATTCTTGATTCCCCGGTGAAGTTGCCAGAGTCTTCATCACTCCCTAGCATGAGTTTGTCAGAATTTTTAATCCCATGCAGAATGAAGATTCTCATTCTTAACTCCCCAACATGAATTTGTCAGAATTTTTAATCCCCTGCAGATCAGAGATTCTCATTCTTAATTCCCCACAGAAGCCATCAAAGTCTTCCTTATTCTCCACCAGATCAAGGTTTTCCTTTGTTTGATCCCCGGTAGAGATCGCCAGAGTTTTCCCTATTCCCTAGCCAAGTAAGGATTCCCATTATTTAACCCCTAGTAGAAGTCTTCAAAGTTCTCTGGATTCCCCAAGCAGGTTTCTCAAGCAACACTTGGCATTATTTTCACAACGCAATGTTTATCATATTCCAACTCCAAAGACTTGAAGGATCCCTATATCCCCAGGAAAGTTGTGAAGGATTCTCAAATCCCCACATAAGTTGTCAGGATTTTTAATCTCCAACAGTCACCAAGGATTTCTCATCCTCAGCAATCAAAGATTTTGAATCTCCAGCATCAGTCAAGGATTTTTTTTCCCCGGCAGCAGTCAAAGATTTCATTATCTCCGGCTATCAAGGATTTATTTTCCTCAGCAATATAGCAAATCCGCTTACATGCGCATACATGAATCATAAACATTGATAAAACACATTTATTGCATCATACATTACATGCAACCTAACTATGTGTTTCAGCTAGCATTTTACCCTTTTCAGGATAAGATTAACAGTGATCAAAAACATTCAGAGATAGCTTAGAGATGCTCCAGACACGGATGCTATTCTATTGCTTATTCAGATTCAAACTTCTAGAGATAACTTAGAGATGCTCCAGACACAGATGCTATTCTATTGCTTATTCCAGATTTCCTTCAAGAGACAGCTCAGAGATACTCCAGACACTGATGCTATTCTATTGCTTATTCAGTTTCAAACTTCTAGAGATAGCTTAGAGATGCTCCAAACACGGATGCTATTCTATAGCTTATTCCATATTTCCTTCAAGAGACAGCTTAGAGATGCTCCAGACACGTATGCTATTCTATTGCTTATTCAGATTCCAACTACCAAATACAGCTCAGATACGCTCCAGACACGGCAGCTATACCCTTGCTCGTACAGATTCAACTCCAGTTACAGCTCGGATACGCTCCAGACACGGCAGCTATACCCTTGCTCGTACAAATTCAACTCCAGTTATAGCTCGGATACGCTCCAGACACGACAGCTATACCCTTGCTCGTACAGATTCAACTCCAGTTACAGCTCGAATACGCTCTAGACACGACAACTATACCCTTTCTCGTACAGATTCAACTCCATTTACAGCTCGGATACGCTCCAGACACGACAGCTATACCCTTGCTCGTACAGATTCAACTCTAGTTACAACTCGGATACGCTCCAGACACGGCAGCTATACCCTTGCTCGTACAAATTCAACTCAAGTTACAGCTCGGATACGCTCCAAACACGACAGCTATACCCTTGCTCATACAGATTCAACTCCAGTTACAACTCGGATACGCTCCAGACACGGCAGCTATACCCTTGCTCATACAGATTCAACTCCAGTTACAGCTCGGATACCCTCCAGACACAGCAGCTATACCATTGCTCATACAGATTCAACTCCAGTTACAACTTGGATACGCTCCAGACACGACAGTATACCCTTGCTCATACAGATTCAACTCTAGTTAGAGCTCAAATACGCTCTAGACACGGCAGCTATACCCTTGCTCATACAGATTCAACTCCAGTTACAACTCGGATACGCTCCAGACACGACAGCTATACCCTTGCTCATACAAATTCAACTCCAGTTACAGCTCGGATACGCTCCAGACACGACAGCTATACCCTTGCTCTTACAGATTCAACTCCAGTTACAGCTCGGATATGCTCCAGACACGGCAGCTATACCCTTGCTCATACAGATTGAAATTCAGAGATAGCTTAGAGATGCTCCAGACACATATGCTATTCTATTGCTTATTCCAGATTTCCTTCTAGATATAGCTTAGAGATGCTCCAGACACGGATGCTATTCTATTGCTTATTCCATATTTCCTTCTAGAGATAGCTTAGGGATGCTCCAGACACAGATGCATATTCTATTGCTTATTCCATATTTCCTTCTAGAGATAGCTTAGAGATGCTCCAGACACGGATGTTATTCTATTGCTTATTCCAGATTTGCTTCTAGAGATAACTTAGAGATGCTCCAGACACGGATGCTATTCTATTGCTTATTCCAGATTTCCTTCTAGAGATAACTTAGAGATGCTCCAGACACGGATGCCACTCTATTGCTTATTCCAGATTTCCTTCAAGAGATAACTTAGAGATGCTCCAGAAACTGATGCTATTCTATCGTTTATTCCAGATTTCCTTCAAGAGACAGCTTAGAGATGCTTCAGACATGGATGTTATTCTATTGCTTATTCAAATATAGAATACAGATGTAGCTTAGAGATGCTCCAGACACGGATGCTATTCTTTTGCTTATTCAAATACAAAATTCAGATATCAACTTAATTCCTTCTGAATCCTGGATTACGACCAGATAAGAACTGAGAAATTGCGAAGCCTGGATTACGACCAGATAGCAAGTTTAATCTCATCTCCCCAGTAAGTCACTATAAAGCCTGGAGCACGACTAGATAGCAGTCGATCTTATCACTATGAAGCCTGGATCACGACCAGATAGTAGTTCATTTTCACCTCTTCGACTAAGAGATGATTTCCTAGTAGAATAACGGACGACCGAAGCTTCTAAAATTCAACTTTTAACAAGACAGAGACCAGCATTCCCCAACATAGTCTTCCTCAACAACAGGTATACGGACTCTCGCAAAGGAATCTCTTATGCGATCGACACTCCTTCGGATGGCATCTTTAAGCCCATCTCCTGTCATTCATCTCCAAATGGCATCTTTAAGCCCATTTCCTCAACTACATTTTGACGAGTGCAAATTTACGGGTACTCTAGTGTCCAATCATCTTTTACCTTCGAGTCACGAACGACAAACTCGCCAATCTAACTCTTCAGGTTCAAGAAGATTGAACAGGGGCAGCTGTTGTACCCCAAAATTTGCCCTATCATTTTATCAAGATTCTCCTCATAAGACTTCTTGGATTCAAGACTGCATTAAGGGTTTGCTCTGCTCAAGACATCTCCTTGCACTGATGACCTGAAATTAGGGTTTGAGTTTGCACAAGGATTTTTGGACTTCCAATGCCTCATGTGACTTTCATACTTCATGTTGGACTCTTAAGATTTCTCATACCAAGTTTCAAGCCTTGAATCAAATTTTTGCCCAGTCAATTGGACAATTGACTTAAAAATCACCTGTATTGAGGAAAAAGTCAATTGTGGCCAATTTACAGTCAAACCTCATAATTTTTTATCCACATCAACATTATAGACTCATATGAACTATTTTATCAAAGTTTGGACCACAACTCCTCAAGAAATTTGATCAGATCATCAAAAGGGCAAAATGGTCATTTTTAGGGTTTTGACTGTAGAAGGGCAATTTCTGATTTTTGACCTAGCCAATGGCAAATTAGGTTCAAGAATGGATTCAAGGACTCAATTGCATCATCTTTACCTAATCACAAGGCTCAAAAGATCTCAAATGCATTGGATTGACAAATGAATTTTCCAGTCAACTGATCAAGAATCAACTGTACACTGAAAAGTCAAACTTTGACTTTTTGGTCAAAATCAAGTGCCAAGGGTCATTTTTCATCAAGATGTGTCAAAACATGAAACTTGTTGACCAAGAAACCTAATTTTGGAAATTAGGGTTTAAGATTGAAAAATTTCATAACTTAGAAATTTTCAAAGTTATGAAAATTTCTTATTTTTTCCCAACTTTTCCCAACTTTTTCACCATGATGCAATTGGATTAAAAGAAAACTCCCAACATGAAAGTTGTATACCTCCACAAAATCTACAAATTTTATTCACAAAGTTTTCCCAAAATATGCTTGGATCTCAAGTTATGATTTTGTGAATAGGGGTCCAAAAACTTTCTAACTTAGTGAAATTTTGCCCTAGTTTAGGCAGGATTTTGACCTATCTTCATGGCAACTTTTCACCTAGTTCCAAGTGGAATATCAAAATTCATTTCAAATATGGATTGTAGAGCATATTACAAGATTTCCAAAATGTCCAAGAACTCTCCAAAATCATTTATGGTTAGGGAGAATCAAAGAAAAGAATATGACCATTTCTCACTTTTGTCCATGGCATTTTTCACATTGGCACAAGTTGCAAATCAGTTTGGATCATGCTTGTACTTGTTTTACAGGTCTTAATCTTTTCCACACTCATAAATTAAATTCAAACACATTGGATTATGACATTGTTCTGATCTATGAAGCATTATACAAAGGTTTAATCCAAAAACGGCAAAAAGTTAACATTGCCACTTTGATAAAGCACACTTTATGCAAACTTTGTTTATCTTGAGCCATGGACCAAAGCTTTTGCTGCAAACAACATCTATAAACATCAGGAAAAGCTCACTAACTCTCAGCAGGCCTCAAGCTAGCTTGTACAATCTTGGCTTTTGTCAACTCACCTTTTGCTTTAAAAACAAGAAAACTTGCCAAAGGTCCACAACTCTTCCATCTGATAAGAACAAAGTTTTGTATCATTTGAAACAAGTTCAGCATATTGTACCAAGCCAGAAAACACGAATTACCAAGCTTCCAAACACCCAAAACACCAAAACACCAACTTTTATCCAAAACAGGGCAAGCCCTGCAGAATCACTTCCAAAACAGATTTGCCTCGTGCGTTTTGCTTAAAACCACTTCAAACACATTCAACACAATACACCTAAGTTGTCCAGACCTTTCTCAAGCAACTGTAACCTTGTTTTCACACTTCACCATTTTTACTTTGAAGCTTTGCAGGTTGAGTTCTACAAGGAGATTCAGGCCACCTCAAAGCAAGCAAAGCATTGGGAAAGGTTGAGACGACATCAAGCAAGTTTAAAAGACCTTCAGGCCTCACTCACAACTCCTACATTGCCATATTCAAACTTGACTGAAATAGGTAATTTTCAAACTTTTATCTCCTTATTTAGGAATCATTAGGCTTAGGTTTGTGAAGCAAAAATGTAGCCCTTAATGTCCTTGAGCTGTACATATGCATAGATTGTATTTATATTAACTGAGCTAGGAGAATTTAGATGATGAACATGCTGAAATTTTTAGGTCAGAAATTGGGGATGATAAAATTCTATCTGGTCTTTGAGAGTTAGATCAAGTTTTTTATATCATTAGAGTCGTGTGATGATGAGCTATAACTTTCATGTTGCAAGATTTTGTTTTTAAGCACGTATGCAGAAGTTACAAGTTTGTACATGGCGCGCGCGTTTTCTGGTTCAAAGGATAGGGATGAAGTGTGACGTGGGCCTGGGCCTGACTTGCCTTGCTGTTTGCACCCTCCTTTGTGTTGTTTGCACCCCCTAGCCCATTTTCTTTATTTTTGCATATTTTTCATTTCTTTTTTTTTATTTTCAGACTTTATTATTTTTTCTTGAACATTTAAAATCACAAAAAATATTTTCTTTATTTTTGGCATTTTATCATATTTTTATCTTATTTTTATTTGCATAATAAATAATTATTAGGTTAATATTACTTTATTTTCTTAATTAAAACTTGTAAATAATATAAAAATACTTACATATTTTATTTTATTATATTATACACTTAAAATAATATTTTCTCACATAATTTAATTTTTAACATTTTTGTATATATTTTTATTTATTTTCTTGTACATAAAAATGAATAAGTAAATAATATAATATATTTTCTTTTAAAACCAAAAACTAGGGTTTCCACCCTTTCCAAAAATAATCATTTTTGTTTTCTTATTTTTAAGGTATAAATAAATTTATTTTACATACATAAAATAAATACAAAAGCATTTGTGCATATTTACATTTTACTGTACATTTAAATAATTATCCATTTATTTATTGTATATGAATTCAATTGGGTTGTAATAGTAAATTAGGGTTTTATTTTGTGCAAATACCCCCTATTCAAACTTGTACCCCCTTCCCATAATAATGTTGTAATAGTCTTAGGTTTACTTTTACGCATTTTATCACTTTCAAATGCCATGATAGTAAATTAGGGTTTTGTATGCAAAGACCAAAATCAAAACAAATAACATGACTTAAATATAAGACAAAAATGCATGAAAAATGACAACACCTTGAACACAAGCACCCCTAGGGTTTCATCCACTTTGTTGCCTTAAAATGGACATGGTATGCATGCTAGGTATCTTGGCAAAACAAAATCAATAAAAAAAAGATCATAGTCCCTCGATGACGCTATCTTGGTTGCCTAAGCAAAAATGATCTAGCCCCTCAAAAACTTGATAAAGATACTTGGCAATATTGTTATCATGGTCATACGATGACCCACGTCCGTCCCGTTTAACATCCAAAGATAGGGTTGTTTACCAAATGCAATGGTAAAACAACAATATCAAAGGAATAAAAATGTGTAGGAAAGATCTTTGAGTAGGGTAGATAACTCCTAGTTACTTGATCATTTGCAAACCATCCTTGCTATTTTCAAACAAACACACAATTTCAAAACATTTCCCAACAACTTTCAAACATTGAAACATTTTTCAAAAGACAAACACCTTTGTATATATTCAAACAAGAATCATTACAAAGGTTGCCTAAACAAAGGCCTCTTTTCAAAATATTTTCAAAACCACACGCAAAGCACCATTTCAAACAATTGAAAAGCAAAGCAAGTGATCTAAAACAAGTAACTAAGAGCCCATGGAAAACCATGGATGAAAAGGGTGCTAGCACCTTCCCTTTTCATAATCTACCCTCCGAACCCAAAAACAATCTCAAAGGTCTTTCCTGTGCTTTTTTACCTTTCCTTTTGGATAAAATAAAAGTCGGTGGTGACTCTTACTAAACCGAAACATTTGCAAACACAAACGCAAAACCTCAAGTCAGTTCTCCCACCGCATCACAATAGTCGATACCGAAGTCTGGTTGCAAGATGATCCAATGAGTCATAGTGTTGCGCTTTGATCCCTAACTTTTGCCTAGACCGCCCTTTCGGGTTTTCAGTCCACCGGGTACCCTTTTTTTCCCAAGTCACCTTTTCAGGTTTTCGACTTACCGGGTGTACAGTTCTTTTCATTTTCATCCCTTACTTTTTCCCGAACCCTTTTGGTTCGCCGGAAAGCCCTTATATTTGCCTAGGCAAGTCAACCTAGCGGGTCTTTGATTATGCGTATTATATTTTCACTATGTCTGCATTGACGAGGTGAGGAAGGTCGTCATCATCCATGGTGGTTAGAATCATAGCTCCTCCCGAGAAAATGTTCTTAACCACAAATGGCCCTTCGTATGTGGGGGTCCATTGGCCCCTGGGATCACCTTGCGGCAGTATGATGCGTTTGATCACTAGATCCCCGACTTGATATTCTTGACGTCTGACTTTCTTATTAAAAGCCTTGATCATTCGCTTTTGATATGTCTGGCCATGACAGATAGTAGTAAGTCTCTTTTCATCGATTAGATTTAGCGGATCAAGTCGGGTTTGGATCCAGTCTTCTTCGTTCAAACCCGCATCCTTCATAATCCTGAGAGAGGGTATCTGGACTTCGATGGGTAGGACCGCCTCCATGCCATATACCAAAGAGTAGGGTGTTTCCCCTGTCGACGTCTGTGCTGAGGTACGGTACCCATGAAGGGCGAATGGTAGCATCTCGTGCCAGTCTTTGTATGTCACTGTCATCTTCTGCATAATCTTCTTGATGTTCTTGTTAGCTGCTTCAACATCCCCATTCATCTTCGACCGGTAGGGAGAAGAGTTATGATGTTGTATCTTGAACTGTTTACAGAGCTCGGTGATCATTGTGTTGTTGAGATTTGTACCATTGTTAGTAATAATCCTCTCTGGTACACCATATCGACAGATCAGATTGTGTCGGATGAACCGCGCCACGACGTTCTTGGTTACTGTAGCAAAGGAAGCTGCCTCAACCCACTTTGTGAAGTAATCAATTGCTACCAGAATGAAATGATGCCCGTTAGACGCAGTTGGTCTGATCTCGCCAATCACGTCGATGCCCCACATTGCAAAGGGCCAAGGAGCTATCAAAATATTCAGGGGAACCGGAGGTACATGCACCTTATCAGCATAGACTTGGCACTTATGACAGGTTTGAGAGTGCTGATAATAATCGGCTTCCATGGTGGACCAGTAATATCCTGTCCGTAGGATTTTCTTCACCATGGTATGTCCAATGGAATGAGTTCCGAAGGTACCTTCATGTAACTCTGCCATGATCCTTTCTGCCTCGCTCTTGTCCACACACCACAATAAGGTTTAATCATGGTTACGCTTATAGAGGATTCCGTTACTAATGAAGAACTTCGCAGTGAACCTTCTCAGAAACTTCTTATCATTAACAGATGCCCCCTCGGGGTATTCTTGAGCCTCAATATACCTCTTTACCTCGTGAAACCAGGGTTTACCTGCTACCTCTTCAGTCTCAATGCCGCAGAAATGTGCGGGTTCATCCAACCTCTCAATGGTAATCTGGGGAGCTTCATTGTCCCACCTAACTTTGAACATAGAAGACATGGTAGCTAGCGCGTCCACCAACTGGTTCTCTTCTCTTGGGAAATGTTCAAAGGTTATTTCCTCAAAGTGTGGAAGCAATGTCAGTACATATTCTTTGTAAGGAATAAGATTCGGGTGTTTCATATCCCACTCGCCTTTGATCTGACTTATTACCAGAGCGGAATCTCCGAATACACTCAAGAACTTAATCCTTAGGTCAATAGCAGCTCGAAGACCCATGATACATGCTTTATACTCTGCCATGTTGGTGGTGCAGTTAAAACATAATCGGGCGGTGAACGGAGTGTGACAGCCCTCAGGAGATATAATTATAGCGCCAATGCCGTTACCCAGTGCGTTCGAGGCTCCATCAAAATACATAGACCATCAGGATCCCTCCTCGGGTCCTTCATCCAGTCCAGGTTCTTCGCAGTCGGTTACCAACATGATATTCTCATCCGAGAACTCAAAATTCATGGACTGGTAGTCATCCACGGCTTGATGCGCCAAATGATCCGCCAATACACTCCCCTTGATTGCTTTTTGGGTTGTGTATTGGATGTCGTACTCAGTTAAGATCATCTTCCATCTTACTATTCTTCTGGATAAGGCGGGCTTCTCGAAAATATACTTGACCGAATCCATCTTTGATATCAACAAGGTAGTGTGAGTCAGCATATACGGTCTCAGTCGGCGAGCAGCCCATGCCAAAGCGCAACAAGTTTTCTCGAGCAATGAGTATTGGGTCTCACAGTCGATAAACTTTTTGCTAAGGTAGTAAATTGCATGCTCTTTTCGACCAGACTCGTCAGGCTTCCCCAGCACACACCCTATTGAACTGTCTAGCACTGTCAGGTATAATATCAAAGGTCTTCCTTCAACTGGAGGCATCATAATTGGTGGTTCTTGAAGGTATTCTTTGATTCTTTCAAAAGAAGTCTGGCATTCATCATTCCATTTTAACACTTGATCTTTCTTCAGCAGCTTGAAGATTGGCTCACAAGTAGCAGTCAGATGTGAAATGAACCTGGAGATGTAATTCAGGTGTCCCAAGAAACCTCTAACTTCTTTTTCTGTGCAGGGAGCCGACATCTCTTGTATGACTTTTACCTTTGCAGGGTCTACCTGAATACCTTTGTCACTGACAACAAAACCCAGAAGCTTACCAGACCTTACCCCGAAGGTACACTTGTTCGGATTCAACCTCAGCTTGTACGTCTCAACCTGTCAAACAGTTTCTGGAGGTGATCAAGGTGCTCTTCCTCAGTCTGGGACCTAGCTATCATGTCATCAACATAAACTTCGATCTCATGGTGAATCATATCATGGAACAAAGCAACCATGGCGTGCTGATAAGTTGCCCCAACATTCTTCAACCTAAAATGCATTACCTTGTAACAGAAGGTGCCCCACTTTGTAACGAAGGTTGTCTTCTCCATATCCTCAGGAGCCATCTTGATCTGGTTGTAGCCAGAAAAACCATCCATTAAGGAGAAGATCTTGTGCTGCACGGTGTTGTCGACTAGAATGTCAATGTGAGGAAGTGGGAAGTCATCCTTTGGGCTTGCCCTGTTCAGATCCCTGTAGTCGACACACATCCATACCTTACCGTCCTTCTTAGGTACCGGAACAACGTTGGCAACCCACTGCGGATAAGAAGTGATAGCTAAGAATCCTGCATCGAACTGTTTCATGACCTCTTCCTTGATTTTCTCCGACATTTCAAGGTGCATACGGCGGACCTTCTGCTTTACCGACGAGCAATCTTCTTTAGTCGGCAGGCGATGTACCACAATATCAGTGTCCAAACCCGACATGTCTTCATAGGACCAGGCGAAGATCTCAACATATTCGTGTAGCATCTGTATTAACCGTTGTTTGACACTAGGCTCCAGATTCGCACCTATCTTAACCTCTTTCATGTCTTCCTCTGTACCCAAATTCACGGACTCAATTGGCTCTTCATTAGGCTGTATGGCCCTTTCTTCCTGCTGTAACAGTCTAGCAAGTTCTCCAGGCACCTCACAATCATCCTCACCTTCGTCCTCGGCTTGGTTGATCGGATTTTTAAAGTTATAACTGGCAGTAGCAGAGTTGTTATCAATGGGATCCCGAGTGGATACGAATCTGCAGTATGATACGTGAGTGTGTGTAAGAGAATAGTTGTTTTGATAAACAGAAAAATAAAAACAAGGAGCGCAAAATTTGTATACAAGAAACGTCTAATGCTTTATTAATGATATATGAAATGACAAATAATAAGCCCTCACAAGCAAAGCCAAGGTGCCTCGGGCAAGGCACTGAGCCGTAAAGTTTCAAATTATTTATTACAAATCTTAAAAATAAATGAGTCAATTACTGCGGAATAAAAGAAACAGGTATGAAGTCCCTCGCCATCCAGTTATTCAGTCCACCGTTGGTTGTTGGGTAGATCCAACTATCGATGTCTGAATCTTCTTCACTGTCCTCAATTACATTAACTCCCCGATTGCTGATGTGTAGAGGAGGTCTTTCGATTCGTGCGCGCCTAACAACCCTTTGAGCCCCTGTAGTAAATCCCAAACCAAATTTGTCAATTTTGTGAATGAAATCAGGGAGCTGACCCCAATTGGTACACCCACCTTCTTCGACCACAACCCTGACGTCCTTGAGAGAAGCCATCTTCAATGGAGGTTTGTTGGTAGTAACTTCAGTTGACGCCAAAGTCTGAGGGACCTCTTCAAAGTTCTGACAAGGAGTTTCTATGAATTCCCCGTCCATCTCTATGTAGCGGAAGGAATTGAGATGACTCACCATATACTCTTCTTCACCTCGCACTGTGACAATCTTCCCCTTCACCGGATATTTCAGCATTTGATGGAGCGTGGAAGTAACTGCCCCAGCCCTATGGATCCAAGGACGACCCAGCAAGAAAGAATACGATGGCTTGTGTTGTACCCCAAAATTTTCCCTCCCATATTTCTCAACAAATTTCATGTGAGGTCCCCAAATTGCTCAAGGAAGTTCAAGAGTTGACCAGACAAACTCTCTCCTAAGGCAGTCTACCTCAAATTTGGGTTCCATTTTTCATCAGGATATATGAACCACAAAGGACTCAAATGCTCACGATTGTCCTAATATGTTCTCAAGATCATCCATGTCAAGTTTTAAGCCTTGCAGAAGAAGTTTGCTCAGTCAATTGCTCAAAGGCCTGAAAATCGATTGTGCTAGGTCAAAAGTCAACTGGGGCCCACATATAGTCAAACTTCAAGATTTTTGGTCAAAATCCTAATTTTGAAGTATCATTCATCATTTGATCAAGGGTTGATCATGATTCATCAAGGATTGCTCACAATTCATCAAAACCCAAAAGTTGCTAAATTAGGGTTTTGTAGGAAAAGTCAACTCAACTTTGACCAAGCATAAATTTCTCATACTTTATCAGAATTGACCCATCCAAAGCTCATTTTGAAGACGATGCAATTACCTACAATTCATCTTCATCTCCCAAGTTCAAAATATGCACTCACAAAAAGATATGAATTTTGACATTATAGGTCATTTTGAAAAGTCAACAAAAACACCTTTTGGGTAAAAGCTTCATACATGAACATGGAAGAATCAATTGAGATGAGAGCAAAATGGTTGCTTAGAGGACATCCTAAGATTTCTAAAAAGTCCAAGAACACCTCTCTAGGGTCAAAATTGAGAGAGTTATGCATTGGCCAAGTTGACCTTTTTTGCAAAATTGTCAAAAGACAAATGTGCTCAAATTTGCATTTTTTGTCAAATGGGCCTAGTTTTTCATGATTGAATCTTGCTTATCACATGGTCCACGATCCAAATCAGCACCCACACACCTTTTGCTTTATTTATTTATTTTATTTTGATTTTTATCATTTAAAAGTCAAATTAAATCAAATAAATAGCAAAAAAATATCAAAGATTTGTTTTGTGATCAGATTTTGGGTGGAATCAAATCCAATTATGCTGGAAAATCATATCCAAAACGTGCAAAACAAATTAAACTAAAATTGGCATGATTTGGCTTGATATAAAAAGATATCATACAAAGATAAAGACCAAATCAAATCTTCATAATGAACCAAGATTCAGCTCGTTTTTGTTGACCTAATGTGTTGCATTACATATACATAACATAACCAAGGCAAGAGGAGGGGTTAGAAGTCGTGCATAGCCAAGAACCATACTTCAAAATTTCAAAGAAAAGTGGTGATTCAATTTCCATCCTAGAGGCCAATCCAAGCCATTCTAACCTTGCCAACAGATTGCTGGACATCCCAGGAAGGGATCTCAATCAATTGCAAGCCTCTTCACCCCTGGAATCGCAAGTATAGACGCCACGGTTTGTCCCAAAAACTTGATTTTGATTTCATTGATTTACACATCATTAGCACATTTGACTTATATATTCTTGTTCATCATTAAGTTTGCAAGCTATTGGTATTGTTTAATTGCGTTTTCAGTACAGGAATCATGATACGCCATTGTTAGGGTTTCTTGGCTTGTTTTAGGGCTTTGCAGTATAGGCTAAATTAGACTTAGATTCTGGTACCATGATACTCGTGAGGATGAAACGAGTTGATTGGTACCTTTAAATTTCATTTATATTGCTTGTAGAGAATTTTTGAGATGAACAGGTCTGTAGTTATAGCGAAGCATCCGTAGGTAAAAGTTCTGTTGCCTAAAACGACGGTTTGGTGAATAAGACGATGGCGTGGCAATCTCTGGTTGGGTGGTTTGAATTTTCGCGCATTTTCTGAATACATTATTGGTTTTTGATTATATTATTTTACTTCCATTATGTGAATAACAAAAACACATGGCTCAGTTGGCAAGCAGGCATCAGAGTTGGATATAAGGGCCTGGGTTCGATCCCCAGGTCCCAACCTTTGTTCATATTGTTTTATTTCATGAGATCAGGTACACCACAGGTCCTAACTTCCACCATATGCCACCAATATCTGGCCATCAAATTCATCAGCAATCCAGATCCAATGCCTTTCCATTGAAGGTCCACCATGCACCTCAAGTCAACATGTGCATCAGATCCAATGAAGTCAAATGGGCTTGGATTATTTGGGCTCAGAATTTCAATAATATACCCCCATAATTGCTAGCACAGGCCCATCATTCTTTTCTTATTTCTTTTATTTTATTTAATTCTTTTAATATTTCTTTTATTTATTCTTAATTCACAAATTAATCTATTTTTTCATAAAATCATAAAATCAATAATTCACAAAATTAGAATTAGTTTTTTTACTATTATCAAATTTAATTTAATTTAGTTTAACTTAGGGAAACTTTAATTTATTTTCACAATTAAAATTAAATTAGAAAATTAGGTTAACTCTTGATTTATTTTTTCTCTTTTTCCCAAATACATAAAATACAAAAAATAGGTTTTTTAGATTGAATTAATTTATTTTTTCTTAATAAAATTAATTAGTAGTTAGGTCTTCTTTTTATTTAACTATTTCATTATTTTCTTAAAACATGACAAAAACATTTTTTTAACCAATCGCGAATAGGTCTAGTCAAGGGTCAAAACCCTAATTGCCCCGTATTTAATTCGCCGCGCGTTTATTATTTTTGCCAATATTTTTGAAATTGTTCATGGTTTGTAATAGTTAATTTAGGGCTTTTATTTATCGCCTTTTCCCCGGGTTTTTGGCTATGTAATTAATCCCCCTCCCCGAAGCCTTGTAATAGCGTAGATTTACTTTCTCGCATTTTTAATTTCTGCAAATATTTAACTGTTTAGATGTATGCTAATAGGATTGTATGGCAAGAATGCATGACAAATTAACACAGTTAGAAAACCCTAATGTGCAAAGATAAATAATTGAAACAAATCACTCGCACATATCACTCTTAGGGTATACTCTCAATTCGGTTGCCTTCGGTAAACGATCATTAAGTATAGGGTGTCTTAGTGGTTGCCCTCCTGTCTAAAAAGATCAAATGTCCCATTCGAATGTTGCCTCGGAAATGTTGCCTCAGATATGTTGCCTCAGAAATGTTGCCTCGAATATGATCTTAAGACTCTAGGGTTATTACTAAGGTATCCTAATATTGCTTTAGTGATCGTGTGTCCCTTTCGAATTGACCCTTACAACTCCAACGACGGGGCTACCTATTTCTCAATAGTAGGATAGCGCTTTCTAAAGGAAACAAGAATAGAAACGATCTTTTTTCGAGTAGGTAGATGCTAGTAGGTACTTGCTCAAATAAAAACTTTTCACATTTACACTTTTCAAACAAACTTTCAAAACAAACTTCGTCATACCTTTGAGGACTGATACAAGGGTTATCACGAAGTCAAACTTTTCAATAACAAAGCACATACACAAGCAATTTTAAAAAGATGAGCAAGTACCTAAGATCCCATAGAAAACCATGGATAGAAAGGGTGCTAACACCTTCCCTTTCTATAATCTACCCCCGGTACTCAGAATATCTCGAAAAATAATTTTTTCTGTAATTTTTTCCTTTCCGATTGGATGAAATAAAAGTCGGCGGCGACTCTTGCTTACCACGACATTTTGCAAACACAAAACGCAAACGCAAATCAGCGTCAAACAGTCGGTTCTACCTGTAGCGATAAAAAATGTAGCGGGGTAAATCGAAGATCGAATTATTGATTAATTCGTCTCACAAAAGCAAGAGTCGCCACCGCGCTTTATTATTTCCAAGGGAAAAGGGAAAAGAGCGAAATAAAATCCTAAATATGCAATGTAAAATAATACTTTTTTAAAAGTAATAAAAATACAAGGCGTTTTTGAAAAGAGATCTATGGTTCGGGGGTTGGTTATACAGTGGGAAGGTATTAGCACCCAATGTATCTATAGTACTCTATAGGAACCTTTTGAAATATCTGTTTATTAAAATGTTCGTTTGATAAAAAATAAATTGTTTTGGCCGAAAAGGGGTACGGACGGTTTTTTTGAAGGTACGACGACCTAATGTCAAAGTTTTGGCTTAAAAGGTATAAATTTTGAAAAGATTGAATATTTGGGGAAAAATTGTCTTAAGTTTTAATGAAATGCAGATGTTCACGTGATTGGACTTGAGGACATGAAGTCAACAAATTTAATTATTTTTCCTCTTGGATTTAGACGTAAACAAAATAACCATGTAAAGATGAAATAATTAAACAGAAAATTATGCGGATAATGATTAAATAGCTAAGTGATATACAACAATTAAATAATAGACTAAATGGTGTGAACATGCATTTTTGTATTTTTGTTTAATAGGTAGGAAAAGAAAATGTTTTAATAGTTTTCATTTATGCATTTTTTTTAATATGGACAAAGCATGAGAATTAATTAAGGAAAATAAAAAGGTTTTTTATATGTTTCTATTTTTATATGTTTTTTAGTATTAATATAAAGTATTATTTTTTAAGAGTTATTAAATAATTAAACTAAATTAAAACTTAAAAGGTTATTAACTTAACTCTAATTAAAAAGGAATACTAAAATTATTAAATTAGTCCTAAAGTTAAACTTAATAAAAATGGTCAAATTATTAAAACTTGTTTAATTAAATTATCTCTATTTGATTAAATTACTAATAAGACTAAATTAATAAAGTTCTAAAAAAACTAAAAGAAAAATAAGTGAAAGAGGGGTATCAAAAATTAGAGGGGGTAGATGAGTGAACCATGCATGGGCTAAAAGATTTTAAAGGCCCAAAACAGAAAGAGAAAGGGGAGGTGCCTTAAGGAAATCGTTGGGCTTAGGTGTGGAAAATGGGTAAGGTCCATTCATATTATAATTTGTTTTAGGGTTAAACAATGTTTTAGTGAATTAGGGTTAGCAAAGGAGTTAAGGCCTTGACAGAGGCGCCGCTTGTTCATCGCTCACTTCGTCTTCTTCGTCTTTCATGCTCTCGCCTCTGAGTTCTCCTTGCCCGAGCCACCAACGCCTCTTCCTCTCCGTGTGTCACTCAACGATACGGTGTGAAGGTAACGATTCATCCATTAACGCATTAAGTTTTTATGATTTTGCATGTTATGATTTGATGTTCATTTTGAATCTGACTTCATTTTCTTACATGATTTCTGTTGAGATGGTGAAAAGGGAAAGAGAAAATCAAGGCTACCTTTATGGAGGAGGAGGGAGAGGCGTTACGGAGGCTCGATGGCGGAGGAAAGAAGCGCGATGCTGTGGCTTGCTCCCGGTATTTCGTTCCTTTGTCCCTTTTGTTTAGTGATGAAAACTCTGAAAACGAAAAAACTTTATTTTCTTCTTCTTGGTAGCCTTTGTCTACTTCTTTTCCTTCTTCTTTTGGCCTTGCTTCTGTTGCTTTGAACGTTTGCCTTGAACAACTGTCTTGATGCTTTGGAGCTTCTGATATGTATGCTTATGATATGTATGCTTCTGATATGTATGCTTCTGATAGGTATGAAATGTTGGGTTTGATAGCCCAATGATGAAGAAATTCTGAGGGCCTTTTGTGGGTTTGGAAATTGGTTTTATGGTTTATGCTTTTGGTTCAAGGTTGAAGGTGTTCTTGGTTGTAAGGCTTTACTGGTTTTTTCGTGAGGCTTGAAGGCTTCAGGCAGGTTTATGACAGATGGAGTTTAGCAGGTTCAGGCCCTTGGGTGTTTGTTTGTGCGCTTGAAAGGTTTTACTGGTTTGGATGTTAGGCTTGACAGGTTTTTAGGTTGTGGCCTTTATGGTTTATGCTGGTTCAAAACTTAAGCAGGTTTGGCCTTTGATAGGCAACAGGTTTTATGGTTTTAGGCCATATTGATTGAGGCTTTTCTGGTTTTCTGGTTAGGCTGGACAGTTTTGTGTTTTTTGATTCTTTTAGGCCATGGTTTCGGTTTTGATCTTGAGGCAACAGGCTATACTGGTTTTTTGCTTTGAGACTTTGAGAAAATGGTTTTGTATTTGTTTGACAGTTTTTGAGTTTTTTTGAAAGCTTGAAAACAGGTTATCTCTCTTTTTTTTGAAGGGTTTGGTAATGTTATAACAGTTGCTGGCCTGTGAGGTTATGTTACAGGTGCTGAATATTTTTACTATATTTCTGCCTTTGACCTCTGCACTCTATACTGCTACATACGGTTTGTTTTTATCCTTTTTCCATGCTTTCTTTTTTCTCTATTGGATGCTGCTGTTCTGTTTTAAGTCCATTTCTGCCTAAGCCAAAACCTGTAAAAACCACACTCTTTCTCTCTTCTCTCTCTTCAGTACAAATTGACATTAAAATGTGATGTACTGTACTTGGTTCTGAAAAAGCATAAGCTGGAAAATGATGAGAAAGGAAATATATTGCTTGCATACTTGGTTCTAAACTGCACATTTCTCTTTGTCAATTACATGTACAGCATGGGAGCCTTATGTTTTTTGACTTCTTCCCACTTGCTTGGGGTAGTTTACGTTGCACTTTGCCTTTGAACAATGCATATGCTGTTTTTTTTTTTGAAATATGCAGTTGGCTTTTGAAAATGTGTAATTGATTTTGGATTATGCAATTTACAATAAAAATGCAATTTTGACAAAAGTGAATTTGTGCATATTTTTAACTTGTGCATTCATTTTTATCCTTAAAAATTCATCCCTTTTTATGAACCGGGAGAAATCCCGTGATTTGCAAAGAGGGTAAAAACTGATTCCAGTCGTTTGCTTTTAATGATGAACGCTAAATTAATTTTCTTCTTTTAATTATATATTCTTTTCTGACTTTTTCTTTCAATTTTTGCAGGTAAAATCAAATGAGCATCAAAGAAGTGTTGGATAGAAGATGAAGATTTAGAAATATTAGAAAAATAGTTTTTATTTTACTTTAAACTTTTTATGTAATTGTCATTGTAAATACTTTGTACATAATACAGTATTTAAACAACAATTGTAATAATTAGAATAGAGATGAATAAAATTCTATTATTTCAGTTAATTCTTTTCTTCTTTCCAATTATTTATTTTATCGTTTATAATTCTTTAAATTATATAATAACTGAAAATCAATTCCAATTATTTAAATTTAAAAAGATAAATAATTAAATAAACATCATTGACCAATTAACTTCTCTTCAATTATTTACTTCATTATTTATAATTCTCTAAATTGTAATAACTGAAAATAAAATTTCAACTATTTAAACTTAGAATAATAAATAATTAGATAAACATTGTTGATCAATTAATAAACTCTTTTCAAATATTTATTTTATTATTTATAAATCTTTAAATTATATAATAACTGAAAATAAATTCCAATTATTTAAATTTAAGATAATAAATAATTAATAAACATTGTCTGATCAATTAATAAACCTCTTTTCAAATATTTACTTTATTATTTATAAATCTTTAACTTATATAATGACTGAAAATAAATTTCAATTATTTAAATTTAAGATAATAAATAATTAATAAACATTGTTTTAGCATTGATCAATTAATAAATTTAGCCTTCAAAAAATAAACAGCTCTCGACTTGAAAAAGTTATGAATTTTAAATCTGCTTTGAAAATTGATAAAAAATATGCCAAAACCCTTGCAATGTGATGATGCAGATGGGAGATGGTATCTTAGGTCAAAATTTGGGGTACAACAGCTGCCCCTATTTAAGTTTCTTCTATCCGGAGATATGAAGATTAAAATCTTCGTCTCGACGAGATTGAAGGTACTTAAATACATAATACACAAATTTTTGCCCTAAGATACCGCCATTATGTTTGATATGAATGTAGTGATTGAATTCACAGAGAAAGATATTGTATGAAACAAGACAATGCTGGAGAAATCAAACACCAATAAAACACAGAGACGTGGATTATACACTATTGGGGAAACGAGCCATCGCCTTCAAATGACAGACTCTTGACATCGAGTAAAAATGAGGGAATACGACCTCTGACCCTAACAAAGAAGGCATCTTGCATAGGCCATAAAACAGATTATTGACCCAAAAATATCAGTGAGCTCACAACTCAAGGTCAAAGATAGACAGAGAGTATCAAATTTTGGCGACGGATTACCGACTTCTGAAGATAAAGATTCATGACAAACTTCTCTGCGAGATTTCCCGAGATATACCAATTAATGCTGAAATAATAATAAGATTGCAGATACACAAGTTGCCTCAAATAAAGAAGTTGGAACTTGCTGTCTTCCAACAAATATTATGACATACAAGCTGCTCAAATAAAGAGGCTGCCACTTGCTGTCGTCCAAGGATGTCAATAACATACAAGCTGCTCAAATAAAGAAGCCGCCGCTTGCTGTCTTCCAAAAACTATGACATGCAAGCTGCTCAAATAAAGAAGCTGCCACTTGCTGTTTTCCAAAAACTAATAACATACAAGCTGCTCAAATAAAGAAGCTGCCACTTGCTGTCGTCCAGGGATGTCAATAACATACAAGCTGCTCAAATAAAGAAGCCGCCACTTGCTGTCGTCCAAAAAGTACCATGACATACAAGTTGCTCAAATAAAGAAGCTGCCACTTGCTGTTTTCCAAAAAAATAATAACGTACAAGTTGCTCAAATAAAGAGACTGTCGCTTGCCGTTTTCCAAAATAATAACGTACAAGTTGCTCGTGAAGAGACTGCCGCTTGTCGTTTTCCAAAAATAATAACGTACAAGTTGCTCATGAAGAGACCGCCGCTTGTCGTTTTCCAAAAATAATAACGTACAAGTTGCTCATGAAGAGACCGTCGCTTGTCGTTTTCCGATGATGTCTATAATGTACAAGTTGCTCATGAAGAGACCGCTGCTTGTCGTTTTCCAAAAATAATAACGTACAAGTTGCTCAAATAAAGAGACTGCCGCTTGTCGTTTTCCAACGATGTCTATAACGTACAAGTTGCTCATGAAGAGACCGCCGCTTGTCGTTTTCCAAAATAATAATAACGCACAAGTTGCTCATGAAGAGCCGCCGCTTGCCGTTTTCCAAAAATAATAATAACGCACAAGTTGCTCATGAAGAGCTGCCGCTTGCCGTTTTCCAAAAATAATTCAAAAGGAAATTGCGATGATACTGGCAGAGGATAAAATCTTCGTCAAAGAGAACCATGAATCAATCCTTCCCGAGGAGATCACATACTTAAATGTGCAAAATAAATGCACCATTCGTCTAGGTTGCAACTTCACTGGGGAAAATCAAGAGATAGCCTATGCAAGAGACAACAACTCCCTCTAGGAATAAACCAGAGAGAAAACAGTCAAACAAGAATCCAACCAATGAGAAAGTAACTCGATTGGGGAATTCATCCTATCCAGAAATGGACAAGGTAGGCTGAATCAAAAATCATCCACGAGGATTAGCTCAGTTGGGGACTTTAGAAAGGAAGCACATTTTCTGCCTAAGTTAACCTTCTACTTGGAAAGAACATGTACATCGTTTGAATAAACAAAGTACGACCCAAAATCAACGGCGAATGTGAATATGCATGCGTGATATAAGTGTAAATGAATAAATGAATGTTATGCTGACAAAACGAACAGATGGAATATTTTGAAGACGATAAAATGTCACGAAAAGATAGATACTCGACCAATCTTAAAAAGACGGAAAATAACTGGAATTGGAACCACAAAGCAACGTCGGAGCGTATCACGCTGCAAGGCTCAAGTCTTCTGAGGAGAAAAGTATTCAAATCCAATCTTCTAATACCAATAAACCACTGGCATGATACAAAGCGTACCACACTTCAGAAATTGCCCAAATAAAGGTAGCCAAAATAACGCTTAACTGGAACAACTGGGGAGTCAACAAACTTAGCACCACGAGAAACGCAAGTTTACACAACCAACACCTCATGACGATTTTGAAATAAAACATGTTCATCATGCAAGGATAAATTACTGTACTGTTTCGCATTTCATGGCTTGACCATCTTCAGAACAACTGTTAATATTCCTTTCATTATTCACGACACATTTTAAAAATAAGAATACTTTAAATACTTTGTTTCAAATATTACCGTAAAAATTGGAATTTTGCCCACAAATGGTAAAAATGCTCAAATTTCATTAATAAAATGGTAGTTTGCTAACACGCGACTCCAACGGTTTACAAAAGTTTGGGAAATAGTACACGAAAGAAAAGGGTTACACAAAAACAATGATCACTATTCTCCCTAACAACTTCGAATTTCAAAAATGTGTTCAAATACCAAGACTGGTCTGACCAAAAACTTGCCTAAGCCGCCCCTTCGGGTTTTCAACTTAGCAAACTGTCAACTAAAATCTAAGCGAAATACTTCTTGACTGCATCTGCGTTCATGGAGCGCGGGAGTTCTTCACCGTCCATATTGGTGAGAATCAAAGCACCTCCAGAGAAAACCTTCTTAACGACACACGGTCCTTCATAATTCGGAGCCCACTTGCCCCTAGAATCAGGTTGGAAAGATAATATCTTCTTGAGCACGAGGTCACCTTCTCTGAACTCGCGTGGTCGAACCTTCTTATCAAAAGCCTTCTTCATCCTCTGCTGATACAATTGACCGTGACACAAAGCTGTCAATCTCTTTTCTTCAATTAAATTCAACTGATCATATCTACTTTGACACCATTCAGCCTCAGAAAGTTTAGCTTCCATCAACACTCTCATAGAAGGAATCTCGACCTCCACGGGGAGTACTGCTTCCATACCATAAACTAGGGAAAATGGGGTTGCACCTGTTGAAGTTCGAACTGAAGTACGGTATCCATGTAAAGTAAACGGAAGCATTTCATGCCAATCTTTATAAGTTACCACCATCTTCTGGACAATCTTTTTGATGTTCTTGTTAGCAGCTTCAACAGCCCCATTCATCTTCGGTCTGTAAGGAGAAGAATTATGATGTTCGATCTTGAACTCTTTACAAAGCTCTTTCATCATCTTGTTATTCAAATTCGAACCATTATCAGTGATGATCTTGCTCGGGATGCCGTATCGACAAATGATTTGATTCTTGATAAATCTGACTACCACCTGTCTGGTTATATTAGCATAAGATGCTGCTTCCACCCATTTAGTAAAATAATCGATCGCTACCAAAATGAAACGATGACCATTTGAAGCTTTGGGTTCAATCATTCCAATCATATCAATGCCCCACATAGAGAAAGGCCAGGGTGAAGAGATAACGTTGAGGAGGGTCGGTGGCACATGTATTTTGTCCGCATAAATTTGGCATTTATGACATTTCTTCACATATTTGCAGCAATCAGATTCCATTGTCATCCAATAGTAACCAGCTCTCAAAATCTTTCTAGCCATTGCATGTCCGTTGGCATGGGTGCCAAAGGATCCTTCATGTACTTCTTGCATCAGCATGTCTGCTTCACGTCTGTCTACACATCTGAGCAAGACCATGTCGTAATTTCTCTTATACAATACTTCTTCATTGAGGAAGAAACTGCTTACCAATCTCCTCAACGTCTTCCTATCTTTATTGGATGCCCCAGGCGGGTACTCTTGAATTTGAAGAACACGTTTAATGTCATAGAACCACGGTTTGTCGTCGGTGACCTCTTCTACTGAGAACACATGAGCAGGTCTGTCGAGGCGCATAACCCGGATTGTAGGCACATCGTTCCAACCATTCACTTGAAACATTGAAGACAAAGTAGTTAAAGCATCAGCCATTTGGTTTTCATCTCTAGGGATATGATGTAATTCCACTTTGTTGAAGAAAGCTAACAATCTTCTAGCATAGTCTCTGTAAGGGATCAAACCAGGATGACGAGTCTCCCATTCTCCTTTGATTTGATTAATTACCAATGCCGAATCTCCGTAAATATCAAGAATCTTAATCCTTAGATCCACTGCTTCTTCGAGACCCATAATACATGCCTCATATTCAGCCATGTTGTTCGTGCAGTCAAACTTCAATCTTGCCGTGAACGGGATATGAGTACCTCGGGGAGTGACGATGATTGCCCCAATTCCATTTCCATAAGAGTTCACAGCTCCGTCAAATATCAAACCCCAATGGGATTCGGGATCAGGTCCTTCTTCAGGTAACGGCTCTTCACAATCTTTAGCTTTCAAGTACATAACATCTTCATCTGGGAAATCAAACTTGATGGATTGATAATCGTCAATTGGTTGGTGAGCCAAATGGTCGGCTAAAATACTCCATTTGATTGCTTTCTGAGTGTGATACTCAATGTCATATTCAGATAACAACATTTGCCAACGGGCTATTCTTCCCGATAAGGCGGGCTTCTCAAAGATATACTTGATCGGATCCATTTTGGAGATCAACCAAGTGGTATGATTAATCATATACTGGCGCAGACGGCGAGTAGCCCAAGCTAAAGCACAACAGGTTTTCTCAAGCAATGAATATCGAGACTCACAGTCTGTGAATTTCTTACTCAAATAATATACGACATGTTCCTTTCTTCCAGTCTCATCTTGTTGACCGAGCACACATCCCATGGAATCTTCCAATATAGTCAGGTACATAATCAAAGGTCTTCCTTCCACTGGAGGAATCAAAATGGGAGGTTCAAGTAAATATTCTTTGATGCTATCAAAAGCTCTCTGACAATCTTCTGTCCACACACATCCTTGGTTCTTTCGGAGAAGCTTGAAAATCGGCCCACAGGTAGCAGTCATATGAGATATAAATCTAGAAATATAGTTCAGTCTCCCAAGGAATCCTCTTACTTGTTTTTCCGTCTTGGGTGCGGGCATTTCTCGAATAGCTTTGACTTTATCAGGATCTACCTCAATACCTTTCTGACTGACAATGAAACCCGGAAGTCTTCCAGAACGAACACCAAAAGTGCACTTGTTGGGATTCAGACGGAGTTTATACTTTCTCAAACGCTGGAATAACTTCAATAAATGTTCCAAATGATCTTCTTCAGTTTGTGATTTGGCAATCATGTCATCTACATACACTTCTATCTCTTTATGCATCATGTCATGGAATAAAGCAGTCATGGCCCTTTGGTATGTTGCACCAGCATTCCTCAGACCAAACGGCATAACCCGATAACAAAATGTCCCCCAAGGTGTAATGAAAGCTGTCTTCTCCATATCTTCTGGTGCCATCTTGATTTGATTGTAACCAGAGAAACCATCCATGAAAGAAAAGACTTTGAACTTTGCGGTACTGTCGACCAATACGTCAATGTGCGGTAATGGGAAGTCATCCTTTGGACTAGCTCTATTCAGATCTCTATAGTCTATACACATTCGAACTTTGCCATCCTTCTTAGCAACATGCACTATATTGGCTAACCATTGAGGATAGACCGATGTAACCAAGAAACCTGCATTAATCTGTTTTTGAACTTCTTCCTTGATCTTGTCAGCCATATCGGGACGAGTCCTTCTCAACTTCTGCTTAATCGGCGGACATTCAGGTCTCAACGGTAAACGATGCTCCACAATATTGTTGTCCAAACCTGGCATATTTTGGTAGGACCAAGCAAACACATCAAAATACTCTTTGAGAAGCTCCAACATTTTCTCTTTGACCTCTGGGATAAGCAATGCTCCGACCTTGACTTCCTTCTTATCCTCTTCATCACCCAAATTGATCAACTCTAAAGGTTCTTCAAACGGCTGAATAATCTTTTCATCATGCTCAAGCAAACGGGAAATTTCATCAGGAATCTCTTCACTATCCTCTTCTTCGGCTCTGAACACAGGGAATTCAAAGTTGGGAGAGGGCATAGGATCATTGTTTTCAAAGGTTAAGTCATGGATTAATCTGCACATATGATTATGCTTTATTTTAGAAATCGATTAATATGAATGTTGTACAAATGAAACAAAATATTATTATATTTTCCTATTACTACCAATTAATTTTCATTACTATTTCCCAGAAAAGGTGAAAAATAAAACAGTAGTGGACAAAATAACATTTTTATTCATGACGGGAAATACTTGAACAAAGAGCCCAGACATTTCTCTTTTGCCTTGGGCAGAGCAAAAGGATTTATTTTCAACATAGCCCGGCACAAATACTTTTCGCCTTGGGCAGAGCGAAATTTTTCAAAAACAAAATAAAACATTACTCAGAAATGTGCATCACAACAGGAACATCAACAGCAATCTAGTTCTGGCAAACCACTCCACGCGTTACAAAATCGGGTAAATCCTCTTCAGAATCGTCTCCTATTATAGCATCAACTTCAGGAGGAGTCAGATGGATAAAACCTGCGCTTCGGAAAACCTCTTGAATCGGATGAGTAACTACCTCTTGCTTGACTCTTGCAAACACGGGATGAAAACCAAGACCTTCTCCAGACTTGTTCTCGAGCAAAGTCAACACCTGGCCCCAACCTTCAGCCGAACCACTTTCAACCACTCGTCGCGCATCCTCAAAAGAAGAAATAGATGTCCCTTGCTTCTTCACTTCATTATTAGCAACATATAGAGCTTGGAATTGGGTTCCAACATCCTCATCAACATCAATAAAAGAGAAAGATGACAAATGGCTTACCACCATAGCCTGCTCTCCACCAATCATTACCAGCTTTCCATGCCTTACAAACTTCAATCTTTGATGGAGCGTGGAAGTGACTACCCCTGCATCATGGATCCATGGACGACCCAATAGGAAACTGTAGGCGGCACGAATATCCATTACTTGAAAAGTGATCTGAAAGGTATGAGGACCAATTACTATAAGAAGATCCACTTCACCAATGACAGTCTTCCTAGAACCATCAAACGCTTTAACAATTACTCCACCAGGTCTCATGGGAGCACCTTGATATGAGAGTCGAGATAATGTAGTTTTGGGCATTACATTTAACGACGAACCTGTATCTACCAACACACTTGATAAAGTATCATTTCCACAACTTATTGAGATATGCAAAGCCATATTATGGTTCCTTCCCTCCTCCGGAAGCTCTTCATCACTGAAACCAAGATTGTTACACGAAGTAATATTTCCCACAATTCCATCAAATTGGTCAACCGTCACATCATGATCCACGAACGCCTGGTCCAAGACCTTCATCAAAGCTTCTCTATGGGCACCAGAATCTCTCAGTAAAGCAAGCAAAGAAATCTTGGAAGGGGTTTGCAAAAGTTGGTCCACAATCTTATATTCACTTCTCTTGATAAGCTTCAGAATCTCATCATCCTCAGGATGAGGGATAGGTTCATTGGATCGGCCTATCTCAACCCTTAGTTCAACATTTCTCGCTGGAATTTCTGCCGGTATGGGCCTCATGACTTGAACTTCTGGTCTCTTCAAAGGTACTGCTGCAAAGACACGTCCACTTCTCGTGACTCTACTCACATCTGCGATGTTAACAAAAGACGGCCTTGTCGGTATAGGGACTTCTACCCCATTCTCAATCATTGTGGCATTATACTTATACGGTATAGCTTGGTATGAGTTGTAAGGCACAGGACCAGGTGGATAAATGATCAAAGGAGCAACAGGTGCAGTCTGACCGTCGTAAACGATCTCTACTGATTCAGGCAAATTAAATTGTGGTATTATAACATTCACTTCATCCTCCGGATCTCTGTCATATGTAATAGTGATAACTCTCTGGTCTAACAATTTTTGAATATCCTCCTTCACAATAGGGCAATCAACCTCTCTTGAACAAAATTCACAAACATCATAATCATGCTGATGCCTAACAAAGGCAAGTCTTCTTAAACTCTGATGTAACCTGATCAACGACTCTCTTATGTGCTCAACTTAAAAAACTCGAAACTTTCCCGGACAACCTTCCACCATATTCACTGATGCTGCCCCATGTCGAGGCAAAGGATTATCTCTAACATTTGGGTTAACATCCTTGAAAGACAAGACACCGTTCTTAATCAACCTCTGTACGTCCGCCTTTAGAGCAAAACAATTTTCAAGGTTGTGCCCCGGCGACCCTTGATGATATTCACAAAACTGATCCGCCTTGTACCACGGAGAAGTACTATTTGGTGCGACAGGAGGAGGCTTCGTCGTTATGAGGTTCTTTCTGATAAGAGCAGAGAACAATTCAGTATAAGTCATAGGAATGGCATCGAATTGCGGTTTTCTTGGTGAACGGTTCTGGTTGTTAAATGGATAAGCCTGTTGTCGAGGCTGCTGCTGAAATGGCCGTTGTTGAGTTGGTGGGGTTTGATGAGCTGGGGTCATCAATGTTGGGCGGACAGCCGGAGTGACTGCCGCAACATGTGAGTAACCTCTCCTCGGTCTCCCTAGGAAGATTACGCTGACATCCTGTTCTTTTATTTTCGGGAAAACACTTCCAAACTTCTTGGTACTGCTAGACGTACTTCCTTCTTTAACCAAACGCCCTTCACGAATCCCTTCCTCCAACCGCATGCCCATGCTTACCATTTCGGTGAAGTCACTGGGTGCGCTGGAAATCATTCTTTCATAGTAAAAGGAACCTAAAGTCTTCAAGAATATCTTCGTCATCTCTTTCTCCTCAAGAGGAGGATAGATTTGAGCAGCAATTTCACGCCACCTCTGGGCGTATTCCTTAAAAGATTCTATGTCTCTCTGGGACATCGCCCGGAGTTGATCCCTGTCCGGTGCCATGTCAACATTATACTTATACTGATGGACAAAAGCTTCGCTAAGATCGTTGAAGTTGCGGATCCGAATGCTGTCTAAACCCATATACCACTTTAGGGCAGCACCCGTCAAACTGTCTTGAAAATAATTAATCAACAAGTCATGATCATCAGAATATGTAGACATCTTTCTCACGTACATAGTCAAGTGACTCCGAGGACACGAATCACCCTTATATCTTTCAAAGTCTGGCACTTTGAATTTTGCTGGAATCTTGACATTCGGAACTAAACAAAGGTCATGCGTGTTCTTTCCAAACAAATCCTTCCCCTTCAACGCTCTGAGCTCCCTCTGCATTTCTTGGAATTGGTCTTGAAATTCTTCCATTCTATCAAAAAGACCCAAACTTTCAGCAGGCTCGGCAGGATAAGTAGGTTCATTCAAGTATGGAACGGAGTGAACCACAGGAGCGACAGTTGTCATTACCGGTTGCGGGAAAGGTGTTACAGACGGGATTACCGGCGGCATGGTAGTTGTCTCTGGTTGAGGAAGAGACAAAGTAGGTTGAAACAAAGGCTGTACGACAGGCTGATACCCCTCTGGCACAAAGTTGTAAGGCATTCCCCACGGAAAACCTTTTGGCATCTGATGTTGAAGCGGAGAGTTGATTTGAGTCACAGATGTTGGAACGGTGACAATCTCGGAAACCACAGTAGTTGAAGTCTGAATCTCAGCAGCTGTAGTCGATGGCTGATTCTGAGCAGCCATCAAACTTTCCACTAGCGCAGTTAACTTTTCCATACCGACACGAAGGGTAGCGACCTCCTCACGAAGCTCGTGGTTTTCCTGTTCCATATCTTCCATCTTCCTCTGACGATTGGCTCGAGTATCGTATCGATGAGACAGCTTGACAATCTATCGGAGTGGAAAACGAAACAAGGATAAGACTCTAGAAAACATGTGAAGTGGAATGTTGAATGATGCATAATATGTGATGCAAATGATGATTCATTTTAATAGTTTTTCAAGGAACTTCAATAATTTTGCACACATCAATGGTAAAGGAATTTGGAACAACAAAAACTCAATCCATTAATCAAAAGCGGTAAATTACAACTTACAACTTTGGAACAACAAAACAATAAATTACACTTTGGGATAACAACCCAATAATAAAAGCAGTAAACTACAACTTTGGAACATGAAGCCCATAATAAAGCAGTAAATTACAACTTTGGAACATGAAGCCCATAATAAAAGCAGTAAATTACAACTTTGGAACATGAAGCCCTTTTACAGAGTTTTACAAAATGACATCAGTAAAAATAAAACTAAAAGCTAAAGATCTCTCAGAATCATCAGATGAAGGACCAAACACCGACTGTAACTGGAACTTCCTGATCTTCTCTTCATAAAAGTCTTCCATCTCTTTCTTCTCAGCTACCAGTCGATCAATGATTTCCTTTTGTGGATTAGGAACAAGAGCAACGCTTACCGAACCTTCCTTCTTTCTCTTCCTTTCACTAGCATACTTCCTCAGTAAAGCATCCTTTTGACGAAGTTTCTCATCATGATCAATGAACCAGCCGTCTTGAATAAAGAGTAAATCCTCCTTTTCCTTTAGTTGTCGAGCCAGGACCCAATTCTCATATTCAGACATATTATACTTTTCTTTCCAAGCATCTCTCTCGGACTTCATCCTAGGCAGATTTCCTTGGTATTCTCCCATATTCTCGATAGGGATATCAACAGATGATGATGCAACGGTAGGGAATAAAGGTTTCTCAGGTTTATAGGGCATCTTGAGAGCACAAGCCCTAGCACGGACCCATTGTAGGTAAGGCTCCAAAGAAACGGCACCCCTATGTCCTAACATGTCTCTCCCTTTCCTATGGATGTGGCGCCAAGCTCCTTCGATCTCCCTCTTAGCTGCCTGATGATCTTGTCCTTCTTACAGAAAGAAACCACTCACATGGATGTTGTTTGGCTTATCCCTCATCGGGTATCCAAACTGACGGCGCGCGAGAACTGGATTATAGTTAATTCCACCTCTCGTACCGAGAAGAGGCACGTTAGGAAAAGCACCACAGCTATCGATGATCTTCACGTCATAGTAAACTCGATTATACCAATCAATGTCGAAATGGGTGAGAGCCATAATTTTTGGCGCCCATCGCGACTCCTTCTCAAGATCCCAGAAAACATCAGACCCAGGTAGATGAGAAACATACCACTGGTACAGCAATGGTGCACAACAAATAATCATCCCTCCTTGATAAGAGTTCCGAAGATGGATGGAGTAGTAGGTATCTCCTAGCAGCGTAGGGACCGGATTTCCAATCAAGAAAATTCTGATGGCGTTGATATCCACAAACTTATCAACGTTGGGGAACAAGAATAGACCATAAGCGAGTAAAGCAAAGACGTCTTCAAAGGCAATAGTATCTTTTATCTCAGCGAAATGACGAGCTTTCCTCAACAAAAACTGCATAGACAAACCTCGGATTCCCCCTTTTGTAGTCATGTTCTCCTCTATCTCTGACTTCTTCAAGTGGGTGATGGTCGCTATCTCGTGAGATTTGGGTTCCTCTTCTAAGCCAGAAAAAGGAACACAGTCGGTTATCGGCAAACCAAGTATGTAGGAATATTCTTCTAGGGTGGGCATCAACTGGTAATCCGGAAAGGTGAAACATCGGTACAAAGGATCGTAGAATTGGACCAACGTATTAAGGATGCCTTCCTTCATCTTGCGCTTCATGAGAGGTAAAATGGACCCATACTTTTCCTGAAAATCCGTCGGGTTCTTGATCTTAGGAATCAAACTCTTCAGTTCTTCAATCTCGGGCTCCTTAAAACTAAAACTTCGAGTGTTTCTCCTTCCAAATTCCATAGTACCTGAGATGTCTTCAAAAATCATTCCTAAGTTCCTTGAAAAACAAGTTTTTTGCAAAAAATGTTGATGAATGCATGAATGAATGATAATGCAATAGTTACACACAAGTTCACAAACATGGGGTTCAAAGGTTCAACGTTTCAGCATGGAGTCGAGGGTAAAGCCCACCCCAAGGTATGTACTAATGGTTCAATCACACCTGTAAGACAAGGTTCTAAGAGTTCCCAGAGTCTACATTCCTCCTTCGGATATTACCAACGTCTTGATTACTCAATAATTCGCAATATTCTCAAGAGAAACTCATCCGAGCGTAGCATCGCGTAACAACTACTTCCGGATTACTCCGTTATAGTCTCCGCGCTACACCTAAAAAGGCCAAGATGGGTTAGGGTTCTACGGTTCTCAACTTCTCCGGCTCCTAAGTCGAAAATAATAATGTCTTCCCGATTACTCGGTAAACAAATATTAAGTTCAAGAGGGCCTTCCATTGAGTGGGGGATCTCATGCCTCCTTCTTCGGGATTACTCCCTCAAAGTTAACATGACTGTACCGTCCGTCCTATTCCTTAAGTGTAACTTAATCCGGGTATAGGATTCGTCCTTTGCAAAAAAACCCAAACAACCCCAAATATAAACACATAATCAAACAAAACAAATAATAATAAAACAGATAAAACAAGCTAGGCTTAACCCACTTAGGGATGGACCAGCAAGAGGTCAATCTTTCCCCAGCAGAGTCGCCAATTCTGTAGCGATAAAAAATGTAGCGGGGTAAATCGGAGATCGAATTATTGATTAATTCATCTCACAAAAGCAAGAGTCGCCACCGCGCTTTATTATTTCCAAGGGAAAAGGGAAAAGAGCGAAATAAAACCCTAAATATGCAATGTAAAATAATACTTTTTTAAAAGTAATAAAAATACAAGGCGTTTTTGAAAAGAGATCTATGGTTCGGGGGTTGGTTATACAGTGGGAAGGTATTAGCACCCAATGTATCTATAGTACTCTATAGGAACCTTTTGAAATATCTGTTTATTAAAATGTTCGTTTGATAAAAAATAAATTGTTTTGGCCGAAAAGGGGTACGAACGGTTTTTTTGAAGGTACGATGACCTAATGTCGAAGTTTTGGCTTAAAAGGTATAAATTTTGAAAAGATTGAATATTTGGGGGAAAATTGTCTTAAGTTTTAATGAAATGCAGATGTTCACGTGATTGGACTTGAGGACATGAAGTCAACAAATTTAATCATTTTTCCTCTTGGATTTAGACGTAAACAGAATAACCATGTAAAGATGAAATAATTAAACAAAAAATTATGCGGATAATGATTAAATAGCTAAGTGATATACAACAATTAAATAATAGACTAAATGGTGTGAACATGCATTTTTGTATTTTTGTTTAATAGGTAGGAAAAGAAAATGTTTTAATAGTTTTCATTTATGCATTTTTTTTAATATGGACAAAGCATGAGAATTAATTAAGGAAAATAAAAAGGTTTTTTATATGTTTCTATTTTTATATGTTTTTTAGTATTAATATAAAGTATTATTTTTTAAGAGTTATTAAATAATTAAACTAAATTAAAACTTAAAAGGTTATTAACTTAACTCTAATTAAAAATGAATACTAAAATTATTAAATTAGTCCTAAAGTTAAACTTAATAAACATGGTCAAATTATTAAAACTTGTTTAATTAAATTATCTCTATTTGATTAAATTACTAATAAGACTAAATTAATAAAGTTCTAAAAAAACTAAAAGAAAAATAAGTGAAAGAGGGGTATCAAAAATTAGAGGGGGTAGATGAGTGAACCATGCATGGGCTAAAAGATTTTAAGGGCCCAAAACAGAAAGAGAAAGGGGAGGTGCCTTAAGGAAATCGTTGGGCTTAGGTGTGGAAAATGGGTAAGGTCCATTCATATTATAATTTGTTTTAGGGTTAAATAATGTTTTAGTGAATTAGGGTTAGCAAAGGGGTTAAGGCCTTGACAGAGGCGCCGCTTGTTCATCGCTCACTTCGTCTTCTTCGTCTTTCATGCTCTCGCCTCTGAGTTCTCCTTGCCCGAGCCACCAACGCCTCTTCCTCTCCGTGTGTCGCTCAACGATACGGTGTGAAGGTAACGATTCATCCATTAACGCATTAAGTTTTTATGATTTTGCATGTTATGATTTGATGTTCATTTTGAATCTGACTTCGTTTTCTTACATGATTTCTGTTGAGATGGTGAAAAGGGAAAGAGAAAAGCAAGGCTACCTTTATGGAGGAGGAGGGAGAGGCATTACGGAGGCTCGATGGCGGAGGAAAGAAGCGCGATGCTGTGGCTTGCTCCCGGTATTTCGTTCCTTTGTCCCTTTTGTTTAGTGATGAAAACTCTGAAAACGAAAAAACTTTATCTTCTTCTTCTTGGTAGCCTTTGTCTACTTCTTTTCCTTCTTCTTTTGGCCTTGCTTCTGTTGCTTTGAACGTTTGCCTTGAACAACTGTCTTGATGCTTTGGAGCTTATGATATGTATGCTTATTGTGATCGGTGGATCTGGAACTGACTGTTTAACGCTGGTTTGCGAAATGTCGCGGAAGCAAGAGTCACCACCGTCTTTTATTTTCTCCAAATGGAAAGGACAAAAGCACAGAAAAATTCCTTATAGAGATTGCTCTCGGTTCGGGAGGTAGGTTATAGAAAGGGAAGGTGTTAGCACCCTTTCTATCCATGGTTATCCATGGGCTCTTAGATACTTGCTCATTTGTGTTTTCAAAATGGTTTGTTTGCTTTTCAACTGTGGGTTTTAAAAAAGTTTCTTTGAAAATTTCAGTTCGACTCTTGTATCGGTCCTCAAGAGTGTTTGAAAAGTTGCTTTCGAAAGCTTTTGAAAAGTGTCGGTGTGAAAAGTATTTTTTGATTTGTCTTTGAAATTTAGAGCAAGTATCTAGAGTCGTCTACCTACCCTAAGGAATTCGTTTGTGTAAATGTCCTTTAAAGTAGTGCCATCCCACCATTGAGAGGTAGGTAGCACCACCATTGGAGGTGTTCGGGTCAATTCGAGGTTCGGGACATGGTGATCACCAGAGCAATGGGAAGATACCTTAGAAGCTACCCTCATGCCAGGTTCCCAGATCATGAGGACTTACTAAGACATCCTCTACTCGACGATCACCTTTCGAGGCAAGGCAACAGTGAGGCGTACCCTAGGGGTGGTGTGTGATTTGTGTGTCAGATTCGGATATTTTATCTTGTTCATGTTAAAGGTGATCTATGCGTTTGTTTTTACTTTTGGCCATTCATTCTTGCATGCATTTATTTACAGTTAAAAAGTGCGAGGAAGGTAAAGTTCTAAGCTGTTACAAAAGGCGCGGGTCCACATCGCCAAAATTTCCAGGACCCGATTTGACAGAAAAATAAAGAATTAGAATAAAGTGCGAGAAATTAATATTTACATGGCTTTGGGAGAGGTACATAAACATTTACAAGAGAAAAGAAATAAACACGCGAATTAAATTAAAATTAGAAACGAGGGCGTTGGACCCTTTTTGATGAAATTACATTATTAGTGAATTAATTAAATTAAAGAAAAGGAGATTGTTTTTTTGAGATTTTGATACTTATGATTTTAATGAGAAAAATTAATTGAAATTAAAATGATAACCCTAATTCTAATTGTTTTTTAGTTTATTAAGAAAGTATTAAAATTTAAACCTAAATTAACCTAATTATTTATATGTAATTTTAATTATAAAAATAAATAATATTAAATTATTAATAATGGTAAAAAAAAGAATAAAAGTATGAAAAAGATTTCAAACCCTATTCATTAGCCTCGGAGGCGAACCCAAACCGTAATCAACTGATTATTAGCCAAACCCTAAAAAAGATTTATGCCCAAAAATTCATTATTATTAACCTAAAAAATTGAAATTAAAGTTTTTGAAAAGAAAAAGGTTTTAATTAAATTAATAAAAAGAAAATATTTTTACACTAATTATTAAAAGAAAAGGAAAATATTTTTTATGTTTTTTATTTATTGAAAAAAAAGTTTTAAATTAGAAACAAAAATTAATTAATTGTTTATAAAAAATATTACAAAAAAAAGAATTATTTGAATTAATATATTAGAAGTTAATTAGTTATTAAGATAGAATGAATTTTTAGTTAACCCTAATCTTATCTAAACTAACTAATTTGTTTCTAATTAAATCAAATTATCTTACTAAGTATGTTAATTATAACTAATTAATTGAATTAATAAACAAATAAATAAGAAAACTGAAAAAAAGTGAAAAAACATGACCTTGGGGCGGTAGGGTTCGAACCCACCCCCTTGAAGTCATCAGCAAGTCGCTCAACCATTCAGCCATGGTGATCCAGGTGTCATGCATGCGGACGAAAGAGACAAAGACACTCTATGCATTCGCTCCGCGCCAAAAAACAAATTCGAACCAGCCAATAGACGTGTGCCACGCAACTTCGTCTTCAACCTCAGAAAATATAAATTGTGACGGTTTAAACCGTCACGATTACCTGCAATAACAAGAAATAGCGAATAGCACATGGGCATGTATAAATTTTTCGGACTAGGGCCATTAGAATCGTCTCTCTCTCACGATTCCAATGATGTATCTCTCATGGCCTAATCGTTCAAGGTTTGGAAACCCCTAAATCAATTTTCACGAAACCCTAATATGCTCTCATGGTGGATCCTTCGTTTTAGCATGAAACTCCAATCAAATTATGCAGGTAGCTTGCAAACATCATTCTAAACACAAAAACAACAATGAAATATGTTAAAAGCGCATGAATGATGGAAAACGATTTTGGAAATTTTCTCACCAACTTCAATGGTGATTTCGTGTTCTCTTGAGTATGGGACTTAGTGAATGATTGGAAAATGTTCTATGATCCTCAAGGAAGGCGTTTGAACAGCTCTTGCACCTTGAATTCACCTGTAAAACCAAAATCGAATTTTTAAAAATATGTGAGTTTCTTGAGTTCTTGTATGGCTTGGTTATGCAGCTTGGAGTCCTTTTAGCATTAGGTTTTGATCAATATATGTATGGCATCCGATTAGGGTTAGAAATTGGATCAAAAAATCCATGAATTGATGAAAAGAATATTTGATTTTTAAGCCATGATTTTCCAATCTTTTTCAAGCATCTTTGATACAAATCATGTCCAATTCCATTGATTCTTTCTATATTTGGTTAGGCACGAAATCATAAGCTTATTCCTTGCACAAAAAGATTTGGAAAATTAGGTTTAGTATTTTTCATGTATTTTAATTAATTAAATGAATTATTAATGATTAAAAATCCAAATAAATAAATAAAAAATGATAAAAACTTCCCTCTGGGCCAAATGGTCGTGCCCATGCCTTGGATGATGAGTTGTGGAAGAAAAAGAGGCCCATTAGCAATTTTAGGTCATTTGAATCAATGTTGACTTTTCAAAATATCCAAAAATTTCCCAACTTCCACAAGGCATAACTTGCTCAATTTTTAAGATTTGCTCATGTTCTTGGACATTTTGGAAAGGTATTTGAGTCCTCTAACCAATGTCTTTGGTCCCATGTCATTGTGATTTACCAATCTCAAGTTATGGCCTTTGACTTAAAGTCCCTTTTTGTTGACTTTTGAAAATGACCTATAATGTTGAAATTGATAACTTTTTGTGAGAGCATTTCTTGGACTTGAAGTATGAAGAGGAGTTGTAGGAAATGTCTTTCTCTTCAAAATGAGCTTTGGATGGAATTTTTTTGATAATCCATGTGAAAGTTATGCCCTGGTCAATTTACAGTTGACTTTTTCAACTGTCCAAATATGGAAACTTTTGCATCTTGATGATTTTTGAGCCAAGCTTTGAGAATCATGATCAAGCATTGATCAAATGATGTTTGTGGCTTCAAAATGAGATGTTGACCAAAAATTTGAACTTTTGACTGTCAAATGACCATTTTACCCCTACAGTTGACTGTAGTGCAATTAGGGTTTTTGACTGTGCAATTTTGTGCTGAAAGTCTTGAAACTTGATATGAGGATGCTTGACCATATTTGTGGGCATGTGGGACTTGATTGGACCCTTGGAAACTTCATTTACTTTGTCAGAACCAAAACCCTAATTTTGACTGTTAGGAGGCCCTTGAACTGTGCAACCCTTGGGGAGATTTTGAAGCTTGACTTGACAAATCTTGAAGAATATGGGAGGGCAAATTTTGGGGTACAACAGTTGCCCCTGTTCAATCTTCTTAAACCTGAGGATGCAGATTGGCTGACGTGCCTTTCGTAATCCGAAGGTGGAAGATGATTGAACACTAAAGTGCCCAGAAATTTGCGCTCACATAGTAGTGTGATGTTGGAATGGGCTTATAGATACCATTTGGAGATTGATGAATAGGATGATGGGATTATAGATGCCATGCTAAGATATGATGGATCGTGGATGGGCTTATAGATGCCATCTGGATGTTGATCGCGTAAGAGATCCCTTAGCGAGAACCTGCGTACCTGAAAAAGAAAAATGAGTACCTGACATGTTGCAGGAGCTGGTCTTCAGATGCTTTGTATAGATGTGTCCTGACTGGTTACAGGAGCTGAATCTGGAGCTTCAAACGATGATGAATGAACCAGGGATGGTTACTACCTTAACAGGAACGGTGAGAGAACCTTGGGTGACTTTAACTTCAACAGCAATCGTTGAGAAAATCTTGGGATGATTACTACCTCCGCAGGATCGGGGAGAGAACCAATAGGTGACTACAACCTCAACAACAATCATTGAGAGAGTCTTGGTGGGAATTACCATCTCCGCAGTATCGGGGAGAGAACCATAGGCGATTACAACCTCAATAGCAATCATTGAGAAAACCTTGGATGGAATTATCATCTCCTCAGTATCGGGGAGAGAACCATAGGCGATTACAACCTCAATAGCAATCATTGAGAAAACCTTGGATGGAATTATCATCTCCGCAGTATCGAGGAGATAACCATAGGCGATTACAAACTCAATAGAAATCATTGAGAAAACCTTGGATGGAATTATCATCTCCGCAGTATCGGGGAGAGAACTATAGGCGATTACAACCTCAATAGCAATCATTGAGAAAACCTTGGATGGAATTATCATCTCCGCAGTATCGGGGAGAGAACCATAGGCGATTACAACCTCAATAGCAATCATTGAGAAAACCTTGGATGGAATTATCATCTCCGCAATATCGGGGAGAGAACCATAGGCGATTACAACCTCAATAGCAATCATTGAGAAAACCTTGGATAACTTCTACTGAGTCTTCATCAGAAAAATCTGTTTGGGGTCGATTTAACTGGACCAGAGAAGGCCTTTGACTGGATAAGAAATCTTTGGAGTCGATTTAACTGAACCGGTCTAGGTCTTGAAATATGATTGAGAATTTAACTGAATCTTTCCTGAAAGGTAAAGGTCAGTCATATGCAATGCATGATATGGACCAAGCAATGATGTTCTCAACATAAATGAGATTTGTAAGATATGATGCGTCTATGCATGCTATAATGATGTATGGAAGTGCGATGTTTATGAATGTATTTTTCGTCTAGGAAAGTAAATCCTTGACGGGTGCCGGGAAGTCACTCCTGGGCTGATGTTGGAGAATAGATTTTGCTTCCGCTGGGGATGATAATTGCAAGAATACCGGTAGGAGAAGATGACTCCGTTGGGGAATAAACTTGGCGAATGGAATAACTCTGCGGGGAGGAAAGTACTCTAGCGATCTTGCTGGGAAGCAATACTATGTGGGGGGAGAGATACTTTGCTGAGTTGTTGATAATAACTTGCTGGGGATACCCTTGTCGTGTTGGAAGTGTTGATAGACTTCGCTGGGGATAAGAAGACTTCGTCGAGGACGATCTTTCCGTGGCTTTTGGCTGAGGATAACCCAATTATATCCTGGTAAGGAAATAACTCTTTGAATGAAGCCGGGAGACGCGTTCGTGTTCTGCGAGGATAAGCTTCCAGAATCTACTGGGGATAAGCTTACTGCTTGGGGAGATGGATTCCAACTTTCCTGGGGAACTGGATTGGACTCTCTTGGGGAAGTTTTGAGCTGCATCGGGGAAGTGACTCCACTGAATGTTTGATATACCGCCGGGGAACAATCTTTAGACCCAGACCGCCGGGGATGCTTGTTAAGAATATATATGCTGCTGGGGAATGTTGAGATCTGCTGGAGGATACTCAACTTCCTTAAGTTTGATAGTAGCTTCGCTTGAGGAGAGTGTATTGACTTGCTGGCTTACTCTCTGGGGAATTAAGATATCCGGTTGTGTTCGTTAGTTGAACCTACCTTAGTACCTTGGAGGACAGAACAATTAGATTACTTAGACAACTCTTTTATTTCCCCTGTTTCTAATATTACCTGTAATTAATCCTTTGTTTCGTATGCAAATATTTACGAGTTAGCAAATTATTGTCAATGCATATATCACAAATTGAACCTTGGACGTTCTTCGCAAAACAAAACAGAAAAAAGGAAAAACAATTGGCACTTTTAACTGAAAAGTATATTTGTATTAATTTTGAATGGCCTGTAAATAGGCGTTTATATACAAGAGGCTGACGTCCTAGTAAGAGAACGCCGCCGAACAAAAGAGTTTATACAAATTTTGTACAAAGGAAAATAAAACAGCTGTGTGAAGTGAATGATCCCACTGGGTTTCAACTCTGCTATTGCCTTTATAACTCCGAGCGTCTCATCACTTGATGACCTTGGTTGAAGATGAAGCTGACTGATCAATGCCGTCTGAACTTGATGTAGATACCGGATTCTGGATGCAAGGTGATCCAATGAGACATAGTATTACGCTTTATCCCTAACTTTTGCCTGGACCGCCCTTTCGGGTTTTCAATCCACCGGGATACCCATTTTTGCCCAAGCCGCCTTTTCAGGTTTTCGACTTGCCGGGTGTACAGATTTTTTCATTTCATCCCTTCATTTTGCCCGAACCCTTTTGGTTCGCCGGGAAGCCCTAATTTTTGCCTAGGCATGTCAGCCTAGCGGGTCTTTTTTCATGCGTAGTATCTTTTTACTATGTCTGCATTGGCGGGGTGAGGAAGGTCGTCACCATCCATGTTGGTTAGAATCACGGCTCCTCCAGAGAACACATGTTTAACCACAAATGGCCCTTCGTATGTAGGGGTCCATTTGCCCCTTGGATCACTCTGAGGAAGGACGATTCGCTTGATTACCAGATCCCCAACTTGATATTCCTGTGGTCTGACCTTTTTGTTAAATGCCCTGATCATCCGTTTCTGATACGTCTGACCATGACAGATAGCAACAAGTCTCTTTTCATCAATTAAGTTTAGCTGATCAAGTCGTGTCTGGATCCAATCATCTTCACTCAGATCTGCATCCTTCATTATCCGGAGAGAGGGTATTTGCACTTCGATCGGTAAGACTGCCTCCATACCATAAACCAAAGAGAAAGGAGTTGCCCCGGTTGACGTCCTAGCTGAGGTACGGTACCCATGTAGAGCGAACGGTAACATCTCGTGCTAATCTTTATAAGTCACTGTCATCTTCTGCACGATTTTCTTGATATTTTTATTTGCCGCTTCTACAGCCCCATTCATCTTCGGTCTGTAAGGAGAAGAATTGTGGTGCTGTATCTTGAACTGCTCGCAAAGCTCAGTGATCATCTTATTATTCAGATTGGTACCGTTGTCTGTAATAATTCTTTCTGGGACGCCGTACCGACAGATCAGGTTATGCCGAATGAACCGTGCCACAACAGTCTTGGTTACCGTAGCATAGGATGCTGCTTCGACCCACTTTATAAAATAATCAATTGCCACTAGGATGAAGCGATGCCCATTAGATGCCGTAGGTTTAATCTCACCGATCATGTCTATGCCCCACATTGCAAACGGTCAAGGCGCAGTCAGAACATTCAGAGGAACTAGAGGAACATGCACCTTGTCTGCATAAATCTGGCACTTATGGCATGTCCTAGAATGTTGGTAGCAGTCAGCTTCCATTGTGGACCAGTAATACCCTGCCCGAAGGATCTTCTTCGCCATAGTGTGTCCACTGGAATGTGTACCAAAGGTCCCTTCATGTAGCTCTTCCATGATCCTTTCTGCTTCAGTCTTATCCACACAACGCAATAAGGTTGAATCATGGTTTCGCTTGTACAAGATGCCGTTGCTAAGGAAGAACTTTGCGGCGAACCTTCTCAGAAACTTCTTATCATTGACAGAGGCACCCTCAGGGTATTCCTGAGCTTCCAGATATCTCTTCACCTCATGGTACCAAGGCTTCTTAGTCACCAATTCAGTCTCGAGATCGCAACAGTATGCCGGTTCGTCCAGTTTCCAGATGATGATCCAGGGAGCCTCATTATCCCATTTGACCTTAAACATATAAGACATTGTAGCTAACGCGTCCGCCAACTGATTCTCTTCTCTTGGAAAGTGTTCAAAGGTTATCTTCGTGAAGTGGGGGATCAAGGTCAACACACATTCTCTGTAAGGGATAAGATTCGGATGTTTCGTATCCCACTCTCCTTTGATCTGATTGATCACGAGAGCGGAATCTCCGAAGACACTCAGAAACTTGATCCTTAGGTCGATCGCAGCTTGAAGACCCATGATGCACGCCTCATACTCTGCCATGTTGTTGGTACAGTTGAAGCATAGTCGGGCAGTGAGCGGAGTATGAGTGCCTTGCGGTGATATGATTATAGCGCCAATACCGTTTCCCAAAGCGTTGGAGGCTCCGTCAAAGTGCATAGACCATCGGGATCCTTCCTCAGGTCCTTCATCCGGTCCAGGTACTTCACAATCAGTTACTATCATGATGCTTCCATCCGGAAACTCGAAGTTCATTGACTGATAGTCAGCTACGGCCTGATGTGCCAAGTGGTCTGCCAATACACTTCCCTTGATGGCTTTCTGGGTTGTGTACTGAATGTCGTATTCCGTCAAGATCATTTGCCATCTTGCTATTCTCCCAGACAGAGCAGGCTTTTCAAATATGTACTTTATAGGATCCATCTTTGAGATCAACAAAGTAGTATGAGTCAGCATATACTGTCTCAGCCGGCGAGCAGCCCATACCAAAGCGCAGCAAGTTTTCTCGAGCAGTGAGTATCGGGTCTCACAGTCGGTAAACTTTTTGCTAAGGTAATAGATGGCATGCTCTTTTCGGCCAGACTCGTCATGTTTCCCCAGCACACACCCTATTGAGTTGTCAAGTACTGTCAGGTATAATATTAGAGGTCTCCCTTCAACCGGTGGCATAAGGATGGGTGGTTCTTGGAGATACTCTTTGATTCTGTCAAAAGCAGCCTGACATTCATCATTCCAACGTACTACCTGATCTTTCTTCAGCAGCTTGAAGATTGGTTCACAAGTAGCAGTTAGATGCGAGATGAACCGAGCAATGTAATTCAGGCGTCCTAAAAAACCTCTGACTTCCTTCTCTGTCTTAGGAACTGGCATCTCTTGAATAGCTTTAACCTTGGCAGGGTCCACTTGAATACCCTTATCACTTACGACGAAGCCTAGCAACTTTCCAGATCTTACCCCGAAGGTGCACTTGTTCGGGTTCAACCTTAGCTTGTACAAATTCAACCGGTCAAACAATTTCTGCAGATGATCTAGGTGCTCTTCCTCAGTCTGGGACCTTGCGATCATGTCGTCAACATATACTTCTATCTCATGATGGATCATGTCATGAAATAAAGCAACCATGGCACGTTGGTAAGTTGCCCCATCATTTTTCAGTCCAAAAGGCATGACCTTGTAGCAGAAGGTGCCCCACTGAGTAACAAATGTAGTCTTCTCCATGTCTTCAGGTGCCATCTTGATCTGATTGTAACCTGAAAAGCCATCCATGAAAGAGAACACTTTGTGCTGAGCTGTATTATCAACAAGGACATCAATGTGAGGTAGAGGGAAGTCATCCTTGGGGCTGGCCCTGTTCAGATCCATGTAGTCGACACACATTCTGACCTTTCCATCCTTCTTTGGTACCGGCACCACATTAGCAACCCACTGAGGGTAAGAAGTCACTGCAAGGAACCCAACATCAAACTGTTTCATAACCTCGGCCTTGATCTTCTCAGACATCTCTAGACGCATCCGGCGGACCTTTTGCTTAACTGGAGGGCAGTCTTCCTTAGTAGGCAAATGATGGACCACAATATCGGTATCCAACCCGGGCATGTCTTCGTAAGACCAGGCAAATATCTCCACATAATCATGTAGCATCTTAGTCAACCGTTGCTTCACGCTGAGCTCTAGGTTGGCACCAATCTTTACCTCTTTTCTGTCTGCCTCAGTACCCAAGTTTATTATTTCCATTGGCTCTTCATGTGGCTGAATTGCCCTATCTTCCTGAAGTAACAGTCTTGCAAGCTCGCCAGGCACTTCGCAATCATCTTCACCTTCGTCTTCGGCTAAGTTGATCGGATTTTCGAAGTCATAATTGGCAGTAGCAGAGTCGTTACCAGTGAGATCCAGAGTGGATTGGAACCTGTATGAGTGAGTGTGTGTAAATACAGCTGTTTTGAAAAATATGTAAAGGAAGGAAAGACAGAAAAGGAGCATAAGATTTGAAATGTGAGAAAACGTCCAAGATTTTCATTTATGATATATGAAATGACAATTTATATGCCCTCAAAAATGAAACCACGGTGCCTCGGGTAAGACACCGGGCCATAGAGTTTATTTATTGTTTATTACAAATAACAAAACAAAGAAGTTTATTACTGCGTAACAAAAGTAACAGGAGTATGGTCTTTGACAATCCAATTGGTCAATCCGCCTTCGGTCGTCGGGTAGATCCAGCTATTGAATTCTGCTTCATCCACTTCATTGTCTTCCCCAACAGCATTCACTCCTGGATTTGTAATGAACACAGGAGGTCTTCTGGTCTTCGCCTTCCGCATAGCTTTCTGACCCTCTGTAGTAAAACCCAATCCAAATTTGTCAGTTTTCTGTGTAAAGTCGGGAAGCCTTCCCCAGTTAGTACAGTCACCTTTTTGAACCACAGTGTGATCGGTGGATCTGGAACTGACTGTTTAACGCTGGTTCGCGAAATGTCGCGGAAGCAAGAGTCGCCACCGTCTTTTATTTTCTCCAAATGGAAAGGACAAAAGCACAGAAAAATTCCTTATAGAGATTGCTCTCGGTTCGGGAGGTAGGTTATAGAAAGGGAAGGTGTTAGCACCCTTTCTATCCATGGTTATCCATGGGCTCTTAGATACTTGCTCATTGTGTTTTCAAAAATGGTTTGTTTTCTTTTCAATGTGGGTTTTAAAAAGTTTCTTTGAAAATTCCAGTTCGACTCTTGTATCAGTCCTCAAGAGTGTTTGAAAAATTGCTTTCGAAAGCTTTTTGAAAATGTGTTGGTGTGAAAAGTATTTTTTTGATTTGTTTTGAAATTAGAGCAAGTATCTTAGAGTTGTCTACCTACCCTAAGGAATTCGTCTGTGTAGATGTCCTTTAAAGTAGTGCCATCCCACCATTGAGAGGTAGGTAGCACCACCGTTGGAGGTGTTCGGGTCAATTCGAGGTTCGGGACATGGTGATCACCAGAGCAATGGGAAGACACCTTAGAAGCTACCCTCATGCCAGGTTCCCGGATCATGAGGACTTACTAAGACATCCTCTACTCGACGATCACCTTTCGAGGCAAGGCAACAGTGAGGCGTACCCTAGGGGTGGTGTGTGATTTGTGTGTCAGGTTCGTTTATTTTTGTCTTTTGTCATGTTATTGGTGATCTAGCGTTTGTTTTTATTTTTGTCCATACATTCTTTCATGCCATTTGTTAACAGTTAAAAATATTGCGGGAAAGTAAAAATTCTAAACTATTACAAAAGGCGCGGGTCCACATCGCCAAAATTAAACCAGGACCCGATTTTGACAGAAAAATAAAGAAAGTAAAGAAAAGTGCGAGAAAATTAAAAGGTTACATGGCCTTGGGAGAGATACATAAATATTATAAAGAAATAAAATAAAAATGCGAATAAGAATTAAATCGAAACGAGGGCGTTGGACCCTTTTTGCAAAAATTAAAATTGCATGGAATTAATTAATTAAAAAGAAAAGGAGATGTTTTTGGTGTTTTTTAGTTTAATGGGAAAAAGAATTAATTAAAACGAAACCTAATTCTAATTGCTTTTAATTTATTAAGAAAAGAAGATTAAAACCTAATATTAACCCTAATTAATTTACATGCAAATTTAATTATAAAAATAAATATTTAATTATTTAATTATTTATGAAAGAAAAATAAAAAGGATGAAAAATTATTAATTAAACCCTATTTCTACATTTTTTAGATTTTTATTATGAAAATATTAAATTAAACCCTAATATAAAACTAATTAATTTACATGCAAATTTATTTACAAGAAATATTAAAATAAAAAATATTTATTATTTTTTTCTTTTTTGATTTTTTTTATGTTTTTGGTTTTTTATAAAAAAATAATTAATTAAAAAGAACAATAATTAAAAGAAAGAAAGAAAAGAAAACAAAAAAAAGAAAGAATGTGAAAATGCAAACCTAGGGGGTTCAGACCCCAAATGGGAGGTTTTTTGATGGTGATTCAGGCCCATTTAGAGGCCTTGTTGACCTTTCCATGACGCGTGTACACGCGTTGACTAGGGTTTATGGTGTTCTCCAAATCTACGCCTTTGGATTGCTGAAGCTGGACGCGTGGATGGTTGGATTATGAAAGTGTATCATGGACCACAACATTATACCTGCATGTGAATATTAATTGGAAAAAAATATATGGAAAGGGTGGGGACCTGGGATCGAACCCAGGTCCTGAATGTTACCAGCCTTATGCCTTGCCAATTGTTCCAGATGCGCGCTTTGTATATTAAAGAACAAACAAATATAATAAAATAAACATGCGTTAGTGCTGATTCTTCGCGCGAAAATTTAAACAGGCCAACCACCGTGCTCCACATCATCATCTTCTTCCTTATTGTTTTATTTTCCTGAAAAACATAAAACATTGGCAACGGTTTTCATATGTTCTTTTAGGCCATCTATGGAAAAATAGCGAATAGCCCTATGATGCTCATAAATTGAGCGCGAGGGTAGCTTCTTCTTCGTCCAAATGCGCTGATCACGACCATGGTACCGTGGTGTCCCAATTTTGCCTCATGTTAAAACCCCTAATTTGAAATCCTGTAAACCCTAAAACGTGATAATGGTAGAATCGCATACACAGCTCAAAAACACAATTAAGTTACATGGTTAGCATTAGAACAAGTCAATTAGTGTGAATGCATCAAAAAAACACAATGAAAATGCCTAAATATGGGAACACGATTATGCATTTTTTTTGAAACAGTTTGAATCCATGGTACCAATTCTGGGTGTATGAAGGCTGGAGAGTGATCCAGTTAGCTTCAGGGGGCCACGAGGAAGCTTTTGCAATTGGTCTTATGCTTTGAATCAACCTAAAACCTGATTTTCAGTTTTGAGTTTTCTTGCAAAAAATTTCAAGTTGGTGAATGGTTTCTAGCGCAGCTCAGTGGTTCTCTCCATTAGGTTTTCGTTCTATGCTTATGTATGAATAAATTAGGTCAACAAACTTGATCAAAATCTCTTGCATTCATGGTTTATGAGATTTGATTTTCAATCATTATTTTTTCAATCTTTTTCATGCAATTTTGTACCAATCATGATCCAATCAATCCAATTCTTTCCCTATTTAATTATACACGAATTATTGAGTAGATTTCATGCACAAAAAGATTGTAAAACTTAGGTTAAATATTTTTCATGTATTTAATTTGATTTAAATGAATTATCATTAATAAAAATTCAAATAAATAAATAAAAAATGAAGAAATACTTCCCTTTGGGCCAAGTGGTCGTGCACATGCTTGGGATGATGAATTGTGGAAGAAAAATGGGCCCATTAGCAATTTTAGGTCATTTGAACCAATGTTGACTTTTCAAAATATCCAAAAATTTCCCAACTTCCACAAGGCATAACTTGCTCAATTTTTAAGCTTTGCTCATGTTCTTGGACATTTTGTAAAGGTCTTTGAGTCCTATAACCAATGTCTTTGGTCCCATGTCATTTTTATTTACCAATCTCAAGTTATGGCCTTTGACGTAAAGTCCCTTTTTGTTGACTTTTGAAAATGACCTATAATGTTGAAATTGATAACTTTTTGTGAGAGCATTTCTTGGACTTGAAGTATGAAGATGAGTTGTAGGAAATGTCTTTCTCTTCAAAATGAGCTTTGGATGGAATTTTTTTGATAATCCATGTGAAAGTTATGCCCTGGTCAATTTACAATTGACTTTTTCAACTGTCCAAATAAGGAAACTTTTGCATCTTGATGATTTTTGAGCCAAGCTTTGAGAATCATGATCAAGCATTGATCAAATGATGTTTGTGGCTTCAAAATGAGATGTTGACCAAAAATTTGAACTTTTGACTGTCAAATGACCACTTTGCCCCTGCAGTTGACTGTAGTGCAATTAGGGTTTTGACTGTGCAATTTTGTGCTGAAAGTCTTGAAACTTGATATGAGGATGCTTGACCATATTTGTAGGCATGTGGGACTTGATTGTACTTTTAGAAACTTCATTTTCTTGATCAGAACACAAACCCTAATTTTGACTGTATAGGAGACCTTTGCACTGTGCAACCCTTGGGGAATTTTGAAGCTTGACTTGGCAAATCTTGGAGAATATGGGAGGGCAAATTTTGGGGTACAACAGTTGCCCCTGTTCAATCTTCTTAGACCTGAGGATGCAGATTGGCTGAAGTGCCTTTCGTAATCCGAGGGTAGAAGATGATTGAACACTAGAGTGCCCAGAAATTTGCGCTCACATAGTAGCAGTGTGATGATGGGGAATGGGCTTATAGATGCCATTTGGATATTGATGGAGAGGATGATAGGCTTATAGATGCCATCTGGATGTTGATCGCGTAAGAGATTCCTTAGCGAGAACCTGCATATCTGCAAAAGAAAAAATGAGTACCTGGCATGTTGCAGGAGCTGATTTTCAGATGCTTGGTATAGATGTGTCCTGACTGGTTACAGGAGCTGGATCTGGAGCTTCACAGGATGATGAATGAACCAGAGATGGTTACTACCTCAGCATGAACGGTGAGAGAACCTTGGGTGACTTTAACTTCAACAACGCTCGTTGAGAAAATCTTGGTGGGAATTACCATCTTCGCAGTATCGGGAAGAGAACCAATAGGCAATTATAATCTCAAAAGCGGATGTTTGAGAAGAACCTGGACTGGAATGATCATCTCACGCACCGTCGGGGAGAGAACCAATAGGCAATTATAATCTCAAAAGCGGACGTCTGAGAAAAACCTGGAACGAAATTATCACCTCACGCACCGTCAGGGAGGGAACCATAGGAAATTATAATCTAAAATGGAATTATCATCTCACGCACCGTCGGGGAGAGAACCAATAGGAAATTATAACCTAAAATGGAATTATCATCTCACGCACCGTCGGGGAGAGAACCAATAGGAAATTATAATCTCAAAAGCGAACGTTTGAGAAAAACCTAAAATGGAATTATCATCTCACGCACCGTCGGGGAGAGAACCAATAGGAAATTATAATCTAAAATGGAATTATCATCTCACGCACCGTCGGGGAGAGAACCAATAGGAAATTATAATCTCAAAAGCGAACGTTTGAGAAAAACCTAAAATGGAATTATAATCTCACGCACCGTCGGGGAGAGAACCAATAGGAAATTATAATCTAAAATGGAATTATCATCTCACGCACCGTCGGGGAGAGAACCAATAGGAAATTATAATCTCAAAAGCGAACGTTTGAGAAAAACCTAAAATGGAATTATCATCTCACGCACCGTCGGGGAGAGAACCAATAGGAAATTATAATCTAAAATGGAATTATCATCTCACGCACCGTCGGGGAGAGAACCAATAGGAAATTATAATCTCAAATGGAATTATCATCTCACGCACCGTCGGGGAGAGAACCAATAGGAAATTATACTCTCAAAAGCGGACGTCTGAGAAAAACCTGGAATGGAATTATCATCTCACGCACCGTCGGGGAGAGAACCATAGGAAATTATAATCTCAAAAGCGGACGTCTGAGAAAAACCTGGAATGGAATTATCATCTCACGCACCGTCGGGGAGAGAACCATAGGAAATTATAATCTCAAAAGCGTACGTCTGAGAAAAACCTGGAATGGAATTATCACCTCACGCACCGTCGGGGAGAGAACCAATAGGAAATTATAATCTCAAAAGCGAACGTTTGAGAAAAACCTGGGCTGGAATTATCACCTCACGCACCGTCGGGGAGGGAACCATAGGAAATTATAATCTCAAAAGCGAACGTTTGAGAAAAACCTAAAATGGAATTATTATCTCACGCACCGTCGGGGAGAGAACCAATAGGAAATTATAATCTCAAAAGCGGACGTTTGAGAAAAACCTTTGATAACTTCTACTGAGTCTTCATCAGAAAAATCTGTTTGGGGTCGATTTAGCTGGACTAGAGAAGGCCTTGGAGTCTTGAAATATGATTGAGAATTTAGCTGAATCTTTCCTGAAAGGTAAAGGTCAGTCGTATGCAATGCATGATATGGACCAAGCAATGATGTTCTCAACACAAATGAGATTTGTATGATATGATGCGTCTATGCATGCTATAATGATGTATGTGATGTTTTATGAATGTGTTTTTGTCTAGGGAAGTAGATCTTTGACGGGTGCCGGGAAGTCATATCCTGGGCTGATGTTTGGAGAATAGATTTCGCTTCCGCTAGGGATGATAATTGCAAGAATACCGGTAGGAGAAGATGACTCCGTTGGGGAATAAACTTGGTGAGTGGAATAACTCTGCAGGGAGGAAAGTACTCTGACGATCTTGCTGGGGAGCAATACTCTGTGGGGGAGAGAGATACTTTGTTGAATTGTTGATAATAATTTGCTGGGGATACCCTTGTTGTGCTGGAAGTGCTGATAGACTTTGCTGGGGGTAAGAGAACTTCGTCGGGGATGCTCTTTCCATGGCTTTTGGCTGAGGATAACCCAGTTATATCCTGTTAAGGAAATAACTCTTTAAATAAAGCCGGACGACGCGTTCGTGCTTTGCAAGGATAAGCTTCCAGAATCTACTGGGGATAAGCTTGCTGCTTGGGGGAGATGAATTCCAACTTTTCCTGGGGAAACTGGATTGGACTCCTGGGGAAGTTTTGAACTGCGGGGGCAGTGATTCCTTTGAATATTTGATATGCCGCCGGGGAACAATCTTTAGACCAAGACTGCCGGGGATGCTTGTTATGAGTATGTATGCTGCTGGGGAAGTATTGAGATCTACTGGAGGATACTCAACTTCCTTGAGATTTGATAACTCTGCTTGGAGAAGAATGCACTGACTGCTGACTTACTCTCTGGGGAATTAAGATGTACTGGTCATGTTCTTTAGCTGAACCTACCTTGGTACCTTGGAGGACAGAACAATTAGATTGTTTAGACAACTCTTTATTGCCCCTGTTTCAGTGGGAGAGGAAGACCTGTGAGGTGCTGATAGTTGTTAATGGATAAACCTTCTTCTAGTAAGCAAGTGATGAGCTGACAGGACATAGTCGTACGCTTCGATCCCTAACTTTTGCCTGGACCGCCCTTTCGGATTTTCGGTCCACCGGGATACCCATTTTTGCTAAAGCCGCCTTTTCAGGTTTTCGACTTGCCGGGTGTACATATTTTTTCATTTTCATCCCTTATTTTTGCCCGAACCCTTTTGGTTCGCCGGGAAGCCCTTATTTTTGCCTAGGCATGTCAACCTAGCGGGTCTTTGATTGTGCGTAGTATTTTTTCGACTATGTCCACGCTCTTAGAATGCAGGGAGGTGCCCCTGGCTGCTTGTGTTGCCATAGTACCAGAAGATGTCTGATCGTGCAAGATTCGTTGCTGGAGTGCCCCAAGTGACTCAGGCAGAGATTTGCCCCAGGCTATTTGGCCTTTGAGAGATTCTCCGAATCTTGACTTAACTGCCCCAGATGATGGACAATAGTCATGCCATGCCCCTTGATTGGAAGTGCTTCCGTTCATTAGGCATTCATCGTGCGAACTTCCCTGCTGTTCAAACAAAAAGTCATATGCAAACAAAGTTATGTTAAAAATGCAAAGCCTATGTCTGTCTTGAAGATTTTGAAAATGCATTCTTTTTCATAAAACAAGTGAATGTTTGTAAAACGTGATGTCAACTCCGTATTTACCTTAAACCTTAAGGAGTCAGGATACCTTTCGGCACAGTATGCTTTCGAACTAACCCATGCTTCAGCTAGGACTTTTAAGGGTTATAATGTGGCCTGGTTCACGGTTTAAGAAACAAAGGATAAAGGCTCAAATTATTTGGACCCACCCGCTCTTCATGATGTTCTTCAAACCTAAACTCAGCTGATCGTGCGTTAGACCTTGTTCGAGTCTTTGCTTTGATTTTCCGGTGATGATTCGGATGTCGATAACTTATTTTGAATAGGCAGTCATTCCTTTCTTGTTGAGGGTTGGTAAGACCTCTTTCTTGTCTGATTTTTTTTATCCCTTTCTTTTTTTTTGCCTGAACTGTTTCCTTTTTTGGAATTACAGTCAGCGGGATGCCCCAGTTTTATAAGTCTCCTTCATGGGTTTTGACTTAATGGGCTCTTTTTTTTTTGTTTTTTTATTTTGAAAGATAATGACTGCCTTTCTTTATTGATCATTCGGAACCATCACTGTCTTTCTTTGTTTTGTAAGGATCTTTTTGGTGCCCTTCGTTATGCACTTGGATCAACTGAGAAGACTACCCTGCCCCAGGTTATGATTACGGGTTTTAAATTTCGAAAAGAAAAACTCCTACTCCTTTGGCTCAGAGGGGTTGACGAGGGATTATCATCCTTATAACTCCAGTGTTTAGGGATTGAAACAATGCCTGTACCTCATCAGCGGGGCCTGTTCAAAAGCATACTTGTAGATTAGGGTATCGTTTTCGTCATCCTCCCTCAAGAGGCTTAGAATTATTAATCGAGAGTTGACATCAGAAAAAATATGAAAATAATTTGCATATAGTGAATACGAATATATTGCTTCAAAACAGACATATGCGATGCATTAATGGAATAACAATGTTTAACATGAATAAATGTTTGAACAATCAAAGCACAACACAACTTGAACATTCGAATGAACAAAAGTTTCCTAGTCTCAGAGCTTGTCACTTCAAAAGGTGAGCCTTGGAGGGATGGTAGAAAAATTCAGCCTGACCATCTTGTGTGAATTCCAGTGTTCCTTCATCAATCAGGTCCTGAATCTTATTCTTCAAAGTCCAACATTCCTCTGTAGCATGCCCCGGGCTATCAGAATGATAAGCGCAGCGAGCGTTGGGGTTATACTTTGGTGACGTTGTGTTTTGAAACTTCGGAGCCTCTTTTAGAGTTACCAGCTTGGTCTCTAGCAACTGTGGCAATATCTGGGATAAGGTCATGCTGAGCCGAGTGAACTGCCTCCTCTCGCTCCTTTGTTGGTTGTGATGTTGAATTTGTGACACTGGAGCCATCTGAGGAGCTCTCCCCTTACCTCCTTGTCTCAAAGGTGGTTGAACGACGACTGGCATTTTGCCCTTAGACTTTTGCCCCAGTTGGTTACCCTGAAGAAGTTGGTTGACGAGAAACCAGAGCTCATCTTGTCTTTGAGCTAACCCTTGAATGGCAGTCCCCTGCCCCAGCATCTGGGCCCTCAATGCATCCACCTCAGTTTGTAGGTGTTTCAGCCTTTCATCCTCAGCACTGTTCCTGACAAAGGTCTCCATGAGAAGTGTCCTTAGCTATTCCTGCCCCTTGGATAGATTCAGGAGGATTTCCCTGAACTGAGTCTCTTGAGCGAGAAGGTCCTGGTTATCTGGTTGGAAGGCCATTGCTGAAATAAACAGCGAGAAAGGTAAGTGACCTGCAACAAAGATACCTGTTATGTAATGATGTGTATGACATGCATGCAATGTTTTCAAGGACCTCGCGGGGTAAACAAGAAAATTGTTAGCATTAGAAACTGGTGGCTTGATTGAAGGTACTTCATATTGTTGAGGGTCCTTCTTCAAGAGTCAAAGCTCACCATATCAAGTGGGTCATAGCCCCTGACTTTAGTCATCATGTCTGGTTTTGGTTTCCAAACAACCTTGGTTAGAGGAACCTTCTTCAAGAGTCAGAGCTCACCATATCAAGTGGGTCATAGCCCCTGACAATCTTGGCTAGAGGAAAATAAATCCTCTTTGCCCCTTGCTAGATGTTTGATTTATCATGACCTGTATCACAAGCCCTTGAGATCCTTGAAATGGGTTAGTACTTATGCAATGGTATGATGTTATGGTATGCATGGGGTAATGTGAGTAAACCCTGTTACGAGTCCCAATTAGGGACTGCAAACCAAAACCTGCAAGAAACCTAGTAAACCTTGTTATGAGTCCTAATTAAGGACTATAAACAAAACCTGCAAGAAACTTAGTAAACCCTGTTGTGAGTCCCAATTAAGGACTATAATCAAAACCTGCAAGAAACTCAAGTGTCAGATAACAAGCATGCAAGTAGTTCAAGTATGAAGGCACACAAGTCACACAAGAAAAGCCCTTAGAGTTTAGGCCAGCATGGGGTCTGGGTATTACCCTCTTGAAGTTGGTGGGCTCAACCTGTCCTATTAGAAGTAACCGGGTTCTAAGGGTCCCAATATCACTGGATTGCTTTCATTGTTCATCGTTTCGATTTAGCCACTGAACTGGCGACCGAAATATTCCAGGAAAGCAACCCTCAATTGAGTGTAGTATCGAGTATCAACCAACCTCGGACTGTACCAAAGTCAGTTATCTCACTACCCTAAAGAGGCCAAGATAGTTCAATTAAGGTTCCTAAGGTCTGTTGATGCTTCACGACACCACGCGGAGGCCCCGTACTCTCCTTGACTGAACTCAAGGGTTACCGGTACACACCAAAGTGCCACATCAACGTAGCAGACTGTTTCAACCATGTCGGTATACCCCGCACAGTTCCCTCACAGTCTTGTTGCTACTTTCTAAGAAGGTATCCCCCAGATTCGGGTTAGGAACTATAGAACTCCCAAGCAACCCACAATTTTAAAGCACACAAGGAAAACAATTGAAAACACAGTTATGAACTAGCCCTAAGGTACACCTCACTTTATAAGAATCCCCAGCAGAGTCGCCAGTTCTGTGATCGGTGGATCTGGAACTGACTGTTTAACGCTGGTTCGCGAAATGTCGCGGAAGCAAGAGTCGCCACCGTCTTTTATTTTCTCCAAATGGAAAGGATAAAAGCACAGAAAAATTCCTTATAGAGATTGCTCTCGGTTCGGGAGGTAGGTTATAGAAAGGGAAGGTGTTAGCACCCTTTCTATCCATGGTTATCCATGGGCTCTTAGATACTTGCTCATTGTGTTTTCAAAAATGGTTTGTTTGCTTTTCAATGTGGGTTTTAAAAAGTTTCTTTGAAAATTCCAGTTCGACTCTTGTATCAGTCCTCAAGAGTGTTTGAAAAATTGCTTTCGAAAGCTTTTTGAAAATGTGTTGGTGTGAAAAGTATTTTTTTGATTTGTTTTGAAATTAGAGCAAGTATCTTAGAGTTGTCTACCTACCCTAAGGAATTCGTCTGTGTAGATGTCCTTTAAAGTAGTGCCATCCCACCATTGAGAGGTAGGTAGCACCACCGTTGGAGGTGTTCGGGTCAATTCGAGGTTCGGGACATGGTGATCACCAGAGCAATGGGAAGACACCTTAGAAGCTACCCTCATGCCAGGTTCCCGGATCATGAGGACTTACTAAGACATCCTCTACTCGACGACCACCTTTCGAGGCAAGGCAACAGTGAGGCGTACCCTAGGGGTGGTGTGTGATTTGTGTGTCAGGTTCGTTTATTTTTGTCTTTTGTCATGTTATTGGTGATCTAGCGTTTGTTTTTATTTTTGTCCATACATTCTTTCATGCCATTTGTTAACAGTTAAAAATATTGCGGGAAAGTAAAAATTCTAAACTATTACAAAAGGCGCGGGTCCACATCGCCAAAATTAAACCAGGACCCGATTTTGACAGAAAAATAAAGAAAGTAAAGAAAAGTGCGAGAAAATTAAAAGGTTACATGGCCTTGGGAGAGATACATAAATATTATAAAGAAATAAAATAAATATGCGAATAAGAATTAAATCGAAACGAGGGCGTTGGACCCTTTTTGCAAAAATTAAAATTGCATGGAATTAATTAATTAAAAAGAAAAGGAGATGTTTTTGGTGTTTTTTAGTTTAATGGGAAAAAGAATTAATTAAAACGAAACCTAATTCTAATTGCTTTTAATTTATTAAGAAAAGAAGATTAAAACCTAATATTAACCCTAATTAATTTACATGCAAATTTAATTATAAAAATAAATATTTAATTATTTAATTATTTATGAAAGAAAAATAAAAAGGATGAAAAATTATTAATTAAACCCTATTTCTACATTTTTTAGATTTTTATTATGAAAATATTAAATTAAACCCTAATTTAAAACTAATTAATTTACATGCAAATTTATTTACAAGAAATATTAAAATAAAAAATATTTATTATTTTTTTCTTTTCTGATTTTTTTTATGTTTTTGGTTTTTTATAAAAAAATAATTAATTAAAAAGAACAATAATTAAAAGAAAGAAAGAAAAGAAAACAAAAAAAAAGAAAGAATGTGAAAATGCAAACCTATGGGGTTCAGACCCCAAATGGGAGGTTTTTTGATGGTGATTCAGGCCCATTTAGAGGCCTTGTTGACCTTTCCATGACGCGTGTACACGCGTTGACTAGGGTTTATGGTGTTCTCCAAATCTACGCCTTTGGATTGCTGAAGCTGGACGCGTGGATGGTTGGATTATGAAAGTGTATCATGGACCACAACATTATACCTGCATGCGAATATTAATTGGAAAAAAATATATGGAAAGGGTGGGGACCTGGGATTGAACCCAGGTCCTGAATGTTACCAGCCTTATGCCTTGCCAATTGTTCCAGATGCGCGCTTTGTATATTAAAGAACAAACAAATATAATAAAATAAACATGCGTTAGTGCTGATTCTTCGCGCGAAAATTTAAACAGGCCAACCACCATGCTCCACATCATCATCTTCTTCCTTATTGTTTTATTTTCCTGAAAAACATAAAACATTGGCAACGATTTTCATATGTTCATTTAGGCCATCTATGGAAAAATAGCGAATAGCCCTATGATGCTCATAAATTGAGCGCGAGGGTAGCTTCTTCTTCGTCCAAATGCGCTGATCATGACCATGGTACCGTGGTGTCCCAATTTTGCCTCATGTTAAAACCCCTAATTTGAAATCCTGTAAACCCTAAAACGTGATAATGGTAGAATCGTATACACAGCTCAAAAACACAATTAAGTTACATGGTTAGCATTAGAACAAGTCAATTAGTGTGAATGCATCAAAAAAACACAATGAAAATGCCTAAATATGGGAACACGATTGTGCATTTTTTTTGAAACAATTTGAATCCATGGTACCAATTCTGGGTGTATGAAGGTTGGAGAGTGATCCAGTTAGCTTCAGGGGGCCACGAGGAAGCTTTTGCAATTGGTCTTATGCTTTGAATCAACCTAAAACCTGATTTTCAGTTTTGAGTTTTCTTGCAAAAAATTTCAAGTTGGTGAATGGTTTCTAGCGCAGCTCAGTGGTTCTCTCCATTAGGTTTTCGTTCTATGCTTATGTATGAATAAATTAGGTCAACAAACTTGATCAAAATCTCTTGCATTCATGGTTTATGAGATTTGATTTTCAATCATTATTTTTTCAATCTTTTTCATGCAATTTTGTACCAATCATGATCCAATCAATCCAATTCTTTCCCTATTTAATTATACACGAATTATTGAGTAGATTTCATGCACAAAAAGATTGTAAAACTTAGGTTAAATATTTTTCATGTATTTAATTTGATTTAAATGAATTATCATTAATAAAAATTCAAATAAATAAATACAAAATGAAGAAATACTTCCCTTTGGGCCAAGTGGTCGTGCACATGCTTGGGATGATGAATTGTGGAAGAAAAATGGGCCCATTAGCAATTTTAGGTCATTTGAACCAATGTTGACTTTTCAAAATATCCAAAAATTTCCCAACTTCCACAAGGCATAACTTGCTCAATTTTTAAGCTTTGCTCATGTTCTTGGACATTTTGGAAAGTTCTTTGAGTCCTCTAACCAATGTATTTGGTCCCATGTCATTTTGAATTGCCAATATCAAGTTATGGCCTTTGACTTAAAGTTCCTTTTTGTTGACTTTTGAAAATGACCTATAATGTTGAAATTGATAACTTTTTGTGAGAGCATTTCTTGGACTTGAAGTATGAAGATGAGTTGTAGGAAATGTCTTTCTATTCAAAATGAGCTTTGGATGGAATTTTTCTGATAATCCATGTGAAAGTTATGCCCTGGTCAATTTACAGTTGACTTTTTCAACTGTCCAAATAAGGAAACTTTTGCATCTTGATGATTTTTGAGCCAAGCTTTGAGAATCATGATCAAGCATTGATCAAATTATGTTTGTGGCTTCAAAATGAGATGTTGACCAAAAATTTGAACTTTTGACTGTCAAATGACCACTTTGCCCCTGCAGTTGACTGTAGTGCAATTAGGGTTTTGACTGTGCAATTTTGTGCTGAAAGTCTTGAAACTTGATATGAGGATGCTTGACCATATTTGTAGGCATGTGGGACTTGATTGGACTTTTAGAAACTTCATTTTCTTGATCAGAACACAAACCCTAATTTTGACTGTATAGGAGACCTTTGCACTGTGCAACCCTTGGGGAATTTTGAAGCTTGACTTGGCAAATCTTGGAGAATATGGGAGGGCAAATTTTGGGGTACAACACACAGCCCGGGCATCCTTTAGGGAAGCCATCTTCAAAGGAACATCCTCCTCGACCGCTGTTTCTGCTGCTGCTGAAATTAGAAGCACCTCCTCAAATTGCTGAAAGGGGGTTTCAATAAACTCCCCGTCCATCTCAATGTATCTGAAGGAATTCAAATGGCTCACCATATACTCCTCCTCTCCTTGCACAGTGACGATCTTCCCTCTGACAGGGTATTTCAGCTTCTGGTGCAAGGTAGAAGTCACTGCCCCAGCTTTATGGATCCAAGGTCGACCCAGTAGACAAGAGTACGATGGGCGGATATCCATCACATAAAAAGTAGAGTCAAACACCTGAGAGCCCACACGAATAGGAATGTCAACCTCTCCATGAACCATCCTTTTTGAACCGTCAAAGGCCCTGACGATGATATTGCTGGGTTTCAGTTCCAGGCCTTCACAATCTAAACGGTCTAAAGCCTTCTTGGGCAGCACATTCAAGGAAGAACCAGTATCCACCAATACATGCGCCAGAGTAGTGCCCCTGCATTCAATAGAGACATGCAGAGCATCATTGTGGTCTCTTCCTTTCGCAGTTAGGTCAGCATCTGAGAAACCCAAGCCGTTGTCTGCTGTCAGATTTGCTACGCAGTCAGTGAACTGAACTACAGATGTTTCCTGTGGCACATGGGCCGTCTTGAGAAATGAGATCAAGGCCTTAGCATGGGCCTCGGAGCACAGTAACAAGGAGAGCATTGAGATCTTGGAGGGCGTATGCCCCAGCTGTTCCACAACATTGAAATCACTCTTTTTTATTATCTTTAGAATCTCCTCCATTTCTTGTTGGGAGGCCTCAGCATTTATAGGTATTGGTGCCTCCATCCGGGCAAGCTCAACTTCAATCACTTTGCCCCGAGCATTAGACGACTCGGTGGCAGGGGAAACAACTTGATCAGCAACAGGAACAGGTACACTTGTAGGTGTTATGAGGAGGGGTCTTCGAGTAGAGGGCGGTGCAATGTCAGGCGAGAAGAGCCTGCCACTGCGGGTAACCTTGGCTGGGCCAGTGATATCACAGATGCTGGCGCCAGTGTTGAACTCTTGTTTGATTCTGTTCACATATACGTCTGCCCCATAGTGCCAGGGGACAACTTTATCAGATACGTAGGGAAGAGGCCCCAGAACAGTGATAACTACAGGTGCGACAGTCATGATTTGGAAAGGCTTCTTCGGGAGAGCCTTGATTGGATTATTGAGGATGGTAACCACAGAAACTTCTTTTACTGGAACCAACTGAACAGCAGACTTCTTAAACAGAATCTCCTTACTGTCCATCAGGCTTTGGATGCCTAACTTCAGTAAGGGGCAACCAGATAGGGAAACAGCACAGAACAGGCAACCCTCACTGCAACCCGGAAATAAACCGGCCCGCAGCAGGTTCCTCTTGACAGTCATTAAGGGAGTGGCTAGATCATCCACAGAAACAACATATACTTCTTCATCAATAGCATTTACCCCATGCTGAGGCATATGAGCAGTTACCATATTTGGCCTCTCAGGCGCTTCGAACTGTATCTCTTTCGCGTCAATAAGGTCTTGCACCTTATTCCTTAATGCCCAACAGTCGTCAGTGGAATGCCCCGGGCTATCAGAATGGTACGCACAGCGGGCATTTGGGTTGTATTTCGGAGAGGCAGTGTTTACACCTTTGGGGGCCTCTCTGACAGTCACTAGGTTGGTGGATAGTAACTGCGGCAAGATTTGGGACAGGGTCATGCTCAAACGGGTAAACTCTCTCCGGGGTCTTTCAGCCCTTTGAGGATTGGTTGGCCGAGGAGCGGCAGCAGGCTTGGCAATCATTACCGCACTGACAGATTGGCGGCACTCAGATTTCTCTGGTCTCCGGGAGCCATATACAACACTAGCCTCCTTTTTGAAGGGTTTCTTCTCAGAACTAGACGATGCACCCTTCGGAATCTTTCCAGACTTCAACCCAGCCTCAATTCTCTCTCCAGTCAGAATAAGATCAGTGAATCCAGCAGAAGAATTCCCAATAAGATGGTTGAAGAACGGCCCAGATAGGGTCCCCAAGAACATGTCTACCAACTCCCGATCAGTCAACGGAGGCTGCACCCTGCCAGCCAGATCCCTCCACTTCTGAGCGTACTCCTTAAAACCTTCACTTGAACCTAACGACATACCCTGGAGTTGGGTACGTGTAGGGGCAAGGTCGGCATTATATTGATACTGCTTATAGAAAGCAGTAGCCAACTCCTCCCAGTTACGAACCTTGGTCCCATCCAGCTGATAGAACCATTCGAGATGAGTCCCTGAAAGACTCTCCTGGAAGAAGTGGATCCATAAATTCTTATCCACTGAGTACGGTTGAATCTTCTGAACATAGGACCTGAGATGTAGCTTGGGACAAGACGCCCCGTCGTACTTAGTGAAAGATGGTGCTTTGAATTTACGAGGAATGATCACACCAGTAGACAAACCCAAATCTCCAAAATCCAGCCCAGGTACCTGTTGGATCTCCATAGCATTCAACCTGTCTTCCAACTGCTTGTAACGGTCTTCTGCCGGAGGATATTGCTCTTCATCAAAATCAGTCTCGTTTTCAGAGACTACCGGACTAGGACCTTTTTCCGCTTGAGGAGTACCCTTGCCAATGGAAGAACCAGCCTCTTCATTTTGCAGAGTGTTGCCAAACCTTCGGCCCGAGTTGAACAGAACAGTTCTTCTCTTCTTCTTCTTTTCCTTCTTCAGGAGCAGAGCCTTCAGCTCTTCTTGGCCCTGAGCCAAACCCATGATTAATTCCTGAAATTGCGCATTCTGCGCCTGAAGAGCCTTGATGGACATCTCAGTTGATGACGAGTCGGGATTCATGATGCTGAAATAAACAGCGAAGAACGGTAAGCAACCTGAAAAGAAGAAAACCTGCTATGCACATGATGAATGGGATGCATATGATTTATGTTTTCAAAGACAATCGGGAATCAACTTTGTAAACAAAAAGGAACACACTTCATTAGATTCAACTTTGAAACTGAAATTATTCAACAGATTTCCCTTAGGCGTTACATGAAAGGAAATACTGAAAAGGGAAATAAAATTGTAAAAGAACATCCAGAGCTCCTTATTGATCCCATGGTCTCCTCTTCTCAGTACGGATGTAATCATTCAGAGCCCGCTCATTCTCCAACTGCTTTGTCAGCTTCTGGATCTTCAATTCCTGCTCGTTGAACTGTTCCCAATAAGAATCCCGCTCTTCTCGCAGTTGCGACCAAGACCTCTTTAATGTCTCATAATCAGTAGGTATCTGAGGAGGGAGGACAGTTGGAGGAGCCCCATCTTTGTCAGGATACTCAAGAATGACGGGTCTGACAGCTTCGTATGGCATACCTAACTTTTGAGCCCGGATGCGAACCCATTTGTAGTAGGCTTCCATAGGTAGAGAAGTCTTTGGCCCCAACTCTTGTGGGTCAGCTTTATGAACTCTGTCCCAAGCTTTGATGAACCTACGACGCAGCTCGTCACTATCCACCTGAAACTCAAAACTGATGTGAGGCACCAACATCTCATAAGGCCCTGCTCTTCTGGCTCTTCCAAACTGACGGAGTGCTAGACATGGATTGTAAGAGATTCCTCCTTGGGTACCAATCAGAGGAACATTAGGGTATTCCCCGCATCGATCAATAACAGCTATCTCATCCAAACCTCTGCAAGTCCAAATGATGTCTTTATCGGTAAGAGACATTAACCTATGAGCCCAACCCCTTCCTTCTTGGTTCTTCAGTACGAACTTAGGGAGGTGCGAAATAAACCACCTCACCAACAAAGGGATACAACACCATAGGGTTCCTCGTCTTCGGGTAGTACGAGCATGAAGTTGTTGCAAGATGTCACCCAAGAGAGTGGGTACAGGATTCTGAGACATAAAGATCCTTATGGCAGTGACATTGATGAAGTTGTCAGGATTAGGAAACAAGACTAGCCCATAGATTAAGAGAGCCAAGATGTCTTCATATGCCCTAAAGTCTAGGTCGTTCCAGAAACTGTTAGCTTTACCAATCAGAAACTTGGCCAAGAAACCCTTAACTCCGCTTCTAGTTACCCAGTTGTCCATTACCTCTTGATGTGTCAGGGGAAGAGCTGCAGCAACATCCTCAATCCTGAGGGTCTTTTCCCAACCAGTAAAGGGAGTCTGATCCAAGATAGGGATACCAAGCAAATCAGAGAACTCTTCCAGGGTAGGGACCAGCTGGAAGTCTTGAAAGGTGAAGCACTGGTACAGGGGGTCATAGAACTGGGTCAGAACACTCATCAACTGTTGATCCCGCTTTGCAGTGACTAAACGGAGAAGAGAACCATGCCTCTGAATGAAGGAAGTGGTATTTGGAATTCTGCTAACCAACTCTTCAAGCAACTCAGGTGAGTGAACAAAGTTGAACCGGATAGTATTCCTTCGCACAGGCATCATGATGTCCTACAAAATAGAGCAAATGTGAAACCCTCTTGTCTTTGAAATGGTCAGTCCTTATGTAGGATGCATGCAATGCTCATGATGTTATGATGTTATGATAAAGCACATCACAAATAGATACGAAGGCAAACATGGTAAGGCACACAAGTCACACAAGGCAAGCCCCTAAAGTTTAGGCCAGCATGAGGTCTAGGTACTACCCTCTTTTAGTTTGTTGGTTCATACCTGTCCTAATCAAAAGTAACCGGGTTCTTAGAGGATCCCAATATCATTGACTACCCTCAATCGGTCATAACTCCAGCATCGCAATCTTTTCTTACAGCCAGAACCATCACGAGAGTTTAGCCTCAATGGGCGTAGCATACTGCTACTGTTCTAATGGCCAAGTTGTGTCAATTAAGGTTCTAAGGTTGTTGGTGCTTAATGACTCCTCAGAAGACCCATATTCTCCTCGTTGCGACACAAGGGATATCGGTAGAGACCAAGGTGCCACACCAACGTAGCCACTGTTTCACCCGTGTCGGTCTACGCCGGACAGGTCCCTCACAGCTTATGCTACCTAAACAGGGTATCCCTAGATCCGGGTTAGGATCTATGTAACTCCCATGCAACCCACAAATTTAAAGCAGACAAGTCAATACAATTGAAAACACAGTTATGAACTATCCCTAAGGTACACCTCACTTTAAGTTTAAGTCCCCAGCAGAGTCGCCAGTTCTGTGATCGGTGGATCTGGAACTGACTGTTTAACGCTGATGCGCGAAATGTCGCGGAAGCAAGAGTCGCCACCGTCTTTTATTTTCTCAAAATGGAAAGGACAAAAGCACAGAAAAATTCCTTATAGAGATTGCTCTCGGTTCGGGAGGTAGGTTATAGAAAGGGAAGGTGTTAGCACCCTTTCTATCCATGGTTATCCATGGGCTCTTAGATACTTGCTCATTTGTGTTTTCAAAATGGTTTGTTTGCTTTTCAACTGTGGGTTTTAAAAAAGTTTCTTTGAAAATTTCAGTTCGACTCTTGTATCGGTCCTCAAGAGTGTTTGAAAAGTTGCTTTCGAAAGCTTTTGAAAAGTGTCGGTGTGAAAAGTATTTTTTGATTTGTCTTTGAAATTTAGAGCAAGTATCTAGAGTCATCTACCTACCCTAAGGAATTCGTCTGTGTAAATGTCCTTTAAAGTAGTGTCATCCCACCATTGAGAGGTAGGTAGCACCACCATTGGAGGTGTTCGGGTCAATTCGAGGTTCGGGACATGGTGATCACCAGAGCAATGGGAAGATACCTTAGAAGCTACCCTCATGCCAGGTTCCCGGATCATGAGGACTTACTAAGACATCCTCTACTCGACGATCACCTTTCGAGGCAAGGCAACAGCGAGGCGTACCCTAGGGGTGGTGTGTGATTTGTGTGTCAGATTCAGATATTTTATCTTGTTCATGTTAAAGGTGATCTATGCGTTTGTTTTTACTTTTGGCCATTCATTCTTGCATGCATTTATTTACAGTTAAAAAGTGCAAGGAAGGTAAAGTTCTAAGCTGTTACAAAAGGCGAGGGTCCACATCGCCAAAATTTCCAGGACCCGATTTGACAGAAAAATAAAGAATTAGAATAAAGTGCGAGAAATTAATATTTACATGGCTTTGGGAGAGGTACAAAAACATTTACAAGAGAAAAGAAATAAACACGCGAATTAAATTAAAATTAGAAACGAGGGCGTTGGACCCTTTTTGATGAAATTACATTATTAGCGAATTAATTAAATTAAAGAAAAGGAGATTGTTTTTTTGAGATTTTGATACTTATGATTTTAATGAGAAAAATTAATTGAAATTAAAATGCTAACCCTAATTCTAATTGTTTTTTAGTTTATTAAGAAAGTATTAAAATTTAAACCTAAATTAACCTAATTATTTATATGCAATTTTAATTATAAAAATAAATAATATTAAATTATTAATAATGGTAAAAAAAAAGAATAAAAGTATGAAAAAGATTTGAAACCCTATTCATTAGCCTCGGAGGCGAACCCAAACCCTAATCAACTGATTATTAGCCAAACCCTAAAAAAGATTTATGCCCAAAAATTCATTATTATTAACCTAAAAAATTGAAATTAAAGTTTTTGAAAAGAAAAAGGTTTTAATTAAATTAATAAAAAGAAAATATTTTTACACTAATTATTAAAAGAAAAGGAAAATATTTTTTATGTTTTTTATTTATTGAAAAAAAAGTTTTAAATTAGAAACAAAAATTAATTAATTGTTTATAAAAAATATTACAAAAAAAAAGAATTATTTGAATTAATATATTAGAAGTTAATTAGTTATTAAGATAGAATGAATTTTTAGTTAATCCTAATCTTATCTAAACTAACTAATTTGTTTCTAATTAAATCAAATTCTCTTACTAAGTATGTTAATTATAACTAATTAATTGAATTAATAATAAATAAGAAAACTGAAAAAAAGTGAAAAAACATGACCTTGGGGCGGTAGGGTTCGAACCCACCCCCTTGAAGTCATCAGCAAGTCGCTCAACCATTCAGCCATGGTGATCCAGGTGTCATGCATGCGGACGAAAGAGACAAAGACACTCCATGCATTCGCTCCGCGCCAAAAAACAAATTCGAACCAGCCAACAGACGTGTGCCACGCAACTTCGTCTTCAACCTCAGAAAATATAAATTGTGACGGTTTAAACCGTCACGATTACCTGCAATAACAAGAAATAGCGAATAACACATGGGCATGTATAAATTTTTCGGACTAGGGCCATTAGAATCGTCTCTCTCTCACGATTCCAATGATGTATCTCTCATGGCCTAATCGTTCAAGGTTTGGAAACCCCTAAATCAATTTTCACGAAACCCTAATATGCTCTCATGGTGGATCCTTCGTTTTAGCATGAAACTCCAATCAAATTATGCAGGTAGCTTGCAAACATCATTCTAAACACAAAAACAACAATGAAATATGTTAAAAGCGCATGAATGATGGAAAACGATTTTGGAATTTTTCTCACCAACTTCAATGGTGATTTCGTGTTCTCTTGAGTATGGGACTTAGTGAATGATTGGAAAACGTTCTATGATCCTCAAGGAAGGCGTTTGAACAGCTCTTGCACCTTGAATTCATCTGTAAAACCAAAATCTAATTTTTAAAAATATGTGAGTTTCTTGAGTTCTTGTATGGCTTGGTTATGCAGCTTGGAGTCCTTTTAGCATTAGGTTTTGATCAATATATGTATGGCATCAGATTAGGGTTAGAAATTGGATCAAAAAAATCCATGAATTGATGAAAAGAATATTTGATTTTTAAGCCATGATTTTCCAATCTTTTTCAAGCATCTTTGATACAAATCATGTCCAATTCCATTGATTCTTTCTATATTTGGTTAGGCACGAAATCATAAGCTTATTCCTTGCACAAAAAGATCTGGAAAATTAGGTTTAGTATTTTTCATGTATTTTAATTAATTAAATGAATTATTAATGATTAAAAATCCAAATAAATAAATAAAAAATGATAAAAAATTCCCTCTGGGCCAAATGGTCGTGCCCATGCCTTGGATGATGAATTGTGGAAGAAAAAGAGGCCCATTAGCAATTTTAGGTCATTTGAATCAATGTTGACTTTTCAAAATATCCAAAAATTTCCCAACTTCCACAAGGCATAACTTGCTCAATGTTTAAGATTTGCTCATGTTCTTGGACATTTTGGAAAGGTATTTGAGTCCTCTAACCAATGTCTTTGATCCCATGTCATTTTGATTTACCAATCTCAAGTTATGGCCTTTTACTTAAAGTCCCTTTTTGTTGACTTTTGAAAATGACCTATAATGTTGAAATTGATAACTTTTTGTGAGAGCATTTCTTGGACTTGAAGTATGAAGAGGAGTTGTAGGAAATGTCTTTCTCTTCAAAATGAGCTTTGGATGGAATTTTTTTGATAATCCATGTGAAAGTTATGCCCTGGTCAATTTACAGTTGACTTTTTCAACTGTCCAAATATGGAAACTTTTGCATCTTGATGATTTTTGAGCCAAGCTTTGAGAATCATGATCAAGCATTGATCAAATGATGTTTGTGGCTTCAAAATGAGATGTTGACCAAAAATTTGAACTTTTGACTGTCAAATGACCATTTTACCCCTACAGTTGACTGTAGTGCAATTAGGGTTTTTGACTGTGCAATTTTGTGCTGAAAGTCTTGAAACTTGATATGAGGATGCTTGACCATATTTGTGGGCATGTGGGACTTGATTGGACCCTTGTAAACTTCATTTACTTTGTCAGAACCAAAACCCTAATTTTGACTGTTAGGAGGCCCTTGAACTGTGCAACCCTTGGGGAGATTTTGAAGCTTGACTTGACAAATCTTGAAGAATATGGGAGGGCAAATTTTGGGGTACAACACTTATGATATGTATGCTTCTGATATGTATGCTTCTGATATGTATGCTTCTGATAGGTATGAAATGTTGGGTTTGATAGCCCAATGATGAAGAAATTCTGAGGGCCTTTTGTGGGTTTGGAAATTGGTTTTATGGTTTATGCTTTTGGTTCAAGGTTGAAGGTGTTCTTGGCTGTAAGGCTTTACTGATTTTTTCGTGAGGCTTGAAGGCTTCAGGCAGGTTTATGACAGATGAAGTTTAGCAGGTTCAGGCCCTTGGGTGTTTGTTTGTGCGCTTGAAAGGTTTTACTGGTTTGGATGTTAGGCTTGACAGGTTTTTAGGTTGTGGCCTTTATGGTTTATGCTGGTTCAAAACTTAAGCAGGTTTGGCCTTTGATAGGCAACAGGTTTTATGGTTTTAGGCCATATTGATTGAGGCTTTTCTGGTTTTCTGGTTAGGCTGGACAGTTTTGTGTTTTTTGATTCTTTTAGGCCATGGTTTCGGTTTTGATCTTGAGGCAACAAGCTATACTGGTTTTTTGCTTTGAGACTTTGAGAAAATGGTTTTATATTTGTTTGACAGTTTTTGAGTTTTTTTGAAAGCTTGAAAACAGGTTATCTCTCTTTTTTTTGAAGGGTTTGGTAATGTTATAACAGTTACTGGCCTGTGAGGTTATGTTACAGGTGCTGAATATTTTTACTATATTTCTGCCTTTGACCTCTGCACTCTATACTGCTACATACGGTTTGTTTTTATCCCTTTTCCATGCTTTCTTTTTTCTCTACTGGATGCTGCTGTTCTATTTTAAGTCCATTTCTGCCTAAGCCAAAACCTGTAAAAACCACACTCTTTCTCTCTTCTCTCTCTTCAGTACAAATTGACATTAAAATGTGATGTACTGTACTTGGTTCTGAAAAAGCATAAGCTGGAAAATGATGAGAAAGGAAATATATTGCTTGCATACTTGGTTTTAAACTGCACATTTCTCTTTGTCAATTACATGTACAACATGGGAGCCTTATGTTTTTTGACTTCTTCCCACGTGCTTGGGGTAGTTTACGTTACACTTTGCCTTTGAACAATGCATATGCTGTTTTGTTTTTTTTTTAAATATGCAGTTGGCTTTTGAAAATGTGCAATTGATTTTGGATTATGCAATTTACAATAAAAATGCAATTTTGACAAAAGTGAATTTGTGCATATTTTTAACTTGTGCATTCATTTTTATCAATAAAAATTCATCCCTTTTTGTGAACCGGGAGAAATCCCGTGATTTGCAAAGAGGGTAAAAACTGATTCCAGCCATTTGCTTTTAATGATGAACGCTAAATTAATTTTCTTCTTTTAATTATATATTCTTTTCTGACTTTTTCTTTCAATTTTTGCAGGTAAAATCAAATGAGCATCAAAGAAGTGTTGGATAGAAGATGAAGATTTAGAAATCTTAGAAAAATAGTTTTTATTTTACTTTAAACTTTTTATGTAATTGTCATTGTAAATACTTTGTACATAATACAGTATTTAAACAACAATTGTAATAATTAGAATAGAGATGAATAAAATTCTATTATTTCAGTTAATTCTTTTCTTCTTTCCAATTATTTATTTTATCATTTATAATTCTTTAAATTATATAATAACTGAAAATCAATTCCAATTATTTAAATTTAGAAAGATAAATAATTAAATAAACATCATTGACCAATTAACTTCTCTTCAATTATTTACTTCATTATTTATAATTCTCTAAATTGTAATAACTGAAAATAAAATTTCAACTATTTAAACTTAGAATAATAAATAATTAGATAAACATTGTTGATCAATTAATAAACTCTTTTCAAATATTTATTTTATTATTTATAAATCTTTAAATTATATAATAACTGAAAATAAATTCCAATTATTTAAATTTAAGATAATAAATAATTAATAAACATTGTCTGATCAATTAATAAACCTCTTTTCAAATATTTACTTTATTATTTATAAATATTTAACTTATATAATGACTGAAAATAAATTCCAATTATTTAAATTTAAGATAATAAATAATTAATAAACATTGTTTTAGCATTGATCAATTAATAAATTTAGCGTTCAAAAAATAAACAGCTCACGACTTGAAAAAGTTATGAATTTTAAATCTGCTTTGAAAATTGATAAAAAATATGCCAAAACCCTTGCAATGTGATGATGCAGATAGGAGATGGTATCTTAGGTCAAAATTTGGGGTACAACACTACCACCGTATCACAGAACTAGCGACTCTGCTGGGGACTTAATAAGTGGGGTATACCTTAGGATCTAGTTCATCATAATTGCTTCTCTTGATTACTTTGTTTGCTTTACTTTTAAGGGTTTTGTTTGGGGGTTACTATAGATCCTACACCCGGATCTGGGGAATACCTTTTAGGTAAGTAGCAATAGACTGTGAGGGAACTATACATCGTAGACCGATACGGTTGAAGCAGTAGCTACGTTGGTGTGGCACATTGGTTGGTACCGGTATCCCTTGTAGAGAAACGAGGAGAATACGGGGCCGCTGCATGGTGCCGTTAAGCATCAACTGACCTTAGAACCTTTAATTGCCCAACTTGGCCATTAGAAAGTAGTGAGATAGCCGGCCTCGGTGTAGAGCTGAGAACTAGTTGATACTCGATGCTACACTCATTGAGACCATACTCTCGGAATAATTTCGGCTGCAAGAAAATATTGCATGAGCTGAAACCATGACCGATGGAGGATGGTCAGTGATATTGAGATCCTCTAGAACCTGGTTACTTTACTATGAAAGGTTTGAAACCAACTTAACTTCAAGAGGGTATTACCTTTGACCTCATGCAAGCCTTAAACCTAAGGGCTTTGTGTGATTTGACTGTGTTTGCAATATTTGTGTTTGCTATACCTGTGGTTTATCATGACATCATGCATCATAACATGGCATTCATGTTTCATTACACTAACCATTTCAAAGACCAAGGGAATTTATCTTTGTTCTGTTTTGTAGATCATGGCTTCCGTGCGTAGAAATACCATCTGAGTCAACTTTGTGCAGATACCTGCCCAACTTAAAGAGTTAGCATCAAGAGTTTCCGAAAATTCTACCTTCATTAAGAGACACGGTCAACTTCTCATCCTGGTTACTTCAAACCTTGATGAACAAATGATGAGCGTACTATTTCAGTTCTTCGATCCTAAGCATCATTGCTTCACCTTTCCAGATTACCAACTGGTACCCACCTTGGAAGAATTCTCTTATTTATTGGGCATATCCATTCTTGAACAGGTACCCTTCACAGGTATGGAAGAGGTTCCTAAGCCAAAAGACATTGCCTCAGCTTTGCATTTAAAATGGGCCGATGTGGTATCCAATTGGGAAACTCGAAGCGGGGTCGAAGGTTTTCTAGCCAAATTTCTGATAGACCGGGCTCAGTTGTTTTGGGATGATTTGGATTTTCAGGATTTTGAAGATGTCTTGGCTCTTCTTATCTATGGTTTGGTTCTCTTCCTTAATCCGGACTCCTTTGTAGATGTGAATGCTGTCAAGATTTTCCTTTCTCGCAACCCTGTGCCTACCTTGCTTGGAGATATCTTGCATGCCCTCCATACTCGTACTATGAGGAGAAGAGGGACTCTCATATGCTGTATGCCGTTGTTATCAAGGTGCTTTATTTCTCACCCCCCTAAGTCTGTGCTGAAGAATGGAGAAGGTTTGGGTTGTTCGCATAGAATAATGTCGCTCGCTCATACGGATATTCTTTGGTGTTCCTGGGCTATGGAAGACACTGCTGTTATTGACCACTGTGGGGGATACCCTAATGTCCCATTACTTGCTATCAGAGGGGGTATAACTTACAATCCTTGTCTAGCTTTGCAACAATTTGGTCATGCTCGAAGAGATGGTCCCCATGAGCTACTTCTCGAGGACATTGTATTCGACTATAAGGATGACGTTAAGGAGCATCGCCGGAGGTTCATACGAGCTTGGGGCATGGTAAACATATCTGACCCCGAAGAGTTGGGACCAAAGACTTCCTTTCCTATGCAGCCTTACCTCCAATGGGTCCGAGCTCGTGCTCAGAAGCTTATGATGCCTTATGTGACCGTATTACCAGTGATTGTGGAGCCCACTAATGAAAAAGGTATTCCTTACACGGTTCTCTATCCTTATATGCCTATTGATCCTGGGGAGTTACAGAGGTCTTGGATTCAACTGAGGAATGAGTGGGATACTTACCGAGAGCAGTTCCATGAGCAAGAAAGGAGGGTTTTAAAGCTCACCAGGCAGCTCGAGGAAGAAAGAGTGATCAATGGTTACACCGGCACAAAGAGAAAGCGTCCATGGGACTTTTGATTTTTCTTTTCTAGTTTTAGATTTGTTTTATTTACTTCTTTGTAATTCCTTAAAGGCATTGTTGAACCTTTCAAAGTTTAAGCTAATAAAGTTTTGTTTATTTTTGTTTGCAAATTTAAATTTCCCAAAGTCTTTGAAATCATTACATATGCATCCCATTATCATGCACACCATTACAGGTACCATCACAGGTTTCTCATCTTCTTCACTGTTTATTTCAGCAGAAATGTCTTTCGATCAAGCCATCAAAGATCTTCAGGCACAGAACGCCCAGTTCCAACAGATGTTCATAAGTCTAGCTAAAGGACAAGAGGATATGAAGACCCTTATTCTAAAAGAGAAGAAGAAGAAGAAGAAGGTCGAAATTCTGAATATGGGCAGAAGATTTGGAGAAAGGTTGAAGCATCAAACTGATCTGACCTCTTCATCCAAGGACGGGGAGAACCAAGAAAGGGAAAATGACCCTAGTCCTGCAGTTTCTGACAACGATACTGATTACGACGATGAGAAATATCCTCCTGCTAAGGATAGGTACAAACAGCTAGAAGACCGTCTGAGCGCTATGGAAATTCAGAAAATACTTGGTTTGAATTTCGGAGAATTGGGACTGGTATCGGGAGTGGTCATCCATCATAAGTTCAAGGCTCCAGTTTTTTCCAAGTATGATGGAGTGTCCTGTCCAAAACTCCATCTCCGCTCATATGTCCGAAAAATCCAGCCCCACACAGCTGATAGAAATATGTGGGTGCATTTATTTCAAGATATTCTGTCAGGGACTCAACTTGAATAGTTCTACCAGTTGGAAGGAGCCAGTGTCCGAAACTGGGAAGATCTTGCCGCTACTTTCTACAAGCATTATCAGTATAACACTGACCTTGCTCCCACTCATACTCAGCTCCAGGGTATATCCATGGGTGCAGGTGAAGGTTTTAAGGACTATGCCCAAAAGTGGAGAGACTTGGTTGGAAGAGTCCAACCCCCTTTTTCTGATAGGGAGTTGGTTGATATGTTTTTGGGGACGCTATCTGGTCCATTTTTCAATCACTTAATCGGCAGCTCGTCATCTGGTTTCACTGATTTAATTTTGACTGGAGAAAGAGTAGAAGCTGGCATTCAAAGTGGTAAAATACAGAAGGATGCCTCTTCGAATTCGGTAAAGAAGCCTTTTGCTGGTAAGAAGGAAGCTAGTGCAGTCTATAGCCCAAGGGGCCAAAACAGATCTGAACACCGTCAAACGGTAAATGCTATAGTGATACCAATACCCGCAGTTGCTCCTCAACTCAACAATCAACAAAGGGTGGACAGACCACAGTGGCAGTTTACCCGCATTAGCATGACATTGGCTGAAGTGCTACCTCATCTGCTGAAATCCAACTTGGCAACCTTGAGAGAGGCTCCCAAGATTCCAAACACTACTTCTCCCAGATACAATCCCAACGCGCAGTGCGCCTACCATTCTGAGAGTCTAGGCCATGATACAAATGATTGCTGGGCCCTGAGAAACAAAGTACAAGATTTGCTCAAAGCCAAGGAGATAGAGTTTGATGCTCCAAAAAAGCCGAATGTTATAACTTCTCCCATGCCCAAACATGGTCGTGGAGTTAATGTTGTTGACACCGATTTGTTCGTGACCTCTGTTGAAGAAATTTCTACTCCTCTGATAACTGTTAAGAAGAATTTGTTGTTGGCCGGTTTATTTTTGGGTTGTGGTGCAGGTTGCCACATGTGTTCGATTATAACTACTGGTTGTCGCTTGTTGAAGTCAGGTGTTCAGCGTCTGATGGATAATAAAGAAATTTTGTTCGAGAAGACTATGATCCATGTTGTTCCTGCTGCAGACGTTGCCATTATAACCATTTCCGCCAATCCTTCCAAGGTTTCCTCGAGAAGACATGTTAGGGTTACACCTGTTCAAAGAATTGCTCCGCTAATAATCACTGTTCTTGGTCCCATCCCGTACACCTCAGATAAGGCTGTCCCATGGCATTACGGTGTTGACGTGTATTATCATGGCGTTAAGCAAGATCTGAAGAATGAAGAAGCTGATACTGATGTCAGTAATATTGTCGGGACTAGTAAAGTTACCCGAAGTGGAAGGGTCTTCTCTCCCGAGATTTCCCCGAAGACTATCATCAAGCCTACTGTTATTCGAACTGCTGCTCCAACCAGCACTTCTGACATTTCTCCTGTTCCTACTCCAGTTAGTACACCTGTAATTATTCCTGTTCTTACTCTAGTTATCACCCCTGCTACTGAGCCATCTGAGACTCGGGGAAAAGAAATTATAGGTGAGCTTGCCCGGATGGAGGCACCTAAGAAAATCGTTGTGGAAGCCTCTAAACAAGAAATAGAGGAAATACTGAAAATTATCAAGAAGAGCGACTATAATGTAGTCGAGCAGCTGGGGAAGACCCCGTTAAAGATCTCCATGTTGTCTCTGCTATTATGTTCTGAAGCCCATGCGAAGGCTTTGATTGCATTTCTCAAGACTGCGCGTGTGCCACAGGAAACTTCAGCAGATCAATTCAAAGATTGTATGGCCAGCCTGACTACTGACAATGGGCTGGGTTTCTCAGATGCGAATCTGACACCGAAAGGAAGGAATCATAATGATGCTCTACATGTATCGATTGATTGCAGGGGCACCACTATGGTTCATGTGCTAGTAGATACCGGGTCTTCGCTGAATGTTCTTCCAAAGAAATCATTGGACCATTTGGATTGTGAAGGTTTGACCTTAAAGCCTAATAACATTGTGGTGAGGGCTTTTGACGGATCAAAGAAAATGGTGCACGGGGAGGTGGACATCCCTGTTAAAGTGGGTTCTCAGACTTTTGGGTCCACCTTCTACGTAATGGATATCAAGCCATCATATTCTTGCTTGCTGGGTCGTCCTTGGATCCATAGGGTTGGGGAAGTTACTTTCACACTTCATCAAATGCTGAAGTATCCGGTGAAGGGGAAGATTGTCACAATGCGAGGTGAAGAAGAGTATATGGTGAGTCATCTCAATTCCTTCCTCTACGTAGAGATGGACGGGGAATTCATAAAAACTCTTTTTCAGAATTTCGAAGAGGTCCCTCAGTTCTCGGCATCAACTGAAGTTACTACCGACAAACCTCCGTTGAAGATGGCTTCTCTCAAGGACGCCAAGGCTGTAGTTGAAGAAGGTGGGTGTACTAATTGGGGTTGGCTCCCTGATTTCACTCACAAAACTGACAAATTTGGTTTGGGCATTACTACAGGGGCTCAAAGGGCTGTTAGGCGCGCACGGATTGGAAGACCTCCTCTACACATCAGCAATCAGGGAGTTAACACAATTGAGGACAGTGAAGAAGATTCAGACATCGACAGTTGGATCTACCCAACAACCAACGGTGGACTGAAAAATTGGACGATGAAGGACTTCATACCTGTTTCTTTTATTCCGGAGTAATTGACTTTTGTTTTAAGATTTGTAATAAACAGTTTGAAACTTTACGGCCCGGTGCCTTGCCCGAGGCACCTTGGCTTTGCTTGTGAGGGCTTATTATTTGTCATTTCATATATCATTAATAAAGCATTGGACGTTTCTTGCATTACAAATTTTGCGCTCCTTGTTTTTCTTTTCTGTCTCTCACTATATCAAAACAACTTTTCTCTTACACACACTCACGTATCACAATGCATATCCATATCCACTCTGGATCCCATTGATAATAGCTCTGCTACTGCCGGTTATGACTTCAAAAATCCGATCAACCAAGCCGAGGACGAAGGTGAGGCTGATTGTGAGGTGCCTGGAGAACTTGCTAGACTGTTATAGTAGGAAAAAGGGCCATACAGCCTCAAGAAGAGCCAGTTGAGTCAGTGAATTTGGGTACAGAGAAAGACAGGAAAGAAGTTAAAATAGGTGCGAATCTGGAGCCTAGTGTCAAACAACGGTTAATGCAGATGCTACACGACTATGTTGAGATCTCCGCCTGGTCTTATGAAGACATGCCTGGTTTGGACACTGATATTGTGGTATATCGACTGCTGACTAAGGAAGACTGCCCTCCGGTAAAGCAAAAGGTTCGCCGTATGCGCCCCGAAATGTCAGAGAAAATCAAGGCAGAGGTCATGAAACAGTTCGACGCAGGGTTCTTAGCTGTCACTTCTTATCCGCAGTGGGTTGCCAACGTCGTTCCAGTACCTAAGAAGGAAGGTAAGGTACGGATGTGTGTGGACTATAGGGATCTGAATAGGGCAAGCCCCAAGGATGACTTCCCACTTCCTCACATTGATGTTCTAGTCGACAATACCGCGCAGCACAAGATCTTCTCCTTCATGGATGGTTTTTCTGACTACAACCAGATCAAGATGGCTCCTGAGGACATGGAGAAGACAACCTTTGTTACACAGTGGGGCACCTTCTGTTACAAGGTAATTCCTTTTGGGTTGAAAAATGTTGGGGCAACCTATCAGCGCGCCATGGTCGCTTTGTTCCATGATATGATTCACCACGAGATCGAGGTTTATGTTGATGACATGATAGCCAGGTATTAGACTGAGGAAGAGCACCTTGATCATCTCCAGAAACTGTTTGACAGGTTGAAGACGTACAAGCTGAGGTTAAATCTGAACAAGTGTACCTTCGGGGTAAGGTCTGGTAAGCTTCTGGGTTTTGTTGTCAGTGACAAAGGTATTCAGGTGGATCTTGCAAAGGTAAAAGCCATACAAGAGATGCCGGCTCCCCGCATAGAAAAAGAAGTTAGAGGTTTCTTGGGACGTCTGAATTACATCGCCAGGTTCATTTCACATCTGACTGCTACTTGTGAGCCAATCTTCAAGCTACTGAAAAAGGATCAAGCGGTAAAGTGGAATGATGAATGCCAGAACGCTTTCGACAGAATCAAGGAATACCTTCAAGAACCACCAATTTTGATGCCTCCAGTTGAAGGAAGACCTTTGATATTATACTTGACAGTGCTAGACAATTCAATGGGGTGTGTGTTGGGGCAGCATGACGAGTCTGGTCGAAAAGAGCATGCAATTTACTACCTTAGAAAAAAGTTTACCGACTGTGAGACCCGATACTCATTGCTCGAGAAAACTTGCTACGCTTTGGCATGGGCTGCTCACTGACTGAGACAATATATACTGACTCACACTACCTTGTTGATATCAAAGATGGATCCGATCAAGTATATTTTCGAGAAGCCCGCTCTCTCCGGAAGGATAGCAAGATGGCAAATGATCTTAACCGAGTACAACATCCAATACACAACCCAAAAAGCAATCAAGGGGAGTGTGTTGGCGGATCATTTGGCACATCAGGCCGTGGATGACTACCAGTCCATGAATTTCGAGCTCCCGGATGAGAATATCATGTTGGTAACCGACTGCGAAGAACCTGGACCGGATGAAGGACCCAAGGAGGGATCCCAATGGTATATGTATTTTGATGGAGCCTCAAACGCGTTGGGTAATGGCATTGGTGCTGTAATTATATCTCCTGAGGGCTGTCATACTCCATTCACCGCTCGATTATGTTTTAACTGTACCAACAATATGGCAGAGTATGAAGTGTGTATCATGGGTCTTCGAGCTGCTATTGACCTGAGGATTAAGTTCTTAAGTGTATTCGGAGATTCCGCTCTGGTAATAAGTCATATCAAAGGCGAGTGGGATACAAAACACCCGAATCTTATTCCTTACCGAGAATATGTACTGACATTGCTCCCACACTTTGAGGAGATAACCTTTGAACATTTCCCACGAGAAGAGAACCAGTTGGCGGACGCGCTAGCTACCATGTTTTCTATGTTCAAAGTTAGGTGGGACAATGAAGCTCTCCAGATTACCATTGAGAGGTTGGACAAACCCACACATTGCTGTGACATTGAGACTGAAGAGGTAGCAGGTAAACCCTGGTTCCACGAGGTAAAGAGGTATCTTGAGGCTCAAGAATACCCCGAGGGGGCATCTGTCAATGATAAGAAGTTTCTGAGAAGGTTCGCTGTGAAGTTCTTCATCAGTAATGGTATCCTCTATAAGCGTAACCATGATTTAACCTTACTGCGGTGCATAGACAAGAGCGAGGTAGAAAGGATCATGGCAGAGTTGCATGAAGGTACCGTCGGAACCCATTCCAGTGGACACACCATGGCGAAGAAAATCCTGCGGGCAGGGTATTACTGGTCTACCATGGAAGCCGATTGTTATCAGCACTCTCAAACCTGTCATAAGTGCTAAGTCTATGCTGATAAGGTGCATGTGCCTCCGGTTCCCCTGAATGTTTTGACAACTCCTTGGCCCTTTGCAATGTGGGGTATCGACATGATCGGCGAGATCATACCTACTGCGTCTAACGGGCATAGTTTCATTATGGTAGTAATTGATTATTTTACAAAGTGGGTTGAAGCAGCTTCCTTTGCTACAGTAACCAAGAACTTCGTGGCGCGGTTTATCCGACACAATCTGATCTGTCGATATGGTGTACCAGAGAGGATTATTACTAACAATTGTACAAATCTCAATAATATGATGATCACCGAGCTCTTCTCCCTACCGGCCGAAGATGAATGGGGCTGTTGAAGCGACTAACAAGAACATCAAGAAGATTGTGCAGAAGATGACGGTGACATACAAAGACTAGCACGAGATGTTACCATTCGCTCTTCATGGGTACCGTACCTCAGCACGGACGTTGACAGGGGAAACACCGTACTCTTTGGTGTATGGCATGGAGGCAGTCCTACCCATCGAGGTCCAGATACCCTCTCTCAGGATTATGAAGGATGCGGGTTTGAACAAAGAAGACTAGATCCAAACCCGACTTGATCAGCTGAATCTAATCGATGAAAAGAGACTTACTGCTATCTGTCATGGTCAGACGTATCAAAAGCAGATGATCAAGGCTTTTAACAAGAAAGTCAGATGTCAATAATATCGAGTTGGGGATCTAGTAATCAAGCGCATCATACTACCGCAAGGTGATCCCAGGGGCAAATGGACCCCCACATACGAAGGGCCATTTGTGGTTAAGAGCATTTTCTCGGGAGGAGCTATGATTCTAACCACCATAGATGGTGACGACCTTCCTCACCCCATCAATGTAGACATAGTGAAAAGATGCTACGTGTTGTACCCCAAAATTTGCCCTCTCATGTTTCCAAAAGTCTTCCCCCTGCATGGTTGATCACAAACTCTTGCCTAAGGAAAAGGAAAATTTTTGAGTGTTTCTTCAAGTACATTTCGATTGGCATTCTGAAAGACCCTTCGATTGGTGTTCTGAAGGAGCCCTTCGATTGGCATTCTGAAGGAGCATTTCGATTGGCATGGACAAGCACTTCGATTGGCATTCTGAAAGGCCCTTCGATTGGTACTTTGAAGGGACACTTCGATTTGCATTCTGATAGACCTTTCAATTGGGATTCTGAATGAGCCTTTCGATTGGCACTCTGGGCCAGGCCTTCGATTGGCATGCCAAGGGATCCTTCGATTTAGCATTGTGTCAAGGCAGCTTCGACAGGCATGTTAACCATGTCCTTCGATTAGAATGAACAACACCTTTCGATTGGCCTGTTAACAAAGCCTTTCTATTAGAATTTTAATTAGCACCCTTCGATTGATCCTTGGACAAGGGCCATTCGAAGGAGGTCATCAAGAAGGCACTCAAATCAAAAGTGTCCAGGTTCATTCAAGAGACAGGAATATTTCAAAAAAGGAAAACTTTTAATGTGTCAGTTTCTTGTCTCATGGCATTTAATGGCCTGTTTAATGGCTGTCTCTTGCCATTACTGCACCCTCACACCCCTATAAATACAGAGGCCAGCATACATATCAAACACACAAAAAAACTCTGCACGAAAAAACACACAACATGAGAACAAAAAACATTGGAGTTACGCTGCCAAAAGTTGTCTACATCCAGGAAGTGTCCAAATCAAAAGTGCCTACATCCAGGAAGTGCCCAGATCGAAAGTGCTTGCGCCTAGAAATCCCAGATTGAAAGTGCTCCCATCCAGCCAGTGCCCAAATCGAAGACTCAATCTGCAGGTAAGAAAGGGTAAATTGTCCAACTTTACATTTGCATAAACACATTATTACTTGTTGTTACCTTTGATCTGCCATCTTAGACAGGATCGAAAGGCATGGGTTTGGCGCCCAGGTCATATTCTTCGTTTGCCAACACTTGCTGCAGACATAGCCTGAAGAGACCCAGCAAGCATAGGATCGAAGGTCCTGGGGTTCAATACTCAGGCCCTGCATTTTATTTCGCTAACATACTTTTGCAGGAATAACATTCCAGATCGAAGGAGACACCTTCTCTGGATCGAACCCCTTAGCATGCTGGATCGAAGGAGGCATCTCATCCCTGGATCGAAAGCCATGACCTCCATGATCAAAAGACAATCTCTTCCCTGGATCGAAGGCTGTTCATGCCCATTTCCTGGCCCAATCGAAAGGACCATGACCCTCTCTGGATCGAAGCTTCCTTTCCCTCCCTGGGTCGAAACTCCCTTTTTTTGCCTGGATCGAAGGATCCCCCCTTGTATTTTATTCTTGTTTTCATTGACATCTTTTTTATCTTTTGAAATTAACATTAAAATCAAAAACCACAAAAACATTAGGCTAGTTTTTCTATTGAAATTAACTTTGTTAATTAATCTCATAATTATCTTAACATTTTCTCAAAAAACTAAAATTAAATAGATTTAGATCATTTTCACAAAATAAAATAAAACAACAAAAAGATTTTATTCTTAGGATTTTTAGAGTTTATTTTCAGATTCATGCGCGCTTATTTTATTGTAACTACTTATTGGTTTGTAATAGCTTAAATTAAGACTTCTACTTTTACTGCTTTACTTCCCCAATTTTTGGACATGTAAATAATCCCCCTCCCTGAAGCCTTGTAATAGCGTAGGATTTACAATTCTCGCACTTTAAATTCCTGTACATATATTATCTGTTTAGATGTATGCTAACTAGGATTGCATGACAAGATCTATCTTAATTTAAAATCAACCACAACTCACCATAACATGTACAAAGATAACATAAACTGAAAATTGACACACTTGCACATGCCACTCTTAGGGTACACCTCACTTGGTTGCCTCAAACGTGGTCATTAAGTATAGGATGTTTTAGAGGTCGTCCTTTTGTCCGAAGATCAAAGTTGCCTCGAAATGGTTGCCTCGATAAAAATGATCTAAGACATTAGGATTACCACTAAGACGTCCTAACGTTGCTTTAGTGACCACACGTCCCTAAAATCGAATTGACCCGAAAACTTCAACGACGGTGCTACCTACTCCTCAATAGTGGGATAGCACCGTCTAAAGGATATTTGCACAATTAAATTCCTTTTTGAGTAGGTAGAGGTTCTTAAGTACTTGCTCTTTTTAAAAACAAAACAAAACTTTTCGCACCTACACTCTCTTCAAAGACAAAACTCTTTTCAAAACCCACAAACACAAAGAAAAGAAAACTTTTGAAAACATAGTGAGCAAGTACCTAAGAGCCCGTGGATAACCACGGATAGAAAGGGTGCTAACACCTTCCCTTTCTATAATCTACCTCCTGAACCCGAGAAACAATCTCGAAAAGGAATTTTTCTGTGCTTTTGTCCTTTCCTTGTTGGATAAAATAAAAGACGGTGGCGACTCTTGCTTACCGCGACACTTTGCGAAAACAAACGCAAACGCGAACCAACATTAAAAACAGTCAGTTCTTATTCCCACCGATCACAGAACTGGAGACTCTGCTGGGGATTTATAAGTGAGGTGTACCTTAGGACTAGATCACTTATGTTTTCAATTGTATTGCTTTGTATGCTTTTAATTTTGTGGGCTTGTATCGGAGTTCTATAGATCCTAACCCAGATCTGGGGGTACCCTTTTTAGGTAAGTAGCAATAAACTGTGAGGGATCTTTCCGACGTAGACCGACACGGATGAAGCAGTAGCTACATTGGTATGGCACATTAGTCTGTACCGATATCCCTTGTGTTGAAACGAGGAGAATATGGGTCTTCTAAGGAGTCATTAAGCACCAACTGACCTTAGAACCTTAAATTGACCAACTTGGCCATAGAACAGTAGCAGTATGCTACACTCATTGAGACTAAACTCTCGCGATGATTCCGGCCGCAAGAAAAGGTTGCTAAACTAGAATTATGACCGATTGAGGGTAGTCAGTGATATTGAGATCCTCTAGAACCTGGTTACTATTTTTTAGGACAGGTCTAAACCAACTAAACTGAAAGAGGGTAATGCCTAAACTCCATGCCAGCCTGAAATCTAAGGGCTCTTTTGTGTGACTTGTGTGCCTTCAAACTTGAACTACTTGCACATTCTTGTTATCTGACAACATTGTTTCCTTGCAGGTTTTGTTTATAGTCCTTATCCAATAATCTGGATTTATTACAGGGCTTAATCACATCACCTCACACTTGTGCTTAACCACATAGCATACACATCATAGCATCATGCCTTAGCATTTCTTTAACCATTTCAAGGATCTCAAGGGTCTGTGATGCAGGTTATGGTAAATCAAATGGCTAGCAAGGGGCAAAGGGGATTTATTTTCCTCTAGCCAAAGTTGTCTAGAAATCCAAGCACGATAACTTGAGTCAGTGGCTATGACCCACTCGATATGGTGAGCTTGACTCTTGAAGAAGGACTCTCAGCAACATGAAGTTCCTTCAATCCAGCTACCAGATTCAGATTCTAACAGTTTCTTGTTTACCCCGCGAGATCCTTGAAAACATTGCATACATATATCATACATATCATTGCATAACAGGTCTCCCAATACAGGTCTCTTATCTTCTTCGTTGTTTATTTCAGCAATCATCATGTCTACTGAACCTTCCACTGAGCAAGCTATCAAGGCCCTCCAGGCCCAGAATGCCCAATTTCAAGAGTTGGTCATGAGCCTAGCTAAGGGTCAGCAGGACCTGAAGACTCTGATTCTGAAAGAGAGGAAGAAGAAGAAAAAGAGGACCATCCTGTTCAATACTGGACGCAGGTTTGGGAACGGGCTGCAGGAAGAAGTTGATCTGACCACCCAATCTGAAGGGAAAGACAATCCACAAGAAAGGAGGGTTCCTAGCCCTATAGTCTCCGACAACGAGACGGACTATGATGAAGAACAGTATCCTCCTGCTGAGGATAAGTACAAACAACTGAAAGACCGTTTGAACGCCATGGAAATACAGAAGGTGCCCGGTCTGGACTTCGGAGATCTAGGTCTATCCTCTGGGGTGGTGATTCCCCATAAATTCAAGGCACCTGCCTTTGCCAAGTATGACGGAGCTTCCTATCCCAAGCTGCACCTCCGGTCGTATGTGAGGAAGATCCAACCTTACACAGCTGATAAGAACTTGTGGGTTCATTTCTTTCAAGATAGTCTGTCAGGGACTCAACTTGAATGGTTCTGTCAACTAGAAGGAGCTAGCATCCGCAACTGGGAGGATCTTGCTGCTGCTTTTTACAAGCAGTACCAGTATAATGCCGACCTTGCTCCCACGCGTACTCAGCTTCAGGGTATGTCTATGGGTACAAGCAAAGGCTTTAAGGACTACGCTCAGAAGTGGAGAGATCTTGCCGGAAGAGTCCAACCCCCTCTGTCTGATAGGGAGTTGGTGGATATGTTTCTTGGGACTTTGTCTGGTCCTTATTTCAAACACTTGATCGGAAGCTCTTCAGCCGGGTTCACCGAGCTAATACTGACCGGCGAAAGGGTCGAAGCTGGCATCAAAAGTGGGAAGATTTAAGAAGAAACACCTTATGATACTCAGAAAAAGCCCTACAATGGGAAGAAAGAGTCCAATGCTGTGTATGGTCAAAAGAGTCGTCATGATCAACATGTAGGGGCAACCCAGATCTCCGATCCCACGCCTGTTCAACAAAGACAGAGCAATAGGCGTAGGGTAAGATATCAAGAAAGGCAGTATACTGACATCAACATGCCTTTGTCTCAAGCGTTACAACAATTGCTGAAGGTGAAACTGATCATACTAAAGGATCCTCCTCAAAATCCTGATACTTCCTCTTCCAAGTATAACCCGAGTGTGAGATGTGCCTACCATTCTGACAGTCCTGGACATGACACCGACGACTGTTGGACTTTGAAGAACAAGATCCAAGACTTGATTGATGCCAAGGAGATCAAGTTTGATCACTGATCCTACACCAAATCATTGAGAATGTCTTTGTTTCATTTGAATTTTCAAGTTGTGATTTGTTTTGTTATTCAAACAATTATCTGTTAATGTCAAACTCTGTTTCATTAATGCATTGCATATGTTTGTCTTGATTTGATCCAGTCATTTTAATTACCTTTAAACTATGCTTTTTTTATGACATTCAACTCTTGCTAAAAGTTACAAGCCTTTAGAGGGAGGATGACGAAACAATGCCATAATCTCATACAATATGCTTTTGGACAAACCTTGCTGACGATGTACAAGTGTTTCTTTCAAATCCTAAACACTAGAGTTATAAGGAAGATAATCCCTAGTCAACCCCTTCGAGCCAAAGAAGTAGGAGTTTTCTGTTTTAAACACAAATTGAAACCTTTAATTTAAACCTGGGGCAGGGTAGTCTCTCAGTTAATTCAAAAAGATGCGTATTGAAGTCGCAAAACTCTCAGTTCATAATACAACGAACGACATCAAAAGCATTCCTCTGGAATCAAAAGACAGTGATGGTTCCTTATCTCATAGGCAGTCAATCTCTCAAAAGAAAAAAAGCCCACTGAGCCAAAACCTATAAAGGAGGCTTAAGAAAGCTGGGGCATCCCGCTGACTGTAATCTCGAAAACAGGAACAGTCAGGCAAAAGTTAGGGATAATAAATCAAAAGAACGAGGTCGCTAAAAATCCTCAACAACATGAAAAATATTGCAAAAATGACTGCCTTCCAACAAATCCAACTTGTGTGAACCATCACCAAAAACGTCGTTCCAGACTCATTTGGAGTTCAAATGCAGAATTAACTGAGCTTAGGATTGAAGAACATCACGAAGAGCGGGTGGGTAGAAATATACTTTGAGCCTTTATCTTTTGCTTCTTAAACCGTGAACCAAGCCATGTTACAACCCTTCAAAAGTCCTAACTGAAGCATGGGTTAGTCCAAAAGCATACTGTTACAAAAGGTATCCTGACTCCTGTAAGGCTTTGCCCTAAGTCTTGTGTTGAATTTGTCTTATAAAAAGTTTTCTGCTAAAAAACACATTTTTCAAAACTTCAAGACAAGCATAAACTTTGCATTATCTGAATATCTCTGTTTGCATTTAGCTATTTGTTTGACAACAGAGAAATTCACACAACGAATATCCGATGAACTAAAGCCCTCTCAGTGAACAAAATCACTTCAAAAAGGATGACACTTCCATTGACAAATCTCCTTCCAATCAAGGGGCATGGCATGATCATTGTCCATCACCTGGGGCAGTCCAGTCAAGATTTCAAGAAATCTCTGAAGAAATGCAGAGTAACCAGGGGCAAGTCTCCATCTCCGTCACTTGGGGCATTGAACATCAATCTCAGCGAAGGGTTACGTACAATTAAACATTTTCTGGCAGTGTCACAAACACTTGCTACTAGGGGCAATGACAAATCTCCCCAAAATCCTTCTCATAGGATGACTCCCAGCAAGGGTTTAATCTATGAAAACCTTTCCCCAGCTGAATTAACCTCATGAATCCTCGAGGACTTCTCCCCAACGAAGATGTCACCTCTCTAGCGGACTGACGACAGGGTTTATTTCTCCAACAGCACCAGGATTCCCCAGCTTGAGTTTGCCTCTCCGACTACTACAAATCAAAGGACCACAACTCCTCTTCCCCAGTAGACTACTCTACAATCCCCAACAAGTTACTGTGAAACCTGGACCCGACCAGATGTCAGTTTAACTCTGACTCCCCAGTAGAGCAACAGACAACTGAGACTCCTGAACTTGTTCCCCAAGAATGAATCAATACTCTCCACAGAGTTCACAACTTCCCCCAACGGAGTTATCCTCAACAAAATGAGGATCCTCAGTGGAAACATTCTAAGCAAAATTTGAAGACACACATACTCTTCAACAGCAATCCGGGATTTAACAACTCCCCAACACTTGTCAAGGATTTATTTTCCCAGACAAAAATACATTCATTAACATTTCACATTTCATACATCCTATTTACATACATGACAAAATACATATAACATAAATCTCATTTATTTTGAGAACATCATTACACAATGCGTACATCATGACATTGCATACAACTAACTCTTTACCTATTCAGGAAAGATCAGTCGACAGATAAAAGTCATTACCTTTTGGAGTAGCAGTTGTCAAAGATTCCTTCATCATCCTGCTGAGGTAGTAATCGTCCAAGATTCCTTCATCATCCTGCTGAAGTAGAAATCGTCCAAGATTCCTTCACCATTCCTGCTGAGGTAGTAATCGTCCAAGATTCCTTCATCATCCTGCTGAGGTAGTAATCATCCAAGATTCCTTCACTATCCTGTTGAGGTAGTAATCGTCCAAGATTCCTTCACCATCCTGCTGAGGTAGTAATCGTCCAAGATTCCTTTACCATTCCTGCTGAGGTAGTAATCGTCCAAGATTCCTTCATCATCCTGCTGAGGTAGTAATCGTCCAAGATTCCTTCATCATCCTGCTGAGGTAGTAATCGTCCAAGATTCCTTCACCATCCTGCTGAGGTAGTAATCGTCCAAGATTCCTTCATCATCTTACTGAGGTAGTAATCTTCCAAGATTCCTTCACCATTCCTGCTGAGGTAGTAATCGTCCAAGATTCCTTCATCATCCTGCTGAGGTAGTAATCGTCCAAGATTCCTTCATCATCCTGCTGAGGTAGTAATCATCCAAGATTCCTTCACCATCCTGCTGAGGTAGAAATCGTTCAAGATTCCTTCACCATTCCTGCTGAGGTAGTAATCATCCAAGATTCCTTCACCATTCCTGCTGAGGTAGTAATCGTCCAAGATTCCTTCATCATCCTGCTGAGGTAGTAATCGTCTAAGATTCCTTCATCATCCTGCTGAGGTAGTAATCGTCCAAGATTCCTTCACCATCCTGCTGAGGTAGAAATCGTCCAAGATTCCTTCACCATTCCTGCTGAGGTAGAAATCGTCCAAGATTCCTTCACCATTCCTACTGAGGTAGTAATCGTCCAAGATTCCTTCACCATTCCTGCTGAGGTAGCAATCGTCCAAGATTCCTTCATCATCCTACTGAGGTAGTAATCGTCCAAGATTCCTTCATCATCCTGCTGAGGTAGTAATCGTCCAAGATTCCTTCACCATACTGCTGAGGTAGAAATCGTCCAAGATTCCTTCACCATTCCTGCTGAGGTAGTAATCGTCCAAGATTCCTTCATCATCCTGCTGAGGTAGTAATCGTCCAAGATTCCTTCATCATCCTGCTGAGGTAGCAATCGTCCAAGATTCCTTCATCACCTTGCTGAGGTAGTAATCGTCCAAGATTCCTTCATCATCCTGCTGAGGTAGTAATCGTCCAAGATTTCTTCATCATCCTGCTGAGGTAGAAATTGTCCAAGATTCCTTCACCATTCCTGCTGAGGTAGTAATCATCCAAGATTCGTTCATCATCCTGCTGAGGTAGTAATCGTCCAAGATTCCTTCATCATCTGTTTGGAGTAGCAATCGTCTCAGATTCCTTCATCATCTGTTTGGAGTAGCAATCATCTCAGATTCCTTCATCACACATCATTATCAGAAAATACTTTCTCTGGCAGTCAGAGAACTTCAAATAACAGTCCAGATACGATCCAAATTCAGATATAATTCTGTCACTCATTCAAATACAGTCCAGCAATCATTTCTGGATGGCATCTTTAAGCCCATCTCCAACAACTATCCATCATCTCTCCAAATGGCATCTTTAAGCCCATTCCCGACATCACAATGCTGATACTACACCATGCGAGTGCAAATTTCTGGACACTCTAGTGTTCAATTATCTTCCACCTTCGGATCACGAAAGGCTTGAAAGCCAATCTATATCCTCAGGTTTAAGAAAATTGAACAGGGGCAACTGTTGTACCCCAAAATTTGCCCTCTCATGTTTCCCAAAGTCTCCCCCCTGCATGGTTGATCACAAACTCTTGCCTAAGGAAAAGGAAAATTTTTGAGTGTTGCTTCAAGTACATTTCGATTGGCATTCTGAAAGACCCTTCGATTGGTGTTCTGAAGGAGCCCTTCGATTGGCATTCTGAAAGACCCTTCGATTGGTGTTCTGAAGGAGCCCTTCGATTGGCATTCTGAAGGAGCATTTCGATTGGCATGGACAAGCACTTCGATTGGAATTATGTCAAGGCCTTCGATTGGCATTCTGAAAGGCCCTTCGATTGGTAGTTTGAAGGGACACTTCGATTTGCATTCTGAAAGACATTTCGATTGGGATTCTGAATGAGCCTTTCGATTGGCACCCTGGGCCAGGCCTTCGATTGGCATGCCAAGGGATCCTTCGATTTAGCATTGTGTCAAGGAAGCTTCGACAGGCATGTTAACCATGTCCTTCGATTAACATGAACAACACCTTTCGATTGGAATTTTAATTAGCACCCTTCGATTGATCCTTGGACAAGGGCCATTCGAAGGAGGTCATCAAGAAGGCACTCAAATCAAAAGTGTTCAGGTTCATTCAACAGACAGGAATATTTCAAAAAAGGAAAACTTTTAATGTGTCCGTTTCTTGTCTCATGGCATTTAATGGCCTATTTAATGGCTGTCTCTTGCCATTACTGCACCCTCACACCCCTATAAATACAGAGGCCAGCATACATATCAAACACACACAAAAACTCTGCACGAAAAAACACACAACAGGAGAACAAAAAACATTGGAGTTACGCTGCCAAAAGTTGTCTACATCCAGGAAGTGTCCAAATCAAAAGTGCCTACATCCAGGAAGTGCCCAGATCGAAAGTGCCTGCGCCTAGAAATCCCAGATTGAAAGTGCTCCCATCCAGCCAGTGCCCAAATCGAAGACTCAATCTGCAGGTAAGAAAGGGTAAATTGTCCAACTTTACATTTGCATAAACACATTATTACTTGTTGTTACCTTTGATATGCCATCTTAGACAGGATCGAAAGGCCTGGGTTTGGCGCCCAGTTCATATTCTTCGTTTGCCAACACTTGCTGCAGACATAGCCTGAAGAGACCCAGCAAGCATAGGATCGAAGGGCCTGGGGTTCAATACCCAGGCCCTGCATTTTATTTCGCTAACATACTTTGGCAGGAATAACATTCCAGATCGAAAGAGACACCTTCTCTGGATCGAACCCCTTAGCATGCTGGATCGAAGGAGGCATCTCATCCCTGGATCGAAAGCCATGACCTCCATGATCAAAAGACAATCCCTTCCCTGGATCGAAGGCTGTTCATGCCTACTTCCTGGCCCAATCGAAAGGACCATGACCCTCTATGGATCGAAGCTTCCTTTCCCTCCCTGGGTCGAAACTCCCTTTTTTTGCCTGGATCGAAGGATCCCCCCTTGTATTTTATTCTTGTTTTCATTGACATCTTTTTTATCTTTTTAAATTAACATTAAAATCAAAAACCAAAAAAACATTAGGCTAATTTTTCTATTGAAATTAACTTTGTTAATTAATCTCATAATTATCTTAACATTTTCTCAAAAAACTAAAATTAAATAGATTTAGATCATTTTCACAAAATAAAATAAAACAACAAAAAGATTTTATTCTTAGGATTTTTAGAGTTTATTTTCAGATTCATGCGCGCTTATTTTATTGTAACTACTTATTGGTTTGTAATAGCTTAAATTAAGACTTCTACTTTTACTGCTTTACTTACCCAATTTTTGGACATGTAAATAATCCCCCTCCCCGAAGCCTTGTAATAGCCTAGGATTTACAATTCTCGCACTTTAAATTCCTGTACATATATTATCTGTTTAGATGTATGCTAACTAGGATTGCATGACAAGATCTATCTTAATTTAAAATCAACCACAGCTCACCATAACATGTACAAAGATAACATAAACTGAAAATTGACACACTTGCACATGCCACTCTTAGGGTACACTTCACTTGGTTGCCTCAAACGTGGTCATTAAGTATATGATGTTTTAGAGGTCATCCTTCTGTCTAAAGATCAAAGTTGCCTCGAAATGGTTGCCTCGATAAAAATGATCTAAGACATTAGGATTACCACTAAGACGTCCTAACGTTGCTTTAGTGACCACACGTCCCTAAAATCGAATTGACCCGAAAACTTCAACGACGGTGCTACTTACTCCTCAATAGTGGGATAGCACTGTCTAAAGGACATTTGCACAATTAAATTCCTTTTTAAGTAGGTAGAGGTTCTTAAGTACTTGCTCTTTTTAAAAACAAAACAAAACTTTTCGCACCTACACTCTCTTCAAAGACAAAACTCTTTTCAAAACCCACAAACACAAAGAAAAGCAAACTTTTGAAAACATAGTGAGCAAGTACCTAAGAGCCCGTGGATAACCACGGATAGAAAGCGTGCTATCTGTGACACCCCAAATTTATTCAAGTGTTAAATAATTAGGAATTTAATTATTAAATTAATTAAAGGCTTAATTAATAATATTTTGGATTAAATGGATGAATTAATTATGGAATTAAAAAGGAAGACCGGGGGGGTGTAAGGTTAAATTAGAGGTGTGTGAAGTAAAAAGCTCTACTAAATAATAACTAATTTATTTCTATTATTTGGCAAATAATAAAAGGAAATAAAAAGAAGAATAAAAAGGAAAAGAAAAAGGAGGTTACTTGGAAAAACCATTGTACGTGAAATTGGAGAAGAGAAGAGAAGAGAGGAAAAAGCCAAACGCCGTGAATTCGAAGGATCATCGCGAGGTAAGGGGTGATTTCAATTATTTAATATGCCTTATAGATTTTGAGATCAATAGAATTGATTAAGCATGTTAGGAATCTCAATTTAGGATTTTCTAGGTTTGTAGAATTTGTCCCTAATGTGTCAAATTGTGTGGAATTGAACCAATTGCATGAGATAGGATTGTTAGGAATGGTTGAATTGTGTTATTTGACATTATGTTGATGTTACTTGGGTGATTCTGGTGTTAATTAATATGGTCATTCGTATGGGAATGAAAAGGAATGGATTGAGATACATAATGCTGTCAAAAATAGCAGTTTTTGACTCTGCAGGTCGCAGGAACCGGTTCCCAGTGGGGAGGAACCGGGTTCCACTGTGTGAACATACAAAAACTTGCAAAATTGGTCTCAGGAACCGGTTCCTGTATAGGTAGGAACCGGGTTCCAGTACATTTTCCATAAACGTAACTTTTTGAAAAATATTAAACTTTGAAAATTCATAACTTTCAAACCGTAAGTCCGATTTGAGTTCCGTTTTCGGCAGTATTTCTTAAATTAAAAATACTATCTTATAAAATAAGAAAAATATTATTTTATGAAAATTATTTTAAAAAGAGTCGAATTCCCGATTTTTGTAAACTTTGGTATTTTGAGGATGATGTAGAATTGTTTGTAAATTGTTCTGATTTGATGAATGAGAACTGATACTTATGTGATGTGCCTGCTATCCATTATAATTGAGATTTGATCATGTGATATATTGGTTTTGGCATTATTTGGAATTATGTTGTGATCATATTCTGTTGATTTGATGTTGACTTTCCGATTATGCGGTTTGTTATTATGTGCATATTTGGTGTATATGCAATGATGTATCCATGATAATTGATTGTATCAGGTCCTTGTGGATGAAGTGCATGTTTATGCTGTTTGATGTGTGTATGATAGATAATGATATCATGTTTCTTTTGGTTTTGGTTCAGTTATGATAAATTGATGTATTTCATAGACTGATTTGATGTTGCATGCTGGTGATGTGCATGCATATGCATTGTTTTGGTGAAGTTAATTCCCATTGTGTGGAATTTGACTTGTATTGCCATTAACCGATACCCGGGTGATGATGATTTCTTAGGCTGGATTCTTGTCCGGTGTTTATGGACGAATCGATGGATTGCTGTATCCGGTTGAGGATGGATCAGCTGGATTCATGTCCAGTGTTTATGTACGAATCGATGGATTGTTGTATCCGGTTGAGGATGGATCAACTGGATTAGTGTCCGGTGTTTATGGATGAATCGATGGTTGCTGTATCCGGTTGATGATGGATCAGTGTTGGGTGACTTGGTCACGTGATTGGTACCACATGCATTGTGTCTGCATTTGTGTTTGTATGGGATTGTAACATGTTAGGATGTCTTCCAGTGTTACAATTCTTTGGTTGATTATTGATTTGTGCATAATGACTTGTATGATTGGAACTGTGTGTTGAATCTGAGTTTATGCTAAAATGGGTGAAATAATATGCTTGTGATATAATGTTGATAGAGAAACTTATAATGCATGTTAATTATGAGAAATCTCACCCTTACTTTAATGATTTCAGATTAAAGTTAGCAGCTCAGGAGTTTGTGAGGATGGCTCTAGAGCTATGTTATTTTAAGTCCGCGTGTTAGTGTCGTGCTCTGATAGGTTGTAACACTGGGGGAAACGTTTGAATGACGAGTTTTATTTTATACTCTATTGTTTAATTTATGTTGGGAATACTTATGAAGTGAAGTTATTCCGGTTTTGAGATATTTCCGCTGTGTAGAACATGATGTTGATTCGAATATTTATTTTAATAATTCCTTCAGTAAAGCATGACAACTGTAGATTTGAGGTTTTTATATTTATCTTGAATTGTGACATCCCTGTTTTCCATGTTACTCTGATTTAATTAATATATTCGCGGGTTATTTAGAAGGGGTGTTACAACAATGGTATCAGAGCAGGTCAGTCTATCGGCCAGGTTGTTTATGTGTTTACTCCCTTTTGGTATGCGACATGTGTGTGAAACACTGTCGGTACTTGATTGTTTCCTTTTCGTTGTCTGCAGAGGTACATGTGAAATAAGTGGGGGAGAAGTTTCTTCTCTGAAGTTTTGTGCAAGAGGTTGGTTCAGTATACCGCCGATTGTAAGATGTAAGTATTGCCGAGCAGTTGATTCTTCAAGCATGGTTATGTTTAAGTAGCTTGAAGGGTAAGATTGAAGATGCTGTTGTGGTTTGGTAACGATGGTTGATGCCACCTCATGATTGTTGACTATCTATTGACAAATTGAGGAACTGATCACCCTTAATCTCTTGTTGATAGTAGTCGGGATCGCGTTGGATGGGATGTACTTATTGTGCCAGCCTTATAGTGTGTGAAATTAGTTGAGTCGATAAGAAGAGAAGCGTTATGGTTTGCGTAACGAGAGATTTAGATCTCGGCGAGAGCAAGAAAAAGGCATGTGACCTAATGGATGTAATTTTTTTTATGAAGTGTTCTGTGATGAAGTAAGTGGAACGGTGTGAGAGTGCAAGGTGAAGTCTTAATGGGTTTTGTTACTAGAACTAGTTTGAATTCGAGGATGCCTATAAGAGGTCTGCTTCTAGATTGAGAAAGTTGAAGAGTCAACTTGAGGATTTGTTTGAGAAGAAGTTTATTCGTCCGAGTGTTTCGCCGTGGGGTGCTCTGGTGTTGTTGGTTAAGAAGAAAGAAGGTTCAATGAGATTATGTGTTGATTACAGACAGCTGAATAAAGTTACAATCAAGAATCGGTATCCTTTGCCGAGGATCGATGATTTGATGGATCAACTAGTTGGAGCTTGTGTATTTAGTAAGATTGATATGAGATCTGGATATCATCAGATTCGTGTGAAGTCGGAAGATATTCAGAAAATTGCATTTAGGACGAGGTATGGACATTACGAGTATTCTGTTATGCCGTTTGGAGTTACTAATGCACCTGGTGTTTTCATGGAGTATATGAACCGGATATTTCATCCGTATCTTGATAAGTTTATGGTGGTGTTCATTGATGATATTCTAATTTATTCGAAGAGCGATGAAGAGCATGCAGAACATCTCAGAGTTGTGTTGGAATTGTTGAAAGAGAAGAAGCTTTATGCGAAGTTGTCCAAGTGTGAATTCTGGTTAAGTGAAGTAAGTTTTCTTGGCCATGTAATTTCCAAGAATGGAATTGCTGTGGATCCTACGAAGGTAGAAGCAGTATCTCAGTGGGAAGCGCCGAAGAATGCTTATGAGATCCATAGTTTTCTGGGTCTTGCAGGTTATTACATAAAGTTTATAGAAGGATTTTCAAAATTAGTGTTACCGTTGACTAAGTTGACCAGGAAGGGTCAGATGTTTGTTTGGGATGTTGAATGTGAGAAAGGATTTCAAGAGCTGAAGAGGAGGTTGACAAGTGCTCCGATCTTGATTTTGCCAAATCCGACTAAGTCTTTTGTTGTGTATTGTGACGCATCATTAATGGGATTAGGTGGTGTGTTGATGCAAAATAAGCAGGTGGTGGCTTATGCTTCGAGACAATTGAAGGTACATGAAAGGAATTATCCGACTCATGATTTGGAGTTGGAAGCTGTTGTGTTTGTTTTGAAGTTGTGGAGGCATTATTTATATGGTTCTCGGTTTGAGGTGTTCAGTGATCACAAAAGTCTGAGGTATCTCTTTGATCAGAAAGAGTTGAATATGAGGCAGAGGAGATGGTTAGAATTTCTAAAGGATTATGATTTCGGTTTGAATTACCATCCTGGTATGGCAAACGTTGTTGCGGATGCCTTGAGTAGGAAGTCCTTGCATATGTCGGTGTTAATGATCCGTGAGTTAGATTTGGTTGAGCAGTTCAGAGATTTAAGTTTGGTATGTGAAACTACTCCGAATAGTGTGAAATTGGGTATGTTGAAACTGACTAGTTGTATTCTGGAAGAAATTCGGAATGGACAGAAGTTCGATGTTGGGTTAGTTGATAAATTGACATTAATCAACCAAGGTCAAGGAGGTGAGTTCCGGATTGATGAGAATGGTGTTATGAGATTTGGTAATAGGGTGTGTGTTCCGGATGTTGCAGAGATTTGGAAGAGTATTTTGGAAGAAGGACATCGTAGTGGATTGAGTATTCATCCTGGTGCTACTAAAATGTACCATTATTTGAAGAAGTTGTTTTGGTGGCCGGGAATGAAAAAGGAAATTGCTGAGTTTGTGTATGCTTGTTTGGTTTGTCAGAAGTCGAAGATTGAGCATCAGAAACCGTCAGGATTGATGGAACCGTTGTTTGTTCCGGAATGGAAATGGGATGGAATCTCTATGGATTTTGTGTCTGGTTTGCCAATGACATCGAAGAATTGTGATTCTATCTGGGTTATTGTTGATCGGTTGACAAAATCTGCTCACTTTATTCCGATAAGAATGGATTATCTGATGGAAAGGTTGGCAGAATTGTATGTTGAGAAGATTGTGAGTTTGCACGATATTCCTTCTAGTATTGTGTCGGATCGAGATCCAAGGTTTACATCTAAATTCTGGATGGGATTGCAAGAAGCTTTGGGTTCTAAGTTGCGTTTGAGTTCCGCTTATCATCCACAGACAGATGGTCAGACGGAGAGAACGATTCAGTCGTTGGAAGATTTGTTAAGAGCTTGTGTGTTGGAGGAAGGTGGAGCTTGGGATAGTTATCTACCATTGATTGAGTTTACCTACAACAATAGTTTTCATTCGAGCATTGGTATGGCTCCGTTTGAGACATTGTATGGTAGGAGGTGTCGGACACCGTTGTGTTGGTATGAATCTGGAGAGAGTGCTGTGATTGGACCGAAAATTGTCCAACGGACTTCGGAAAAGATTAAGATGATTCAGGAGAAGATGAGGACTTCTCAGAGTCGTCAGAAAAGTTATCACGATAAGAGGAGGAAAGATCTTGAGTTTAGCGAAGGAGAACATGTTTTTATGCGAGTTACTCCGATGACTGGTATTGGTCGAGCTTTGAAGTCAAAGAAGTTAACTCCATGTTTTATTGGTCCATTTCAGATTACCAAGAGAGTTGGGAAAGTTGATTATCAGATTGCTTTGCCGCCGTCACTTGCAAATTTGCATGATGTTTTTCATGTATCTCAGCTAAGGAAGTACATTGCTGATCCGTCTCATGAGATTCGGGTAGACGATATACAGGTACGAGAGAATTTGATTGTGGAAGCGGTACCTGCGAGAATTGAGGATCGGAAGTTGAAACAGTTGCGAGGCAAGGAGATCGCGTTGGTAAGAGTGGCTTGGGGAGGACCAGCAGATGGAAATGTCACTTGGGAGCTGGAGAGCCAGATGAAGGACTCGTATCCCGAACTGTTCGTCTAAGGTATGTTTTCGAGGACGAAAACTCTTTTAGTTGGGGAGAGTTGTGACACCCCAAATTTATTCAAGTGTTAAATAATTAGGAATTTAATTATTAAATTAATTAAAGGATTAATTAGTAATATTTTGGATTAAATGGATGAATTAATTATGGAATTAAAAAGGAAGACCGGGGGGTGTAAGGTTGAATTAGAGGTGTGTGAAATAAAAAGCTCTACTAAATAATAACTAATTTATTTATATTATTTGGCAAATAATAAAAGGAAATAAAAAGAAGAATAAAAAGGAAAAGAAAAATGAGGTTATTTGGAAAAACCATTGTACGTGAAATTGTAGAAGAGAAGAGAAGAGAGGAAAAAGCCAAACGCCGTGAATTCGAAGGATCATCGCGAGGTAAGGGGTGATTTCAATTATTTAATATGACTTATAGATTTTGAGATCAATAGAATTGATTAAGCATGTTAGGAATCTCAATTTAGGATTTTCTAGGTTTGTAGAATTTGTCCCTAATATGTCAAATTGTGTGGAATTGAACCAATTGCATGAGATAGGATTGTTAGGAATGGTTGAATTATGTTATTTGACATTATGTTGATGTTACTTGGGTGATTATGGTGTTAATTAATGTGGTCATTCGTATGGGAATGAAAAGGAATGGATTGAGATACATAATGCTGTCAAAAATAGTAGTTTTTGACTCTGCAGGTCGCAGGAACCGGTTCCCAGTGGGGAGGAACCGGGTTCCACTGTGTGAACGTACAAAAACTTGCAAAATTGGTCTCAGGAACCGGTTCCTGTATAGGTAGGAACCGGGTTCCAGTACATTTTCCAGAAACGTAACTTTTTGAAAAATATTAAACTTTGAAAATTCATAACTTTCAAACCGTAAGTCCGATTTGAGTGCCGTTTTCGGAAGTATTTCTTAAATTAAAAATACTATCTTATAAAATAAGAAAAATATTATTTTATGAAAATTATTTTAAAAAGAGTCGAATTCCCAATTTTTGTAAACTTTGGTATTTTGAGGATGATGTAGAATTGTTTGTAAATTGTTCTGATTTGGTGAATGAGAACTGATACTTATGTGATGTGCCTTCTATCCATTATAATTGAGATGTGATCATGTGATATATTGGTTTTGGCATTATTTGGAATTATGTTGTGATCATATTCTGTTGATTTGATGTTGACTTTCTGATTATGCGGTTTGTTATTATGTGCATATTTGGTGTATATGCAATGGTGTATCCATGATAATTGATTATATCAGGTCCTTGTGGATGAAGTGCATGTTTATGCTGTTTGATGTGTGTATGATAGATAATGATATCATGTTTCTTTTGGTTTTGGTTCAGTTATGATAAATTGATGTATTTCATAGACTGATTTGATGTTGCATGCTGGTGATGTACATGCATATGCATTGTTTTGGTGAAGTTAATTCCCATTGTGTGGAATTTGACTTGTATTACCGTTAATCGATACCCGGGTGATGATGATTGCTTAGGCTGGATTCGTGTCCGGTGTTTATGGACGAATCGATGGATTGTTGTATCCAGTTGAGGATGGATCAGCTGGATTCGTGTCCGATGTTTATGGACGAATCAATGGATTGCTGTATCCGGTTGAGGATGGATCAGCTGGATTCGTGTCCGGTGTTTATGGACGAATCGATGGTTGCTGTATCCGGTTGATGATGGATCAGTGTTGGGTGACTTGGTCACGTGATTGGTACCACATGCATTGTGTCTGCATTTGTGTTTGCATGGGATTGTAACATGTTAGGATGTCTTCCAGTGTTACAATTCTTTGGTTGATTATTGATTTGTGCATAATGACTTGTATGATTGGAACTGTGTGTTGAATCTGAGTTTATGCTAAAATGGGTGAAATAATATGCTTGTGATATAATGTTGATAGAGAAACTTATAATGCATGTTAATTATGAGAAATCTCACCCTTACTTTAATGATTTCAGATTAAAGTTAGCAGCTCAGGAGTTGGTGAGGATGGCTCTAGAGCTATGTTATTTTAAGTCCGCGTGTCAGTGTCGTGCTCTGATAGGTTGTAACACTGGGGGAAACGTTTGAATGACGTGTTTTATTTTATACTCTATTGTTTAATTTATGTTGGGAATACTTATGAAGTGAAGTTATTCCAGTTTTGAGATATTTCCGCTGTGTAGAACATGCTGTTGATTTGAATATTTATTTTAATAATTCCTTCAGTAAAGCATGACAACTATAGATTTGAGGTTTTTATATTTATCTTGAATTGTGACATCCCTGTTTTCCATGTTACTCTGATTTAATTAATATATTCGCGGGTTATTTAGAAGGGGTGTTACACTAACACCTTCCCTTTCTATAATCTACCTCCCGAACCCGAGAAACAATCTCGAAAAGGAATTTTTCTGTGCTTTTGTCCTTTCCTTGTTGGATAAAATAAAAGACAGTGGCGACTCTTGCTTACCGCGACACTTTGCGAAAACAAACGCAAACGCGAACCAGCATTAAAAACAGTCAGTTCTCATTCCCACCGATCACACTACACATAATCAAAGACCCGCTAGGTTGATTGGCCTAGGAAAAAAATAAGGGCTTCCCAGCGAACCAAAAGGGTTCGGGAAAAAGTAAGGGATGAAAATGAAAAAAACTGTACACCCGGCAAGTCGAAAACCTGAAAAGCTGACTTGGGCAAAAAAGGGTATCCCGGTGGACTGAAAACCCGAAAGGGCGGTCCAGGAAAAAATTAGGGATCGAAGCATAACACTATGTCTCATTGGATTATCTCGCAACCAAACTTCGGTATCGACTATCAAGCTCGGATGGCGCCAATCAATCTGATCCATCTTCGGCCAAGCAGCAAAGTGATGAGACGCTTGAAGATATAAAGGCAATAGCAGAGTTGGAACCCAATGGGGTCGTTTCACATAGTTGTTTTTCTTTCTTTAACACAAATTGTAATTTCTATCTTTCGGCGGCGTTCTCTTACTAGAGCGTCAACCTCTTTGTACACAACGCCTATTACAGGCCAACTTCAAAAATCAATACAATTCATTTTTACAAGAACTTTCAAATTGTTTTTCATTTTCTGTTTTGTTTTGCAAGAACGTCCAATAATTAATTTTTGATATATGCATTTCAAAATAATTGCTGCTCATAAATATTTACATAAGAAACGAAAGACGATTACTCGTAATTCCAGAAACAGGGAAAATAAGAAGTGCCAAGACCTTACAGTTACTCTGCCCATCAGGTACCGGGATGGAGCCAGCTTGAGAACGATGAGTAGTGGTACATACACTCCCCACAGAGTAAGAAGTATCCAAAGACAGTAATGGTAGCTTTCCCGAACAGGACACAACTCTCCCCAGCTGAGGTTCACCATCGCGAGTAAGTCAGTAAATTGTTCCCCAAGCAGAGTTTATTTCTCTCACAAGCAGAAATTCAATCTCCAACATAATTCATTATTACCAGCAACAGAAATTCATCCCCAGCTGAGTTTATATCAGCAGAGCATTTTCTCTCCAACAGAGTTATTCCCCGCAGAGTTGTTCACAGGCAGAGTCTTTCCTCGGCAGAATATCCATAAACGAGGGGCAAATCCCCAACATAGTCATTTTTGTTCACCATTCCCAACAGAAGCAAAGGAACTATGGTTTTTACAGCAGTCAAGAATACCATTTCTCATGCTCCAAACAGCAATCAGGGATTTATTTTCCCGGACTCAGTTTATTACGTCAGCATTTCATGATCATACATCATGACATGTGCATACATCACATATAACATAGTCTCATTTATTTTGAGAACGTCATCATACAATACATCTCATGCATCGCACATAACTAACCATGTATTTCTTTCAGGAAAGACAGTTATTATCAACAATTTCCAGCAGGTCCATGATCAACACTCAAAGCTAAACAGAGTAATCATCGGTGCGACAAAAGCAACCTTACCCAGGTTCCCTCTGCAGTTTTACCCAAACTCATATCGAAGTAACCCTACTATCCAGGTTCCTTCTCACAACCCTACTATCCAGGCTTTCATATCGAAGTAACCCTACTATCCAGGTTCCTTCTCACAACCCTACTATCCAGGCTTTCATATCGAAGTAACCCTACTATCCAGGTTCCTTCTCACAGCCCTACTATCCAGGCTTTCATTTCGAAGTAACACTACTATCCAGGTTCCTTCTCACAGCCATACTATCCAGGCTTTCATATCGAAGTAACCCTAGTATCCAATTCCTTCTCACAGCCCTACTATTCAGGCTTTCATATCAAAGTAACCCTACTATCCGGGTTCCTTCTCACAGCCCTACTATCCAGGCTTTCATTTCGAAGCAACCTTACTATCCAGGTTCCTTCTCACAACCCTACTATCCAGGTTCCTTCCCACAACCCTACTATTCAGGCTTTCATTTTGAAGCAACCCTACTATCCAGGTTCCTTCTCATAACCTTACTATCCAGGTTCCTTCTCACAGCCCTACTATCCAGGCTTTCATGTCGAAGTAACCCTACTGGGATACGGTGGCAAAACCTGACTGTTTTAGGAAAATGCTGGTTTGCGTTTTGCGTTTGTGTTCGCAAAATGTCGTGGTAAGCAAGAGTCGCCACCGACTTTTATTTTATCCAACTGGAAAGGAAAAAAGCACAGAAAAACTCCTTTTTCGAGATTTTGAGTACGGGGGGTAGATTATAGAAAGGGAAGGTATTAGCACCCTTTCTATCCGTAGTTTTCTACGAGCTCTTAGGTACTTGTTCATCATTTTAAAAATTGCTTCCGTGTTTGTGTGTTTTGAAAAGTTTTTGTTTTACTTCGTTTTAACTCTTGTATCAGTCCTCAAGAGTGTTACGAAGTCGTTTTGAAAACTTTGTTTTAAAAGTGTTTGTGTAAAAGATTTGTTGTTTTGAGCAAGTACCTACTAGCATCTACCTACTTGAAAAAAAGAATGTTTATGTTCTTGTTTCCTTTAGACAGCTCTATCCCACTATTAGTGAGTAGGTAGCACCGTCGTTGGAGTTGCAAGGGTCAATTCGAAAGGGACGTACGATCACTAAAGCAATGTTAGAACGTCTTAGTAATAACCCTAGTGTCTTCAGATCACATTCGAGGCAACATTTCCGAGGCAATCTTTCCGAGGCAACATTTCCGAACGGAACATTTGATCTTTGTTTAGACAAGAGGGAGACCATTAAAACACCCTATACTTAATGATCGTTTACCGAAGGCAACCGAAGTGAGAGTATACCCTAGGAGTGCGCATGTGCGAGTGATTTGATTTCAAGTTATTATCTTTGCACATTTAGGGTTTGCTAACCATTTTAAAATTAACATACATTCTTGTCATGCAATCCTATTATCATACATCTAACAGTTAATATTTGCGAAAATTAAAATGCGAGAAATAAAGCTACGCTATTACAAGGCTTCAGGGAAGGGGATTGATTACATAGCCAAAAACCCGTAAAACGATAAATAAACGAAAAGTCCTAATTAAACTATTACAACCCATGAGCAGTTACATTAATATTTAAAAAATAAATAAATGCGCGCGATGGATCGAAGACGAGAAAAAATTAGGGTTTTGACCCCGTCTAAACCTAATTGATAGAAAAATCATTTTTGTTGTTTTGATTATTTTGAGAAAAATAAGGTTAAATGAATAAATATAAACCTAATTACTAATTAATTTCAAATTAAGGAAAATAATTAATTTGACCTATTTTTGCATTTTGGTTATTTTAAGAAAGGAAAATAAAAATAAAATCAAACAAAACCCTAATTTTCTAATTTTGTTTTAAATTATTTTACAAAAAGGTTTAAATTACCCTAAAACTAAATAAGAGTAATTACTAAATTAATTTTAACAAAATAATAAAAAAAAGCCTAAATTTGATGAAATTGATTTTATGAGTTTTTGTAAAAAATAATTTTATGTTAGAAAATAAATTAATCAAAATTAAATAAATAAAAGAAATATAAAAGAAAAGAGAGAAATGGGCCTGGTATCAAAGTAAAAGGGGGGGTGTCAAAAAGCCCAATAAGCCTGGGTCCACGTTGACTCTCATGATCCAATGTTGCAAGTTGACTGGGGTGCATTGTAGACCTCCAAAGGATGGCCTTTGGATCCAGCTTGTGGACATCTGGTTGGCTGAACATTGAGGGCGCATGGTGATCTCCTTGCAGTGCGTTTTTGGGCACGAAAACACTTGCTAATGATTGGGATAGAGTCCTTAGATGTCCAGCAAGTGAATGGTATGCTTGGAATAGCTTGAAAGAGCCTAGAACTATGAAATCAGATTGCCACTTTTGTTGAGTTTTTTCAAGTTTCTCTCAGCTTCTCACGCCTCTAACCCTTATGCTTTTGGTCTGCCAATGTTCTATATGTACTCTTGAGTGAATTAGGTTTACAAATTTGCTTCAAATCCTCTCCAATAATGATCATTGATCATGATTTGATTCTCATGTAAATCTGTCCAAATTAAGCCAAAATCCAATCTTTTTATGCACAAACAAGCCTTGCACGATTTGATCTCATTTCCAGCTATTCATGGACCTGAAATATGCACAAAATCTCAAGGTTTAAATGATTTTTGATATTTTCATTATTTATTATTGATTTTATTTGATTTAAATGAAATAAAAACCAAAATAAATGACAAAAATAAAATAAAGGCAATTGGGAAGGATCATGGGTCGTGGATCATGTTACAAACTTAATGCAAGCACAAAAAGTTGGGCCCATTTGACAAAATTTACAATTTTGGCCACTTTTGACTTTTGGCAATTTTGCAAAAAAGGTCAACTACACCAATGCATAACTCCTTCAATTTTGACTCTAGATATGTGTTCTTGTACTTTTTAGAAAGCTCAATATGTCCTCTAAGCAACCCTTTTGGTATCATCTCAATTGAGTCTTCCATGTTCATGTATGAAGCTTTGACAAAAAGGTGTTTTTATTGACTTTCCAAAATGACCTATAATGTCCAAATTCATAACTTCTTGTGAGTGCATGTTTTGAACTTGGGATATGAAGATGAATCATAAGGCATTGCATCCTCTTAAAAATGAGATTTGGATGGGTTATTCTTGATAAAGTATGAGAAAGTTATGCTTGGTCAAAGTTGAGTTGACTTTTCCTACAAAACCCTAATTTAACAACTTTTGGGTTTTGATGAATTGTGAGCAATCCTTGAGGAATAATGATCAACCCTTGATCAAATGATGAATAATACTTCAAAATGAGGGTGTTGACCAAAAATCTTGAAGTTTGATTGTATGTGGGCCACAGTTGACTTTTGCCCTAACACAGTCGATTTTCAGGCCTTTGAGCAATTGACTGAGCAAATTTTCTCTGCAAGGCTTGAAACTTGACATGGATGATCTTGAGAACATATTAGGACAATGGTGATCATTTGGGATCCTTTGGACTCAAGTATCTTGATGCAACATGAAACCCTAATTTGAGGTAGACTGCCTTAGGAGAGAGTTTGTCTGGTCAACTCTTGGACTTCCTTGAGCAATTTGAGGATCTCACTTGAAATGTATTGAGAAGTATGGGAGGGAAAATATTGGTGTATAACAGCTGCCCCTGTTCAATCTTCTTAAACCCGAGGATGTAGATTGGCTTGTCTGCCTTTCGTGATCCGAGGGTGGAAGATGATTGAACACTAGAGTGCCCAGAAATTTGCACTCGCATGAGGTGGTACTTGTCTTGCGATATCGGGAATGGGATTATAGATGCCATTTGGATATTGACGACGGAGGACGGGCTTAAAGATGCCATCCGAAGGAGTGTCGATCACACAAGAGATTCCTTTGCGAGAGCTCGTATACCTGTTATTGAGGAGGACTTCGCTGGGTAATGCTAGTCTCTGTCTTGGTAAAAGTTGAATTTTAGGAGCTTCGGTCCTCCGTTATTCTATTGGGAAATCGTCTCTTAGTCGAAGAGGTGAAAATGAACTATTATCTGGTCATGATCCAGGCTTCATAGTGATAAGATCGACTGCTATCTGGTCGTACTCCAGGCTTCAGAAGGAATTAAGTTGTTATCCGGTCGCATCCGGGCTTCAACTTGAATTTATGGCACACTAATATCCGGTCGACTCCGGGCTTCTTAGTAATTGTCCAAGTAAACTGTTATTTGGTCGAAATCCAAGCTTCGCAGTTTTTTATACTGTTATCTGGTCGATTCCAGGCTTCAGTCCTTTGCCTCTATCTGGTCGTAATCCAGGCTTCACGATGTATTATACCATTATCTGGTCGAATCCAGGCTTCATGGCGTTTGGAGAAATCAAGATATTATCTGGTCGAATCTGGGTTTCATAACTTGCATTAAAGATATACCACTATATGGTCGACTCCAGGCTTCGTAGTATTCTTAGCTGCTATCTGGTCGTAATCCAGGCTTCACAATACCTTACTTCTTATCTGGTCATATTCTAGGCTTCAGAAGAAATCAAGTGGTTATCCAGTCGCATCCGGGCTTCCATTTGATTTTTAGGTCTACTAATATTTGGTCGATTTCTGGGCTTCATAGTAATTGGCCGGGTAGACTGCTATTTGGTCGAAATCCAAGCTTCGCAATGTCCCTTACTGTTATCTGGTCGTAATACAAGCTTCAGTGTCTTTTACCGTTATCTAGTCGTAATCCAGGCTTCACGATGTCTTATACCATTATTTGGTCGAGTCCAGGCTTCATTGTGTCTTGTATTGCTATCTGGTCGTAATCCAGGCTTCACAATATCTTGCTAGCTGTTTTCCAGTCGATCTCCGAGCTTCACCGCTTGATATACCACTATCTGGTCGATTCCAGGCTTCATGGTGTTTTGCACTGTTATCTGGTTGTAATCCAAGCTTCACAGTAACTTGTATTGCTATCCGGTCATTCTCCAGGCTTCACAATAACTTGCTGGGGGTTAAACTATTATCCGGTCGGATCCGGGCTTCATAGCTTGAATTTAAAATAAACCACTATCTGGTCGAATCCAGGTTTCGTGGTGTTTGATACTGTTATCCGGTCGTTCTCTGGGCTTCACAATATGATGGGGAAATCAAGATACTATCCGGTCGGATCCGGGCTTCATAGCTTGAACTGGAATAGAAATCTTTAGCATTGATTTGAATGAACCAGAGAAAACTTGTAAGAATTTTGATAGTACCTTTCTCTGAAAGGTAAAGAGTTAGTCGTATGTAATGTCATGGTGTATGAAATGTATTGAGCAATGATGTTCTCAAAATAAATGAGATTGTGTTGTATGATGCTTATGCATATGTCATGATGTATGGATATGCAATGTTTTTATGATATTCTCTAACTGGGGAAAATAAATCCCGGACTGCTGATGGAGAATATAGAGAGTTGAATTCTTCGTTCTTGCTGGGGATAACGATCGAAGATGATTTGAGAATAAATTGGTGGGAGAATAACTCTGCTGGAGAATAAACTGGTGAGAGAATGACTCTGTGGGGAAGAGATACTTTGTCAGAAGATCTGCTGATTTGGAGGAATAACCTCGGCTGGGGATGAATTACCGTTGCTGGCGATAACGAACCTTGTTGGGGATTGAGTTTCTGCTTGTGGAAGAAATAAAATCCACTGGGGATAGTCCTCCATTGTTGGTGATAGATGAACTCTGCTTGGGGAGAATTAACACCACTATTTTTGGGTATTTCTTACTCGGCAGGGAGTGCATGTGCCTTTAGTCATATTCTCAAGCTGGCTTCATCCCTACACCTGGAGGATGGAGCAACTGTAAGGCTTGGACATTTCTTGTTTGTCCCTGTTCCTGAAATTACCAGTTATCGTCTTTTGTTTCGCATGTAAATATTTATGAGCAACAATTATTTTCAAATGCATATATCAAAAATGAATCATTGGACGTTCTTGCAAAACAAAACATACAAAAGAAAAACAATTTTGAAATTTATTGTAAAATGAATTGTATTTATTTTGAAGTTGGCCTATAATAGGCGTTTTGTACAAGAGGCTGACGTCCTAGTAAGAGAACGCCGCTGAACGAACAAAATTTATACAATTTGTGCAGAAGAAAGAAAAACAGCTATATGAAACAATCCCACTGGGTTCCAGCTCTGCTATTGCCCTTATATCTTCGAGCGTCTCATCACTTTGCTACTTGGTTGAAGATAAGTCAGATTGATCAGTGCCATCCGAGCTTGATAGTCGATACCGAAGTCTGGTTGCAAGATGATCCAATGAGACATAGTGTTACGCTTTAATCCCTAATTTTTGCCTGGACCGCCCTTTCAGGTTTTCAGTCCACCGGGATACCCTTTTTTGCTCAAGCCACATTTTCAGGTTTTCGACTTGCCGGGTGTACATTTTTTTTTGTTTTCATCCCTTATTTTTGCCCGAACCCTTTTGGTTCGCCGGGAAGCCCTTATTTTTGCCTAGGCCAGTCGACCTAGCGGGTCTTTGATCATGCATAGTATTTTTTCACTATGTCTGCATTGACGGGGTGAGGGAGGTCGTCACCATCCATGGTGGTTAGAATCAAAGCTCCTCCCGAGAAAATATTCTTAACCACAAATGGCCCTTCGTACGTAGGGGTCCATTTTCCCCTGGGATCACCTTGGGTAATATGATGCGTTTGATCACTAGATCCCCGACTTGATATTCTTGTCGTCTAACTTTCTTGTTAAATGCCTTGATCATTCGTTTTTGATACGTCTGACCATGACAAATAGCAGTAAGTCTTTTCTCGTCGATTAAATTCAGCTGATCAAGTCGGGTCTGGATCCAGTCGTCTTTGCTCAAACCTGCATCCTTCATAATGCGGAGAGAGGGTATCTGGACCTCAATGGGTAAGACTACTTCCATACCATACACCAGAGAGTAAGGAGTTTCCCCTGTCAAAGTACGCGCTGAGGTACGATACCTATGAAGAGCGAATGGTAACATCTCATGTCAGTCTTTGTATGTCACTGTCATCTTCTGCACAATCTTCTTGATATTCTTATTAGCCGCTTCAACAACCCCATTCATCTTCGGCCGGTAAGGAGAAGAGTTGTGGTGCTGTATCTTAAATTGTTTGTAGAGCTCGGTGATCATCGTGTTGTTGAGATTTGTACCATTGTCCGTAGTGATCCTCTCTGGTACACCATATCGACAGATCAAGTTGTGTCGGATAAACTGTGCTACGATGTTCTTGGTTACTGTAGCAAAGGAAGCTGCCTCAACCAACTTCGTGAAATAATCAATAGCTACCAAAATGAAATGATGCCCGTTAGACGCAGTAGGTCTGATCTCGCCGATCATGTCGATGCCCCACATTGCAAAGGGCCAGGGAACTATCAAAACATTCAGAGGAACTGGAGGTACATGCACCTTATCAGCATAGGCTTGGCACTTGTGACAGGTCCGAGAGTGCTGGTAACAATCGTCTTCCATAGTAGACCAATAATATCCTGCCCGTAGAATTTTCTTTGCCATGGTATGTCCACTGAAATGGGTTCCGAAGGTACCTTCATGTAACTCTGCCATAATCATTTCTGCCTCGTTCTTGTCCATACATCGCAGTAAGGTCGAATCATGGTTACGCTTGTAGAGAATGCCATTGCTGATGAAGAACTTTGCAACGAATCTCCTTAGAAACTTCTTATCATTAACAGATGCACCCTCGGGGTACTCCTGAGCCTCAAGATACCTTTTTACCTCGTGGAACTAGGGTTTATCTGCTACCTCTTCAGTCTCAATGTCACAACAATGTGAGGGTTTGTCCAACCTCTCAATGGTAATCTGGGGAGCCTCATTGTCCCACTTAACCTTGAACATAGAAGACATGGTAGCTAGCGTGTCCTCCAACTGATTCTCCTCTCTTGGGAAGTGTTCAAAGGTTATCTCCTCAAAGTGTGGGAGCAACGTCAATACATACTCTTTGTAAGGAATAAGATTTGGGGGTTTCGTATCCCACTCACCTTTGATCTGACTGATCACTAGAGAGGAATCTATGAACACACTTAATAACTTAATCCTTAGGTCAATAGCTGCTCGAAGACCCATGATGCACGCTTCATACTCCTCAATATTGTTGGTACAGTTAAAACATAATCGGGAGGTGAATGGAGTATGACAGCCCTCAGGAGATATGATCACAACGCCAATGCCATTACCCAACGCGTTTGAGGCTCCATCAAAATACATAGACCATTGGGATCCTTCCTCAGGTCCTTCATCCGGTCCAGGTTCTTCACAGTCGGTCACGGACATGATGTTCTCATCTGGGAAATCGACATTCATGGATTGGTAATCATCCACGGCCTGATGCGCCAAATGATCTGCCAATACACTCCACCTAATTGCTTTTTGGGTTGTGTATTGGATGTCATACTCGATTAAGATCATCTGCCATCTTGCTATTCTTCTGGACAAGGCAGGCTTCTCGAAGATATACTTGATTGGATCCATCTTTGATATCAATAGGGTAGTGTGAGTCAGCATATACTATCTCAGCCGACGAGCAGCCCATGCCAAAATGCAGCAAGTTTTCTCAAGCAGTGAGTATCGAGTCTCACAGTAGGTAAACTTTTTGCTAAGGTAGTAAATAGCGTGCTCTTTTCGGCCAGACTCGTCATGCTGCCCCAACACACACCCCATTGAATTCTCGAGTACTGTCAAGTATAAGATCAAAGGTCTCCCTTCAACTGGAGGCATCAAAATAGGTGGCTCTTGGAGATATTCTTTGATCCTTTAGAAAGCGGCTTGACATTCATCATTCCATTTTACCACTTGATCTTTCTTCAGCAGCTTGAAGATTGGCTCACAAGTAGCAGTCAGATGTGAAATGAATCGGGCAATGTAGTTCAGACGTCCCAAAAAGCCCCCGACTTCCTTTTCTGTGCGGGGAGCCTGCATCTCGTGTATAGCTTTCACCTTTGCAGGGTCCACTTGAATACCCTTATCACTAACAACGAAACCCAGCAGCTTACCAGACCTTACCCCGAAGGTGCACTTGTTCGGGTTTAACCTTAGCTTGTACATCTTCAACCTGTCAAATAGCTTCTGGAGATGGTCAAGGTGTTCTTCCTCAATCTGGGACCTTGCGATCATGTCATCGACGTAAACCTCAATCTCATGGTGAATCATGTCGTGGAACAAAGCAACCATGGCGCGCTGATACGTTGCCCCAGCATTCTTAAATCCGAACGGCATTACCTTGTAACAGAAAGTGCCCCACTGCGTAACAAAGGTTGTCTTCTCCATGTCCTCGGGAGCCATCTTAATTTGATTGTAACCAGAAAAACCATCCATAAAGGAGAAGATCTTATGCTGCACGGTGTTGTCGACCAGAACATCGATATGAGGAAGTGGGAAATCATCCTTAGGGCTCACCCTGTTCAGATCTCTATAGTCCACACACATCCATACCTTACCATCTTTCTTAGGCACCGGAACCACGTTGGTAACCCACTGCGGGTAAGAAGTGACAGCTAGAAAACCGACATCAAACTGTTTCATGACCTCAGCTTTGATTTTCTCAGACATCTCAGGGCGCATTCGGCGAACCTTCTTCTTTACCGGAGGACAATCTTCTTTAGTTGGCAGGCGGTGTACCACAATATCAGTGTCCAAACCATACATATCTTCATAAGAACAGGCGAAGATCTCAACATAGTCGCGTAGCATCTGTATCAACCGTTGTTTAACACTAGGCTCCAGATTTGCTCCTATCTTGACCTCTTTCATGTCTTCCTCTGTACCCAAATTCACTGATTCCACTGGCTCTCCATGAGGCTGTATGGCCCTCTCTTCCTGTAGTAACAGTCTAGCAAGTTCCCCAGGAACTTCATAATCATCCTCACCTTCGTCCTCGGCTTGGTTGATCGGATTCTCGAAGTCATAACTGGCAGTAGTAGAGTTGTTATCAATGGGATCCAGAGTGGATGTGGATATGCATTATGATATGTGAGTGTGTGTAAGACAATAGCTGTTTTGATAAAGTGCGAGATAGAAAGGAAAAACAAGGAGCCAAAATTTGTAATGCAAGAAAACGTCCAATGCTTTATTGATGATATATGAAAATGACAAATAATAAGCCCTCAGAAACAAAGCTAAGGTGCTTCGGGCAAGGCACTGGGCTGTAAAGTTTTAAACTGTTTATTACAAATCTCAAAACAAAAGTCTATTACTGTGTAATAAAAGAAACGGGCATGAAGTCCTTCGCCTTCCAGTTGTTCAATCCACCGTTGGTAGTCGGGTAGATCCAGCTGTCGATATCTGACTCTTCTTCATCATCCTTAATTGCATTCACTCCCTGATTACTGATGTGCAGAGGAGGTCTTCCAATCCACGCGCGCTGAAAAGCCCTTTAAGCCTCTGCAGTAAAGCCCAAACCAAACTTGTCAGTCTTGTGTGTGAAATCAGGGAGCTGACCCCAATTTACACACCCACCTTTTTCAATTACAGCCCTAGTATCCTTGAGGGAAGCCATCTTCATCGGAGGTTTGTCAATAGCAACTTCAGCCGACGCCAGAGTCTGAGGGACCTCTTCAAAGTTCTGACACGGGGTTTCGATGAACTCCCCATCCATCTCCACATAGCGAAAGGAATTAAGATGACTCACCATGTACTCCTCTTCTCCTTGCACCATAACAATCTTCCCTTCTACTGGATATTTCAATATTTGATGGAGCGTAGAAGTCACTGCCCCAGCCTTATGAATCCACGGGCGACCCAGCAAGCAAGAATAAGATGGTCGGATATCCATCACATGGAAAGTAGATGCAAAAGTCTGAGAGCCAACTTTAACAGGGACGTCCGCCTCCCCGTGCACCATCCTTTTTGACCCGTCGAAAGCCCTGACCACAATATTGCTCGGCTTCAGAATCAAACCTTCACAGTCCAGATGGTCTAATGCTTTCTTTTGCAAAACATTCAATGAGGATCCAGTATCCACCAATACATGGGCCATAGTAGTGCCCCTGCACTCGATCGAGACGTGCAGAGCATCATTGTGATTTCTTCCTTTAGCAGTTAGATCTGCGTCTGAGAAACCCAACCCGTTGTCGGCAGTCAAACTAGCTACGCATTCTTTGAATTGATCAGCCGAAGTTTCCTGCAGCACATGCGCAGTTTTGAGGAAAGCAATTAAAGCCTTTGCATGGGCTTCCGAACATAATAACAAGGACAACATGGAGATTTTTGACGGGGTCTGCCCCAGCTGCTCGACTATGTTGTAGTCGCTCTTCTTGATAATCTTCAGGATTTCCTCTATCTCCTGCTTAGAGGTTTCTACAATGATCTTCTTAGGCGCCTCCGTCTGGGCAAGCTCACCTGTGATTTCTTTTCCCCGAGTGCCAGATGGCTCGGCGACAGGGGTGATAACTGGGATAGTAACTGGGACAGTAGCTGATGTACTAACAGATGGAATGACAACAGGTTTACAAACAATCGGAGGGGAAATCTCGGGAGAAAAGAGTCTTCCGCTTCTGGTGACTTTGCTTGCCCCGACAATATTGCTGACATCAACATCAACTTCTTCAATCTTTAAGTCTTGCTTTACCCCATGGTAATACACATCGGCCCCATAGTGCCAAGGGACAGCCTTATCCGAAGTGTATGGGATAGGACCCGAGATAGTAATGATTAATGGAGCGATTCTTGGAACAGATATAATCCTAACAGGCTTTCTTGAGGAAGCCTTGGAAGGATCGACGGAAATGGTTATGATGGCAACATCTTCAACTGGAATTAACGGAATTATAGTCTTCTCGAACAGGATTTCTTTGTTATCCATCAGGCGCTGAACACCTGATTTCAATAAGTGGCAACCAGCAGGCAGGATTGAACATAAGTGGCAACCTTCGCCACAGCCCGGAAATAAACCGGCCAACAATAGATTCTTCTTAACTGTCATCAAAGGAGTAGAAATTTCTTCCATGGAGGCCACAAATAAATCATCGTCCACAACATTTACTCCATGACAGTGTTTGGGCATAGGAGCAGTCATGACATTGGGCTTCTCTGGAGCATCAAACTCAATTTCTTTAGCTTCGATCAAATCTTGCACCTTATTCATTAAGGCCCAACAGTTATTTGTATCATGACCTGGGCTATCGGAGTGATAGGAACATCGGGCGTTCGGATTACATAGCAGAGATGTGGTGCTAGGATTCTTCGGGGCTTCCCTCAGAGTTACCAGGTTAGTCTTCAACAACTGTGGTAGAATTTGAGACAAGGTCATATTAAGCCGAATGTATTGTCTCTGCGGTCTTTCCATTCTTTGTTGATTTTTGCATTATGGGGCAACAGTGGGTCTTGATATCACTACCGCATTTACTACTTGGCGGTGTTCAGGTCTACTTTGGCTCCTCGATCTGTAGACTATAATAGCTTCTTTCTTACTGGTGAAAGGCTTCTTTTCTGCACTTGATGAAGTACCTTTTTGTATCTTACCACTTAGGATACCAGCTTCTACTCTCTCCCCAGTCAAAATCAATTCAGTAAACCCAGATGACGAACTGCCGATCAAATGATTGAAAAATGGACCAGACAATATCCCTAGAAACATATCAACCAACTCCCTATCAGACAGAGGGGGTTGGACTCTTCCAGCCAGATCTCTCCACTTTTGAGAATAATCCTTAAAACCTTCACTTGCACCCATAGACATACCCTGAAGCTGAGTACGAGTGGGAGCAAGGTTTGCGTTATACTATTACTGCTTGTAAAAAGCAGCAGCAAGGTCCTCCCAGTTTCGGACATTAGCTCCTTCCAATTGATAAAACCATTCAAGCTGAGTCCCTGACAGACTAATTTGAAAGAAATGTACCCACAAATTTATATCAGTAGTGTGGGGTTGAATTTTCTGGACATACGAGTGAAGATGGAGTTTTGGACAGGATACTCCATCGTACTTGGCAAAAACTGGAGCTTTGAACTTATGAGGGATCACCACTCTTGATACCAATCCCAGCTCTCCAAAATCCAGTGCGGGATCCTCTGAATCTCCATAGCACTCAGATGGTCTTCTAGTTGTTTGTACCTATCCTCAGCAGGAGGATATTGTTCTTCATCATAATCTGTATCATTATCAGAAACTGCAGGACTGGTGCCCTTTTCTTCTTCTTGGTTCTCCTCTTCCTTAGATGAAAGGGACAAATCCACTTGTTGTTTCAGCCTATCCCTAAACCTTTTACCCATGCTAAAAATAACAACCTTCTTCTTTTTCTTCTTCTTCTTCTCCTTCTCTTTCTCTTTCAGGATGAGAGCTTTCAAGTCCTCTTGCCCTTTAGCCAAGTTTAAGAACATCTCTTGGAATTGGGCACTTTGTGCCTGAAGATCTTTGATAGCTTGATCGAAAGACATAACTGCTAAAATAAACAGCGAAGAAGATGAGAAACTTGTGATGGTACCGTTAATGATGTGCATGATAATGGGATGCATATGTAATGATTTCAAAGACTTTGGGAGATTTAAATTTGCAGAACAAGAAACAAACAAACTTTATTAGATTATCCCGTAAAAATGTTTAACAATGTCTTTAAGGCATTTACAAAGAAGTAAATGAAAAACAAATCTAAACTAGAAAAAACAAAATCATAAATCCCATGGACGCTTCCCCTTCGTGCTAACGTAGTCATTAATCGTTCTTTCATTCTCAAGTTGCCTGGAGAGCTTCAAGATCTTCCTTTCTTGCTCATGATACTTGTCTCGGTAGGTATCCCTCTCCTCCTTCAGCTGAATCCATGATATCTTCAATGCCCCAAGATCAGTGGGCATGTAGGGATAAAGGACTGTATAAGGAATGCCCTCTTCATTGGTAGGCTCCACAATTACTGGCAACACAGCTTCATAAGGCATCCCAAGCTTCTGGGCTCGGGCTCGAACCCACTGGAGATAAGGTTGCATAGGGAGAGAAGTCTTTGGTCCTAGATCTTGAGGGTCAGACCTATTCACCATACCCCAAGCTCGTATAAACCTTAGGCGATGCTCGTCAACGTCTTCCTTGTAGTCAAAGGAAATATTTGTAAGAAGTAGCTCATGAGGACCGTCTCTCCGAGCGCGACCAAATTGTCGCAGAGCTAAGCAGGGATTATAGGTTATACCCCCTCTGATTCCGAGCAATGGGACATTAGGGTATCCCCCACATCGATCAATGACAACAATGCTTTCCATAGCCTTAGAACTCCAAAGAATGTCTGTATGGGCAAGGGACATTATCTTGTAAGACCATCCTAAACCTTCTTCATTTTTCAACACGGACTTGGGGAGGTGTGAAATAAACCACCTCGCCAACAGCGGCATGCAACACATGAGGGTCCCTATTCTACGCACAGTACGAGTGTAGAGGGCATGCAAGATATCACCCAGAAGAGTAGGTACAAGATTGCAAGACAGGAAGATCTTAACCGCATTTACATCTATGAAGGAATCTGGATTCGGGAAGAGAACCAAACCGTAGACAAGGAGAGCCAAGATGTCTTCGAAAGCCTAAAAGTCCAAATTATCCCAGAACTGCTGAGCTTGATCTATCATAAACTTGGCTAAGAAACCTTTAACCCCGCTTCGTGTCTCCCAGTTGGATACTACATCAGCCCTTTTCAAGTGTAAAGCTGAAGCAATGTCCTCTGGTCTAGGAGCCTCTTCCAAACCTGTGAAAGGCATCTGCTCGAGGATGGATATACCCAATAAACGAGAAAACTCTTCCAAAGTGGGAACTAGTTGATAATCCGGGAAAGTGAAGCAATGATGCACCAGATCAAAGAATTGGAAAAGCACACTCATCATCTGCTCATCAAACTTTGAGGTAACCAAGTGTTGTACCCCAAAATTTGCCCTCCCATATTCTTCAAGAAATTGCCAAGTCAAGCTACAAAAATTCCCCAAGGGTTGCATAGTGCAAGAGCCTCCTGAACAGTCAAGATTAGGGTTTTGGTTCTGATCAAGAAAATGAAGTTTTCAAAGGTCCAATCAAGTCTCACATGCCTACAAATATGGTCAAGCATCCTCCTACAAAGTTTCAAGACTTTCAGCACAAAATCGCACAGTCAAAAACCCTAATTGCACTACAGTCAACTGTAGGGGCAAAATGGTCATTTGACAGTCAAAAGTCCAAATTTTTGGTCAACATCTCATTTTGAAGCCACAAACATCATTTGATCAATGCTTGATCATGATTCTCAAAGCTTGGCTCAAAAATCATCAAGATGCAAAAGTTTCCTTATTTGGACAGCTGAAAAAGTCAACTGCAAATTGACCAGGGCATAACTTTCACATGGATTATCAGAAAAATTCCATCCAAAGCTCATTGTGAAGAGAAAGACATTTCCTACAACTCATCTTCATACTTCAAGTCCAAGAAATTCTCTCACAAAAAGTTATCAATTTCCACATTATAGGTCATTTTCAAAAGTCAACAAAAAGGGACTTTAAGTCAAAGGCCATAACTTGAGATTGGTAAATCAAAATGACATGGGACCAAAGGCATTGGTTAGAGGACTCAAATACCTTTCCAAAATGTCCAAGAACATGAGCAAAGCTTAAAAATTGAGCAAGATATGCCTTGTGGAAGTTGGGAAATTTTTGGATATTTTGAAAAGTCAACATTGATTCAAATGACCTAAAATTGCTAATGGGCCCATTTTTCTTCCACAATTCATTGTCCCAAGCATGTGCACGACCACTTGGCCCAAAGGGAAGTATTTCTTCATTTTTTATTTTTTTATTTGAATTTTTATTTATAATAATTCATTTAAATCAAATTAAATACATGGAAAATATTTAACCTAAGTTTTACAATCCTTTTTTGCATGAAATCTACTCAATAATTCGTGTATAATTAAATAGGGAAAGATTTGGAGAGAATTGATCATGATTTGTACAAAAACACATGGAAAATATTTGAAAAAAGATCTTGAAAATCAAATCTCCAAAAGCCATGAATGCAAGAGATTTTGATCAGAATTCTTGACCTAATTGGTTCATTACATAAGCCTGAATAGAAACCTAATCAAAGGGACCACGCAGCTGCTCAGAAAACCCTTGCACAAACTTGCATTTTTTCAAGAAGACTCCATAACTGAAAACACCTTTGCAGGACGATTCAAGGCATAATAGCTGTTCAAACATCTTCCTGAAGGTTCACTGAACGATTCCCAATCAAAAACATTCATCAAAACCTCAAGAATCGGTATACAAAACTCAAAATATTTCATGAAAAATGCATATTCGTGTTTTGATTTGCAGGCATCCTCATGACATTTTGTTCATTGATTCATACTCCTTATGCAATTCTGAAGCTAACCCATATGTTTAATTGTATTTTTATGCGCTATATACGATTTCACCATTGTCAATTTTTAGGGTTTACAGGATTCCAAATTAGGGATTTTAAAACAAGGAAAAATTGGAGCATAAGAATTAGACCATTCACTTCAGCATACTCAGACGATCATGAATCTATACTCGCGCTCAATTTATGAGCACCTAATGGCTAATCGCTATTTTTCCATAGATGGTCTAAAAGAACATTTAAAAAACCGTCGCCTAATCTGTTTATGTTTCAGGAACGAGGAAGAAGATGACCTCGTGGCGTCAGTGGATTGGTTCTTTTAAATTTTCGCGCGAAGAATCAGCATTAACTCTTGTTTTATTTATTATATTTGTTATTCATTATATATTAAAACGCGTGAATTGGTTCAGCTGGCAAGCATAGTTGTTGGTAAAGTACATGACCTGGGTTCGAGCCCCAGGTCTCCATCATCTCAATGTTATTTTTCAATTTATGTTCACATGTAGTTTCAGCCTAAGGGACGTACCATACACTTCCAAGATTAAGCGTCCACGCGTCCAACAGAATCCAATCAAAGGCCAAGAATTGAGATACATGGTGAGTCCCAGTCAACGCGCCAGCATGCTCCCTGGAGAAAGTCAAACATGCCAAGATTAATGGGCCAGATTACTAAACTTTAACCTCCATGTTGGGGACTACAACCCCCCTAGGTTTGCAATGTTATTTTTATTTTATTAATTCTATTTTCTTTTAATCATTATTTGTTTAACTAATTAATTATTTTCATAAAAAAAACACAAAACAATTAAAACATCAGAAAAGAATTAAAATAATAAATATTTTTTATTTCTAGTATTTTCATAAATAAATGCATATAATTAAATTTAGTGTAAATTAGGTTTAATTTTAATACTTTTAATAAAAATCTAAAAAATGTAGAATTAGGGTTTAATTAATTTTTCATCCTTTTTATTTTTCTTTCATAAATAATTAAATAATTAGATATTTATTTTTTATAATTAAATTTGTATATAAAAATTAGGGTTAATTTAGGTTAAAATTCAATGTTTTCTTAATAAATTAAAAGCCATTAGAATTAGGGTTAATATTTATTTTAATTAATTCTTTTTTCATATTAAATCCTAAAATACTAAAAAATCCCAAAAAAAAACAAGTTCTTTCTTTTTAATTAATTAATTCCATATAATTGTAATTTTGCAAAAAGGGTCCAACGCCCTCGTTCCGATTTAATTCTTATTCGCATATTTATTTTATTTCGTTTAAATATTTATGTATCTCTCCCGAAGCCTTGTAATTAACTCCTCGCACTTTTAATTTCTTTAAATTCTTTTACCTTATTTATTTATTTTTCTGTCAAATCGGGTCCTGGTTTAATTTTGGCGATGTGGACCCGCGCCTTTTGTAATAGCTTAGAATTTTTACTTTCCCGCAATATTTTTAACTGTTAATCAAAGGCATGAAAGAATGTATGGACAAAAATAAAAAACAAGCGTAGAACACCAATAACATGACAAGATAAATGCAAATGAAAACGACACACGAATCGCACACATCACCCCTAGGGTACGCCTCACTGTTGCCTTGCCTCAAAAGGTGATCGTCGAGTAGAGGATGTCTTAGTAAGTCCTCATGATCCGGGAACCTGGCATGAGGGTAGCTTCTAAGGTGTCTTCCCATTGCTCTGGTGATCACCATGTCCCGAACCTCGAATTGACCCGAACACCTCCAACGGTGGTGCTACCTACCTCTCAATGGTGGGATGGCACTACTTTAAGGACATCTACACAGACGAATTCCTTAGGGTAGGTAGACAACTCTAAGATACTTGCTCTAATTTCACAACAAATCAAAAAAATACTTTTCACACCAACACATTTTCAAAAAAGCTTTCGAAAGCAATTTTTCAAACACTCTTGAGGACCGATACAAGAGTCGAACTGAAATTTTCAAAGAAACTTTTTTAAACCCACATTGAAAAGAAAACAAACCATTTTTGAAAACACAAATGAGCAAGTATCTAAGATCCCATGGATAACCATGGATAGAAAGGGTGCTAACACCTTCCCTTTTTATAATCTACCTCCCGAACCGAGAGCAATCTCTATAAGGAATTTTTCTGTGCTTTTGTCCTTTCCCTTTGGAGAAAATAAAAGACGGTGGCGACTCTTGCTTCCGCGACATTTCGCGAACCAGCTTTAAAACAGTCAGTTCCAGATCCACCGATCACACCAAGCTAAGAAGCTGTCCATGTCTCCTAATGAATGAAGAAGTATCAGAAACTCTCGAGGCTAAATCTTTGAGTTGAGCAGGTATTTGTACAAAGTTAACTCGGATGGTGTTTCTGCGCACGGAAACCATAATCTGCAAAACAGAACAAAGATAAATCCCCTCGGTCTTTGAAATGGTTAGTATAATGAAGTATGCATGCTATGTTATGATGCATGATGTCATGATAAAACACACAACAGGTATAGCAGATAACAGACATGGTAAAGGCAAATAAGAGCCCTTAAGTTTTAGGCTTGCATGGGGTCTAGGTATTACCCTCTTGAAGTTCAGTTGGTTTCAACCTGTCCTAATAATAGTAACCGGGTTCTAAAGGTTCTCAATATCACTGACCATCCTCCATCGGTCATGGTTTCAGCTCACGCAATCTTTTCTTGCATCCAGAACTATCTCGAGAGTATGGTCTCAATGAGTGTAGCATCGAGTATCAACCAGTTCTCAGCTTTACACCGAGGTCGGCTATCTCACTACTTCCTAATGGCCAAGTTGGTCAATTATAGGTTCTAAGGTTAGTTGATGCTTAACGACACACATAGCAGCCCCGTATTCTCCTCGTTTCTCCATAAGGGATACCGGTACCAACCAATGTGCCACATCAACGTAGCTACTACTTCAACCGTATCGGTCTATGCCGTACAGTTCCCTCACAGTTTATTGCTACTTACCTAAAAGGTGTCCCCAGATCCGGGTTAGGATCTATAGTAACTCCCAATACAAAACCCTCAAAAAGTAAAGCAATCAAATCAAACAAGAGAAGCAATTTATGTGAACTAATCCTAAGGTATACCCCACTTATTATACTCCCCAGCAGAGTCGCCAGTTTTGTGATACGGTGGCAGAACCGAACTGTTTTAGGAAAAAGCTGGTTTGCGTTTTGAGTTTGTGTTTGCAAAATGTCGCGGTAAGCAAGAGTCGCCACCGAATTTTATTTTATCCAACTGGAAAGGAAAAAAGCATAGAAAAATTCCTTTTTCGAGATTTTGAGTACGGGGGGTAGATTATAGAAAGGGGAGGTATTAGCACCCTTTCTATCCATAGTTTTCTACGGGCTCTTAGGTACTTGCTCATCATTTTAAAAATTGCTTTCGTGTTTGTGTGTTTTGAAAAGTTTTTGTTTTACTTCATTTTAACCCTTGTATCAGTCCTCAAGAGTGTTACGAAATCATTTTGAAAACTTTGTTTTGAAAGTGTTTGTGTAAAAGATTTGTTGTTTTGAGCAAGTACCTACTAGCATCTACCTACTCGAAAAAAGAATGTTTTTGTTCTTGTTTCCTTTAGACAACTCTATCCCACTATTAGTGAGTAGGTAACACCATCGTTGGAGTTGCAAGGGTCAATTCGAAAGAGATGTACGATCACTAAAGCAATGTTAGAACGTCTTAGTAATAACCCTAGTGTCTTAAGATCACATTCGAGGCAACATTTCCGAGGCAATCTTTCCGTGGTAAAATTTCCGAACAGGACATTTGATCTTTGTTTAGACAAGAGGGCGACCACTAAAACACTCTATACTTAATGATCGTTTACCGAAGGCAACCGAAGTGAGAGTATACCCTAGGAGTGCGCATGTGCGAGTGATTTGATTTCAAGTTATTATCTTTGCACATTTAGGGTTTGCTAACCATTTTAAAATTAACATACATTCTTGTCATGCAATCCTACTATCATACATCTAACAGTTAATATTTGCGAAAATTAAAATGCGAGAAATAAAGCTACGCTATTACAAGGCTTCAGGGAAGGGGATTAATTACATAGCCAAAAACCCGTAAAACGATAAATAAACGAAAAGTCCTAATTAAACTATTATAACCCATGAGCAGTTACATTAATATTTAAAAAATAAATAAATGCGTGGGATGGATCGAAGACGAGAAAAAATTAGGGTTTTGACCCCGTCTAAACCTAATTGATAGAAAAATCATTTTTATTGTTTTGATTATTTTGAGAAAAATAAGGTTAAATGAATAAATATAAACCTAATTACTAATTAATTTCAAATTAAGGAAAATAATTAATTTGACCTATTTTTGCATTTTGGTTATTTTAAGAAAGGAAAATAAAAATTAAATCAAACAAAACCCTAATTTTCTAATTTTGTTTTAAATTATTTTACAAAAAGGTTAAAATTACCCTAAAACTAAATAAGACTAATTACTAAATTAATTTTAACAAAATAATAATAAAAAAGCCTAAATTTGATGAAATTGATTTTATGAGTTTTTGTAAAAAAGAATTTTATGTTAGAAAATAAATTAATCAAAATTAAATAAATAAAAGAAATATAAAAGAAAAGAGAGAAATGGGCCTGGTATCAAAGTAAAAGGGGGGTGTCAAAAAGCCCAATAAGCCTGGGTCCACATTGACTCTCATGATCCAATGTTGCAAGTTGACTAGGGTGCATTGTAGACCTCCAAAGGATGGCCTTTGGATCCAGCTTGTGGACATCTGGTTGGCTGAACATTGAGGGCGCATGGTGATCTCCTTGCAATGCGTTTTTGGGCACAAAAACACTTGCTAATGATTGGGATAGAGTCCTTAGATGTCCATCAAGTGAATGGTATGCTTGGAATAGCTTGAAAGAGCCTGGAACTATGAAATCAGGTTGCCACTTTTGTTGAGTTTTTTCAAGTTTTCTCTCAGCTTCTCACGCCTCTAACCCTTATGCTTTTGGTCTGCCAATGTTCTATATGTACTCTTGAGTGAATTAGGTTTACAAATTTGCTTTAAATCCTCTCCAATAATGATCATTGATCATGATTTGATTCTCATGTAAATCTTTCCAAATTAAGCCAAAATCCAATCTTTTTGTGTACAAATAAGCCTTGCACGATTTGATCTCATTGCCAGCTATTCATGGACCTGAAATATGCACAAAATCTCAAGGTTTAAATGATTTTTGATATTTTCATTATTTATTATTGATTTTATTTGATTTAAATGAAATAAAAACCAAAATAAATGACAAAAATAAAATAAGGGCAAGTGGGAAGGATCATGGGTCGTGGATCATGTTACAAACTTAATGCAAGCACAAAAAGTTGGGCCCATTTGAAAAAAATTGCAATTTTGGCCACTTTTGACTTTTGGCAATTTTGCAAAAAAGGTCAACTTCACCAATGCATAACTCCTTCAATTTTGACTCTAGAGATGTGTTCTTGGACTTTTTAGAAATCTAAAGATGTCCTCTAAGCAACCCTTTTGGTCTCATCTCAATTGATTCTTCCATGTTCATGTATGAAGCTTTGACAAAAAGATGTTTTTATTGACTTTCCAAAATGACCTATAATGTCCAAATTCATAACTTTTTGTCAGTGCATGTTTTGAACTTGGGAGATGAAGATTAATTGTAGGGCATTGCATCCTCTTCAAAATGAGCTTTGGATGGGTCATTCTTGATAAAGTATGAGAAAGTTATGCTTGGTCAAAGTTGAATTGACTTTTCCTGCAAAACCCTAATTTAGCAACTTTTGGGTTTTGATGAATTGTGAGCAATCCTTGAGGAATCATGATCAACCCTTGATCAAATGATGAATAATACTTAAAAATGAGGGTGTTGACCAAAAATCTTGAAGTTTGACTGTATGTGGGCCACAATTGACTTTTGCCTTAGCATAGTCGATTTTCAAGCCTTTGAGCAATTGACTGAGCAAATTTTCTCTGCAAGGCTTGAAACTTGGCATGGATGATCTTGAGAACATATTAGGAAAATGGTGGGAATTTGGGATCCTTTGGACTCAAGTATCTTGATGCAACATGAAACCCTAATTTGAGGTAGACTGCCTTAGGAGAGAGTTTGTTTGGTCAACTCTTTGACTTCCTTGAGCAATTTGAGGATCTCAATTAAAATGTATTGAGAAGTATGGGAGGGAAAATTTTGGGGTACAACAGCTGCCCCTGTTCAATCTTCTTAAACCTGAGGATGTAGATTGGCTTGTCTGCCTTTCGTGATCCGAGGGTGGAAGATGATTGAACACTAGAGTGCCCAGAAATTTGCACTCGCATGAGGTGGTACTTGTCTTGCAATATCGGGAATGGGCTTATAGATGCCATTTGGAGATTGAAGACGAAGGATGGGCTTAAAGATGCCATCCGAAGGAGTTTTGATCGCACAAGAGATTCCTTTGCGAGAGCTCGTATACCTGTTATTGAGGAGGACTTCGCTGGGGAATGCTAGTCTATGTCTTGGTAAAAGTTGAATTTTAGGAGCTTCGGTCGTTCGTTATTCTACTGGGAAATCATCTCTTAGTCGAAGATGTGAAAATGAACTATTATCTGGTCGTGATCCAGGCTATATAGTGATTTGCCAAGGATAATAAGACTACTGTTATCTGGTCGTGCTCCAGGTTTTACAGTGACTTACTAGGGAGGTGAGATTAAACTTGCTATCTGATCGTCTTCCAGGCTTTGCAATTTATCAATTCTTATCTGGTCGTGCTCTAGGATTCAGAAAGAAACAAGTGGTTATCTGGTCGCATCTGGGCTTCAACTTGAATTTAAGGCATACTAATATCCGGTTGAATTCCGAGCTTCATAGTAATTGGCCGAGTAAACTGCTATTTGGTCAAATCCCAAGCTTCGAAGTACCTTATACTGTTATTTGGTCGTGTCCCAAGCTTCAGTGTCCTTTGTTGTTATCTGGTCGATTCCAGGCTTCATGGTATCTTGTATTGCTATCTGGTCAATTTCCAGGCTTCACAATAATTTGTTGATGGGTTAAGCTATTTTCCAGTCGATTTCCGGGCTTCATAGCTTGTATTTAAGATATACCACTATCTGGTCGATTCCAGGCTTCGCAGTATTTTGGAGAAATCAAGATATTATCCGGTCGATTTCCGGGCTTCATAGCTTGAACTGGAATAGAAATCTTAGTATCGATTTGACTGAACCAGAGGAAACTTGCGAGAACTTGATTGTATCTTCCCTGAAAGGTAAATAGTTAGTCGTATGTAATGTCATGATGTATGAGATGTATTGAGTAATGATGTTCTCAAAATAAATGAGATTGTGTTGTATGATGCATATGCGTATGCCACGATGTATGGATATTCAATGTTTTTGTGATGTTCTCCGACTGGGGAGAATAAATCATGGACTGCTGTTGGAGAATACAAGGAGTTGAGTTCTTCGTTCTTGCTGGGGATAGTGATCGAAGATGATTAGCTGGAGACTTGCGTCTGTTCTTCTTGAGAACATTCCGTCGGGAGAGACTCTGTTTGGGAATAATCCTGTGGGAGAATGACTCTGCGGGGAAGAGAGATACCCTGCTGGACGATCTGCTGATTTGGAGAAACCACTCTGCTGGGGATGAATTTCCATTGCTGGTGATAGGTAAACTCTGCTTGGGGAGAATTTTGCTGACTTATTCGTGATTATGAACCTCGACTGGGGAAAGCTGTCACCACCGTCTTTGGTACTTCCTACTCTCCGGGGAGTGTATGTACCTTTAGTTGTATTCTCAAGCTGGCTCCATCCCTGTACCTGGTGGGTAGAGCAACTGTACGGTTTGGACAGTTCTTGTTTGCCCTTGTTCCTGTAATTACGAGTAATTGTCCATTGTTTCGTATGTAAATATTTATGAGCAGCAATTATTTTCAAATGCATATATAAAAAATGAATCATTGGACGTTCTTGCGAAACAAAACAGAAAAAGAGAAAACAAATTGAAATTTCTTGTGAAATTGAATTGTATTGATTTTGAAATTGGCCTGTAATAGGCATTTTGTACAAGAGGCTAACGTCCTAGTAAGAGAACACCGCCGAGGGATAGAGATTATACAATTTGTGTAAAAGAAAGAAAATCAGTTATGTGAACAATACCATTGGGTTCCAACTCTGCTATTGCCTTTATATCTTCGAGCGTCTCATCACTTTGCTACTTGGTCGAAGGTAGATCAGATTGATTGGCGTCGTCCGAGCTTGATAGTCAATACCGAAGTCTGGTTGCAAGATGATCCAATTGGGCATAGTGTTACGCTTCAATCCCTAATTTTTGCCTGGACCTCCCTTTCAGGTTTTCGGTCCACCGGGATACCCTTTTTTGCCCAAGCCGCCTTTTCAGGTTTTCGACTTGCCGGGTGTACAGTTTTTTTTCATTTTCATCCCTTATTTTTGCCCGAACCCTTTTGGTTCACCGAGAAGCCCTTATTTTTGCCTAGGCCAGTCAACCTAGCGGGTCTTTGATTATGCGTAGTATTGTTTCACTATGTCTGTATTGATAGGGTGAGGAAGGTCGTCACCATCCATGGTGGTTAGAATCATAGCTCCTCCCGAGAAGATGTTCTTAACCACAAATGGTCCTTCGTATGTGGGGGTCAATTTTCCCCTGGGATCACCTTGCGGTAGTATGATGCGTTTGATCACCAGATCCCCGACTTGATACTCTTGGCATCTGACTTTCTTATTAAAAGCCTTGATCATTCTCTTTTGATACGTCTGACCATGACAAATAGCAGTAAGCCTCTTTTCATCAATTAGATTCAGTTGGTCAAGTCGGGTCTGGATCCAATCATCTTCGCTCAAACCTGCATCCTTCATAATCCGGAGAGATGGTATCTGGAATTCGATGGGTAGGACTGCCTCCATGCCATACACCAGAGAGTAGGGTGTTGCCCCTGTCGACGTTCGTGCTGAGGTACGGTACCCATGAAGAGCGAATGGTAACATCTCATGTAAGTCTTTGTATGTCACCGTCATCTTCTGCACAATCTTCTTGATGTTCTTGTTAGCCGCTTCAACAGCCCCATTCATCTTCGGCCGGTAGAGAAGGGTTATGATGCTGAATTTTAAATTGTTTGCAGAGCTCGGTGATCATTGTATTGTTGAGATTTGTACCATTGTCCGTAATGATCCTCTCCGGTACACCATATCGACAGATCAAATTGTGTCGCATAAACTGCGCCACGACGTTCTTGGTTATTGTAGCAAAGGAAGCTGCCTCGACCCACTTCGTAAAGTAATCAATAGCCACCAGAATGAAACGATGCTCGTTGGACGCAGTAGGTCTGATCTCACCTATCATATTGATGCTCCACATTGCAAAAGGCCAAGGAGCTGTCAAAACATTTAGAGGAACTGGAGGTGCATGCACCTTATCAACATAGACTTGGCACTTATGACAGGTCCGAGAGTGCTGATAACAATCGGCTTCCATAGTGGACCAATAATATCCTGCCCGTAGAATTTTCTTTGCCATGGTGTGTCCCCTGGAATGAGTTCCGAAGGTTCCTTCATGTAGCTCTGCCATGATCCTTTCTGCCTCGCTTTCGTCCACACATCGCAGTAAGGTTGAATCATGGTTAAGTTTATAAAGAATCCCATTTCTAATGAAGAACTTCGCAGTGAACCTTCTCAAGAACTTTTTGTCATTAACAGATGCACCCTCGGGGTATTCTTGAGTCTCAAGATACCTCTTTACCTCGTGGAACCAGGGTTTATCTGCTACCTCTCCAGTCTCAATATCACAGCAATGTGCGGGTTCATCCAACCTCTCAATGGTGACCTGGGGAGCTTCATTGTCCCACCTGACCTTGAACATAGAAGACGTGGTAGCTAGCGCGTCCGCTAACTGATTCTTCTCTCTTGGGAAGTGTTCAAAGGTTATCTCCTCAAAGTGCGGGAGTAATGTCAGTACATACTCTTTGTAACAAATAAGATTTGGGTGCTTCGTATCCCACTCGCCTTTGATCTGACTGATCACCAGAGTAGAATCTCTGAATACACTCAAAAACTTAATCCTTAGGTCAATAGCAGCTCGAAGACCTAGGATACATGCTTCATACTCTGCCATATTGTTGGTGTAATTAAAACATGATCAGGCAGTGAACGGAGTATGACAACCCTCGGGAGATACAATCACAGCGCCAACTCCATTACCCAACGCGTTTGAGGCTCCGTCAAAATACACGGACCATCGGGATCCTTCCTCAGGTCCTTCATCCGGTCCAGGTTCTTCACAGTCGGTCACTAACATGATGTTCTCGTCCAGGAACTCGAAATTCATGGATGGGTAGTCATCCACGGCCTGATGCGCCAAATGATCCGCTAATACACTCCCCTTGATTACTTTTTGGGTTGTGTATTGGATGTCATACTCAGTTAAGATCATCTGCCATCTTGCTATTCTTCCGGACAAGGCAGGCTTTTCGAAGATATACTTGATTGGATCCATTTTTGATATCAATAAGGTGGTGTGAGTCAGCATATACTGTCTCAGCCAGAGAGCAGCTCGTGCCAAAACGAAGCAAGTTTTCTCGAGCAGTGAGTATCGGGTCTCATAGTCGATAAACTTTTTGCTAAGGTAGTAAATAGCATACTCTTTTCGGCCAGACTCATCATGCTTCCCTAGCACACACCCCATTGAATTGTCGAGTACTATCAAGTATAAGATCAAAGGTCTTCCTTCAACTGGAGGCATCAGAATTGGTGGCTCTTGGAGGTATTCCTTGATTCTTTTGAAAGCGGTCTGACATTCATCATTCCATTTTACCACTTGATCTTTCTTCAGTAGCTTGAAGATTGGCTCACAAGTAGCAGTCAGATGTGAGATGAACCTGGCGATGTAATTCAGACGTCCCAAAAAGCCTCTAACTTCCTTTTCTGTTCGGGAGCTGGCATCTCCTGTATGGCTTTTACCTTGGCAGGGTCCACCTGAATACCCTTATCACTGACGATGAAACCCAACAGCTTACCAGACCTTACCCCGAAGGTGCACTTGTTCGGGTTCAGCCTTAACTTGTACGTCTTCAACCTGTTGAACAGTTTCTGGAGATGGTCAAGGTGTTCTTCCTCAGTCTGGGACCTTGCTATCATGTCATCAACATAAACCTCAATCTCGTGGTGAATCATGTCGTGGAACAAAGCTACCATGGTACGCTGATAAGTTGCCCCAGCATTCTTTAACCCGAAAGGCATTACCTTGTAACAGAAGGTGCCCCACTGTGTAACGAAGGTTGTCTTCTCCATGTCCTCGGGAGCCATCTTGATCTGATTATAACCAGAAAAACCATCCATAAAGGAGAAGATCTTACGCTGCGCGGTGTTTTCGACCAGAACATCGATGTGTGGAAGTGGGAAATCATCCTTGGGGCTCTCCCTATTCAGATCTCTATAGTCCACACACATCCGTACCTTACCATCTTTCTTAGGCATCGGAACAACGTTGGCAACCCACTGTGGATAAGAAGTGACAACTAAAAATCCCACGTTGAACTGTTTCATGACTTCAGCTTTGATTTTCTCAGACATCTCAGGGCGCATACGGTGAACCTTCTACTTTATCAGAGGACAGTCTTCTTTAGTCGGCAGGCGGTGTACCATAATATCGGTGTCCAAACCAGGCATATCTTCATAGGACCAGGCGAAGATCTCAACATAGTCACGTAGCATTTGTATCAAACGTTGCTTGACACTAGGCTCTAGATTTGCACCTATCTTGACCTCTTTCCTGTCTTCTTCTGTACCCAAATTCACTAATTCGAATGGCTCTTCGTGAGGCTGTATGACCCTTTCTTCCTGCAGTAACAGTCTAGAAAGTTCTCCAGGCACCTCACAATCATCCTCACCTTCGTCCTCGGCTTGGTCAATCGGATTTTCGAAGTCATAACTGGCAGTAGCAGAGTCGTTATCAATGGGATCCAGAGTGGATATGGATCTGCATTATGAGACGTGAGTGTGTGTAAGAGAATAGATGTTTGTGATAAAGACAGAAAAAGAAAAACAAGCAGCGCAAAATTTGTAATGCAAGAAACGTCTAATGCTTTATTAATGATATATGAAAATGACAAATAATAAGCCCTCACAAGCAAAGCCGAGGTGCCTCGGGCAAGGCACCGGGCCGTAAAGTTTCAAACTGTCTGTTACAACTTTCAAAACAAAAGTCAATTATCGTGGAATAAAAGAAACAGGTATGAAGTCCTTCACCGTCCAGTTGTTCAATCCACCATTGGTTGTAGGGTAGATCCAGCTGTCAACATCCGGGTTCTCATCATCAGCATCTTCTGTGGTGGAGACAACCTCAATAGCATTGATTCCCGAGCCATGCTTGGGCATGGGTGCAGTTATGACGTTGGGCTTCTCCGGAGCGTCAAACTCAATCTCTTTGGCTTCGATCAAGTCTTGCACCTTGTTTTTTAATGCCCAACAGTTGTTTGTATCATGACCTGGACTTTGGGAGTGATAGGCGCAGCGGGCATTCGGGTTATAGTGGGGAGATGTGGTGTTGGGGTTCTTCGGGGCCTCCCTCAGAGTTACCAGATTGGTCTTTAATAATTGTGGTAGAATTTGAGACAAGTTCATATTGAGCCGAGTGTACTGCCTTTGTGGTCTTTCTACCCTTTGTTGATTGTTGCATTGTGGAGCAACTGTGGGTCTTGATATCAATACTGCATTTACTGCTTGATGGTGTTCAAGTCTGCTTTGGCTCCTCGAGCCGTAGACTGCACTAGCTTCTTTCTTACCGGTGAAAGGCTTCTTTGTTGCACTTGATGAAGTATCATTCTGTATTTTACCACTTTGGATACCAACTTCCACTCTCTCTCCAGTCAAAATCAACTCAGTAAACCCAGATGACGAACTGCCGATCAGATGATTGAAAAATGGACCAGATAGCGTCCCTAGAAACATGTCAACCAACTCCCTATCAGACAAAGGGGGTTGGACTCTTCCAGCCAAGTCTCTCCACTTTTGAGCATATTCCTTAAAACATTCACTTGCACCCATTGACATACCCTGGAGCTGAGTACGAGTGGAAGCAAGGTCGGCGTTATACTGATACTGCCTGTAAAAAGCAGCAGCAAGGTCTTCCCAGTTTCGGACATTGGCTCCTTCCAACTGATAAAACCATTCAAGTTGAGTCCCTGACAGACTATCTTGAAAGAAGTGCACCCACAAATTTCTATCAGCAGTGTGGGGTTGGATTTTCCTGACATACGAGCGGAGATGGAGTTTTGGACAGGATACTCCATCGTATTTGGCAAAAACCAGAGCTTTGAACTTATGAGGGGTCACCACTCCCGATACCAATCCTAGTTCTTCGAAATCCAAACCATGGATTTTTTGAATCTCCATAGCACTCAAACGCTCTTCTAGTTGCTTGTACCTATCCTCAGCAGGAGGATATTGCTCATCATCGAAATCAGTATCATCACCAGAGTTTGCAGGAATGGGGCCCTTTTCTTCTTCTTGGTTCTCCCCTTCCTTGGATGAAGAGGTCAGATCAGCTTGCTATTTCAACCTATCCCCAAACCTTTTGCCCATATTTAGAAGAAAGACCTTCTTCTTCTTCTTCTTCTTCTTCTTATTCTCTTTCAGAATGAGAGTCTTCAAATCCTCTTGCCCTTTAGCCAAGCTCAAGAACATCTGTTGGAATTGGGCGTTTTGTTCCTGAAGATCTTTGATGGCTTGATCAGAAGACATTTCTGCTGAAATAAACAGCGAAGAAGATGAGAAACCTGTAATGGTAACTGTAATGGTGTGCATGATAATGGGATCCGCATGTAATGATTTCAAAGACTTTGGGAGATTTAAATTTGCAATCCAAAAATAAACAAACTTTATTAGATTAATCTTGTAAAAAGGTTCGACAATGCCTTTGAGGCGTTACAAAGAAATAAATGAAAAACAAATCTAAAACTAGAAAAGCAAAATCAAAAATCCCATGGACGCTTCCTCTTGGTGCTGACGTAGTCATTGATCACTCTTTCTTCCTTGAGCTGCCTGGTGAGCTTCAAAATCTTCCTTTCTTGCTCATGGTATTTTTCCCGGTAAGTATCCCTTTCCTCTTTCAGCTGAATCCAAGATCTCTGCAATGCCCCAAGATCAGTGGGCATGTAAGGATAAAGAACTGTGTAAGAAATGCCTTCTTCGTTGGTGGGCTCCACAATCACTGGCAATACGGCTTCATAAGGAATCCCAAGCTTCTGGGAACGAGCTCGGATCCATTGGAGGTATGGCTGCATAGGAAGGGAAGTCCTTGGTCTCAGCTCTGGGGGGTTAGATCTGTTCACCATGCCTCAAGATCGTATAAACCTCCGGTGATGCTCGTCAACATCTTCCTTCTAGTCAAATGTAATATCCGCAAGAAGTAGCTCATGGGGACCATCTCTCCGAGCACAACCAAATTGTCGCAAATCTAGACAAGGATTGTAGGTTATTCCCCCTATGATTCCTAGCAATGGGACATTAGGGTATCCCCCACAACGATCAATGATTGTGGTGTCTTCCATAGCCCGGGAGCTCCAAAGAATATCTGTATGGGCAAGTGACATTATTCTATAGGACCATCCCAAACCTTCTTCTTTCTTCAGCACGGACTTAGGGAGGTGCGAAATAAACCACCTCGGCAGCAATGGCATGCAACACATGAGGGTCCCTCTTCTTCGCACAATACGAGTGTAGAGGGCATGCAAGATATCACCTAGTAGAGTAGGTGCTTGGTTACGAGACAAGAAGATATTGATCGCGTTCACATCTACAAAGGAATCCGGATTCGGGAAGAGAACCAAACCGTAGATAAGGAGAGCCAAGACATCTTCGAAAGCCTGAAAGTCCAAACTATCCCAGAATAGCTGAGCCTGGTCTATCCGAAACTTGGCTAAGAAACCTTCAACCCCGCTTCGTGTTTCCCAATTGGATACTACATCATCCCGTTTCAGATGCAGAGCTGAGGCAATGTCTTCTGGTCTAGGAGTCTCTTCCATACCTGTGAAGGGCATCTGTTCAAGGATGGATATGCCCAATAAGTGAGAGAACTCTTCCAAAGTGGGAACCAGCTGGTAATCTGGAAAGGTGAAGCAATGATGCACAGGATCAAAGAACTGGAAAAGCACACTCATCATCTGCTCATCAAACTTTGAGGTAACCAAGCTAAGAAGCTGACCATGTCTCTTAATGAACATAGAAGTCTCAGAAACTCTCGAGGATAACTCTTTAAGTTGAGCAGGTATTTACACAAAGTTAACTCGGATGGTATTTCTGCGCACGGAAGCCATAATCTGCAAAATAGAACAAAGATAAATCCCCTTGGTCTTTGAAATGGTTAGTATAATGAAGTATGCATGCTATGTTATGATGCATGATGTCATGATAAAACAAGCAATAGGTATAGTAGATAACAACCATGGCAAAGGCAAACAGGTCACACAAAAACCCTTAAGTTTAAGCTTGCATGGGGTCAAAGGTTTTACCCTCTTGAAGTTCAGTTGGTTTCAACCTGTCCTAGCAAAAGTAAATTGGGTTCTAGAGGTTCTCAATATCACTGACCATCCTCCATCGGTCATGGTTTCAGCTCACACAATCTTTTCTTGCGGCCGGAACTATCTCGAGAGTATGGTCTCAATGAGTGTAGCATCGAGTATCAACCAGTTCTCAACTTTACACTGAGGCCGACTATCTCACTACTTTCTAAATGGCCAAGTTGGTCGATTAAAGGTTCTAAGGTCAGTTGATGCTTAACGACACACGTAGCGGCCCCGTATTCTCCTCGTTTCTCCATATAGGATACCGGTACCAACCAATGTGCCACATCAATGTAACTACTGCTTCAACCGTATCGGTCTACACCGTACAGTTCCCTCATAGTTTATTGCTACTTACCTAAAAGGTGTCCTCAGATCCGGGTTAGGATCTATAGTAACTCCCAAGCAAAACCCTTAAAAGTAAAGCAACCAAAACAAACAAGATAAAGAAATTTATGATGAACTAAATCCTAAGGTATACCCCACTTATAAATCCCCAGCATAGTCGCCAGTTCTGTGATACGGTGGCAGAACCGATTGTTTTGAAAAAATGTTGGTTTGCATTTTGCGTTTTGTATTCGCAAAATGTCGCGGTAAGCAAGAGTCGCCACTGACTTTTATTTTATCCAACTGGAAAGGAAAAAAGCACATAAAAATTCCTTTTTCGAGATTTTGAGTACGGGGGGTATATTATAGAAAGGGAAGGTGTTAGCACCCTTTCTATCAGTGGTTTTCCACGGGCTCTTAGGTACTTGCTCATCTTTTATAATTGCTTGTGTTTGTTTTGAAAAGTTTTTTTGTTTTACTTCGTTTTAACCCTTGCTTCTGTCTTCAAGAGTGTTACGAAGTTGTTTTTTGAAAACTTTGTTTGAAAAGTGTTTGGTGTTAAAAGTTTTATTTGAGCAAGTGCCTACTAGCATCTACCTACTCAAAAAAGGATTGTTTCTGTTCTCATTTCCTTTAGACAGTGCTATCCTACTATTGAGAAATAGGTAGCACCGTCATTGGAGTTGTAAGGGTCAATTCAAAAGGGACGTGCAATCACTAAAGCAATGTTAGGATGTCTTAGTAATAACCCTAATGTCTTAAGATCATATTTGAGGCAACATTTCCGAGGCAACATTTCCGAGGCAACATTTCTGAATGGGACATTTGATCTTTGTTTAGACAGGAGAGCCACCACTAAGACACCATATACTTAATGATCGCTTACCGAAGGAAACCAAAGTGAGAGTATACCCTAAGAGTGCGCATGTGCTAGTGATTTGATTTCAAGTTATTATCTTTGCACATTAGGGTTTTCTAGCCGTTTTAAAATTATCATGCAATCTTGTCATACAATCCTATTAACATACATCTAATAGTTAATATTTGCGAGAATTAAAATACGAGAAATAAAACCTACGCTATTACAAGGCTTCGGGGTAGGGATTAATTACATAGCCAAAAAAACCGTAAAAACGATAAAAGAAAATCCTAGATTAAACTATTACATACCGTAAGCAGTTACATTAATATTGCAAAAATAGTAAACGCGCGCGATGAATCGAGAACAAGAAATTTAGGGTTTTGACCCTGTGATACGGTGGGAGAACTGACTTGAGGTTTTGCGTTTGTGTTTGCAAATGTTTCGGTTTAGCAAGAGTCGCCACCGACTTTTATTTTATCCTAAGGAAAGGTCAAAAAGCACAGGAAAGACCTTTGAGATGTTTTCTTGGGTTCGGGGAGTAGATTATAGAAAGGGAAGATATTAGCACCCTTTATATCCATGGTTATCCATGGGATCTTAGTTACTTGCTTAGATCACTTGCCTTTGCTTTTCAATTTCTTGAAATGGTGCTTTGTGTGTGGTTTTGAAAATGTTTTGAAAAATATGCCTTGTCTAGGCAACCATTGTAACAATTCTTTACTCGAATATTTTACAAAGGTGTTTGTCTTTTTGAAAAGATGTTTCAATATTTTGAAAGTTGTTTTGGAAATTGTGTTTGTGAAGTGTGTTTGAAAATGGCAAGTGTGTTTTGCAAGTTTGATCAAGTAACTAAGAGCTATCTACTCTAAATTTCTCAAAGATCTTTCTCATGTTTTAACCCTTTTAACAGTGTTGTTTCACCATTGTATTTGGTGAACAACCTTGTGTTAGGATGTTAACGGGACGGGCGCGGGTCCTCGTATAGACCATGAGAGCAATAGTGTCAAGTATCTTTGGCAATTTTCTTAAGGGACTTGATCATTTTTGTTTAGGGAACTTGATAGCGTCATCGAGGGACTATGATCATTTTGCTTGTTTTTGTTTTGCCAAAGACACTCAACATGCAACCATGGCCCATTTTTGAAGGCAACAAGTGGAGTAACCCTAGGGGTGCAAGTGTGCATTGTGTTTGTTTTTCATGCATGTTTATCTTGAATTAGGTCAAGCTATTTGTTGATTGATTTTGCATACAAGCCCTAAGTCTATCATGGCATAATTTGGAAACTTTTAAATGTGCGAGAATTTAAAGTCCTAAATTATTACAACATGATTATGGGGATGGGGATACAAGTTTGAATTGGGGGATATTTGACAAGGAAATAAATGCTAAAATTATTACAACCATATCGAATATACAAATTAATATTTGACATTTAAATAAATACAATTAAATAAATATCAAAATGCAATGTATTATGCAAAAAGATTTGTTTATGTATGTGAAAAAGGTTTTCATGTTTGAAGTATAGACAAAATAAGAAAAAGTCATTTTTTTGGTTATTTTTGTTGTTTAGGGCAAAACCCTAATTTTTGAATAAATAGTATTTATTTATTAATTATGTACAAGATATATTAATTTATACAAGAATATAAAAAGTATATTATAAAAAAAGTATTTTTAGTGTTAAATATTAATAAAAGTAAAAATATATTATTTTCATATTTTTATCCTAAGTATTCTAATAAATGTAATATACAAGTATTTATATATATATTTACTAAACCTATTAAATATAAAAGATAAAATTAATTATTTATATAAAAAAAATGTATATTTGATAAAATATTTTCAAGATGTAAATAAAAATAGTAACTAAAAAATAAATATATTTTTGTATTATATTTTTGAGGTTTTAATAAAAAGGTATTTATATTTATTTACATACATAAGCTATTAAAATGAAACAAATATCAAATAAATAAGAAAAAAATGTGGAAAAATATTTTTGGTGTTTTTTATGTTTAAGCAAAAAAATATGAAATCAGAATAAAAAATAAGAAGTCAAAAATAACAAGTATTTAATTATTTGGGCCAGGAGGTGCAAAATGAGAAAAGGGGTGCAAAAAGTAAGGATGACTCAGGCCCAGCCCAAGCCATCATCTTCAACCTTCAGCTTCTTGTTCAAATAGAAAAAATGCGCGCCTCTCCTTGTCCAACACAAACTCCTGATTCCTTGATTATTTTGCAAAACTCATAACACAAACATTATAGAGCATCAAATCACGAGTTCAAACATGTAAAAAACTTGGATTAATACTCAAAGGCCATAGAGAATTTCTCTGGGCCTAAATTTTAACCTAATTTTCCCCTCATGTTCATGGCTAAAATTCTCACAGCACGCTTAACATAAATGAAAAGTAATAATATATATGGCTTCAGGGCTATGAGTAGGACATGTTTCATTCACAAACCTAAGCCTAACTCTTCCTAGATTGAGAGATAGAAGTCCATGGATTACCTGTTTCAGCTTGAATCGTGTACAGAAATGTGGCCAACTTCAATGGAGTTTGAGCTCTTGTATAGCTTGCCTGAGGTCAAAGGAAGCTTTTCCCACACCTAGCTTGCTTTGAATCAACCTGTATCGTGCTATAGAAGTCCACCTGCAAAACTGAAAAATGAAAATGGCAAGTGAGGTTAGGGGTGTTACAGCTTGTGTTTAGGGCTTGGAATAGTTTAGGTAGATGGAAAGGAATGTGTTGGAACTTCTTTTGGCCAAAACGCACGAGTGAATGATGCTATGCAAGTCAAACTGCAGGGATGCCCTGTTTTTGCAGCAAAACAGTGTTTTTGTGTTTTGGGAGGTATGAGGGATGGTTGAATCGTGCCTTAGGTCTGATTGGGTGTATGGAAGATGTTCACAAGGTTTGTTCTTGGCTTTTTTGACAGGAAGTGGAAGTTGGCTTGAGTTTGCAAGGTTTCTTCTATTGTAAGTAAAGATAGTGTGTGTTTGGATACAAGCCAGTACAATGCCTAATGTATGCAGCAAAACAAAGCTCTTGGTAACTGGAATGTGTAGATTTGATTTGGCTCTCATATTTGGCCCCATGCCTCAAGGATTTGGTATTTGACATAAAGCAACTTTAAGCAAAAATGGCAATTCACCTTTTACTACTTAAGGCTTAATTTTGTATGCAATGTCCAAATGAACAAAATAAAACCTTGACACAATGGTTAGGCATTAAATTATGGAGTGTAAATGGGTTTTGAGGCCTGCAAGCTAGCATAAACCAAGCTGATTTGAAAATGCCATTTGCTATGAACATGTATGGAAAATGAACAAAAGTGAGTTTTGGCCAACTTTGAAAATTCGATTCTCTCTAACCACAAGGGTGTTTGAGAAGTTCTTGGACAATTTGGAAAGCTTGGAATGTGTACTATAATCCATCTTTGTAATGCAAATTGAAACTCCAAGTGGAACCATGTGAAAAATGGCCAAGAAGTTGGACAAAAATCCTGCCTAGAATAGGGCAAAATTTCTCTAAGTTAAAAATGTTTTGCACCCTTGTTCCGAAAATCATAACTTGAGATACAAGCTTCCTTTGAGAAAACTTTATGAATCAAAGTTGTATATTTTGAAATGGACTATAAATTTCATGTTTCAAGTTTTGTTTGAATTCATTTGCATCTTGGTGAAAAAATGGGACAAAGTTAGGAAAAAATAAGAAAATTTCATAACTTAGAAAATTTCTAAGTTATGAAATTTCTTCATTTTAAACCCTAATTTGCAATTTTGGGTTTCTTGATGAACAAGTTTCATAATTTGACATGTCTTGATGAAAAATGAACCTTGGCACTTGATTTTGACCAAAAAGTCAAAGTTTGACTTTTCAATATACAGTCAAATTTTGATCAGTTGACTAAAAAATTCATCTGTCAATCCTATGCATTTGAGATCTTTTGAACTTGTTGAATGGGTCAAGACAATGCCATTGAGTCCTTGAGTCCATATGTGAGCTTGGTTTGCCATTGGTTAGGTCAAACAGTCAAAAATTGCCTTTGTGCAGTCAAAACCCTAAAAATGACCATTTTGCCCTTTTGGCGATCTGATCAAATTTCTTGTGGAATTGTGATCCAAACTTGACCAAATGGTTCATGTGAGTTCATTATGTTGATGTGGGTCAAAATTCATGAGGTTTGACTGTCAATTGGCCACAGTTGACTTTTTCCCCAATACAACTGATTTCTAGGTCAATTGTCCAATTGACTGGGCAAAGATTGGAATCAAGGCTTGAAACTTGGTATGGATAAACTTGTGAGCCCAACATGAAGCATGAAAGTCACTTTGGGCATTTTAGGTCAAAACATCCCTGTGCAAACTCAAACCCTAATTTGGGTCAACAGTGCAAGGAGGGGCCTTGAGCAGAGCAAACCCTAACTTGATCTTGAGCTCCAAGAGTCTTGTGATGAGAAAATGTTGATGAAATGAGAGGGCAAATTTTGGGGTACAACAGTTGCCCCTGTTCAATCTTCTTGCACCTGAAGAGTTAGATTGGCAAGATTGCCTTTCGCGACTCGAATGGTAAAAGAGGATTGGACACTAGAGTGCTCGTAAATTTGCACTCGTCAAGACATGGATGCTGGAATGGGCTTAAAGATGCCATTTGGAGATATGATGTATAGTTGTTGGAGATGGGCTTAGAGATTCCATCTGGAGAGGTGACAGGATCTTGTCGGGGATGGGCTTAAAGATGCCATCTGGAATGTTTGTTGAATTGTATCTCGTTGATGAGTGAGTGAGTATCAGAAAGGTATCCATGTTTGGAATATCTCTGGACTGGGGGGTATGAATAAGCAATAGATTGACATCTGTGTTTGGAGAATCCGTAAACTGTTTTCTTGGAGTTGAATAAGTAATAGATCAGCATCCATGTTGGGGAAGCGTCTGTAAACTGTTTTCAAAAGTTGAGTCTGAATAAGCGATATATTAACATCCGTGTTTGGAGAATCCGTAAACTGTTTTCAGAAGTTGAACCTGAACAAGTGATAGATTAACATCCGTGTCTGGAGAATCCGTGAACTGTTTTCAGAAGTTGAGAATCTGAACAAGCGATAGATTAATATCCATATCTAGAGAACCCGGAAACTGTTTTCAGAAGTCTTGAATCTGAACAAGCGATAGATTAACATCCATATCTGGAGAACCCGGAAACTGTTTTCAGAAGTTGAGTCTGAACAAGCAATAGATTAACATCCATATCTGGAGAACCCGTAAACTGTTTTCAGAAGTCTTGAATCTGAACAAGCGATAGATTAACATCCATATCTGGAGAACCTGGAAACTATTTTCAGAAGTTGAGTCTGAACAAGCGATAGATTAACGACCATATCTGGAGAACCCGTAAACTGTTTTCAGAGGTTTTGGAATCTGAACAAGCGATAGATTAACATTCATATCTGGAGAACCCGTAAACTGTTTTCAGAAGTTTAAGCTTATCAATCTTATCCTGAAAAGGGTAAAATATTAGCTGAAACACAAAGTTATGTTGCATGAAATGTATGATGCAATATATATGTTATATCAATGTTTATGATATCTGAATGTAATGAATGCGCATGTAAGCTGAGTAGCTGTCTTGCTGAGGATAGATGAATCTTGGATAGCCAGAGATAATAGAATCTTGACTGCTGCCGGGGAAAGTGAATCCTTGACTGTTGCAGGGGATTGCAAGAATCTTTGATTGCTGAAGCTGAAACATCCTTGTTGACTGCTGACTGCTTGGGGAACAAGATCTTTAGTTGTTGAGGGATCTTAGGATCACTGTTGGGGTTTAAAAAAAATCCTTGGTGACTTGTGGGGAATGAGAATTCTGATGATCTCTACTGGGGAGTCCAGAACCTGGTAGACTTATGCTGGAGAAGTAAGACTGAGAATCTTCAATCTGATAGGAAGTATCTCTGTGGGGAGAATGTTTACTAATCTAGTTCCGCTGGGGATTGACAGTTGGAGGTTTTAGCTCCGCTGGGGATTGATAGTTTTGGCTCCACTGGGGATTCTGAAACTTACCTCTGAGGGGAATTAAGTTCTGGAAGGCTCTCTTGGCTGGGGAAAACAGCTTTGAGAAAGCTTTTGTTCTGCTGAGGATCCTGAAGTTTAACTCTGTTTGGGGAATTAAGTTCTAGATTTTAACTTTGTTGAGGAATTTGGAGTTTAATTCCGCTGGGAATTTCTTCTGAAAGGGCATCAAGATATCCATCTGTACCTTCAACCTATCAGCAATCATCTTTCTTGATTTGTAAGAAAAATGAGTATGTTCAAATGCATATGCCTATTTAACAAAACATTGGACGTTTCTCAAATAAAACATAAGTGTAAAAAGCAAAAGGAAGACAAAGCAAATTTCTGTATTTGGAAAAGTGTTTGTATTAACTTTTTATGAGTATCTTTGTACAAAGGAGACAGGCATCCTAGTAAGAGGATGTTGTCGTAAAAAATTGAAAATTTTATACAAAAGAAAGATGGCTATGTGTAACAATTCCATGGGATTCCATTCTGTTATAGCCTTCACAACTCTAAATATCTTGTCCATTCAATGCTTCGTCCGCCGATGATTGGATTGATCAGAAGCTCAGAGCTTGTTGATGAAGAGATTGTTCTTTAAAGTGATCCAACGAGACATAGCCATACGCTTTAATTCCCTAACTTTTGCCTGGATCGCCCTTTCGGGTTTTCAATCCACCGGGAAACCCTTTTTTGCTCAAGTCTCCCTTTTGGGTTTTCAACTTGCCGGGTATACATATTTTTTTTTTTATCCCTAATTTTTTCCTGAACCGCCCTTTCGGGTTTTCAGTTCACCGGGATGCCCATTTTTGCCCAAGTCGCCCTTTCGGGTTTTCGACTTGTCGGGTTGTTTCATGCGTAGTATTTTTTGACTATGTCTGCGTTCGCAGGGTGTGGCAAATCGTCGCCGTCCATGGTGGTCAGAATCATTGCACCACGAGAGAATATGCTCTTGATCACAAACGGTCCTTCGTAAGTAGGAGTCCATTTGCCCCTGGGATCACTTTGCGGCAAGATGATCCGCTTGATTACAAAATCTCTGACTTGATATACTTGACATCTGACTTTCTTGTTGAAAGCCTTGATCATCCGTTTTTGGTACGTCTGGCCATGGCAAACAACAGTGAGTCACTTCTCATCGATCAAATTGAGTTGATCAAGTCGGGTATGAATCCAATCGTCTTCACTCAAACCAGCGTCCTTCATAATCCTTAGAGAAGGAATCTGAACTTCCATGGGTAGGACAACTTCCATGCCATATACCAAAGAAAATGGGGTTGCCCCTGTTGAAGTAAGTGCCATGGTAGTATCCATGCAGAGCAAACGGTAACATCTCATGCCAGTCCTTGTAGGTAACTGTCATTTTCTGAATGATCTTCTTGATGTTTTTGTTCGCAGCTTCAACAGCACCGTTCATCTTCGGCCGATAGGGAGATGAATTGTGATGATAAATCTTGAACTGTTCGCATAGAGCGGTGATCATGGTATTGTTCAGATTTGTACCGTTGTCTGTGATGATCCTGTTGGGGACACCATACCGGCATATGAGGTTCTGCTTGATGAAGCGGGCAACCACATTCTTTGTAACAAAGGCAAAGGAAGCTGCTTCGACCCACTTGGTAAAATAATCAATGGCGACCAGGATGAAGCGGTGTCCATTGGATGTCGTGGGCTTGATCTCTCCAATCATGTCAATGCCCCACATTGCGAATGGCCAAGGAGCTGTCAGAACGTTGAGAGGAACAGGAGGAATATGTATTTTGTCGGCATAGACTTGGCATTTGTGGCAAGTACGGGAATGTTGATGGCAATCAGCTTCCATGGTAGACCAGTAATAGCCTGCCCTTAGAATCTTCTTAGCCATCGTATGTCCGCTCAAGTGGGTGCCAAATGTGCCGCTGTGTATCTCAGTCATGATCAACTCTGCTTTATCTTTGTCCACACAACAAAGTAAAACACAATCATGGCTGCGTTTATAAAGGATGCCATTGCTTAGGAAGAACTTGGCCGCAAATCTCCTTAAGAACTTCTTGTCATTTACGGAAGCTTCTTCAGGATATTCTCTGGTCTGGAGATACCTTTTGATTTCATGAAACCAGGGTTGTTCCACTACTTCTTCGGTATTAATCTCATGACAATGTGCAGGTTCGTCCATTCGCTCGATGGTGATTTGGGGAGCCTCGTTATCCCAGTTGAGTTTAAACATGGAAGACATTGTAGCCAAAGCATCTGCCAGCTGATTCTCTTCTCGCGGGAAATGCTCGAAGGTGATTTGCTCGAAATGAGGCAATAATGTTAGGACATGTTCTTTGTATGGGATAAGATTAGGATGTTTAGTATCCCATTCTACTTTGATTTGACTGATAACCAAAGCCGAGTCCCCAAATACAACCAAATATTTGATCCCCAAGTCTATAGCAGCCTTGAGACCAAAAATGAAGCTTCATATTCGGCCATGTTGTTGGTACAGCTGAAACAAAGTCGGGCAGTGAAAGGTGTATGGCAACCTTCTGGAGAAATGAGTACCACACCGATACCATTTCCAAGTGCATTTGAAGCACCATCAAAGTACAGGGTCCATCGGGATCCATTTTCAGGTCCGTCATACGGTCTGTTACCTTCAATGTTGTCCAATGTCATGATGTCCTCGTCCGGGAAGTCGAATCTCATGGATTGATAATCTTCGATAGCTTGATGAGCTAGATGGTCAGCTAGTACACTCCTTTTTATAGCTTTTTGGGTAGTATACTGGATGTCATACTCGGTCAGGATCATTTTCCATCTAGCGATTCTTCCAGATAAAGCAGGCTTCTCGAAGATATACTTGATCGGATCCATTTTGGAAATCAGCAAAGTGGTATGAGTCAACATATACTGCCTTAGTCGGCGAGCAGCCCATACCAAAGCACAGCAAGTTTTCTCGAGCAGTGAGTAACGAGTCTCACAGTCGGTAAACTTTTTGCTAAGGTAATAAATGACATGCTCTTTTCGACCAGACTCGTCATGTTGGCCCAGTACACACCCCATTGAGTTGTCCAAAACAGTCAGATACATGATCAGCGACCTTGCTTCGACGGGTGGCATCAGAATAGGAGGTTCTAGCAAATACTCCTTGATCTTATCAAAAGCAACTTGGCAATCGTCGTTCCATTCAGCTACCTGATCCTTCTTCAATAGTTTGAAAATTGGCTCACAGGTAGACGTCAGGTGAGAGATGAACCTGGCGATATAGTTCAAGCGTCCCAAGAATCCTCTAACCTCCTTTTCAGTACAGGGGGTAGGCATTTCTTGTATAGCCTTTACTTTTGCTGGATCGACCTCAATTCCCTTGTTGCTGACAATAAATCCTAGAAGTTTACCAGACCTAACTCCAAAAGTGCACTTACTTGGATTCCGTCTGAGTTTGTATTCCTTCAACCTGGCAAACAGCTTTTGCAAATGTTCAAGGTGTTCCTCTTCTGTTTGTGATCGAGCTATCATGTCGTCTACGTAAACTTCGATCTCATGATGTATCATATCATGAAACAAAGCTACCATGGCGCATTGATAAGTTGCCCCTGCGTTCTTCAGTCCGAACGACATCACCTTATAACAGAAGGTACCCCATTTTGTCACGAAGGGTGTTTTCTCCATGTCCTCGGGGCCATTTTAATCTGGTTGTAGCCCGAGAATCCGTCCATGAAAGAAAATACTTTGTGCTGAGCCGTGTTGTCAATCAAGATGTCGATATGTGGCAGCGGAAAATCATCTTTAGGGCTAGCCCTGTTCAAATCCCGATAGTCCACACACATTCTGACCTTGCCGTCTTTTTTGGGAACGGGCACAATGTTAGCAACCCATTGTGGATAGGATGTAACATCCAGAAATCCAGTGTTGAATTGCTTCATTACTTCAGCCTTAATCTTCTCAGACATGTCGGGCCTCATTCGGCGGACTTTTTGCTTGATCGGTGGACAGTCTTCTCTTGTAAGGAGACGGTGAACCACGATATCTGTGTCTAACCCTGACATGTCCTCATAAGACCAGGCAAAGATTTCAACGTATTCATTCAACAACTATATTAAGCGCTCCTTGACACTTGGTTCCAAGCTGGCACCCACTTTGACTTCTTTCCTGTCTTCCTTTGTTCCTAAGTTGACGGTTTCCATCAACTCTTCATGAGGCAAGATGGCCCTCTCTTCTTGTTGTAGAAGTCTGGCTAACTCTCCCGGTACTTCACAATCTTCTTCATCTTTGTACTCAGCCTGATTGACCAAATCTTTAGAGTTATTGAAGGATACAACAGAATAGTCACCCATGGAATCCGGAGTGGATGGGTACCTGCATTTGTGAGTGTGGGTGTGTGTAAGGGATAGCCATCCTTAAACAAACATAAATGCAAAAGGAAAGAAAATGAACACAGCAGTTTATAAATGAAAAACGTCCAATGATTCATTAAACATGGCATATGGTTATGAAGAGAATCAAGCCCTTACAAATGGACCTACATGCCCCGGGCAAGGCATGAGGTGAAAAATAGTGTGCAGATTGTTTTAGTAATTATTACAGACCAATAGGAAATGTTCGAAAGATAAATTACTGATTGATGAAAGTAATGGGAACAAAGTCTTTCGCCTCCCAGTTGTGCAGTCTTCCTTCAATGGTTGGGAAGATCCAATCTTCAATGTTACCCTCTTCGTCTTCGTCTTCTAAAGCATTGATTCCATGAGGAGAAATCTTGACGGGTGCCTTTTCAATTTTTGAGCGACGCATAGCCTTTTGCCCCGCAGCCGTAAACCCTAACCCAAACTTGTCTGTCTTGTGGGGAAAGTCAGGCAACTGACCCCACACTGTGCTCTTCCCCTCCTTCATTGCAGCCTTTGCGTCTTTCAGAGATGCCATCCTGGCGACCTGCTTGGGTACCTCAGCTACTGCCTTTGCTACTGCAACCTCGGGAGAAACTTCCTCGAAGTGTTGAAAGGGTGTTTCGATGAATTCGCCATCCACTTCCACATACCGAAAGGAATTCAGATGACTGATCATGTACTCCTCCTCACCGTGTACAGTTATGATTTTACCCTTAACAGGGTACTTCAGCATCTGATGTAGAGAGGAAGTGACTGCCCCAGCATTATGAATCCACGGCCTTCCTAGCAAGCAAGAGTATGATGGGCGGATGTCCATCACATAGAATGTTGAGTGGAACACTTCAGTGCCTACCTTGATGGGAATGTCGACCTCCCCATGCACCATTCTTTTAGACCCGTCAAAGGCCCTGACAATGATATTACTTGGTTTCAGCTCCAAGCCTTCATAATCCAACCGGTCCAGAGCTTTCTTAGGCAGCACATTTAGAGAAGAACCAGTGTCGACCAAGACATGGGCGAGAGTGGTTCCTCGACATTCAACTGACACATGCAATGCGTCATTGTGCTTTCTTCCCTTAGGAGTCAGGTCAGCGTCAGAGAAACCCAGGCCGTTGTCGGCGGTAAGGCTGGCTACACAATCCTGGAATTGATCGGCTGAGGTTTCTTGGGGCACATGGGCTGTCTTCAAAAACCTTATCGAGGCTTTGGCATGAGCCTCCGAACAAAGCAGCAAAGCTAACATGGAGATCTTCAAGGGGGTTTGCCCCAGTTGCTCCACCACATCATAATCACTCTTCTTGATTATTTTCAGAATCTCCTCCATTTCTTTTTTAGAGGTTTCGGGGATGACCAATGGCTGAGCCCTCGTCCTGACGAGCTCTTCTTGGATCCCTTTCCCTTTATCAGCAGCAGCAGAAGGGACAACCATAGGAGTAACAGCTTCTTCAATCATTGGAGTTCTTGCAGATAGTTTTATCGGTGCAGGAGTAACCTTGGGAGCAGTTGAGGGTCCAAAGATTGCCTTTGGAGGGGCAATCTCTGGAGAGAAAATTCTTCCGCTTCGGGTAATTTTGCTCGTACCGGCAATGTTTCCAATGTCGACAGTTTCTTCATCAGAGCTCTCTTCAGTTATCTCAATTTGCTTAACACCGTGGTAGTAGATTTCTCCACCATAATTCCACGGTATTGATTTGTCAGATTTGTAAGGGACGGGCCCAGGCATGGTTATCTTCAAGGGTACAGTCTTCGGAGCGGATGTAATCTTAACAGGCCTTTTGGGGACCTTGGAAAGATTGGCGGAAATGGTGATTATTGAAACATCTTCGATAGGAGTTGGAGTAACAAGAGTCTTTTTGAAAAGAATTTGTTGGTTGTCCATTAGGCGTTGGATGCCTATCCTCAGCAACGGACAGTCGATTGGTAGGGAGGAACAAAGGTAGCAATCTTCTTTACAACCTGGGAAAATCCCAGCCTTCAACAGATTCAACTTGATTGTCAGTAGTGGAGTTATTAGATCATCAACAGTAGAAACAAACAGATCTTCTTCAACAGCATGGACATTGCGACCATGCTTTGGCATTGGAGCGGAGATTACATTTGGCTTCTCAGGGGCATCGAACTCAACCTCTTTAGCGTCTATCAAATCCTAAATTTTATTCTTAAGCACCCAGCAATCGTTGGTGTCATGCCCGGTGCTGTCAGAATGATAGGCACACTTTGCGTTGGGATGATAATGCGGGGAAGTGGTATTGACATTCTTTGGCGCCTCTTTGATATTGGTGAGATTCAGCTTCAACAAATGGGGAAGAACCTGTGCGGGCGTCATGTTGATGCGGGTGAACTGGCGTTGTGGCCGTTCTCCCCATTGTTGTTTAGGTCTAGACTGATTGTTACGAGGCTGATCACTTGACGAATTTTGAATCATCACGGCCCCTACAGTCGGTCGGCGCTCAGTTCTTCCCGATCCTTTCTGAGAGTATATAACAGCTGCTTCCTTCTTGGCTGGGAACGGTTTTTTAACAGCTGTGGACGCAGAGGCACCCTTTTGAATTTTTCCGCTCTTAATACCAGCTTCCACCTGTTCGCCAGTCAGAATCAGTTCGGTAAACCCTGAAGAAGAGCTCCCTATCAAATGGTTGAAGAAAGGGCCAGATAGGGTCCCCAAGAACATATAAACTAGCTCCCTATCTGAAAGTGGTGGTTGTACTCTTCCGGCCAAGTCACGCCATTTCTGGGCGTATTCTTTGAATCCCTCATTTGAGGCCATCCCCATACCTTGTAGCTGAGTACGGGTTAGCGCCAAGTCGGTGTTGTATTGATACTGGCGATAGAAGGCAGCTGCCAAGTCTTCCCAGTTATGAACCTCTGACCTCTCAAGCTGGTAAAACCAATCTAGCTGTGTACCAGACATGCTGTCCTGAAAGAAGTGTACCCAAAGATTTCTATCGGATGAATGAGGTTGAATTTTTTTGACATACGACCTCAGGTGCATCTTCGAGCAAGACAGACCGTCGTATTTTACAAAAGTTGGCACCTTAAACTTTGGAGGGATCACAATCCCAGCAATCAATCCCAATTCTTCAAAATCTAACCCGGGAACCCTTTGCAGCTCCGTAGCTGCCAGTCTATCCTCCAGGTTTTTGTATTTGTCGTCCGCTGGCGGGTATTGCTGCTTTGAATAATCTTCATATTCCTCAACCTCTTCCTCTTCAGCCTCAGATTCAGAAGGTAATGCAGCTCCTTTTCCCTTACCGGTCCCCTCATCAGATGTGGAGGGGAATTCAAGAACTCTCCTAGCTTCATTCTCAAATCTTCTTCCCAGTGTAGCTACCCCAACTCTTTTCTTCTTCTTTTTTTCTTTTTCTTGCTCTTTATTCCCTAACAATGCTTTAAGATCCTCCTGACCCTTTGCCAAGGTCATAAGGAGCTGTTGAAACTGCGAGTTTTGTGACTGCAGATCTCTGACCGTCTGCTCAATATCCATCTTACTGAAATAAACAGCAGAAAGATAAGGAAACCTGGTGTGAAGACCTGTTTATGCATATGATTAATGATATGTTTATTCATGTAATGCATTCAAGGATTTAGAAATTCAAAGTTGTTGCAAACAAAAAGAACACACGTCATATTAATAAGAAGAAATTTTGTCAGTACATAAATGCCCCATGGGCCAAATATTACAAAAACTTCTTAAGGTAAAAAGACGTTGCGCATCCTCTTTGGTGCGATGTAAGTGTTGAGGGTCTCCTCCTCATGAAGTCGGCGGGTAAGCTCCAAAACCTTCTTCTCACTGGCGTAGAAGCTGGCTTCAAAAGTATCCCTTTCTTCCTTGAGTTGGATCCAACTCTTCTGCATTTCCTCCCATGATGTTGGCATGTCAGGATGTAAGATGGTGTATGGAACCTCTCCTTCCTTAACAGGCTCTTTGATCAAAGGGAGAATGTGAGGGTAAGGCATCATAAGACTCTGGGCGTAGGTTCGTACCCACTTGAGGTAAGGCTCAAGAGGGATGGAGTTCTTGTGCCCCAGTGTCTTGCTATCTACCTTGTTAGGCATCCTCCAAGCTCTGATGAATCTTTGGTGAAGTCCTTGCGCATCGTTGTCGAAGTCAAAAACTAGGTCAGGAATCAGCATGTCATGAGGGCCATCCCTCCGTGCATATCCAAATTGTCTTAAAGCTAGACAAGGGTTGTAGGTAATGCCTCCCCTAATGCCAAGTAATGGAACATTAGGGAACTCACCACAACGATCGATGATGATGACATTTTCTCTGGACCGAGAACACCAATGCACATCAGAATGTGTGAGGGTCATCAATCGTTGTGACCACCTCAAGCCTTGTTCATTCTTCAAAACTGATTGTGGAAGGTGAGAAATAAACCACCTTGCAAGGAGAGGAGTACAGCACATGAGAACACCTCTCTTCCTCATTTTTCGTGTGTAAAATGAGTGGAGGATGTCCCCAAGCAATATAGGTATGGGATTCCTGGATAGGAAAATCTTGACAGCATTCACATCTATAAGTTGGTCAGGATTTGGGAACAAGACCAACCCATAAATGAGGAGTGCCACAATCTCTTCAAAGGCTTGTAGATCCAAAGAATTCCAACACTCTTGTGCCTTCTCAAACAAGAATTTTGCCAAGAAGCCCTTGACACCACTTCTGGTTTCCCAATGCCCATTGATGTCAGATGGTTGCAAGTGTAGTGCTTGAGTAACATCTTCAGGTTTTGGTTCTTTTTCCATATCGTTGTAGGGTAGTTGATTAAGAATAGGAATTCTCAGGAGTTGAGAAAATTCCTCCAAAGTAGGCACCAATTGGTAGTCGGGAATGTGAAACAGTGGTGAAGTGGGTCAAAGAATTGGAACAACACTTTCACCATGTCTTCTTCAATGCTGGTGTTGACTAGGTTGAGAAGTCTACCATGTCTTCCACTGAAGAGATAACTTTCTGGAATTCTGGATGTAAGCTCCTTGAGTTGAGGAGGGATTCTCACAAGGTTGACTTGGATAGTTTTCCTGCGAAGAATTTCCATGACCTACAAAACAAGAACAAAGATGAAGATCCAAACCCTTGAAATGGTTAGTGGATGCATATGATGCTTTATGATGTTCATGATGTATGCACAAACATATGTACAAGCAAATCACACAAGAACCCTAGTTTCAGGCTTGCATGAGGTTTCATAGGTAAGTACCCTCTTGAGTTTAGTTGGCTTAAAAACCTGTCCTATAAATAGTAACCGGGTTCTAAGGAGCTCAATATCATTGGATTGTTTTCTATGTTCATTGTTTTGGTTTAGCCACTTAACTAGCGACCAAAATATTCCAAGAAAACAACCCTCAATGAGTGTAGTATCGAGTATCTACCAACTTCGGACTGCACCAAAGCCGGTCATCTCACTACCCCTAATAAAAGGCCAAGATGGTCAAGTAAGGTTCTAGGTCATTAGTGCTTAGTGACATCACTCAGCGGCCCCGTACTCTCCTTGATTGAACTCAAGGGTTACCGGTACTCACAAATATGTCGCACTAATATAGCTATTGCTTCAACCGTGTCGGTATACCCCACACAGTTTCCACAATGTATTGCTATTTATGAATGTTTCCCAAATCCGGGTGTAGGATTTCAAGCCCAAACAAGAGAACCAAAATGTAAAGCAATCAAAGCAAACAATTAGTCATGCAAAAGGTGATCTCAGCCCTAAGGTTACTCCACTTTTAGAAAATATCCCCAGCAGAGTCTCCAGTTCTATGATACGGTGGGAGAACTGACTTGAGGTTTTGCGTTTGTGTTCGCAAATGTTTCGGTTTAGCAAGAGTCGCCACCGACTTTTATTTTATCCTAAGGAAAGGTCAAAAAGCACAGGAAAGACCTTTGAGATGTTTTCTTGGGTTCGGGGAGTAGATTATAGAAAGGGAAGGTATTAGCACCCTTTCTATCCATGGTTATCCATGGACTCTTAGTTACTTTCTTAGATCACTTGTCTTTGCTTTTCAATTGTTTGAAATGGTCATTTGTGTGTGGTTTTGAAAATGTTTTGAAAAAGATGCCTTGTCTAGGCAACCATTGTAACAATTCTTTACTCGAATGTTTTACAAAGGTGTTTGTCTTTTTGAAAAGATGTTTCAATGTTTTGAAAGTTATTTTGGAAATTGTGTTTGTGAAGTGTGTTTGAAAATGGCAAGTGTGTTTTGCAAGTTTGATCAAGTAACTAAGAGCTATCTACTCTAAATTTCTCAAAGATCTTTCTCATGTTTTAACCCTTTTAACAGTGTTGTTTCACCATTGTATTTGGTGAACAACCTTGTGTTAGGATGTTAACGGGACGGGCGCGGGTCCTCGTATAGACCATGAGAGCAATAGTGTCAAGTATCTTTGGCAATTTTCTTAAGGGACTTGATCATTTTTGTTTAGGCAACTTGATAGCGTCATCGAGGGACTATGATCATTTTGTTTGTTTTTGTTTTGCCAAAGACACTCAACATGCAACCATGGCCCATTTTTGAAGGCAACAAGTGGAGTAACCCTAGGGGTGCAAGTGTGCATTGTGTTTGTTTTTCATGCATGTTTATCTTGAATTAGGTCAAGCTATTTGTTGATTGATTTTGCATACAAGCCCTAAGTCTATCATGGCATAATTTGGAAACTTTTAAATGTGCGAGAATATAAAGTCCTAAATTATTATAACATGATTATGGGGATGGGGATACAAGTTTGAATTGGGGGATATTTGACAAGGAAATAAATGCTAAAATTATTACAACCATATCGAATATACAAATTAATATTTGGCATTTAAATAAATACAATTAAATAAATATCAAAATGCAATATATTATGCAAAAAGATTTGTTTATGTATGTGAAAAAGGTTTTCATGTTTGAAGTATAGACAAAATAAGAAAAAGTCATTTTTTTGGTTATTTTTGTTGTTTAGGGCAAAACCCTAATTTTTGAATAAATAGTATTTATTTATTAATTATGTACAAGATATATTAATTTATACAAGAATATAAAAAGTATATTATAAAAAAAGTATTTTTAGTGTTAAATATTAATAAAAGTAAAAATGTATTATTTTCATATTTTTATCCTAAGTATTCTAATAAATGTAATATACAAGTATTTATATATATATTTACTAAACCTATTAAATATAAAAGATAAAATTAATTATTTATATAAAAAAAATGTATATTTGATAAAATATTTTCAAGATGTAAATAAAAATAGTAACTAAAAAATAAATATATTTTTGTATTATATTTTTGAGGTTTTAATAAAAAGGTATTTATATTTATTTACATACATAAGCTATTAAAATGAAACAAATATCAAATAAATAAGAAAAAAAATGTGGAAAAATATTTTTGGTATTTTTTTTGTTTAAGCAAAAAAATATGAAATCAAAATAAAAAATAAGAAGTCAAAAATAACAAGTATTTAATTATTTGGGCCAGGGGGGGTGCAAAATGAGAAAAGGGGTGCAAAAAGTAAGGATGGCTCAGGCCCGGCGCAAGCCATCATCTTCAACCTTCAGCTTCTTGTTCAAACAGAAAAAACGCACGCCTCTCCTTGTCCAACACAAACTCCTGATTCCTTGATTATTTTGTAAACCTCATAACACAAACATTATAGAGCATCAAATCACGAGTTCAAACATGTAAAAAACTTGGATTAATACTCAAAGGCCAGAGAGAATTTCTCTGGCCCTAAATTTTAACCTAATTTTTCCCTCATGTTCATGGCTAAATTCTCACAGCACGCTTAACATAAATGAAAAGTAATCATATATATGGCTTCAGGGCTATGAGTAGGACATGTTTCATTCACAAACCTAAGCCTAACTCTTCCTAGATTGAGAGATAGAAGTCCATGGATTACCTGTTTCAGCTTGAATCGTGTACAACAATGTGGCCAACTTCAATGGAGTTTGAGCTCCTGTATAGCTTGCCTGAGGTCCAAGGAAGCTTTTCACACACCTAGCTTGCTTTGAATCAACCTGTATCGTGCTATAGAAGTCCACCTGCAAAACTGAAAAGTGAAAATGGCAAGTGAGGTTAGGGGTGTTACAGCTTGTGTTTAGGGCTTGGAATAGTTTAGGTAGATGGGAAGGAATGTGTTGGAACTTCTTTTGGCCAAAACGCACGAGTGAATGATGCTATGCAAGTCAAACTGCAGGGATGCCCTATTTTTGCAGCAAAACAGTGTTTTTGTGTTTTGGGAGGTATGAGGGATGGTTGAATCGTTCCTTAGGTCTGCTTGGGTGTATGGAAGATGTTCACAAGGTTTGTTCTTGGCTTTCTTGACAGGAAGTGGAAGTTGGCTTGAGTTTGAAAGGTTTCTTCTATTGTAAGCAAAGATAGTGTGTGTTTGGATACAAGCCAGTACAATGCCTAATGTATGTAGCAAAACAAAGCTCTTGGTAACTGGAATGTGTAGATTTGATTTGGCTCTCAGATTTGGCCCCATGCCTCAAGGATTTGGTATTTGACATAAAGCAACTTTAAGCAAAAATGGCAATTCACCTTTTACTACTTAAGGCTTAATTTTGTGTGCAATATCCAAATGAACAAAATAAAACCTTGACACAATGGTTAGGCATTAAATTATGGAGTGTAAATGGGTTTTGAGGCCTGCAAGCTAGCATAAACCAAGCTGATTTGAAAATGCCATTTGCTATGAACATGTATGGAAAATGAACAAAAGTGAGTTTTGGCCAACTTTGCAAATTCGATTCTCTCTAACCACAAGGGTGTTTGAGAAGTTCTTGGACAATTTGGAAATCTTGGAATGTGTACTATAATACATCTTTGTAATGAAAATTGAAACTCCAAGTGGAACCATGTGAAAAATGGCCAAGAAGTTGGACAAAAATCCTGCCTAGAATAGGGCAAAATTTCTCTAAGTTAAAAATGTTTTGCACCCTTGTTCCAAAAATCATAACTTGAGATACAAGCTTCCTTTGAGAAAACTTTGTGAATCAAAGTTATAGATTTTGAAATGGACTACAACTTTCATGTTTCAAGTTTTGTTTGAATTCATTTGCATCTTTGTGAAAAAATGGGACAAAGTTAGGAAAAAATAAGAAAATTTCATAACTTAGAAAATTTCTAAGTTATGAAATTTCTTCATTTTAAACCCTAATTTGCAATTTTGGGTTTCTTGATGAACAAGTTTCATAATTTTACATGTCTTGATGAAAAATGAACCTTGACACTTGATTTTGACCAAAAAGTCAAAGTTTGACTTTTCAGTATACAGTCAAATTTTGATCAGTTGACTGAAAAATTCATCTGTCAATCCTATGCATTCGAGATCTTTTGAACTTGTTGAATGGGTCAAGACAATGCCATTGAGTCCTTGAGTCCATATGTGATCTTGGTTTGCCATTGGTTAGGTCAAACAGTCAAAAATTGCCTTTGTGCGGTCAAAACCCTAAAAATGATCATTTTGCCCTTTTGGTGATCTGATCAAATTTCTTGCGGAATTGTGATCCAAACTTGACCAAATGGTTCATGTGAGTTCATTATGTTGATGTGGGTCAAAATTCATGAGGTTTGACTTTGAATTGGCCACAGTTGACTTTTTCCCCAATACAGATGATTTCTAGGTCAACTGTCCAATTGATTGGGCAAAGATTGGAATCAAGGCTTGAAACTTGGTATGGATAAACTTGTGAGTCCAACATGAAGCATGAAAGTCACTTTGGGCATTTTAGGTCAAAACATCCCTGTGCAAACTCAAACCCTAATTTGGGTCAACAGTGCAAGGAGGGGCCTTGAGCAGAGCAAACCCTAACTTGATCTTGAGCTCCAAGAGTCTTGTGATGAGAAAATGTTGATGAAATGAAAGGGCAAATTTTGGGGTACAACAGACCCCAACTACCTAATTGTTATTTAAAAGAAAATACATTTTTTGTCGTTTTTGTGCTATTTTAAGAAAATGAGGTTTAATTGAATAAATAAAAACCTAATTACAAATTAATTTAAAATTTAAGAAAAATGATTAAATTAACCTATTTTGTGTTTTTTATTTTGAGAAAGAAATAAAAATTAAATCAAAAGCAAACCCTAATTTTTTCTGATTGATTTTAATTATAAAAAAGAAAGGTTAGAATTATCCTAAATTAAATTAAACTAACATTAAATTAAATTTGATAAAAAAAAAAAAAAAAAACCTAATTCTAAATTTTTTAAATTTGATTTTATGATTTTTTTGGGAAAAAAGAAATTAATTTTGGTTAGAAAATAATTTAAACAAATTAAATAAATAAAAGGAAATAGAAAAAAGAATAAGAATGGGCCTGGTTGCTGCTTGGCAAAAGGGGGGTGTGGATCTGACTTTTAGGCCCAACAATTCTTTGGCCCCTTTGACTTTGCCAGATTCTGTGTGTACATTTGACTCCAGTGCATGGTAGACCCTCATGGGAAGGCCTTGGATCTGGCAGCCTTGATGATCTGATGGTTGTATACTGATGATGCATGGTAGACTTGTGGGGTACTAACATACCTGATTATACAAAGTAAAACAATATAAAGCAAATGTTGGGACCTGGGGATCGAACCCAGGTCCTTGAGCCTTATCACCCTGCACGCTTGCCAACTGAGCTGGCATGTTTAGTTGTGACAATAATTAACAACAAATATAATATGCTAAAACAAATGGCTAAACTCAAAAATGCACGAAATTCAAAAATGGCCATTCACCACCTGCCACGCCATCATCTTCCTTGTGGCTTCTGTCGTTTTAGATCACATACTTTTACCTACGGACACTGGGTGTAGGTACAACCCTTGTCCACTCCAAAATCCTATGCAAGCATGATAAATCACAACCAATGGTACCAATCAACTCGTTGCAACCTCATGAGCATCATGGTACCATTATCCATGCCTAATTGTTCCTGTACACAAAACCTCTAAAAACGAAACTAGAACCCTAGCCATGGCAACTTGCTGTATAGTCAATAAAAATACAATTGGATATAACCATTAGCTTGCAAACATCTCAAGGATTAAGAATATATCAATGAATCATGCTAAATATGCCAGAATTATGATATTCGAATTCAAGAAAAGAGATGAATCGTGTGGCTCTTACAGTGCGATTCTGAACGTGGGAAAGCTTGTTAATGGTTGCAATACGATACAGGGATATCCAACAAACAATTGGGATGGTTAGAATGCCTTGAAGTGATCGGAAACGTGGAAATCAGTTTGCCACTTTTCTTGAATTTTATTGAAACTTGCTTTCTCTTTTGCACGCCTCCAGCCTCCTTGTTTTTGGTCTGCACTTGTCCCTTATGTATCCAAGAATGAATTAGGGTTACAATTCTGTATCAAATCTCTCTCAATTATGATTTTTGATTCATGATTTGATCCTTATGCAAAATCTTTCCAAATCAAGCAAATCCAATCTTTTTGTGTCCAAATGAACCTTGCACGATTTGATTTTGTTTTCAGCTGTATAATGGACCTAAACATGCACAAAATCTCAAGATTTAATTAGTTTTTGATATTTTCATTATTTTATTTTGATTTTATTTGATTTAAATGAAATAAAATCAAAATAAATGACAAAAATAAAAGAATGACAAATGGAAGAGATCATGGGTCGTGGGTCACACTACAAGCTCAGTGCAAGCATAAAAGTTTGGGCCTATTTGGAAAAAAAATGCAATTTTGGACACATTTAACTTTTGGCAATTTTGCAAAAAGGGTCAACTTTGCCAATGCATAACTCCCTCAATTTTGACCCTAGAGAGGTGTTCTTGGACTTTTTAGAAAGCTTAATATGTCCTCTAAGCAACCCTTTTTGTATCATCTCAATTGAGTCTTCCATGTTCATGTATGAAGCTTTGACCTAAAATGTGTTTTTGTTGACTTTTCAAAATGACCTATAATGTCCAAATTCATATCTTCTTGTGAGTGCATATTTTGAACTTGGTAGATGAATATGGATTGTAGGGAATTACATCCTCTTCAAAATGAGATTTGGATGGGTCATTTTTGATAAAGTATGAGAAAGTTATGCTTGGTCAAAGTTGAGTTGACTTTTCCTACAAAACCCTAATTTAGCAACTTTTGGGTTTTGATGAATTGTGAGCAATCCTTGAGGAATCATGATCAACCCTTGATCAAATGATGAAGGATACTTCAAAATGAGGATGTTGACCAAAAATCTTGAAGTTTGACTGTATGTGGGCCACAGTTGACTTTTGCCCTAGCACAGTCGATTTTCAAGCCTTTGAGCAATTGACTGAGCAAACTTCCTCTGCATGGCTTGAAACTTGACATGGATGATCTTGAGAACGTATTAGGACAATGGTGAGCATTTGGGATCCTTTGGACTCAAACATCTTAATGCAAAATGAAACCCTAATTTGGGGTAGACTGCCTTAGGAGAGAGTTTGTCTGGTCAACTCTTGGACTTCCTTGAGCAATTTGAGGACCTCACTTGAAATGTATTGAGAAATATGGGAGGGAAAATTTTGGGGTACAACACCTTCACATGGGCTTCTGAACACAATAGCAGAGACAACATGGAGATCTTTGACGGGGTCTGCCCCAGCTGCTCGACCACATTGTAGTCGCTCTTCTTGATAATTTTCAGTATTTCCTCTATTTCTCATTTAGAGGCTTCCACCATGATTTTCTTAGGTGCCTCCATCCGGGCAGGCTCACCTATAATTTCCTTGCCCCGAGTCCCAGATGGCTCAGTAGCATGGGTAATAACTGAAGTAGGAACAAGAGAAATGTCAGGAGTGCTGGTTGGAGTAGCAGTTGGAATAACAGTAGGCTTGATGATAGTCTTCGGAGAAATCTCGGGAGAGAAGACCCTTCCACTTCGGGTAAGTTTACTAGTCCCGACAATATTACTGACATCAGTATCAACTTCTTCATTCTTCAGATCTTGCTTAATACCATGATAATACACATCAGCACCATAATGCCATGGGACAGCCTTATCTGAGGTGTATGGGATGGGACTAGGAACAATGATTATTAGCGGAGAAATCCTTTGAACAAGTGTAATCCTAACAGGTCTTCTCGAGGAAACCTTGGAAGGATTGGAAGAAATGGTTATAATGGCAACGTCTTCAGTGGGAACCACATGAATCATAGTCTTCTCGAACAAAATTCTTTATTATCCATCAGGTGCTGAACACCTGACTTCAACAAACAGCAACCATTAGGTATAATCGAACACATATGGCAACCTTCACCATAACCCGAAAATAAACCGACCAACAGTAAATTCTTCTTAATAATCATAAGAGGAGTGGAAATTTCTTCAACAGAAGTCACGAAAAAATCAGTGTCAACAACATTAACTCCACGACCATGTTTGGGCATGGGAGCAGTTATAACATTCGGCTTTTCTGGAGCATCGAATTCTATCTCCTTGGCATCAAGCAAATCTTTTACTTTGTTTCTTAGAGCCCAACAATCGTTTGTATCATGGCCAGGACTCTCAGAATGGTAGGCTCACCGCGCGTTGGGATTGTATCTGGGAGAGGTAGTGTTTGGATTCTTGGGAGCCTCTCTCAAGGTCGCCAAGTTGGATTTTAACAGATGAGGCAGAACTTCAGCCAAAGTCATGCTGATACGGGTAAATTGTCGTTGTGGTCTTTCCACCCTTTGCTGATTGTTGCGTTGTGGAGCAACTGCAGGTCTCGGTATCACTACAGCATTTATCGTTTGACGATGTTCAGATCTGCTTTGGCCCCTCGGGATATAGACTGCACTGGCCTCCTTCTTACCAGCAAAAGGTTTCTTTATCGAACTCGAAGAGGCATCCTTCTATATCTTACCACTCTGAATTCCTGCTTCTACTCTTTCTCCGGTCAAAATCAACTCGGTTAAACCAGATGAAGAGTTGCCAAATCAAGTGATTGAAAAATAGACCAGACAGTGTCCCTAGAAACATGTCAACCAACTCCCTATCAGACAACGGGGGTTGAACTCTTCCAGCCAAATCTCCCCATTTCTGAGCATAGTCCTTAAAACCTTCACCTGCACCCATGGACATACCCTGGAGCTGAGTACGAGTGCGAGCAAGGTCGGCGTTGTATTGATACTGCTTATAGGAAGCAGCAGCAATATCTTCCCAGTTTCGGACATTGGCTCCCTCCAACTGATAGAACCATTCAAGCTGAGTTCCTGACAAACTATCTTGAAAGAAGTGCACTCATAAATTTTTATCGGCAGTATGGGGTTAGATCTTTCAGACATAAGAGAGGAGATGGAGCTTTGGGCAGGACACCCCATCATACTTGGCGAAAACCGGAGCTTTAAACTTATGAGGGATGACCACTCCCGATACCAATCCCAATTCTCCGAAATCCAAACCAGGTATTTTTTGAATTTCCATAGCGCTCAGACGGTCTTCTAATTGCTTGTATCTATCCTCGGCAGGAGGATATTGCTCATCATCGTAATCAGTATCGTTGTCAGAAACTGCAGGGCTAGGGTGCTTTTACCTTTCCTAGTTCTCCCCATCCTTGGATGAAGAGGTCAGATCAGTTTGATGCTTCAACCTTTCTCTGAACCTTCTGCCCATATTCAGAATACCAGTCTTCTTCTTCTTCTTCTTCTTCTCTTTCAGAATAAGGGTCTTCAGATCCTCTTGCCCTTTAGCCAGACTTATGAACATCTGTTGGAATTGGGCGTTCTGCTCCTGAAGATCTTTGATGGCTTGATCGGAAGACATTTCTGCTGAAATAAACATCGAAAAAGATAAGAAATCTGTACTGGTACCTGTAATGATGTGCATGATAACGGGATGCGCATGTAATGATTTCAAAGACTTCGGAAAATTTAAATTTGCAAAAATAAACAAAATGCCTTTAAGGTTCAAAATGCCTTTAAGGCGTTACAAATAAGTAAACAAAACAAATCTAAAACTAGAAAAGAAAAATCAAAAGTCCCATGGACGCTTTCTCTTTGTGCTGATATAATCATTGAGCACTCTTTCTTCCTCGAGCTGCCTGGTGAGCTTTAAAACCTTCCTCTCTTGCTCATGGAAATGTTCCCGGTAAGTATCCTGCTCATTCCTCAGCTGAATCCAAGACCTCTGTAGCTCCCCAGGAGCAGTGGGCATGTAAGGATAGAGAACCGTGTAAGGAATGCCTTCTTCATTAGTGGGCTCCACAATCACTGGTAATACGGCCTCATAAGGCATCATAAGCTTCTGGGCACGAGCTCAGACCCATTGGAGGTAAGGCTGCATAGGAAGGGAAGTCTTCGGTCCCAATTCTTCGGGGTCAGATCTGTTTACCATGCCCCAAGCTCGTATAAACCTCCGGCGATGCTCCTTAACATCCTCCTTATAGTCAAATACAATGTCCTCGAGAAGTAACTCATGGGGACCATCTCTTCGAGCACGACCAAATTGTCGCAAGGCTAGACAAGGACTGTAAGTTATACCCCCTATGATACCAAGTAATGGGACATTAGGGTATCCCCCTTAGCGGTCAATAACAGTAGTGTCTTCCATAGCCCGGGAACACCAAAGAATATCTGTATGAGCAAGTGACATTATTCTGTACGACCAACCCAAACCTTCTTCGTTCTTCAGCACAGACTTAAGGAGGTGAGAAATAAACCACCTCGACAGCAACGACATGCAGCACATAAGAGTCCCTCTTCTCCTCATTGTACGAGTATAGAGAGCATGTAGGATATCTCCTAGCAAGGTAGGCACATAGTTGCGAGAAAGGAAAATCTTGACAGCATTCACATCTACAAGGGAGTCCGGATTAGGGAAGAGAACTAAACCATAGATAAGAAGAGCCAAGACATCTTCAAAAGCCTGAAAATCCAAATCATCCCAAAATAGTTGAGCCTGGTCTATCAGAAATTTTGCTAGAAAACCTTCGACTCTGCTTCGAGTTTCCTAATTGGATACCACATTGGCCCGTCAAATGCAAAGCTGAGGCAATGTCTTCTGGCCTAGGAACTTCTTTCATACATGTGAAGGGTACCTGTTCAAGAATGGATATGCCCAATAAATGAGAGAATTCTTCCAAGGTGGGTACCAGCTGGTAATCTGGAAAGGTGAAGCAGTGATGCTTGGGATCGAAGAACTGAAATAGTACGCTCATCATCTGTTTATCAAGATTTTAAGTAACTAGGCTGAGAAGTTGACTGTGTCTCTTAATGAAAGTAGAAGTTTCAGAAACTCTTGATGCTAGCTCTTTAAGTTGGGCAGGTATCTGCACAAAGTTGATTCGGATGGTATTTCTGCGCACGGAAGCCATGATCTGCAAAATAGAACAAAGATAAATTCCCTTGGTCTTTGAAATGGTTAGTGTAATGAAGCATGAATTCCATGTTATGATGCATGATGTCATGATAAACCACAGGTATAGCAAACACAGATATTGCAAACACAGTAAAATCACACAAAGCCCTTAGGTTTAAGGCTTGCATGAGGTCAAAGGTAATACCCTCTTGAGGTTAAGTTGATTAAACCTGTCCTAGAAAAGTAATTGGGTTCTAGAGGATCTCAATATCACTGACCATCCTTCATCGGTCATGGTTTCAGCTCACACAATCTTTTCTTGTGGCCGAAATTATTCCGAGAGTATGATCTCAATGAGTGTAGCATCGAGTATCAACCAGTTCTCAGCTCTACACCAAGGCCGGCTATCTCACTACTTTATAATGGACAAGTTAGGCAATTAAAGGTTCTAAGGTCAGTTGATCCTTAACGACACCACACAAAGGCCCCGTATTCTCCTCGTTTCTCCACAAGGGATACCGGTACCAACCAAAGTGCCACACCAACGTAGCTAATGCTTCAACCGTATCGGTCTATGTCGTACAGTTCCCTCACAGTCTATTGCTACTTACCTAAAAGGTATTCCCCAGATCCGGGTGTAGGATCTATAGTAACCCCAAACAAAAACCCTTAAAAGTAAAGCAAACAAAGCAATCAAGAGAAGCAAATATGATGAACTAGATCCTAAGGTATACCCCACTTATTAACTCCTCAGCAGAGTCGCCAGTCCTGTGATACGGTGACAGAACCGACTGTTTAATACTGGTTTGCATTTTGCGTTTTGTGTTTGCAAAATGTCGCGGTAAGCAAGAGTCGCCACCGACTTTTATTTGATCCAATCGTAAAGGAAAAAAGTACAGAAAAAATCCTTTTTCGAGATATTCTGAGTACGGGGGGTAGATTATAGAAAGGGAAGGTGTTAGCACCCTTTCTATCCATGGTTTTCCATGGGCTCTTAGGTACTTGCTCATCTTTTTAAAATTGCTTGTGTATGTGCTTTGTTTTTGAAAGATGTTTTACTTCGTGATAACCCTTGTATCAATCCTCAAAGGTGTGACGAAGTTGTTTTGAAAATTTGTTTGAAAAGTGTAAGTGCGAAAATTTTTGATTTGAGCAAGTACCTACTAGCATCTACCTACTCGAAAAAGATCGTTTCTATTCTTGTTTCATTTAGACAGCACTATCCTACTATTGAGAAATAGGTAGCACCGCCGTTGGAGTTTGTAAGGGTCGATTCGAAAGGGACGTACGTTCACTAAAGCAATATTAGGACACCTTAGTAGTAACCCTAGAGTCTTAAGATCTTTTTGAGGCAACATTTCCGAGGCAACATTTTCGAGGCAACATTTCCGGAGCAACATTCGAATGAGACATTTGATCTTTTTAGATAGGAGGGCAACCACTAAGACACCCTATGCTTAATGATCGTTTACCGAAGGCAACCAAAGTGAGAGTATACCCTAAGAGTGATATGTGTGAGTGATTTGTTTTCAGTTATTTAATCTTTGCACATTAGGGTTTTCTAACCGTATTAATTTGTCATGCATTCTTGTCATACAATCCTATTAGCATACATCTAAACAGTTTAAATATTTGCAGGAATAAAAAAATGCGAGAAAATAAATCTATGCTATTACAAGGCTTCGGGGAGGGGGATTAATTACATAGCCAAAAAACTCGGGGAAAAAGCGATAAGTTAAAGCCCTAAATTAACTATTACAAATCATGAGCAGTTAAAAAATATTTGAAAAAATAAATAACAAGTGCGTGGCGAATTAAATGCGAGATGATTAGGGTTTTGACCCTTGACTAAACCTATTGATAATTGATTAAAAAATGTTTTTGTCATGTTTTGTTATTTAAGAAAATAATGAACTAATTAAATTAAAGAAAAATCCTAAATTCTAATTAATTTTAAATTAAGAAAAATAAATTAATTCACTCTAAAAACCTATTTTTTGTATTTTTATTTATTTGTGAAAAAAATAAAGGAATTAAATCAAGAATTTAACCTAATTTGCTAATTATTTTTAATTATATAAAAAAAGTTAGAATTGCCCTAAGTTAAACTAAATTAAATTAAATTAACAAAATTAATTTTGATAAAAAAAAGAAGTCTAATTCTAATTTTTGATTTCTTGATTTTATGATTTTATGAAAAAAATAGTAATTAATTGCCAATTAAAATAAATAAAAGAAATATTAAAAGAAAAAAAATAAGAAAGAAAAATTAGAAGTGGGCCTGATGTCATTTAGCAATTCTGGGGGTATGTTGTTGAAATTCTGGGCCCAAACAAATCCCGACCCTTTTGACTTCGCCTGATCTAGTGCGTACGTTGACCTGGGGCGTATGGCGGTCCTTCAATGATGGCACGCTAGATCTTGGATGAAGATGCATTTGGTGGTTGGATCTGGATGGCATATGGTGGACACTTGAGGCCGCAGTGTGCCTGATCTCATGAAACAAAATAATATGAACAAGGGTTGGGACCTTAGGATTGAACCCAGGTCCTTATGCTCGCTCCCAATACCATGCTGCCAGCTGAGCTGCTTTATTTATTTGTATATATAATCAAACAAAATAAATATAATACAAACTGAACACTTGGTCTAAAAATGCGCGAATTTCAAATCGTCCACTCATGTACTGACACGCCTTCATCCTCTTCCCCAGGGAGTGTTGCCTTAGAGGGGACTTTTACCTACAGCCAAATTCGTCGCTATAGGCTATATGGACAGTCTTTAAGCGTGGATACAAACCTGCAAATTTCCAAAATCTACCATAGGCAATATAAATCAGTTCCAAGCATACAGATCAACTTGTTTTGATCTCACGAGTATGATGGCATCCTTCTTTTGGCCTAATTGTACCTGTATTAAGAAACCCTAAAATACAACCTCAAACCCTAGCAATGGTAACTATCAATATATGCGCTCAAACAACAATTAAACCAATTCAATACGTTGCAAACATGATAACAAACACATACATACCATTAAAACATGTTTATAATGCAAGAATCGTGATAATCGAATTTTGAAAGAGAAGCAAACTGTGACGGTCGTGCAGCGCGTTTCTGGACTGTGGAGGCTTGGTGATGCTTGCAATCGCTTCAGAGGATGGCCAGGAGTTGATTGGTGGCTTTGAATTTCCTTGAATCATCCTCTAAATTGAAAACCGATCCACACTTTTTTCTTCAAAAATTTGAGTTTGCTTGGTGACTTTCACGACCTCCGATCTCCTTTTCTTGCCTTGGCTATGTTCTGTATATGTAATGGAATACATTAGGTCAACAAAAACGAGCTGAATCTTGGTCCATTATGAAGATTTGATTTGGTCTTTATCCTTGTATGATATCTTTCTATATCAAGCCAAATCATGCCAATTTTGGTTCAATTTGTTTTGCACGTTTTGGATATGATTTGTCAGCATAATTGGACTTGATTCCACCCAAAATCTAATCACAAAACAAATCTTTGATATTTTTTGCTATTTATTTGATTTAATTTGATTTTTAAATGATAAAAATCAAAATAAAATAAATAAATAAGGAAAAAGATGTGTGGGTGCTGATTTGGATCGTGGACCATGTCATAAGCAAGATTCAATCATGAAAAACTATGCCCATTTGACAAAAAAAAAGTATTTTTGAGCACATTTGACTTTTGGCAATTTTGCAAAAATGGTAAACTTGGCCAATGCATAACTCTCTCAATTTTGACCCAAGAGAGGTATTATTGGACTTTTTAGAAAGCTTAGGATATCCCTAAGCAATCCTTTTGGTCTTATCTCAATTGAGTCTTCCGTGTTCATGTATGAAGCTTTGACCCAAAAGGTGTTTTTGTTGACTTTCCAAAATGACCTATAATGTCAAAATTCATATCTTTTTGCATATTTTGAACTTTGGAGCTGAAGATGAATTGTAGGGAATTTCATACTATTCAAAATGAGCTTTGGATGGGTCTTTTCTGATAAAGTATGAGAAAGTTATGCTTGGTCAAAGTTGAGTTGACTTTTCCTACAAAACCCTAATTTAGCAACTTTTGGGTTTTGATGAATTGTGAGCAATCCTTGAGGAATCATGATCAACCCTTGATCAAATGATGGATAATGATTCAAAATGAGGATGTTGACCAAAAATCTTGAGGTTTGACTGTATATGGGCCACAGTTGACTTTTGACCTAGCATAGTTGATTTTCAGGCAGTTGAGCAATTGACTGAGCAAACTTCCTCTGCAAGGCTTGAAACTTGACATGGGTGATCTTGAGAACATATTAGGACAATGGTGAGCATTTGAGTCCTTTGTGGTTCACACATCTTGATGAAAATAGAAACCCTAATTTGAAGTAGACTGCCTTAGGAAAGAGTTTGTCTGGTCAACTCTTGAACTTCCTTAAGCAATTTGGGGACCTCACTTAACATTTGTTGAGAAATATGGGAGGGAAAATTTTGGGGTACAACAATCATCCATAGTATTTTATTTTCTTTACTTTATGCATTTTTTATTTGCTCACTTGAGCATTTATCTTCTCTTTGCTCACTTGAGCTTCTTATTTTCTTTTGCTTGTTATAAGCCACTTAATAAAGAAGAAAAAAAACCTAGAATTGGTTCTTTAATCCTTGGACTATGATTACTATCCATTTTCATCCGATGCATGGTTCTTGTCCGGTCTTCATCTGATTATTATCTTTGTGTTTGGATCCAAGGGAAAGGATCGTCTCTTTGACTTTATGTTATTGTGAGTCTCTATATTTTTTCCCTCATATTTGTTTCCCATTAGTTAAAACCTTTAAAATCCTATTTTCAAATTTACACCCTTTTAAGCCAAAACCTCGACATTAGGTCGTTGCATTTTCAAAATTTCTCATCTCCCCGATCCTTTTTGAAAACAAGCTTTTTAACCAAAAATACAAATATTTCAAAAGGTTCCTATAGGATACTATAGATACATAGGATTTTAGTACCTTCCCTTTGTATAACCAACCCCCGAACCTTCAATCTTTTCAAATGCATTGCATTTTTCTTTACTTTTAGTATTGCACTTACTTTGCATATTTATGGGTTTTATTTTGCATTTTCCCTTTTCCCTTGGAAATAATAAAGCGCGGTGGCGACTCTTGCTTATTTGCGAGTCAAGTTAATTAATAGCTTGATCTCCGATTTTCACCGCTACAGAGTGTTCATGCAAAATTGGCGTATTATCATTTTGAAATATGAATGGTTCGATTTAGGTCGACAGATTCATGGGTCGAGCTGCATCAGTTAATGTCCCTAAATATCATGATGGTTCGGCTACCATAGCAGTATCGATCCATTTTAGAAAACCTCTTCTTTCTTTTTTCTATCAGTCCATTTTAAAAAAACCTCTTCTTTCTTTTTCTTTCGGTCCATTTTAAAAACCTCTTATTTATTCTTTCTTTGGTACAAAAAACCTATTCTTTCTCTCACAATCATATTAAGATGAGTTCCAACACAACACCTGTATATTGGAACTCCACATCTAAAAAGTTAAAAACTATATCAAATTTTAGTTTAGACAACAAGTTTTTAAAACCTAACAACTACAACAACATTAAAACAAACAACAATAATTTCAATAGATCAACTAAATAAAAATAACAACAAAAAAGAAAGATAAACACAAGATAAAAAAAGTAAGTGATTTTGACATTAGCCAGAGCATATCCAACATTTTAAGGATGGTGAGAGACTGAATTCTAATAATATGAAGTTTGGGAGGCATTAACAGAAGAAGTAGTGGCTGAAAAAGATGATGTGTTTACAAGTTGGATAGAGGGGTTGTTGGGAGGCATATGAAGGCATGAACTTGAAGTTATAGGGAAAACTGAATTGTAAGGTTGTTGTTGTTCTTTCAAATTTAAAGTGGAGCTTGGTTGTGTTGTTAAAGGTACATTTTGTAGCAGAAAATAGAAAGAAAGTTGAGATAGAAGAAAATTAAAAGAAAGTTGAGAAGGCAGAAAATAAGTTCAAATCACCACCGTTGATCAAAAAACATCCCATGATATACCCTTAAAAGACTATGTCACAAGCCTCAATATCCCTCAAAATTCATCAAATTTTATGATTATATCATCACAGTCTGATCCTCATTAACACGCATCAGATAATGCCACACAAAAGACACATGTCGGCCTATTCACACTTGATCATAACGGTTAGATTTAAAATACGTGTGTGTAGTCTAATCGAACTAAAAGCGAACTCCTCGTGAACTTGTGTTGATTTTGTTTTTAGTGAAATTGAATCGCATAAGATTGCACCAAAATATCAATTTATTGTAAGCGAGTTATTGTCACATGTACTTGTGTTTATTTTATTTTTCTAAATTTTTTAAACTTATATTTCTTATTCTATGGACCGTTCAAATAAAATAATTTAGACTATAACTCAATCACAACTATTTACAAGATAATTAAAGTTAAACAAGAAACATATATTTAATGTTGGACATAACATTGGTAGAGGGGTGTTCCTGCAAAATAGACATGTTAGCATTTTGAAATGTCAAACCAAAAAAGTTATAACAAAATTAAAATTACCTTAGATGTTTCAGTGTCAAGACTAGAGCTAACACTCTCTAGTTTGTTAGATATAAGGGTTGTTTTTTCCTTTTTGGTCTTCTTAAGGATTGGTGAAGGAATTCCTTCCATTTCTTCTTGGTCATAATTTAGGCAGTAGACTTGCCTTTAGTTACCTTTGGACTAACCTCATGAGTTTTGGTCTTCATCTTCTTTTTTGTTGACTTAGGGTTGGGGGTTTAAGAAATTTTTTTCCTCTCCTTGAAATCCATGAAGTCTATACCTTTGAAATGCTCATGGAGGTTACTGTGATGTCCAACTTCAGGTTAAAAATTCGACAATTATTAGCATGGCTGGAAGAAAAGAAATTTGGTGTGTTTACCAGAAGTGAATATGGGTAAAAGTTAAAATATGTCTCTTCTCATTTGACACGAACTTCTTCCTCTTCCTATTTTATTTTCTTATTAGAAGTAATGGTTGCTGAACTACTTTTTCTTTTTTGGCTTTGCAAAAAAAGTAGGGGTAAAATTAGAATCCCGTCAATAAAGGAAGAAAAAAGTGATTAATAGAGGATATCTCTTTTGCCTCAAGTGGTTGGTCAGACTTTTCACCATCACCAGTAATGCCTTTTCTGGCTTTTTTTAGAGCAACAAGTGCAAGAATTCAACACAGTCACATCAAAGAGGAATCAAAAGATTTAGGATTTCTTAGTCCAAAAGGCTTATGTTCCTCGCCTACAAATTCAACGGATAAAACTCGAACATGCTAAATGTTTAATTCATGTTAAAATATCCTATTAAAACATAGCATTTATCTTACTTAAATGACAGGTTTTTAACATAAAACCCTCAACTAATGAATAAAAGTGATATTGTGCAAGTCTACTTTGGTTTTGTTATCATTTGTGCAGGTTTTGGCCATTAATGAAATACCAGAAAACAGACACTTCGCTAAGCAAAAGTTGCAGCAAAAAGTTTGCTTAGCAAACATCCAGCAAAGTGAAGGCAGAAGCAGATCAACAAGTTTCTCCAACAGCGAGGAGAAGTGAAGCAGTTTGCTTAGCGAATCGAGCCTTCGCTTAGAGAAATAGGGCGGTCAAAGAAAGATGTTTTGAAAAGACTTAAGGATGAAAATAGAAACTTCGCTAAGTGATCCACACTTTGCTTAGTGAACTTTGGCGGTTTCCTGAAGACAAGTTAATTTTAAATCTTAATGAAGAAGTAAGACTTTTCTTAGAGAAGTACAGTTCGCTTAGCGAACTCAGGCGGCCAGAACTACTATAAATAAGACATAACTAAGCTCTTTGATTCATTCAGTTTTTATCAGTTTTACTATCATATATTATCATTTGTAATAGCAGTAGAATAGGAATAGAGGAAATTGTAAGGAGAAGGAGCTGGATTCACATCAAGAGTCAGAAAATCATCGTTGATGTTGGTTCAACTTAATTCTTCCATTTTGCATCAAGCTACCATGAGTAGCTAAATCCCTCTCTTGTTTGGATTGGTCATAGTTCACTAAAACAATATGTATTTACTTTGACCATGATGTTATATGCAATTTATGTTTGAATCATTATCGTTGTTATCTTTGTTTTACGATTTATTTCATGGATTGAATTGATATTGACAAATACGGTTCTAATCTCGGTCCAAGATAACAACTATTAAACTCTAAATGCTAGACATAGATTTAGATTTAATACTCACTAAAAGTATCAAATCTTAATGCTACCGTATTGTTTAATTGGTTGAGAAATCGTCAATTAAACCATAAGGTAAGAAATCTCATCAAAGTTTAGACATGAACTTTGTTTGTGTGCGATACCTGATGATTTTGAAACATTCCTAAATTGTGTATAACTGATCAGAGATATGTATATTGAATTGGTGAATGAAAACCAATTCCCAACAAGTTTATTCCTGTGAATCTTATCTTTCATTATTTTATGCATTTACTTTTCGTAACTTATCAATCAAAAAATCTTGAAACTTATGCTTAGAATTATAGAAATTGTTGAAAGGTTTTGATATCGCTCCAATCCCTGCGGATACAATAAAACAATACTTTCATTTGATTTTACTTAACATCAATTTGGCGCTGTTCTCGGGAATTGGCATTTAAGGTATTAAAACATCGCAATTGTTTCTATACTTCTAAGTTTTGTGAATTTGTTATATATTGTATATTGTGATACGGTGGGAGAACTGACTTGAGGGTTTTGCATTTTATCGCAAATGTTGCGGTTAGCAAGAGTCGCCACCGACTTTTCTTTTATCCAAAAAGTAAAGGTGAAAAAGAATAGGAAAGACCTTTAAGATTGTTTCTTGAGTTTGGGGGGTAGATTATGAAAAGGGAAGGTATTAGCACCCTTTGCATCCATGGTTTTCCATGGGCTCTTAGTTACTTGCTAGATCACTTGCTTTTTTGTTTTGAAATTGTGCTTTGTGTGGTTTTGAAAGTATTTTGTAAAAGAGGCCATTGTTTAGGCAATCTTTGTAATGATTCTCGTTCGTAAGAATGTATACAAAGATGTTTGTCTTTTTGAAAATGTTTTTCGATCTTTGTAAGATGTTTGGGAATGTGTGTGTTTGTTTTGAAAGTAGTAAGGATAGTTGTTTTGAAATGAAGCAAGCAACTAGAGGTAATCTACCTACTCAAAATGTCTTTCTTGTTCATTTTATTTTCCTTTGATATTGTTGTCTTACCATTGATTTGGTAAGCAACTCTATCTTTGGATGTAAACGGGACGGGCGTGGGTCATCGTATAACCATGATTAGCAATGTTGAAAAGTATCTTGGTATTTTTTGAGGGACTAAGATCATTTTGTAAGGCAACTTTGAATAAGGTCATCGAGGGACTATGATCTTATACTTGTTTGTTTTTGCCAAGATACTTTGTATGCATAATATGGTCATTTTTATGTAAGGCAACCAAGTGGAGTAACCCTAAGGGTGCTTGTGTGCAAGTGTATTATTTTCATGCTTGATTTTATCTTGGATTAGGGTTTTCTATTTGATTTGTTTTGATCTTGCCATTCAAACCCTAATTAATAGCATGGTATATAAAAGCGATAAATTGCGTAATTTAAAGATTACTACGCTATTACAACATTTTATGGGAGGGGGTATGTGATCGGTGGATCTGGAACTGACTGTTTAACGCTGGTTCGCGAAATGTCGCGGAAGCAAGAGTCGCCACCGTCTTTTATTTTCTCCAAATGGAAAGGACAAAAGCACAGAAAAATTCCTTAAAGAGATCGCTCTCGGTTCGGGAGGTAGGTTATAGAAAGGGAAGGTGTTAGCACCCTTTCTATCCATGGTTATCCATGGGCTCTTAGATACTTGCTCAATGTGTTTTCAAAAATGTTTGCTTGCTTTTCAATGTGGGTTTAAAAAAGTTTCTTTGAAAAATTTCAGTTCGACTCGTACGTCAGAGTGTTTGAAAAATTTGCTTTGAAAGCTTTTGAAAATGTGTTGGTGTGAAAAGATTTCAGTTTGTTTTGAAATTAGAGCAAGTACCCTTGAGAACCTACCTACCCTAAGGAATTCGTCTGTGTAAATGTCCTTTAAAGTAGTGCCATCCCACCATTGAGAGGTAGGTAGCACCACCGTTGGAGGTGTTCGGGTCAATTCGAGTTTGTAGGGACATGGTGATCACCAGAGCAATGGGAAGACACCTTAGAAGCTACCCTCATGCCAGGTTCCCGGATCATGAGGACTTACTAAGACGTCCTCTACTCGACGATCACCTTTCGAAAGGCAACAGTGAGGCGTACCCTAGGGGTGGTGTGTGCGGTTCGTGTGTCATGTTTCAATTATTTTGTCTTGTCATGTTTGTTGTGATCTACGCTTAATTTTATTTTTAGGGCCATGCATTCTTTCATGCTTTTTGTTAACAGTTATATACTTGCGAGAAAATAAATCTAAACTATTACAAATGGCGCGGGTCCACATCGCCAAAATAAACCGAACCCGATTTGACTGAAAAATAAATAAAGTGAATAAAAGTGCGAGAAATAAAATTATTACAAGGCTTTGGGACATGTACATAATTATAATAAGCGACAAAGTAAAATACGCGAAACAAAATAATTAACAACAATGGGCGTTGGACCCTTCTTGCAAAAAGATTAAATTTAATAAGGAATTAAAAAAATAAATGTTTTTGGTATTTTGTGTTTTTTAGATTTAAAAGAAAAAGAAAAATCAATTAAAATTAAAATGAAATACTAAACCCTAATTCTAATGTTTTTTAAGTTTATTGTGAAAATATTGAATTTTTGACCTAATTAAAATCTAAGTTAATTTACATGCAAGATTTAATTTATGAAAATAAATAATAATTATTATTATAAAAAGGGAAATTAAAAAAAGAATCAAAATTAACAATTAAACCTAAATTCTATATTTTTGGATTTTTGTTATTAAAAGAATTAAAATTTAAAACCTAATTAAAACTAAATTTATTTACATGTTAAATTATGAAAATTACTAATATTATGGAAAAAAACAAGGAAAGTTAAAAGGAATAAAAAGTCATTAACCTAATGCTATATTTTTGGATTTTTTTATGGAAGAAAGAATTAAAGTTAAAAAACCTAATTAGACTAAATAATTTACATATTAATTATTTACAACAAAATAAATAAAATAAATATTTTTTTATGTTTTTTATCCTTTTTCTGATTTTTTTGTGATGTTGTTATATTTTATGGCAATAATTAATTAAATTAAACAATCAAGAAAATAAAATAATAAATTAAGTGAAACACAAGAAAAATAAAAAGAATGGCAAACCAGGGGGGGTAGCCCCAAAATTGGAGGTACAGGCCTTAGCATTTCAGGCCCATTAAGCTTGAGTCCATTGACTTTTTGAATCCTGTATGATGCTTTGACTGGGGTTTATTGTGTTCCTTGATCCTACGCCTTTGATCTGAATGGGATGGACGCGTGGATGGTGGGATGATGAAGGAGTATGGTGCGTCTTAAGATCATGCCTGCATGGGAGTTGTAAATGAAAAACAATATTGAAATAGCATGAGACCTGGGGTTCGAACCCAGGTCTTGGATATTGCCAAGAGAGGTGTCTGCCAGCTGAGCTGTTTGGATTAATTGATACATTAATGATACACAATTAACAAAAAGAAAGAATCAGCGCGTTAGTAATTAAAAGCGCGAAATTTAAAATCAACGAATCAGTGAGGGACAACACATCATCTTCCTCACTTTTTCTGAAACACAAGCCTATGGAAACGGTTTTGCACGCGTTGCTGTATACCACCTACAAGAAAATAGCGATTAGATGCTGGGTGTATATAAATTGTTCGCGAATGGTGGTTTACGTCCGTCTCAATGCACTGAACTCAATGGCCATGGTCTGAAGCTTTGATTTTTCTTCTTTGCAAAAGCCCTAATTTTAAAAACCTGTAACCCTAATATTCGAAAATGGTAGAATCGCATATGGCTTATGAAAACTCAATTAAACACATCAGTTAGCTTGGAAACTTCACATTAAACAAGAATTCACAAATAAAAATGCAAAAGAATGTATGAATTATGATATAGGATTTCAAAAGTTTCTCTGTACAGGGGAGGTCCTTGCTGCCGATTCTTTGCGTTTGGATGGATGTTTGGAGTTGGAATTGCTTCAGGGAGCTCTGAGGAAGCCTTTAGAAAAAGAATTAAGGCTTAAAACTTACTCGAACCTTGATTTCAGATTTGTGTTTTTATGGGAAATTTTCAATGTTGCAATAAGCTTTTGAGCGCAGCATCTGGTGTCCAAGGCTTAGGGTTTGACTCAGTGCTTATGATGGGAGAGAATTGGCTTGCTAGCTGACCTAGATTCATGCTCATGAGAGAACTAGTCCTAGGGTTTTCACCATTTAACCAATTTTCCTTCTTTTTAGCCAAGACCAAGACTTAGTGTGCAATTTAACCCTAGACTGAGTTTTTGAGTTGGCCCATGATATATGGAAGTTGTCCAAATTCAAATGACACTATTCCATTGGTTTTTGAATTTTATTTGAATTTTTAAAGATTTAAAATGAATTAAATTATCAAAAATTAAATAAAATAGAAAAAATCAATATTTGGTCTTGAAATTAATCATGGGACACGTGTGTGGTATGACAAGGCTGAATCAAGTGGAAGAAAGTGGGCCCTTTTGTCAAAAATTGAAGTTTCAAGGATAGTTGACTTTTGCCATTTCACAAAAATTTCCCAACTTCTACAAGGCATAACTTGCTCAATTTTTAAACTTTTCACATGTTCTTGGACATTTTGGAAAGGTCTTTGAGTCCTCTAACCAATGCCTTTGGTCCCATGTCATTTTGATTTTCCAATCTCAAGTTATGGCCTTTGACTTAAAGTCCCTTTTTGTTGACTTTTGAAAATGACCTGTAATGTTGAAATTGATAACTTTTTGTGAGAGCATTTCTTGGACTTGAAGTATGAAGATGAGTTGTAGGAAATGTCTTTCTCTTCAAGATGAGCTTTGGGTGGAATTTTTCTGATAATCCATGTGAAAGTTATGCCCTGGTCAATTTCAGTTGACTTTTTCAGCTGTCCAAATATAGCAACTTTTGCATCTTTAATGATTTCTGAGCCAAATTTTGAGAATCATGATCAAGCATTGATCAAATGATGTTTGTGGCTTCAAAATGATATGTTGACCAAAAATTTGAACTTTTGACTGTCAAATGACCATTTTGCCCCTACAGTTGACTGTAGTGCAATTTAGGGTTTTGACTGTGCAATTTTGAGCTGAATGCCTTGAAACTTGATATGAGGATGCTTGACCATGTTTGTAAGCATATGAGACTTGATTGAGCCTTTGAAAACTACCTTTTCTTGGTCAGAACACAAACCCTAGTTTTGACTGTATGGGAGACTGTTGCACTGCACAACCCTTGGGGAATTTTGTAGCTTGGCTTGGCAATTTCTCGAGGAATATGGGAGGGCAAATTTTGGGGTATAACAGTTGCCCCTGTTCAATCTTCTTAGACCTGAGGATGCAGATTGGCTGACGTGCCTTTCGTAATCCGAGGGTAAAAGATGATTGGACACTAGAGTGCCTAGAAATTTGCGCTCACATAGTGGCAGTGTGGTGGGAATGGGCTTATAGATGCCATTTAGAGATTGATCGCGTAAGAGATTCCTTAGCGAGAACCTGCATACCTGCAAAAGAAAAAATGAGTACCTGACACGTTGCAGGAGCTGATTTTAGATGCTTGGTATAGATGTGTCCTGACTGGTTACAGGAGCTGAGTCTGGAGCTTCAAACGCTGATGAATGAACCAGGGATGGTTACTGCCTCAGCATGGATGGTAAGAGAACCTTGGGCGATTTTAACTTCAACAACGCTCGTTGAGAAAAATCTTGGGTGTCTTCTACTGGAATAAGAATCAGGGAGATCTTAGGGTCGATCTGACTGAACCAGAGGAGGCCTTTGACTGGATAAGCATCAGGAAAATCTTAGGGTCGATTTAACTGAACCGGTCTAGGTCTTGAAATATCTTCAACTGGATAAGCATCAGGGAGATCTTAGGGTCGATCTGACTGAACCAAGAGAAGGCCTTTGACTGGATAAGCATCAGGAAAATCTTGGGACGATTTAACTGAACCGGTCTAGGTCTTGAAATGTCTTCAACTGGATAAGCATCAGGGAGATCTTAGGGTCGATCTGACTGAACCAGAGAAGGCCTTTGACTGGATAAGCATCAGGAAAATCTTGGGACGATTTAACTGAACCGGTCTAGGTCTTGAAATGTAGCTTGAGAACTTAACTGGATCTTTCCTGAAAGGTAAAAGTCAGTCATATGCAATGCATGATATGGATCAAGCAATGATGTTCTCAACATAAATGAGATTTGTAAGATATGATGTGTACATGCATGCTATAATGATGTATGTGATGTTTCATGTATATTTTTGTCTAGGAAAGTGAATCCTTGACGGGTGCCGGGAAGTCGTATCCTGGGCTGATGTCGAAGAATAGATTTTGCTTCCGCTGGGGATGATAACTGCAAGGATACCGGTAGGAGAAGATGACTCCGTTGCGGAATAAACTTGGCGAATGGAAGATTCTGCGGGGAGAAAAGATATTCTAGCGATCATGCTGGGAAGCAATACTCTGTGGGGATAGAGATGCTTTGCTGAGTGTTGATAGCAGTAATTTGCTGAGGATGTCTTTGTTGTTGGAAGTGTTAATGGACTTCGATGGGGATAGGAAAGAACTATGTTGACGATGACCTTTCCGTGGCTTTTGGCTGAGGATAACCCAGTTATATCCTGTTAAGGAAATAACTCTTTGAATAAAGCCGGACGACGCGTTCGTGCTCTGCGAGGGGATAAGCTTCCAGAATCTACTGGGGATAAGCTTACTGCTTGGAGAGATGAATTCCAATTTTCCTGGGGAAACTGGATTGGACTCTTCTGGGGAGTTTTGGAATGTAATTTTATAAGTTGAAAGGGGGAACCTATGTAGGGTTGCATGCTGATGAGTTTGTGTAAAACTGTATCTGAAATGGAGAAGGAACCTGGGTAGGGTTACTTTGATGATGAGTTCGTGTAAAACTTCGTTTTTTTGGAAAGGGAGAACCTGTGTAGGGTTTCTGGGTGACGAGTCCATGTAAAACTGCATCTTGAAGAGAGGGAACCGATGTAGGGTTGCTTGGTGAGGTAAGTTCATGTAAAACTTCTTGATGAACCGGGGTGAGGTTATCTTGAGCTAAATCCATGTAAGACTTCTGGGGGGAACCAGGGTTAGGTTGCCGCAGGATAAGTTCGTGTAAAACTTCTTGACGAACCGAGGTAAGGTCATCTTGAGATAGGTCTATGTGAGACTCTTGGAGGAACCGGGGTTAGGTTACGGCAGGATAAGTTTGTGTAAAACTTCTTGATGAACCGGGGTTAGGTCATCTTGAGATAGGTCCATGTGAGACTCTTGGAGGAACCGGGGTTAGGTTACGGCAGGATAAGTTTGTGTAAAACTTCTTGATGAACCGGGGTTAGGTCATCTTGAGATAGGTCCATGTAAGACTTCTGGAGGAACCGGGGTTAGGTCACTTCGGGATAAGTTCGTGTAAAACTTCTTGACGAACCGGGGTAAGGTTACTTGTGATAAATCCATGTAAGATTTCTGGAGGAACCGGGGTAAGGTTACTTGGATAAGTTTGTGTAAAAACTTCTTGACGAACCGGGGTAAGGTTACTTGTGATAAATCCATGTAAGATTTCTGGAGGAACCGGGGTAAGGTTACTTGGATAAGTTTGTGTAAAAACTTCTTGACGAACCGGGGTAAGGTTACTTGTGATAAATCCATGTAAGATTTCTGGAGGAACCGGGGTAAGGTTACTTGGATAAGTTTGTGTAAAAACTTCTTGACGAACCGGGGTAAGGTTACTTGTGATAAATCCATGTAAGATTTCTGGAGGAACCGGGGTAAGGTTACTTGGATAAGTTTGTGTAAAAACTTCTGGAGGAACCGGGGTAAGGTTGCTTCGGGATAAGTTTGTGTAAAACTTCTTGATGAACCGGGGTTAGGTCATCTTATGGAGGAGGAGTCTGTGTATGACTTTGTCTGAAGGTTGAGCAGAAACCGGTGTTGGGTTGCATGATTTTGATTAAGTGGATAATTGTCCTGTTTGGTCTCGGACGTTAGCCCACGATCTGGAATTTGTAAAGGTAGATGGTAATCATTTTTATGTTGATCTGTCCTTTGTAATTTGGTTGACAGAGCAATTGGATCGCCTGGATAGCTCATTATTGCCCCTGCTTCGGAGGTGAGGGAAGAGGATACCTGTGCGGGTGATCGACAAATCTTCGGGTGGGCAAGTGACGAGATACCGGAACATAGTCGTACGCTTCGATCCCTAACTTTTGCCTGGACCGCCCTTTCGGGTTTTCAGTCCACCGGGATACCCATTTTTGCCCAAGCCGCCTTTTCAGGTTTTCGACTTGCCGGGTGTACATGTTTTTCGTTTCATCCCTTCATTTTGCCCGAACCCTTTTAGTTCGCCGGGAAGCCCTTATTTTTGCCTAGGTATGTCAACCTAGCGGGTCTTTGATTATGCGCAGTATTTTTTTCGACTATGTCCACGCTCTCAGAATGTAGGGAGTTGCCCCTGTTGGAAGTATTTTGCCATGCCCCAGATAATGAGCAATGTGCCCCTTGATTGGAGGTTCTTCTGTTCATAAGGTGTTCATCGTGCGAATTTCCCTGCTTGTTCAAACAAGTAGTCATATGCAAACAAGGTTATTTTAAGAATGCAAAAGTCTATGTCTGTCTTGAATTTTGAAAATGCATTTTTTGTAATACAGTGCGATGTCAACTCAATATTTTACAGCAAACCTTCAGGAGTCAGGATACCTTCGTAACAGTATGCTTTCGAACTAACCCATGCTTCAGCTAGGACTTTTAAGAGTTATATCGTGGCCTGGTTCACGGTTTAAGAAACAAAGGATAAAGGCTCAAATTATTTGTACCCACCCGCTCTTCGTGATGTTCTCCAAACCTAAACTCAGTTGATCGTGCGTTAGACCTTGTTTGAGTCTTTGCTCTGATTTTCCGGTGATGATTCGGATATTGAACGTTTATTTGAATAGGCAATCATCCCCTTTTTTGCTGAGGGTTTGTGAGACCTCTTTTTTTTTTTTTGATTTAGTTATCCCTTTCTTTTTTTTTTGCCTGAACTGTTTCCTTTTTGGGATTACAGTCAGCGGGATGCCCCAGTTTGGTAAGTCTTCTTTATTGGTTTTGACTTTTTGGGCTTTTCATTCATGAATTTTTTTTGATAATGACTGCCTGTCCTTATGATTGTTCGGAACCATCACTGTCTTTTGTTTTTGAAAAACTCATTTAGTGACATTCATTGTGCACTTGGATCGACTGAGAGAACTACCCTGCCCCAGGTTATGATTAAGGGTTTTGATTTTCGAAAATACAAACTCCTACTTCTTTGGCTCTGATGGGTTGACGAGGGATTATCATCCTTATAACTCCAGTGTTTAGGAATTGAAACAATGCCTGTACCTCATCAGCGGGGTCTGTTCAAAAGCATACTGTAAATTGTGGTATTGTTTTCGTCATCCTCCCTCAAGAGGTTTAGAACTTTCAATTAAGAATTGACCATCGCAAAAAATATGAAAGCAATTTTAAGCATAGTAAACATAATTAATTTAAGACAGACATGTGTAATGCATTCATGAAATAAAAGAGTTTAACACAATAATTGTTTATCTGAACAAGAAAAGGAAAAATACAACTTGAAATCAAATGAACAAAAATTTAGCCATGCTTTGGCAATGGAGCGGTGATCACGTTGGGAGTCTCTGCAGGCTCGAACTCGATCTCTTTGGCATCGATCATGTTCTGAATTTTGTACTTCAGTGCCCAACAGTCCTCAGTATCGTGCCCCGGGCTATCAGAATGATAGGCACACCTTGCTTCTGGATTGTAGCTAGGAGAGGAGGTCTTAGGATTGGCAGGAGGGTTGATTACTGCAATCAGGTTCATCTTCACCATATGCTGCAATGCTTGTGACCAAGGCATGTTAATGTTGGTGAATTGCCTTTTAGGCCCTTCCGGCCTTTGCTGGTTTCCCCTTTGTGGTTGACGGCGTGGTGCAGAACCAGAGATCATGACTGCCCCTGCATGTTGATCACGGCGACTCTTTTGACTGTATACAGCATTGGATTCCTTCTTTCCCGTGTAAGGTTTTTTATGAATATCAGAAGGTGTGGCCTCTTGAATCTTCCCCGACTTGATACCAGCTTCAATTCTTTCGCCAGTCAGGATGAGGTCGGTAAATCCAGCAGATGAGTTACCAATGAGGTGATTGAAGAATGGCCCGGATAGGGTCCCCAAGAACATATCAACGAGTTCCCGGTCAGTTAACGGAGGTTGCACCCTTCCAGCAAGGTCTCTCCATCTTTGTGCGTACTCCTTGAAACCTTCACTTGACCCCAACGACATACCCTGGAGTTGGGTACGTGTGGGAGCAAGGTCGGCATTGTACTGGTACTGCTTATAGAAAGCAGTCGCCAACTCCTCCCAGTTACGAACTTTGGTCCCATCCAGTTGATAGAACCATTCGAGGTGAGTCCCTGAAAGACTTTCCTGGAAGAAGTGGATCCACAAGTTCTTGTCTGCTGAGTATGGTTGGATTTTCCGAACATAAGACCTGAGATGCAGCTTGGGACAAGACGCCCCGTCATACTTGGTAAAGGATGGTGCCTTGAACTTCCGAGGAATAATCACACCAGTTGACAAACCCAGATCTCCAAAATCCAGCCCAGGTACCTGTTGGATCTCCATAGCATTCAGCCTATCCTCCAACTGTTTGTACTTGTCCTCAGCCGGAGGGTACTGTTCGTCGTTGAAATCTGTCTCGCTGTCGGAGACCACTGGACTAGGCACCTCTCTCTCATGATGACTGCTTTCCCTCACAGATGGGGTTGTCCCCTCAGTTTCCTCCTGCGGTGTATTCCCAGATCTGCGTCTAGGGCTGAACAGAACAATCCTCTTCTTCTTCTTGTCCTTCTTCAAAAGCAAAGCCTTCAGATCTTGTTGACCCTGAGCCAAGCCTTTGATCAGCTCCTGAAATTGGGCGTTCTGCGCCTGAAATTGGGCGTTCTGCGCCTGAAGAGCCTTGATAGATGCCTCGGTTGATGATTCAGGATTCATGACGAGACTGCTGAAATAAACAGCGAAGAAGGTAAGCAACCTGCAGAGAAAGGGTACCTGTTATGCAATGATATGTATGACATGCATGCAATGATTTCAAGGACCTCGTGGGGTAAACAGAGAAACTTGTTAGAGTTGGAAACTGGCAAATTTGATTGAAAGTACTTCATGTTGTTGAGAGTCCTTCGTCACGGGTCAAAGGCTTACCATATCCAGTGGGTCATAGCCCCTGACAACCTTGGCTAGAGGAAAATAAATCCTCCTTGCCCCTTGCTGGGATAGTTGGTTCATCATGACCTGCATCACAAGCCCTTGAGATCCTTGAAATGGGTTATGATGTATGCAATGGTATGATGTCATGCTATGCATGGGGTGATGTAGGTAAACCATGTTATGAGTCCCAATTAAGGACTATAAACAAAACCTGCAAGAACTCAAGGGTTAGATAACGAGCATGCAATAGTCAAGTACGAAGGCACACAAGTCACACAAAAGAGCCCTTAGAGTTTAGGCCAGCATGGGGTCTGGGTAGTACCATCTTGAAGTTGGTGGGTTCAACCTGTCCTAATCAAAGTAACCGGGTTCTAAGGTTCCCAATATCACGGGATTGCTTTCATTGTTCATCGTTTCGATTTAGCCACTGAACTGGCGACCGAAATATTCCAGGAAAGCAACCCTCAATTGAGTGTAGTATCGAGTATCAACCAACCTCGGACTGCACCAAAGTCAGTTATCTCACTACCCTAAAGAGGCCAAGATGGTTCAATTAAGGTTCCTAAGGTCTGTTGATGCTTCATGACACCACATGGAGGCCCCGTACTCTCCTTGACTGAACTCAAGGGTTACCGGTACACACCAAAGTGCCACATCAACGTAGCAGACTGTTTCAACCATGTCGGTATACCCCGCACAGTTCCCTCACATCCTTGTTGCTACTTTCTAAGAAGGTATTCCCCAGATCCGGGTTAGGATCTATAGAACTCCCAAGCAACCCACAATAATAAAGCAAGCAAAGAAGACAATTGAAAACATAGTTATGACCTAGCCCTAAGGTATACCTCACTTTAAGTTTTTGTCCCCAGCAGAGTCGCCAGTTCTGTGATCGGTGGATCTGGAACTGACTGTTTAACGCTGGTTCGCGAAATGTCGCGGAAGCAAGAGTCGCCACCGTCTTTTATTTTCTCCAAATGGAAAGGACAAAAGCACAGAAAAATTCCTTAAAGAGATCGCTCTCGGTTCGGGAGGTAGGTTATAGAAAGGGAAGGTGTTAGCACCCTTTCTATCCATGGTTATCCATGGGCTCTTAGATACTTGCTCAATGTGTTTTCAAAAATGTTTGCTTGCTTTTCAATGTGGGTTTAAAAAAGTTTCTTTGAAAAATTTCAGTTCGACTCGTACGTCAGAGTGTTTGAAAAATTTGCTTTGAAAGCTTTTGAAAATGTGTTGGTGTGAAAAGATTTCAGTTTGTTTTGAAATTAGAGCAAGTACCCTTGAGAACCTACCTACCCTAAGGAATTCGTCTGTGTAAATGTCCTTTAAAGTAGTGCCATCCCACCATTGAGAGGTAGGTAGCACCACCGTTGGAGGTGTTCGGGTCAATTCGAGTTTGTAGGGACATGGTGATCACCAGAGCAATGGGAAGACACCTTAGAAGCTACCCTCATGCCAGGTTCCCGGATCATGAGGACTTACTAAGACGTCCTCTACTCGACGATCACCTTTCGAAAGGCAACAGTGAGGCGTACCCTAGGGGTGGTGTGTGCGGTTCGTGTGTCATGTTTCAATTATTTTGTCTTGTCATGTTTGTTGTGATCTACGCTTAATTTTATTTTTAGGGCCATGCATTCTTTCATGCTTTTTGTTAACAGTTATATACTTGCGAGAAAATAAATCTAAACTATTACAAATGGCGCGGGTCCACATCGCCAAAATAAACCGAACCCGATTTGACTGAAAAATAAATAAAGTGAATAAAAGTGCGAGAAATAAAATTATTACAAGGCTTTGGGACATGTACATAATTATAATAAGCGACAAAGTAAAATACGCGAAACAAAATAATTAACAACAATGGGCGTTGGACCTTTCTTGCAAAAAGATTAAATTTAATAAGGAATTAAAAAAATAAATGTTTTTGGTATTTTGTGTTTTTTAGATTTAAAAGAAAAAGAAAAATCAATTAAAATTAAAATGAAATACTAAACCCTAATTCTAATGTTTTTTAAGTTTATTGTGAAAATATTGAATTTTTGACCTAATTAAAATCTAAGTTAATTTACATGCAAGATTTAATTTATGAAAATAAATAATAATTATTATTATAAAAAGGGAAATTAAAAAAAGAATCAAAATTAACAATTAAACCTAAATTCTATATTTTTGGATTTTTGTTATTAAAAGAATTAAAATTTAAAACCTAATTAAAACTAAATTTATTTACATGTTAAATTATGAAAATTACTAATATTATGGCAAAAAACAAGGAAAGTTAAAAGGAATAAAAAGTCATTAACCTAATGCTATATTTTTGGATTTTTTTATGGAAGAAAGAATTAAAGTTAAAAAACCTAATTAGACTAAATAATTTACATATTAATTATTTACAACAAAATAAATAAAATAAATATTTTTTATGTTTTTTATCCTTTTTCTGATTTTTTTGTGATGTTGTTATATTTTATGGCAATAATTAATTAAATTAAACAATCAAGAAAATAAAATAATAAATTAAGTGAAACACAAGAAAAATAAAAAGAATGGCAAACCAGGGGGGGGGGGGTAGCCCCAAAATTGGAGGTACAGGCCTTAGCATTTCAGGCCCATTAAGCTTGAGTCCATTGACTTTTTGAATCCTGTATGATGCTTTGACTGGGGTTTATTGTGTTCCTTGATCCTACGCCTTTGATCTGAATGGGATGGACGCGTGGATGGTGGGATGATGAAGGAGTATGGTGCGTCTTAAGATCATGCCTGCATGGGAATTGTAAATGAAAAACAATATTGAAATAGCATGAGACCTGGGGTTCGAACCCAGGTCTTGGATATTGCCAAGAGAGGTGTCTGCCAGCTGAGCTGTTTGGATTAATTGATACATTAATGATACACAATTAACAAAAAGAAAGAATCAGCGCGTTAGTAATTAAAAGCGCGAAATTTAAAATCAACGAATCAGTGAGGGACAACACATCATCTTCCTCACTTTTTCTGAAACACAAGCCTATGGAAACGGTTTTGCACGCGTTGCTGTATACCACCTACAAGAAAATAGCGATTAGATGCTGAGTGTATATAAATTGTTCGCGAATGGTGGTTTACGTCCGTCTCAATGCACTGAACTCAATGGCCATGGTCTGAAGCTTTGATTTTTCTTCTTTGCAAAAGCCCTAATTTTAAAAACCTGTAACCCTAATATTCGAAAATGGTAGAATCGCATATGGCTTATGAAAACTCAATTAAACACATCAGTTAGCTTGGAAACTTCACATTAAACAAGAATTCACAAATAAAAATGCAAAAGAATGTATGAATTATGATATAGGATTTCAAAAGTTTCTCTGTACAGGGGAGGTCCTTGCTGCCGATTCTTTGCGTTTGGATGGATGTTTGGAGTTGGAATTGCTTCAGGGAGCTCTGAGGAAGCCTTTAGAAAAAGAATTAAGGCTTAAAACTTACTCGAACCTTGATTTCAGATTTGTGTTTTTATGGGAAATTTTCAATGTTGCAATAAGCTTTTGAGCGCAGCATCTGGTGTCCAAGGCTTAGGGTTTGACTCAGTGCTTATGATGGGAGAGAATTGGCTTGCTAGCTGACCTAGATTCATGCTCATGAGAGAACTAGTCCTAGGGTTTTCACCATTTAACCAATTTTCCTTCTTTTTAGCCAAGACCAAGACTTAGTGTGCAATTTAACCCTAGACTGAGTTTTTGAGTTGGCCCATGATATATGGAAGTTGTCCAAATTCAAATGACACTATTCCATTGGTTTTTGAATTTTATTTGAATTTTTAAAGATTTAAAATGAATTAAATTATCAAAAATTAAATAAAATAGAAAAATCAATATTTGGTCTTGAAATTAATCATGGGACACGTGTGTGGTATGACAAGGCTGAATCAAGTGGAAGAAAGTGGGCCCTTTTGTCAAAAATTGAAGTTTCAAGGATAGTTGACTTTTGCCATTTCACAAAAATTTCCCAACTTCTACAAGGCATAACTTGCTCAATTTTTAAGCTTTTCACATGTTCTTGGACATTTTGGAAAGGTATTTGAGTCCTATAACCAATGCCTTTGGTCCCATGTCATTTTGATTTTCCAATCTCAAGTTATGGCCTTTGACTTAAAGTCCCTTTTTGTTGACTTTTGAAAATGACCTGTAATGTTGAAATTGATAACTTTTTGTGAGAGCATTTCTTGGACTTGAAGTATGAAGATGAGTTGTAGGAAATGTCTTTCTCTTCAAGATGAGCTCTGGGTGGAATTTTTCTGATAATCCATGTGAAAGTTATGCCCTGGTCAATTTCAGTTGACTTTTTCAGCTGTCCAAATATAGCAACTTTTGCATCTTTAATGATTTCTGAGCCAAATTTTGAGAATCATGATCAAGCATTGATCAAATGATGTTTGTGGCTTCAAAATGATATGTTGACCAAAAATTTGAACTTTTGACTGTCAAATGACCATTTTGCCCCTACAGTTGACTGTAGTACAATTTAGGGTTTTGACTGTGCAATTTTGAGCTGAATGCCTTGAAACTTGATATGAGGATGCTTGACCATGTTTGTAAGCATATGAGACTTGATTGAGCCTTTGAAAACTACCTTTTCTTGGTCAGAACACAAACCCTAGTTTTGACTGTATGGGAGACTGTTGCACTGCACAACCCTTGGGGAATTTTGTAGCTTGGCTTGGCAATTTCTCGAGGAATATGGGAGGGCAAATTTTGGGGTATAACAGGGTATACAAATTATGAATGGGGATTTGCAATAATGTAAATCTAATTAAGCTATTACAACCAAATCGAATTTGTACGAAAATTTGAATAAATAATATATAATATAAATATGCAATGGTATGTATACAAGAAAAAGATTTTTGTTTTGTTTTTCATATAAAGAAGAGTTTTGAATTAAACCTAATAATATTAAAAAAAAGGAAATTATTTCTTGAAAAGTGGTTAACCCTAATTTCTAACTTAAGAAAATAAAGTTCTTTAAGTATTATTTTTGTGTATTTTTTGTCTTAAAATAATAAATATTATTTATGAAAATATTTAGTCTTTTTATATGTCAAAATAAATATTTACAAGTATGAAGAAAAAGGGATAAAAATATACCTAAGACTATTTTATTTTACAATTTTATTTAAGAAAAATAGTTAGTATATAATTTAATAAAAATATTTTTTATGTGAAAATAAATAAAATGCAATATTTGTCATGTCTTATATTTTTTTAATGATTTTTTTATGCAAAAGAAAAATATTTAATGAAATAAACAAAAATAAAATAAATGAATGAAAATAAATTGGGCCAGGGGTGTCTTGAGTAATTAGGAGGTAACTTTAGGAAAAAAACAAGCCAAGATGAACAAAAGCCCAGCGCTGCAAATATGAGAAAAATGGAAAAAATGCGAAAATATGCAAAAGGCAGGCACCAAGGCTCGAACCCATGACCTTGGCATTCTCAGCGCGCTGCCTTGCCACTGGAGTGGCTGTACATCCGTTAGTTCATATGAAATATAAACACATAACACATAACGCCTCCTTTCCCTGTACTTCATCTTCTTCCTCAAGCTAGCCAGACCAATCATATCTCTCTCATTTCTCCATGAAAATGGAAACTTCAAACATGAAAATGGTAGTACTTTTTTCCATGATTTCAACCATGTAACTCATGCAAACTATCATTCAAAGATCAAAGCTAATTTCAATGGCCCTAATTTTAAACCTAATTTTTACAGAAATTTGAAATCTAAAATTTTATATACACAATGAACATAAATGAAATCTATGCACATGGTTGGCTTTAGCACAATAATATTTACATTTTTCCTTCACAAATCGAGACCAATGGATGTCTGTATAAAGAGATAGAAGTTAGAGCTCTTACCTTCTTCAGATGAGATCGTGAATGGAGTTTGAGTGATTTTTATGAAGGCCTGAAGATCCCTTTAGCTTGCCTGAACCTCCCTGAGTATGTTCCAATCTTTACCTTGTCTTGAAAGTGCCTGAATCTCCCTATCTAAGTCAACCTGCAAGCTTGAAAAACAAAAATGGAAGATGGAGAAGGAGGAGTTACAATGAAGGGGTGATGGTCTGGAACACTTAGATATGAGGTAGGTTAAGTATTTGAGTGATTAGAACTTGAAACGCACAAGTAGATTTTTGGATTGATATGCTTGGTCTCAAACTGCAAATTATGACAGGTTTTTTGGTTATAGGGAGTTTTAGAGAGTTTCTGGCCTTGAGAAATCATGTGTTAGGTTGCAATGTCTTTGTGTATAAGTATAGAGAAGGTTTCAAGCCAGCTCCACAACAAATTTCTCAATTGTAGGCTTTTTGCTCTATTGTTTATCCTTTAAGAAAAGTGAGGAGACAACTCTCTACATGCTTGTACAGGCCTGCTTGGAGTTGGTACAAGTACTGGACAATTTGCTTTTAGTTTATAAGACTTGTGCGTGTAGAGAGAACAGGTGCAAAGCTCAAGAAGTGAAAAGTTGCAAAAGTTATGCTTTACTAAAATGGCAATGGCAACTTTGTGCCATTTATGGAATTAAAGCTTGGACAAAGACTCTTATGCTTGGATTAAGGATTTATCAACTGTGTAAGCATTAAATTATGAAGTGAGAAACAAGTTTGAGACCTGTAAAGCAAGGATTAGGCAGCATAGGTTCATATTTGAATTTTGTTCTTCATGGAATGGCTTGAAATCAAAGTGAGAAGATGCCAACTTCATCTCTTCGATTCTCCCTACTCAAAAATGATCTCAAGGAGTTCTTGGACATTTTGTAAAGCTTGCAATGTGATATATAACTCATATTTGAAATGCATTTCAATATTCCTCTTGGAACTAGGTGAAAAGTTGCCATGAAGTTAGGTCAAAAACCTGCCTAAATTAGGGCAAAATTTCACTAAGTTATTTTAGTTCATGGGCATGTATTCACAAAATTATATCGTGAGATCTAAACATCTTTAGGAGAAAATATGTGAAGAAAAGTTATATATTTCATGGAGATCTACAACTTTCATGTTGGAAACTTTCTTTGAATTATCTTGTATCATGGTGGAAAATTGGCTTAAAGTTGAGAAAAAATAAGAAATTTTCTATACTTAGAAAAATTTCTAAGTTAAGAAAATTTCATATTTCAAAACCAAATCTTCAATCTTTGATTTCTTGATGAACAAGTTTCACATTTTGACATTTTTTGATGAATTGTGATCCTTGGCATTTGATTTTGACCAAAAAGTAAAAGTTTGACTTTTCAGTATACAATTGACTTTTGATCAGTTGACTGCAAATTTCATCTGTCAATCCAATGGATTTGCAATGTCTTGAACCATGTAATTAGGTAATGATGATTCAATTGAGACCTTGGAATCATGCTTCAAACTAATTTGTCATTTGCTAGGTCAAAAATTAGAAATTGCCCTTTTCTCAGTCAAAACCCTAATTTTGACCATTTTGCCCTTTTGATGATTTGATCAAATTTCTTGAGGAAATGTGGTCCAAACTTGATCAAATGATACATATGAGTCTAAAATGTTGATGTGGATAAAAAATTATGAAGTTTGACGTTAAATTGGCCATGGTTGACTTTTTCCCCAATACAACTGGTTTTTAGGTCAACTGTCCAATTGACTGATCAAAAATGTGATTCAAGGCTTGAAACTTGACATGAGTAATATTAAGGGTCCATATTGATACTTGAAAGTCATATGAAACATTGATAGTCCAAAAATCTTTGTGCAATTCCAAACCCTAAGTTTGGGTTATCAGTGCATGAAGAGATGTCTTGAGTTGGTCAAATCCTAATCCAATCTTGAGTCAAAGAGATCTTGTGAGAAAAGTCTTGATAAATGAGAGGGAAAAATTTGGGGTACAGCAGCTGCCCCTGTTTAATCTTCTTAAACCTGAAGAGTTCGATTGGCGAGTTTTGATGTTCGTGACTCGAAGGTGAAAGAATGATTGGACACTAGAGTGCCCATAAATTTGCACTCAATGATGTGATGATAGAAGGAATGGGCTTACAAATGCCATTTGGAGAGGTGATAGAATCTTGTCGGAGATGGGCTTGTAGATGCCATCGAATAATGTTTGTTGAATTGTAAGTTGTAAGCTGAAAGAATAAGTATCAAAATGGTGTCCGTGTCTGGAGCGTATCTGAACTGTATCTGAAAGGTTGTATCTGAACGAATATCAGAATGGCATCCATGTCTGGAGCATATCCATACTGTATCTAAAAGTTGAATCTGAATGAGTATCCAAATGGCATCCGTGTCTGGAGCGTATCCGTACTGTATCTAAAAGTTAAATTTAAATGAGTATCAGAATGGCATCCGTGTCTGGAGCGTATCTGTATTGTATCTGAAAGTTGAATCTGAATGAGTATCAGAATGGCATCCGTGTCTGGAGTGTATCTGTACTGTATCTGAAAGTTGAATCTGAATGAGTATCAGAATGGCATCCGTATCTGGAGCGTATCCATACTGTATCTGAAAGTTGAATCTGAATGAGTATCAGAATGGCATCTGTGCCTAGAGCGTATCTGTATTGTATCTAAAAGTTGAATCTGAATGAGTATCAGAATGGCATTCGTGTCTGAAGCGTATCTGTACTGTATCTAAAAGTTGAATCTGAATGAGTATCAGAATGGCATCCGTTTCTAGAGTGTATATGTACTGTATCTGAAAGTTGAATCTGAATAAGTATCTGAATGGCATCCGTGTCTGGAGCGTATCCGTACTGTATCTAAAAGTTGAATCTGAATGAGTATCAGAATGACATCCATCTGGAGCGTATCCGTACTATATCTGAAAGTTGAATCTGAATGAGTATCAAAATGGCATCCGTGTCTGGAGCGTATCCGTACTGTATCTGAAAGTTGAATCTGAATGAGTATCAGAATGGCATCCGTGTCTGGAGCGTATCCGTACTGTATCTGAAAGTTGAATCTGAATGAGTATCAGAATGGCATCCGTGTCTGGAGCATATCCGTATTGTATCTGAAAGTTAAATCTGAATGAGTATCAGAATGGCATCCGTGTTTGGAGCGTATCTGTACTGTATCTGAAAGTTGAATCTGAATGAGTATCAGAATGGCATCCGCGTCTGGAGCATATCTGAACTGTATCATGATTTCATATTGTTAATGGTAGCTATTAATATTATCCTGAAAAGGGTAAAATGTTAGCTGAAATACAAAGTTATGTTTGCATGAAATGTATGATGCAATGTATTTGCTTCATTAATCTTTATGATATATGGATGCCATGTATGCACATGTGAGCTGATTTGTTGTATTGATGTCCGTTTGAGGAAAATAAATTCTTGAATGCTACTGAGGATATGTTGAATTTTTATGTCTTGAACTTGAAGTACTGATGAACTCTTGTTGAGAGAAGTAAATTTCATTGTGAGGGCAATGCCATGTACTGCTCGTAAGATCTGGTTGGGGAATCCTGAGAAATTTTACAATTTCTACTGGGGATTAATAATTTGAAATTTTGTTCCACTGGGGATTTAAATGACGTACTGTAGGGGATCACTCATGGAATAGCCTAGAGACATTTTCCTATTCTTCCAACTTATCAGTAATTGTCTTCCTCATTTTGTTTATTTGTAAACAACAATCATGTTCAAATGCATATGTTCATCAATGAATCATTGGACGTTTTTGCAAACAAAACACAAGCGTAAAGAAAAAGACAAATAGTTTTTGTACTTTTAAAGGGACATATTTGTATGGACTTTGAATAAGTATTTTTGTACAAATGGAACAAACATTCTAGTAAGAAAATGTTGTCGTAAAAAAAGAAAATTTTGATACAAAGAAAGATATCTATGTGTAATAATCCCATGGGGTTCCCATTCTGCTATAGCCTTCATATCTCCGAATATCTTGTCTATTTGTTGCTTCGTCTGAAGATGATTGAATTGATCAGAAACCCTGAGTTTGTCAGTGGAAGTCAAAGGTTGTCCATCAAATGATCCGACGGGACATAGTCATACGCTTTAATTCCCTAACTTTTGCCTGGACAACCCTTTCAGGTTTTCAGTCCACCGGGAAACCCTTTTTTTTCCCAGGTCGCCCTTTCGGGTTTTCAACTTGCCGGGTGTACAGATTTTTTTTCATTTTATCCCTAATTTTTGCCCGAACCTTTAGGTTCGCCGGGATTCCCCTTGTTTTACCTAGGTGTGTCAACCTAGCAGGTCTCTTATGCGTAGTATCTTTTGATTATGTCCGCGCTCGCAGGGTGTGGCAAGTCGTCACCATCCATGGTGGTCAAGATCATTGCCCCGCCGGAGAATATGTTCTTGATTACAAATGGTCCTTCATAGGTAGGAGTCCATTTTCCCCTAGGATCACTTTATGGAAAAATGATATGTTTGATCACTAGATCCCCAACTTGATATACTTGGCGTCTGACTTTCTTGTTGAAAGCCTTGATCATCCGTTTTTGATACATCTGACCATGGAAAACAGCAGTAAGTCTCTTTTCATCAATTAAGTTCAGTTGATCAAGTCGAGTATGGATCCAATCATTTTCATTCGATCCTGCATCCTTCATAATTCTCAGAGAGGGGATCTCAACCTCAATAGGCAAGACATCCTCCATGCTATAAACCAAAGAATAGGGTGTTGCCCTGGTTGATGTGCGAGTCGTGGTACGATAACCGTGGAGAGCGAATGGTAGCATCTCATTCCAGTCTTTGTATGTGACTGTCATTTTCTGTATGATCTTCTTAATGTTTTAATTTGCAGATTCGACAGCACCATTCATCTTTGGCTGATAGGGAGAAGAATTGTGATGCTGAATCTTGAATTGCTCGCACAAGGCGGTGATCATAGTATTATTGAGATTTGTACCATTTTCAGTGATGATCCTTTCTGAGATACCATACTGGCAAATAAGGTTTTGCTTGATGAAGCGGGAAACAACATTCTTGGTAACGGAAGTGAAGGAAGCTGCTTCAACCCACTTGGTAAAATAGTCAATGGCCACTAGGATGAAGCGGTGTCCATTGGAGGTTGTCGGCTTGATCTCTCCAATCATATCAATCCCCCACATAGAAAAAGGACAAGGAGTCGTCAAGACATTCAGAGGAACCAGAGGTACATGCACCTTGTCAGCATAAATTTGACACTTATGACAGGTCCAAGAGTGTTGATAGCAATCTGCTTCCATGGTAGACCAATAATAGCCTGCCCGTAGGATTTTCTTCGCCATCGTATGCCCATTGGAGTGAGTGCCAAAAGTACCTTCTTGTAATTCAGCCATGATCTTTTCAGCTTCAACCTTATCCACACATCGAAGCAAAGTGGAGTCATGATTGCATTTGTACAGGATGCCATTACTAAGGAAGAATTTAGCATAGAATCTCCTTAAGAACTTCTTATCATTGATTGAAGCTCCTTCTGGATATTCTTGAGCCTCAAGATACCTCTTGACCTCATGAAACCAAGGCTGGTCCACTACCTCTTCAGTATTAATCTCGTGACAATGCGCTGGTTCATCCATTCGTTCGATGGTGATTTGGGGAGCCTCGTTATCCCAATTAAGTTTAAACATAGATGACATTGTGGCTAGAGCGTCTGCTAGCTGATTTTCTTCTTGCGGGAAATGCTCGAAGGTAATCTTCACAAAATGTGGTAGCAATGTCAAAACATGTTCTTTGTAAGGGATAAGGTTTGGGTGCTTAGTGTCCCATTCCCCTTTGATCTGACTGATGACCAAAGTTGAATCTCCAGACACTTCTAAGGATTTGATTCCCAAGTCTATGGCAGCTCTAAGACCAAAGATACACGCTTCGTATTCCACCATGTTGTTTGTACAATTGAAGCAAAGTCTGGCAGTAAAGGGAGTATGACACCCTTCCGGAGATATGAGTACAACGATGATACCATTACCAAGTGCATTGGATGCCCCATCAAAGAACATGGTCCATCGGGATCCTTGTTTAGGTCCGTCATATGGCCTGATTTCTTCACAGTTGTCTAATGTCATGATGTCTTCATCCGGGAATTCAAACTTCATGGACTGATAGTCTTCTATAGCTTGATGAGCAAGATGATCAGCTAGCACACTGCCCTTTATAGCTTTCTGGGTAGTATACTTTATGTCGTATTCTGTTAGGATAATTTTCCATCTAGTTATTCTCCCAAAGAGAGAAGGCTTCTCGAAGATGTATTTTATCGGATCCATCTTAGATATCAACAAGGTAGTATGAGTTAGCATATATTGTCTTAGCTGGCGAGCAGCCCATGCCAGAGCGCAGCAAGTTTTCTCGAGCAGTGAATATTTGGTTTCACAGTCGGTAAACTTTTTGCTCATGTAATAAATAGTGTGCTCTTTTCGACCAGACTCGTCATGCTGCCCCAATACACACCCCATTGAGTTTTCTAAAACAGTCAGATACATGATCAGTGGTCTTCCCTCGACTGGTGGCATCAACGCAGGAGGCTCTTGTAAGTACTCTTTGATTTTGTCAAAATAAACCTGGCATTCATCATTCCATTTGACTAATTGATCCTTCTTCAATAGTTTGAAGATTGGCTCACAAGTAGCTGTTAGGTGAGAAATAAATCTGGCAATATAGTTCAAGAGTCCCAAGAATCCTCTGACTTCCTTCTCAGTACAAGGAGCAGGCATCTCTTGTATTGCTTTAACTTTGGCATGATCGACTTCAATACCCTTGTTACTAAAGACAAAACCTAAGAGTTTACCGGACCATACTCTGAATGTGCACTTGTTTAGATTCAACCTCAGCTTGTACTTCTTCAGTCTCTCAAATAGCTTTTGAAAGTGATCCAAATGCTCTTCTTCTGTTTGTGATCTGGCTATCATATCGTCTACGTAGACCTCTATTTCATGGTGTATCATGTCATGAAATAAGGTTACCATGGCGCGCTGATAGGTTGCCCCAGCATTCTTCAATCCGAATGGCATCACCTTGTAGCAGAATGTGCCTCACTGTGTGACAAATGTTGTTTTCTCCATGTCTACATGTGCCATTTTGATTTGGTTATAACTTGAGAATCCATCCATGAAGGAAAACACTTTGTGTTGGGCCGTATTGTCAACCAGGATATCGATGTGGGGGAGTGGAAAGTCATCTTTAGGGATTTCCCTATTCAAATCTCTATAGTCCACGCACATTTTTACTTTGCTGTCTTTTTTAGGTAAGGGAACAATGTTGGCAACCCATTAAGGGTAGGAAGTGACAGCCAAGAATCCTGCATTGAATTGCTTCATGACCTCCGCCTTGATCTTTTCTGACATATCAGGTCTCATGCGGCGGACTTTTTGTTTTACTAGCGGACAATCTTCTCTTGTAGGCAGACGATGTACCACGATGTCCGTATCAAGTCCCGACATATCCTCATATGACCAAGCAAAGATCTCAACATAATCATGCAACAGCTGAATCAGACGCTCCTTGACACTGGGCTCCAGATTGGCACCCACCTTGACCTCTTTTTTATCCTCCTCGGTACCCAGGTTTATTGTATCCACAGGTTCCTCATGAGGCTAAATGGTTATTTCCTCTTGTTGTAGTAGTCTGGCAAGTTCCCCTGGTACTTCACAATCTTCCTCGCCTTCGTCTTCGGCTTGGTAGATTAGATCCTCAGAGTCACAAAAGGCCATAGCAGTATCGTTACCCATGGGATCCAGAATGGAGGGGCACCTGCATTTGTGAGTGTGGGTGTGTGTAAGGGTATAACCATCCTTAAAAATAAAATGTAAAAGAAAAGCAATGAGTAGAAAAGTTTGTACGCGAAAAACATCCATGATTCATTGAATGTCATATGAAGATGAAATAATAACCCTTACAAATAGACCATTGTGCCTCGGGCAAGACACAAGGTTTTAAGAGTGCGAATTGTTTTTGAATATTACAGATCCAACAAAAAAAAAGTAAAGGTAAATTACTGAGGGATGAAAGTTATTGGGACAAAGTCTCTGGCCTCCCAATTGCGGAGTACTCCATCGATAGTCAGAAAGATCCAATCCTCCAAGCTGCAATCCTCTTCACCATCTTCTACCACATTGATCTCTCAGTTGCTAATCTTCAAGGGTGGCCCTCCAGCACGGGCACGACGTACAGCCTTCTGAGCACTTGAAGTGAAACCTAAGCCAAATTTGTCACATTTATACGGAATATCCAGAAGTTGCCCCCAGATGGTGCATCCACCCTCCTCTACTACTACTTTGGCATTTTTCATAGATGACATCCGGAGTGGAGGTCTTGTAATCTTGGGAATCTAGGACACAGTCTTGGTTACTGCTACCTCTTGGGGGACCTCTTCGAAATGTTGAAAAGGAGTTTCAATGAACTCGCCGTCTAATTCCACATACCTGAAGGAATTGAGGTGGCTAATCATATATTCTTCCTCTCCGTGGACAGTGATAATCTTTCCTTGGACTGGATATTTCAGCATCTGGTGCAGTGTAGAGGTGACAGCGCTAGCATTATGGATCCACAGTCGTCCTAGCAGATAGGAGTAAGAGGGGCGGATGTCCATTACATAAAAGGTTGAATTGAAAGTCTGAGTCCCAACCTTTATGGGGATATCCACCTCCCTGTGTACCATCCTCTTTGAGCCATCAAATTCCCTTACGACTATGTTACTTGGCTTTAACGTCAGTCCTTCGCAGTCCAGTATGTCGAGAGCTTTCTTCGGTAAAACATTCAAATATAAGCCAGTGTCCACCAAGACATGGGCCAGAGTTGTGCCTCTACATTCCACAGAGACATGTAATGCCTCATTGTGCTTTCTTCCCCTTGGTTTCAGATCAACATCTGAGAAGCCTATGCCATTATCCGTTGTCAAGCTAGCCACACAATCTTGAAATTGATCAGCAGATGTCTCTTGAGGCACATGGGCTGTCTTTAGGAACTTCACCAGGGCTTTCGCATGTGCCTCGGAACACAGTAGCAATGCCAGCATGAAGATTTTGGAGGGAGTTTGCCCCAACTGTTCAACTACATCGTAGTCACTCCTCTTAACTATTTTTAGAATCTCCTCCATTTCTTTCTTGGAGGTCTCGGGGATAGTCAGTGATTGAGCCTTCGTCCGGACAGGCTCCACTTGAATACTTTTTCCTCGAGTTTCAGCAGTAGGAGTGTTGGTAGGAATGACAGCAGGGGTTATAACGGCTTCATCAATAGGAGCACTTGCAGAGATGATTATTGGTACGGAAGTAACCTTTGGAGGAGCCACGGGTCCAAAAACTGTCTTTAGGGGGGCAAACTCTGGAGAAAATATCCTACCGCTTCGGGTAATCTTACTAGTTCCGGCAATATTGCTAATGTCGAAATCTTCTTCTTCTAAGTTTATCTCTTCGATGGCCATCCCATCTTGTTTGATGCCATGGTAGTAGATGTCCCCACCGTAATTCTACGGCACAGTTTTGTCCGATTCATATGGGACTAGCCCAGGCATTGTGATTATAAGAGGAGTAGTTTTTGGAACCGATGTAGTTCTAACGGGTCTTTTGAGGATCCTGGAAGAATTGGTGGAGATGGTAATTATTGAAACGTCTTCAACAGGAACAGGTGAAATAGAAGTACTTTCAAACAGGATCTCTTTGTTGTCTATCAAGCGTTGAATGCCTGTTTTCAACAAAAGGCAAACAATTGGTGAGGATAAGCAGAGGTGGCAGTCTTCATTACAACCCGGGAATACACTGGCTTTCAACAAGTTTATCTTAATGATTGGGAGTGGAGTCACGAGTTCATCAACTGTGATAACAAACAAATCTTCTTCAATAGCATTGGTGTTGTGACCATGTTTGGGCATAGGAGCAGAAATGACGTTTGGCTTCTCGGGCGCATCAAACTCAATTTCTTTCGCCTCTATAAGGTCTTGAATTTTTTTTTTCAAGGCCCAACAGTTGTTAGTGTCATGACCCAGACTTTCAGAGTGATATGCGCAACGGGCATTTGGGTGATAATGAGGGGATGTTGTGTTGGGGGTTTTTGGAGCTTCTTTTAAAGTTGCCAAATCGGATTTCAGAAGATACGATAATACTTGGGACAGAGTCATATTAATTTTGGTGAATTTCCGGACTGGCCTTTCCACTCTCGGTTGATTACTTCTTGGTTGATCAGATGTAGGCTTTGGGATCATAACAGCCCCTACCATTGGCCGGCGTTCGGATCTCCCTTGGTTCCTTTGTGGATATGCAGCAGCTACTTATTTCTTCCCAATAAAAGGCTTCCTCACAACTGTAGAAGAATATGAATCCTTCTGAATCTTTCCACTTTTTATGCCAGCTTCCACCCTCTCTCCGGTCAGTATTAACTCAGTAAATCCTACAGATGAGCTTCCAATTAAATGGTTGAAGAAAGGGCACGATAGAGTGCCTAAGAACATGTCCACCAATTCCCTTTCAGACAGAGGGGGTTGAACTCTTCCAGCTAGATCTCTCCATTTCTGCGCGTAATCCTTGAAAACCTCATTGGAAGCTGTGATACGGTGGGAGAACTAACTTGGGATTTTGCGTTTGTATTCGCACTTGTTCGGTTTAGCAAGAGTCACCACCGACTTTTTATTTTATCCTAAGCAAAGGTCAAAAAGCACAGGAAAGACCTTTGAGATGTTTTATTGGGTTCGGGGAGTAGATTATAGGAAGGGAAGGTATTAGCACGCTTTCTATCCATGGTTATCCATGGGCTCTTAGTTACTTGCTTAGATCACTTGCTTTTCTTTTCAATTGTTTGAAATGGTGCTCTTTAATTGTTTGAAACGGTGCTTTGTGTGTGATTTTGAAAGATGTTTTGAAAAGAGGCCATCATTGTGGCAATCTTTGTAATGATTCTTGTTTGAATGTATACAAAGGTGTTTTTGTCTTTTGAAAGTTTTCAATGTTTGAAAGTAGGATTTTGAAATTGTGTGGTGAAGTATGTTTTGAAGATAACAAGGATTTTTTTTGTAAGCTTTGATCAAGTAACTAAGAGTTGTCTACCCTATTTTACTAAAAGATCTTTCTTATGTTTTTAACCATTTTAACAGTGTTGTTTCACCATTGTATTTGGTGAACAACCTTGTGTTAGGATGTTAAACGGGACAGACGCGAGTCATCGTATAGACCATGATAGCAATAGTGTCAAATATTTTTGGCAATTTTCTTGAGGGACTTGATCATTTTTGTTTAGGAAACTCAGATAGCGTCATCGAGGGACTATGATATTTGTTTTGTTTTTGTTTTGCCAAAGTACTTGACATGCATATCATGGCCCATTTTTGAAGGCAACAAGTGGATTGGAACCCTAGGGGTGCAAGTGTGCATTGTGTTTGTTTTTCATGCATTTTGTCTTTGATTAGGTCAAACTATTTGTTGATTTGGTTTTGCATACAAACCCTAAGTCTAATCATGGCATAATTGAAAGCATTTAAAGGTGCGAGAATTTAAATTCTACACTATTACAACATGATATAGGGAGGGGGTACAAATTTGAATTGGGGATTATTTTGCAAGAAATTAAACCCTAAATTATTACAACCATATTGAATTTGCAAGGCATAATCTTTAAATGTACAATATTTAAATAAAATACAATAAATAAATATTAAATAAAATGTATTATGCAAAAAAAAGGTTTTTGTGTATGTAAAGTATTTTCAATGGAAAGAAAAGTAAAGAAATAAATAAAAAGGGTTATTTTTAATTATTTTTGTTTTTAGGGCAAAAACCCTAATTCCTTAGGAAAATGAATATAATGTATTTTTTTATGTACAAAAAAATATTAGTACGTATAAAAATGAAATATATTAAAAAAAAGGTATTTTTAGTATAAATAATGATAAAAATAAAAATGTAATATTTTTGGATATATATATATATATATATATATATATATATATATATATATATATATATATATATATATATATATATATATATATATATATATATATATATATATATATATATATATATATATATATATATATATATATATATATATATATTAATTATGTTAAATATGTAAAAAAATAAAATAAATTATTTACAAAAATGTATGTATTTCAAGAAAATATTTTCAAATGTGTATAAAAATAATAAATGAAAATAAACATATTTTTTACATTATTTTTAGGTTTAAACAAAATAATATAAAGTATTTAATCATTTTAATGTTGGAAATAATTAGAATAAATACCAAATAAATGTAAAAATTTATGAAAATATTTTTTTGGCATTTTTTATATTTGGAAATAAAATAATAAAGTCAGAAATAAAATTAAAATGCAAAAATAACAAATATACAAAGAAATGGGCCAGGGGGTGCTGAAAGTGAATTGGGAGGTGTCAAAAGCAAAGAAATCCAGGCCCAACCCAGACTTCATCTTCAACCTCCAGAAGTTTGAAAAAACGCGCGTTTTCCACACAAACTTGTATCTCCTGTATTTGTGATCCTTTGACAAAACTCAAAACATGAAACTTGTAGAGCATCAAACAACGAATCTAACCATATAAAAAACTTAAGCTAACTCTCAAAGGCCAGAGAGAATTTCTCTGGCCCTAATTTCTAACCTAGTTTTTTCATAAAGTTCATGCACTACAAGAAAATTAGGATTTTACGACACAAAAATTGCGACAGTTACTTAATAACCGTCGTAATTCTAATATATGAACCCATGTCACGACGGTATACACCTACCGTCCTTACATATTTAAAAAAATATTAAATATCGCGACAATTTTTCATTAAACCGCCCTAAAATGAATGTTGCGACGGTTAAGAAACCGTCCTAAAATAGACATCACGACGGTAAAACAACCGTCGCCCCCCTAAACCTTTAAAAAACATGCAAAAGTTATGAAAGGGCACGACGGTAACCACACCCGTCGTCCCCCTAAATCCTTTACCCCGCTTCGTCTATTTCTCTTTTTATTTATTGTTCACGTATCTTTCTCCAAATTTCTTCATACTTTTGCTTTTTCTCTGTACAAACTTCAACCACATCAATTCGATGAGAACCTTAAGAAGCTTCGATGGCTTCCCTTTAAATTTGAGCATCTTCTCTCGCTATTCCCAATTTGAAATCCATTTTTTGTGTGTTTTGTGTTTGGTGACGTCGTGTTGGTTCTGGAAATTAGGGCATCAAGCATAGGCAAAGCCATCACCCGACTAGCTAGGGCAATTTCCCAGGCTCTTCCTTCTCTCGTCTGAACTTCTGAATCTCATCGCAATGGTCGCTCTCTCACTCAGGAAATCGAATCTGCTCCAGGAAGTATCAGAGTCAATCTTCTCCTTCGCTCATGAATATGTGTTCTTTTTTAAATCAGAATAGGGTGGCTGGAAGAACATCAATGGTTGTGGCACGTTCTGACTCGCGGCATCGGGAATTCGTGGTCGTAGTCGCATATCATTGATTGTCTTTAGATGTCGAATCGTCGTGAGTTATCTTCTTCTTCTTCTTTTTCACTTTTAAGCTCGATTTTTTATGCGGGGTCATTATTCTTTTGTTAATCATTGTTGTTGTAGGTTGTTAACCAAGTGTTCGGTGAAATGCCTGAACCATGTTGTTTTGTTTTTCGGTCTTGAAATCTCTTGGTTGCATTTCCGAGTTTTTGTTATTGTGTTGTGATCGATTGTGGTTGGCAAATTGATGGAGAATTGCTGAATTTCTTACTTTATTTCTTGCTTCACTTAGACTGCAATGCCTGCCAGACTCTATCCGATGGCGTATTCAAGCTGTAATGCCTGTGCTCTCTCCCTCTATGTGGCGCTCTTTCTCTTGCCAACCACCATCTGTTCCGAATTCTTCCATTGTATCTCTTCAGCCCAGCATTAAAAATTTGTTGTTCTGGTTGTTCTTTTGGCATAAACAGAAGGCACCTAACCAATTTAATATGGAACTTTGTTGTTCTGGTTGTTCTTTTGGCATAAACATAGCCAAAATTCAATGGACAAACATGAGGAGTACTGTAAGAAATTACATTGGAAATTTCTGAAAATTTATTTTAGAATTTTTATATTGTCTTTTCATAAAAACCGATTTTAGAATTTAGTGTTTCTTATTAATCTATCTTCCAATACCAGATTGTCTGAATGCCCACATTATTGGATATTTACAGATAATAGAGATATTATGTGAGTATGAGATGCGTTTGGTGGCAAGAAGTTTCTATATAGTCTTCTTTTCCCTTTTTGGTTGCTTTTTAGGTTAAACTTTTTAAGTTTGGTTTCATCCCCTTGGGTTATCCCTTCTTCTTTCTGATCAACAGTTATTTATTGTTAGTTATTAAGATGTTTAAAAGCATGTCTCAATGGCATTCTTGAGGATCTGGACCAGGCAAATTCGTACGAGTACTTAAAAGGAATTATTAATTGTCACATAATGCATCTTTTTGATGTTGGACTAATTTTTAGTTGGGCAATGTACCTAATTACCTCACACCTGCAAACTCTGAAAGTTATGCTTCCAAATATAACTGAAGATGGATCGATCATCGTCAAATATTTTGGATCAATGGATGGTCAACTTCTTCCATCATACTCTTAGAAATCTTGAAAATGGAAATATTCTTGATTTTTGTTAAGAAATTTCATCTCTCTCTTTTGATAATATTTGGCACTGTTTTTTGAATTTCATTTTTTATGATTTGTTTAGGATGGATGACTGTCAAATATTTTGGATCAATGCATGGTAAGCTTCTTCCATCTCTCTTTTGATCATATTTTGCGTTGTTTTTTGAATTTCGTTTCTTGTTTAGGATTTACACATATGGTCATTTGGCTCAGTTGAAATTTATCTTATGTGTTATGCATAAATTTGTGTATATTATTATGATTTATACCGAGTCATTTTGTTTTTTCCTTAGGATTTGGAACTTCTGTAGCGGCTGCAGAACTATTGCATCCAAAGCCTCTGCAGTCGATACAAATGAATTAGATAATCCCCATACCCTCTCACATCTCCGTATGCATACCGTTACTCTTTATCGAGAATCATCTTGAACTTGCAAGTTATGATTTCTCCCAAACTCGTTACCATAAGTAGATTGTATGCATTGCAATCAGTTTAGTTAAAATTGATTGCTTAATGTTGCTCCCAAAAACATGAAATTTCATAGTCGAAGTACCTGGCACTCTTTGTTTACTAGGAATCAAACCTTCCTCATTTGTAAGAAATCTCTTTTGAACTCTTTAAATGATGTAGTTGAAGGTACTCTTGCTAACTTTTGAGTGGAACAAAGGGATACCTATAGACTTTCCTTGCTAACTTTTGAAGATTAACTTTCTGGCCAGCTTGTTCACATCACATAAAAAGTTTTCATGTGAAGCTGCGGTTGCATGGGAAGCTTGGAAGCCACTGGTGATTGAAGAAGTAGAGGTGGCGCCACCGCAGGCCGGTGAAGTTCGTCTCAAGATACTCTTCACCTCCCTTTGTCACACTGATGTTTACTTCTGGGAAGCTAAGGTAGATAATAAAGAAAATAGTGTGTTTTGTTTCTGTATGTTGTTATGAATCGCAATAGCTTAACATGGTTTTCTCTTTTTTGCCACTGTTTCAGGGTCAGACTCCATTGTTTCCTCGTATTTTTGGTCATGAAGCTGGAGGGTATATGCTTCTCTTCTGATAAAATGTCTTGATTATTTAGTGTATCAGTAATTTAGTATGTAATGTGAATGAATGATGTTTATCAGGATCGTGGAGAGCGTAGGTGAAGGTGTGACTCATCTGAAACCAGGGGATAAAGCCCTGCCTGTATTCACAGGGGAGTGTGGTGAATGTCCACATTGTAAGTCAGAGGAGAGCAACATGTGTGATCTTCTTAGGATCAACACTGACAGAGGTGTCATGCTCAATGATAACAAGTCTAGATTCTCTATCAATGGAGAGCCCATAAACCATTTCGTGGGCACCTCTACATTCAGTGAGTACACAGTGGTTCATGCTGGATGTGTTGCAAAGATCAATCCTGAAGCACCACTTGACAAAGTTTGTATTCTCAGTTGTGGAATATGCACAGGTATATATATACAAGATCCCTAGCTTCAGATATTTATATATTACCAGGCTTGGTCTGTGATTTCCTAATTCAATTTGCATTGATGCTTATAGGTCTTGGTGCTACTGTGAATGTTGCAAAACCAAAGCCAGGTTCTTCAGTTGCTATCTTTGGGCTTGGAGTTGTTGGCCTTGCTGTATGTTATTACTCTTATATCTTTGTCTGCATGTGTGTGTTGCATTGCAGCTATGATTGGAAATGAAATGAGACAATATTAATTTTTGCTCTTCTTTTTTAACCATAATGTAGGCTGCTGAAGGTGCAAGGATCTCTGGTGCATCAAGAATCATTTGAGTTGATTTAGTTTCCAGCCGATTTGAATTAGGTACAACACTTTCTGTGTTCCATCTAATGATTTAAGATTTTGGTCAACAACATAAATTCAAGGACTAACTTTAGTAATAATCAATCTTGTTCACAGCTAAGAAGTTTGGAGTGAATGAGTTCGTGAACCCGTAAGGAGATTAACTTTTGAAGATTAATTGCATCATGTGATGGCAAGTATTTGTGGCATATGTAAATATTGTTGATGCTTTTTAATTTTGTATGGATTTTAAGGAAAGTTTGATGATGCTTTGCAGAAGTATAAGTTGGTAGGTTGACTTTTCAGATTGCTTAACTGTCTCCTCCACACCTTTCATTGTTGTTTATCTCTATTTTGAGACTATAGGAAATTATCACTATAAGTCTATATCACCTTGTTTTAATTTTTACATTTTAGGCCAAGGAAAACATCAAAGAGATTCCATCTTTTCAAAGTAGAAAACTTCTTTTGGCATGCTCACTTAACTTGATGGCCTGCTACTTGAAGATAAGGCAGTATGATGAATGCATAAAAGAAGGTTCTGAGGTATTCATAATTCATTTCATTTACCATTGCAGTGGGATGTTAAGTTATAAATTTTAATAGTCATGTGCAACATAAATTGATGGGTAATGATTATAACTTAAGAGCTAAATGTTAAACTGTATCACTAGCCTTTTTAAAACAAATGCAACACAAAATAAAATTGTGTCATTTTAATAAAATGTAAATGGTAATAGAATTTTATATGTACTTGTGAAAGAATTTCAGCAAAAAGTAAGGGACAAACACAACATAGGACCTTTTAAATATTTTGGAGTTTGGTATACTACAAAAAGTTGGAAGCTGATTCACGTTCTCAATTTAAAGTTTATTTCTTTTCAAATTTCTTATATTAACTTGGACATACTGTAATGATACTGTTTGTCTTTTCTTTTTTAAATTAGTGTCTAGAAATTTATTTTGACAATGGGCATGTCAATTACGAATTATATGATTTTGTTCATCTGATATTTCTACACTGATGGATGTTCTCAGTTTGTAATTTTGAAAAGTAATGCTTGTAATTTGCAGGCATATGTTGCTGTCGTACAGTGAATCAAAACTATGCAAATATTATTTTGATGCTTTTACGTCTCCGTCAGGCTTGTGATCACCCACTTCTTGTTAAAGAATACAATTCTGATCCTGTTGGAAAAGATTATGTTGAAATGGAAAAAAGGCTTCCAAAAGAGATGCTGATAAATCTGTTTAATAGTTTGGAAACAACTGCCGCTATATGTTTTGTCTGCAATGTAAGTTAATTCTGATTTGATAATTTCATTATTTGTTTCTTTGTTGCAATTATTCCTTCTAAGAGTGTCATCTGATATAGATCATTTTGATCGTATCTTACCAGTCTTTCTCTTCCTATGGTACATGTTTTGTTTATATGTTTAATAAATAACATTAGTAGGAACACTTCTCTATGGTTTGAAATATGATGAAGTTTGTGAATAAATAACATTAGTAGGAACAGTTAATAATTGGGAATATGGCCTCAATACAAAGAACTAGCTTTCTTGTTATTTTCTTTTCTTCTGATACATGATATAGTAGTACATGATAAGCTTGGTAGACTCTGCTGTTAGTAATTGGTTTAATCTATTTAATGACTCAGTTATTTATTTTGCCTTGCCTGTGTTAAATACTTGAGTAGAGACCAGAGAATAAGCTTGGAGATGATGAAACGTGGGATAGGGCTGAAAGTGCTCTCAAGGAGGCTTTGGATGAGTTTGGCAAGCCATGGCAGGTATATGCTTTTCATGTTTTGAATTCAATTATATGTTTCTTGATACTATTTTTTATATTCTCATACATTCTTTTATTTTTTGTATATCTGTTTTATTATTTTCAATGTAATGCATCATTTTTTAACTTCAATTATGTGCTTATAATCCAAATAAAACTCTGCAGTTGAATGAAGGGGATGATGCATTCTATGGACCAAAGATAGGTATCAATGTATCTGATGCATTGAGTAGGAAATTCCAGTGTGCAACTCTACAGGTTTACACTCTTTGGCTTGACTTGCATTCACATGGTTCAGTTGTTAATTATTTTTACTGATAATTGGATAAATTGGCTCCTTGCAGCTTGACTTCCAGCTTCCTGATCGTTTTAAGTTGGAATTCTCAGCTGAGGATGAAGCCAAAATTGAGAGGCCTGTTATGATACACAGAGCCATTCTAGGATCAGTTGAACGCATGTTTGCCATACTTTTAGAGCACTACAAGGGTAAATGGCCCTTCTGGCTCAGTCCTCGTCAAGCAATTTTGTGCCCTGTTTCTGAGAAATCACAAGCTTATGCTCTGAAGGTACACATCTCTGTTTCCTAACTTTAGTCTGTCTATATTTATCGAAGTCATATGATAACAATTAGGATGGGGTGATGATGTGTACAATTGCATCAAATCCTTGAACCAATTTGTTTATTTTGAGTCGCAACAAGCCTTTTTAGATATACTTTTTATGTGGTAGCTTCTTCATGAAGTTTGAGCAATCTTCCTTGAATAGTTCTATTACCTAACTTTGTTATTGTTCTAATTCTATTTTATGAGTATTATTTTAAAGATAATTATTTTAATACCTTTTTTTAGGGATTGGAATCACCCGCTGATGGTAGACGTTCATCTGAGTCTAGCTACCGTATTGGAGATAATGGAACTTCAGGGGGGACAAATTAGACTTTGCTATGATCGAGATAATTAGATTGTGAACTTTCTCATGTATTTTTGGCATAATGATACTTATTATTATAAAATTAGAAATTGATATATTTTGGGTTTTTTGTACTACTTGACATGATTATGGAACTCGCATTTTACATGATTATGGAACACACATTTTTTTGGATATTATAATGCTTATTTGATGTTAAATATTTTTTATTGAAATTATTTTTACTATATTACAAAGTGATAGAAAATAAAACAAAAAATAATACTATAAATAAATATATTAAAGAAGAAATAATTTAAAGAAAAAAATAACACAAAAAAAAAACTATATTTAAAATTTTTTACATAGATAATAATTTAAATAAAAAATATATATAATAGAAAAATTAAAAAAAATCAAGACATAAACAAAAGCCATGGCGACAGTACCGAACCGTCGTAATCAACAAAAGTCATGACGGTATCGAACCGTCGCCATAAACAATTTAATCAATTTCAAAAGATATTCACGACAGTATCGAACCGTCGCCATCAATAATTAAAAGAAACTCAAAAGATAGTCACGACGGTATCAACCCGTCGTAAACTTGAACGACAGTTTTTGTAACCGTCGCGAAATAGGTTGGGGACACACACTTCTGCGACGGTAAAGCAACCGTCGTGGAAAGCAAATTGCGACGGTTTTAACCGTCGTGATCTACAAAAATACCTGTCGCAATCTGCCAATTTTCTTGTAGTGATGGATGAAATTCTCCTAGCACGATTAATATAAATGAAAACTAAGCATATGTATGGTTTCAGGGCTATGAATACAACATCTTTCATTCATAAATCTAAGTCTAACTATTCCTAAATAGAGAGATAGAAGTTCATGAAATACCTGTTTCAGTTGAGTTCGAGCTGGACAATGTAGCAACTTTCAATGGTGTTTGAGGTTCTTTTGAGCTTGCCTGATGTCCACTGAACCTTTCTCAATGCTTAGTTTGCTTTGAAGTGGCCTGAATCGTGCTACAGAACTCAACCTGCAAAGCTTCCAAACAAAAATGGCAATGTGTGTTAATGGAGTTACAATAACTTGTGAATGGTATGGATAGCTCAGGTATGTTTATTGGAATGTGTTTGAAGTAGTTTTGGACAAAACGCGCGAGGGAATTTGATTGTGGATTGCAATATGCAGAACTGGCCCTGTTTTGCAAGAAAATGGAGATTTTTAGTATGGGGTGGTTTGAGTGGTCAAGGGCTCGTGCTTCTGGCTTGCTAGGGTATGAGAAAACTTATTTGACAACTTTGCTTGAGTTGGTTTTTATCAGATGTGTGAGTTGTTGGCTTTTTGCATAATGCCTTGGTTATGAAGCAAAATAAGAAGTGACCAAGAGCAGGCCTGTACAGGCTAGCTCTAACCCTGCATACATTGTGCAAGCTTGGCCCCAAGTTTGTGGATTTGTTTGACAACATAAGATCTTGTTCAAGGCTCAAGGATTAGTGGTTTGACATAAAGCAACCTTTTGCAAAAATGGAAATGTGCCTTTTACCATTTAGGGATTAAACTTATGTACAATACCCTAATGACCAAGACAATGCATTGGCTCAATGGATTTGCATTAAATTATGGAGTACAAACTGGTTTAGAGGTCTGTAATTGTGTAATAAGCTAGCTTGGTCAGACTTGGCAAGTGGTATGAACATGTATTGGCCATGGTCACAAGGTGAGTTTTTGCCAACTTCAAGCATTCGATTCTCCCTAACCACAAAGGTGTTTGAGGAGTTCTTGGACAATTTGGAAAGCTTGCAACATGTACTATAATCCATCTTTTAAATGCAACTTGAAACTCCAAGTGGAACTATGTGAAAAATGGCCAAGAAGATGGGTCAAAATCCTGTCTAAACTAGGGCAAAATTTCTCTAAGTTAAAAGTTTTAGGTACCCTTATTCCAAAAATCATAACTTGAGATCCAAGCTTCTTTTGAGAAAACTTTGTTAATCAAAGTTGTATGCTTTGTGATGGACTACAACTTTCATGTTGTAAGTTTTATTTTAATCCATTTGCATCTTGGTGAAAAAATGGGACAAAGTTAGGAAAAAATAAGAAAATTTTATAACTTAGAAAAATTCTAAGTTATGAAAATTTTCCATTTTAAACGCTAATTTGCAATTTTGGGTTTCTTGATGAACAAGTTTCATAATTTGACATGTCTTGATGAAAAATGACCCTTGGCACTTGATTTTGACCAAAAAGTCAAAGTTTGACTTTTCAGTGTACAGTCAAATTTTGATTAGTTGACTGAAAAATTCATCTGTCAATCCTATGCATTTGAGATCTTTTGAACTTGTTGAATGGGTCAAGATAATTTCATTGATTCCTTGAGTCCATGGTTGAGCTTTATTTGCCATTGGCTAGGTCAAATAGTCAAAAATTACCTTTGCACGGTCAAAACCCTAAAAATGACCATTTTGCCCTTTTGGTGATCTGATCAAATTTCTTGTGGAATTGTGATTCAAACTTGATCAAATGGTTCATATGAGTTCATAATGTTTATGTGGGTCAAAATTCATGAGGTTTGACTGTCAATTGGCCACAGTTGACTTTTTCCCCCAATACAACTGATTTCTAGGTCAACTGCCTAATTGACTGGGCAAAAATTTGAATCAAGGCTTGAAACTTGGTATGGACAAACTTGTGAGTCCAATATGAAGTATGAAATTCATTTTGGGCATTGTAGGTCAAAACATCCTTGTGCAAACTCAAACCCTAATTTAGGTCAACAGTGCAAGGAGGTGTCTTGAGCATTGCAAACCCTAGCTTGATCTTGAGTTCCAAGAGTCTTGTGATGAGAAGTGTTGATGAAATGAGAGGGAAAATTTTGGGTTACAATAGAATCCATAGCCATACTCTGAAGTTGAGTACGGGTAGGTGCCAAATCAACATTATATTAATATTGCTTGTAGAAAGTTGCGGCAAGATCTTCCCAATTGTGGACGTTGGCCCTTTCCAGTTGGTAAAACCAGTCGAGTTGTGTTCCAGATAGACTATCTTAGAAAAAATGCACCCACAAGTCTTTATCAGCTGAGTATGGTTGGATCTTTCTCACATATGATCGGAGGTGCATCTTAGGACATGACACTCCATCATATTTTACGAACAAAGGCACTTTGAATTTCGGAGGAATCACAATTCCTGACACTAATCCCAATTCTTCAAAGTCTAGGCCTGGAACCTTTTGTATTTCCATAGCGCTTAAATGCTCTTCAAGATGTCTGTACTTATCATCAGCTGAAGGATATTGTTCCTCAGAGTAGTCTTCCTCTTCTTCCTCCTCTTCAGATTCTGACGGAACCGCTATTTCCTTTCCTTTCCCCTCTCCTTCACCGGATGTTGTTGCAAAATTCAAGGTTCTTTTATTCTGCACCTGAAATATTCTCCCCATGTTTAAAACCCCGGTGACTTTCTTTGTTTTCTTTTTCCTTTCTTCATCCAGCAGAGTCTTCAACTCTTCTTGCCCCTTGGCTAGGGTCATGAGCAATTGTTAAGACTGCATGTTCTGAGCTTGGAGATCTTTGACTGTCTGTTCGAGATCCATCTTACTGAAATAAACAGTAGAGAGATGAGGAAACTCGTTGCAAAAGACCTGTTTATGTTATGATGAATGATATGTGCATACGCAATGTTTTCAAGGATTTCAAAGATTCAAGTTCATTTTAAACAAAAAAGGAAACACACGTTATATTAATAAGATAAAGTTTGAGTACATCAATTCCCATTGGACAAAATAATATGAAACTCTAAGATAAAAAAGTAGTGTGCATCATTTTCGGTGCTATGTAGGCATTTAGAGTCCGCTCCTCATGAAGTAGCCTAGTGTTGTACCCCAAAATTTGCCCTCCCATATTCTTTAAGAAATTGCCAAGTCAAGCTTCAAAATTCCCCAAGGGTTGCACAGTGCAAAGGCCTCTTAAGCAGTCAAGATTAGGGTTTTTGTTTTGATCAAGAAAATGAAGTTTCCAAAGGTCCAATCAAGTCTCACATGCCTATAAACATGGTCAAGCATCCTCATATCAAGTTTCAAGACATTCAGCACAAAACTGCACAGTCAAAAACCCTAATTGCACTACAGTCAACTATAGGGGCAAAATAGTCATTTGACAGTCAAAAGCTCAAATTTTTGGTCAACATATCATTTTGAAGCCACAAACATCATTTGATCAATGCTTGATCATGATTCTCCAAGTTTGGCTCAAAAATCATCAAGATGCAAAAGTTTCCTTATTTGGACAGTTGAAAAAGTCAACTGTAAATTGACCAGGGCATAACTTTCACATGGATTATCAGAAAAATTCCATCCAAAGCTCATTTTGAAGAGAAAGACATTTCCTACAACTCATCTTCATACTTAAAGTCCAAGAAATGCTCTCACAAAAAGTTATCAATTTCAACATTATAGGTCATTTTCAAAAGTCAACAAAAAGGGACTTTAAGTCAAAGGCCATAACTTGAGATTGGTAAATCAAAATGACATGGGACCAAAGGCATTGGTTAGAGGACTCAAAGACCTTTCCAAAATGTCCAAGAACATGAGCAAAGCTTAACAATTGAGCAAGATATGCCTTGAGGAAGTTGGGAAATTTTTGGATATTTTGAAAAGTCAACATTGATTCAAATGACCTAAAATTGCTAATGGGCCCATTTTTCTTCCATAATTCATCATCCATGACATGTGCACGACCACTTGGCCCAAAGGGAATTATTTCTTCATTTTTTATTTATTTATTTGAATTTTTATTTATATTAATTCATTTAAATCAATTAAATATATGAAAAATACTTAATTTAACCTAACAAATCTTTTTGCACATGTAATCTACTCAATAATTCGTGCACATTCAAATATGGGAAGATTTGGTTTGATTGGATCATAATTGGTACAAAATTGTATGGAAAAGATTGAAAAAACAAAGCTTGAAAATCAAATCTTCAAAACCATCAATGAATGAGATTTGGCTCAGAATTGTTGACCTAATTGACTCAATACAAAAGCCAAAACACAACCCTAATGCTGACAACCACTGAGCTGCGCCCAAAAGCCATAAAGAAACTTGAACTTTTTCTTAAAAATCTCAATTCTGAAAACACTTGTAGAGGACGATTCAAGGCGAAATTTTCATTCCATCACCTTCCTGAAGCTTCAAGGAAGGGTTTCTGATCAAAATCATCCACCATAACTTCAAGAATTGGTAACACGAGTGCAAACTGTACCAAGAAAAATTCATAATCGTGCATCACGATTCATGCATCCTTTGTAACTTTTAATGCTTGATTCATGTTCATTATGAGATTCTGAAACTAACCATACAAATTAATTGCGTTTTTGTGCAATGTACATGATTTTACCATTGATGCAGGCTAGGGTTTCTTGGACTCCAAATTAGGGGTTTCCTAATACTGTAAAATTAGACCACCACAATGCCATGGATGGATTCAGGGAGTTTGGACGAAAACAATGGCCTCATCGCGCCCAATTTATGAGGCCTTATGGCCTATTCGCTATTTTCTAGTATATTACCTATGGCAACGTTTGAAAACCGTTGCATATTGCTTTTGTATTTCAGAAAAATAAAACCAAACGAGGAAGATGATTAGGTGGCGAGGCTTGATTGGTGCATTTGAATTCTTGCGCGCAAAATCCACTAACGCGTTGTTTCATATTATATTGTTTGTTGTTTATTTATTTAACAAAATGATTCAGTGGCGCAGCTGGCTAGGAAGCGAATGGATAACCTTCAGGACCTGGGTTCGAGCCCCAGGTCTTCAATATTCTCAATGTTATTTTGCAATTCATATTCCCATGCAGGTTCAACATCCAAGCGTACCATACACCCTCCAGATCAAACCATCCACGTGCATATTGGAATCAAATCAAAGGCTCAGAATTGATGAACACCATAAACATGGTCAATGCTGCAGCACGCTATCTGGAAAAGGTCAAACGGACCAAGGTTATTGGGCCAGAATTTCCATGATTTCACCTCCACATTGGGGACTGACACCCCCCTAGGTTTGCCAATTTATTTTCTTTCTTTAATTTTTTTATATTATTTATATTTTCTTTTAATTATTGCTTTATTAATTAATGTAATATTTTCATAAATATAAAATACCATAAAAATCAGAAAAGAATTAAAACAATAAATAATTTTTATTTTTTAGTATTTTCTTAAATAAATTTGCATGTAATTGAATTTAGTTTTAAATTAGGTTTGCAATTTTAATTCTTTTAATAAAAAAATCTAAAAAATGTAGAAATAGGTTTAATTAATAATTTTTCATCCTTTTTATTTTTCTTTCCTAAATATATCAAATAATTAAATATTTTATTTTCATAATTAAAATTGTAAATTAATTAGGGTTTAATTTAGGTTAAAAACTTCAATATTTTTCTTAATAAATTAAAAGCCATTAGAATTAGGGTTAGTATTAATTTTAATTAATTCTTTTTTATATTAAATCCTAAAATACTAAAAAATACCAAAAACAAGTCCTTTCTTTTTTTAATTAATTAACTTCATCATTAATTTGATTTTTGCAAAAGGGTCCAACGCCCTCGTTTCGTTCTTAATTTCTTATTAATTTGCATTTTTATTTTATTTCGTTTAAATATTCATGTATCTCTCCCGAAGCCATGTAAATTACTTCTCGCACTTTTAATTCTTTTATTTTCTTTAATTCTTTATTTCTTCTGTCAAATCGGGTCCTGGTTAATTTTGGCGATGTGGACCCGCGCCGTTGTAATAGCTTAGAATTTACTTTCCTGCAAATATTTTAACTGTTAAACAAATGGCATGAAAGAATGTATGGACAAAATAAAATCAAGCGTAGAACACCAATAACATGACAAGATAAATGCAAATGAAAACGACACACAAATCGCACACACCACCCCTAGGGTACGCCTCACTGTTGCCTTGCCTCGAAAGGTGATCGTCGAGTAGAGGATGTTTTAGTAAGTCCTCATGATCCGGGAACCTGGCATGAGGGTAGCTTCTAAGGTGTCTTCCTATTGCTCTGGTGATCACCATGTCCCGAACTTCGAATTGACCCGAACACCTCCAATGGTGGTGCTACCTACCTCTCAATGGTGGGATGGCACTACTTTAAAGGACATTTACACAGACGAATTCCTTAGGGTAGGTAGACGACTCGTGGATACTTGCTCTAATTCAAAACAAAACAAATCAAAAATACTTTTCACACCAACACATTTTCAAAAAGCTTTCGAAAGCATTTTTCAAACACTCTTGAGGACCGATACAAGAGTCGAACTGAAATTTTCAAAGAAACTTTTTAAAACCCACAGTTGAAAAGCAAACAAACCATTTTGAAAACACAAATGAGCAAGTATCTAAGAGCCCATGGATAACCATGGATAGAAAGGGTGCTAACACCTTCCCTTTCTATAACCTACCTCCTGAACCGAGAGCAATCTCTATAAGGAATTTTTCTGTGCTTTTGTCCTTTCCATTTGGAGAAAATAAAAGACGGTGGCGACTCTTGCTTCCGCGACATTTCGCGAACCAGCGTTAAACAGTCAGTTCCAGATCCACCGATCACAGAACTGGCGACTCTGCTGGGGACCAAACTTAAAGTGAGGTGTACCTTAGGGCTAGTTCATAACTGTGTTTTCAATTGTTTTCCTTGTATGCTTTAAATTGTGGGTTGCATCGGAGTTACATAGATCCTAACCCAGATCTGGGGATACCCTGTTTAGGTAGCATAAGCTGTGAGGGACCTGTCCGGCATATACCGACATGGGTGAAGCAGTGGCTACGTTGGTGTGGCGCCTTGGTCTGTACCGATATCCCTCGTGTTGAAACGGGGAGAATATGGGTCTTCCAAGGAGTCATTAAGCACCAACAGACCTTAGAACCTTAAATGACACAACTTGGCCATTAGAACAGTAGCAGTATGCTACGCCCATTGAGGCTAAACTCTCGTGATGGTTCTGGCCGCAAGAAAAGATTGCGATGCTGGAGTTATGACCGATTGAGGGTAGTCAATGATATTGGGATCCTCTAAGAACCCGGTTACTTTGATAGGACAGGTATGAACCAACAAACTGAAAGAGGGTAGTACCTAGACCTCATGCTGGCCTAAACTCTAAAGGCTTCTCTTGTGTGACTTGTGTGCCTTCAAACTTGGACTACTTGCATGCTTTTTTTTTGTCTGACACTTGAGCTTCTTGCAGGTTTTGTTTGTAGTCCTTAATTAGGACTCATAACAGGGTATCCTAAGTTTCTTGCAGGTTTTGGTTTGCAGTCCTTAATTGGGACTCGTAACAGGGTTACGTACATCACCCCATGCATAGCATGACATCATACCATTGCATACATCCTAACCCATTTCAAGGATCTCAAGGGCTTGTGATGCAGGTCATGATGAACCAACTGTCCAGCAAGGGGCAAAAGGGGATTTATTTTCCTCTAGACAAGGTTGTCAGGGGCTATGACCCACTGGATATGGTGAGCCTTTGACCCTTGAAGAAAGACTCTCAACAAATATGAAGTTTCTTTCAATCAAGCTACCGGACCCGAGTGCTAACAAATTTTCTTGTTTACCCCGCGAGGTCCTTGAAAACATTACATGCATGTCATACTCATCATTACATAACAGGTATCCTTGTTGCAGGTCACTTACCTTTCTCGTTGTTTATTTCAGCAATGGCTTCACAACCAGATAACCAGGACCTTCACGCTCAAGAGACTCAGTTCAGGGAAATCTTCCTAGGCCTATCCAAGGGGCAGGAAGAGTTGAGGACACTCCTCATGGGGAATCTGATCAGAAAGAGTCCTGAAGATGACAAGGACGAACAGCTGAAACGTCTACAAGCTGAGGTAGCCACATTGAAAACCCAAATGCTGGGGCAAAGGGCACTCATTCAAGGTTTAGCTCAGGAGCAAGGAGAGCTGAGGGCCATGATCAGTCAGCTTCATCAAGACATGAAGCAACTAGCCCAAGTCAGGGACCCAGTCATTAATCAACTTCCAAGAAGTCAAAGGTTTGGGCCTCTCCAAGCTGCTATTACTTCACAGTTCCAACAACGACCTCGCCAAGAACAGCGGGTTGATCAAAACAGGTCGGACGAGCCTAAGAGACAATTCACCTACATCAACATGTCATGGTCACGAGCTTTGCAGCACATGTTAAAGATGAACCTGATTGCGGTGATCAACCCTCCTGCAAATCCAAAGACTTCCTCTCCAAATTACAACCCAGAAGCAAGGTGCGCTTACCATTCTGGTAGCCCGGGGCACGATACTGAGGACTGTTGGGCACTGAAGTACAAGATTCAGAATATGATCGATGCTAAAGAGATCGAGTTCGAGCCCGCCGAGACTCCCAACGTGATCACTGCTCCCTTGCCAAAACATGGCTAGGATTGAGAAATTTTTGTTCATTCGAATGTTCAAGTTGCCATTTTCTTTTGTTCAAACATTTACTCATGTTAAAACATTGTTATTCCATTAATGCATCGCTTATGTCTATTTTTGAATCAATATATTCGCATTCACTATATGCAAATTGTTTTCATATTTTTTCTGATGTCAACTCTTGATCTAAAATTCTAAAGCCTCTTGAGGGAGGATGACGAAAACGATACCATAATCTACAGTATGCTTTTGAACAGACCCCGCTGATGAGGTACATGCATTGTTTCAATCCCTAAACACTGGAGTTATAAGGATGATAATCCCTCGTCAACCCCTCTGAGCCAAAGAAGTAGGAGTTTTTCTTTTCGAAATTTAAAACCCTTAATCATAACCTGGGGCAGGGTAGTCTCTCAGTTGATCCAAGTGCATAACAAATGGCACCAAAGAAGTCCTTACAAAACGAAGAAAGACAGTGATGGTTCCGAATAATCAATAGATAAAGGCAGTCATTATCTCAAAAATAAAAAACCCATTAAGTCAAAACCTATGAAGGAGACTTACGAAACTGGGGCATCCCGCTAACTGTAATTCCAAAAAAGGAAACAGTTCAGGCAAAAAATAGGGATAACAAAATAAAAAAGGAAGAGGTCATACAAACCCTCAACAAAAACAAAAATGACTGCCTATTCAGAATAAATCATCAATATCCGAATCATCACTAGTATATCAGAACAAAGACTCGAACAAGGTCTAACGTATGATCAACTGAGTTTAGGTTTGGAGAACATCACGAAAAGCGGGTGGGTACAAATAAAATTTGAGCCTTTATCCTTTGTTTCTTAAACCATGAACCAGGCCACGTTATAACCCTTAAAAGTCCTAGCTGAAGCATGGGTTAGTTCGAAAGCATACTGTTACGAAAGGTATCCTGACTCCTTAAGGCTTACGGTAAATACGGAGTTGACATCATGTTTTACAAACATTCACCCGTTTTATGAAAAAAGAATGCATTTTCAAAATCTTCGAGACAGACATAGGCTTTGCATTTTTAACATAACTTTGTTTGCATATGAATTTTTGTCTGAACAGCAGGGAAATTCGCACGATGAATACCTTGTGAACAAAAGTACTTCCAATCAAGGGGCAGACATGACCATGGTCCATTATCTGGGGCAGTCCAATCAAGATTCGGAGAATCTCTCAGAGGCCAAATAGCCTGGGGCAAATCTCCGCCTGAGTCACTCGGGGCATTTCAACAATGAATCTTGCCTGGTCAAAAATCTTCTGGTGGCATGACAAAATACTTCTAACAGGGGCAACTCCCTATATTCTGAGAACATGGACATAGTCGAAAAGATACTACGCAAAATCAAAGACCCGCTAGGTTGACACACCTAGGCAAAAATAAGGGCTTCCCGGCGAACCAAAAGGGTTCGGGCAAAATGAAGGGATGAAATGAAAAAATCTGTACACCCGGTAAGTCGAAAACCTGAAAGGGCGGCTTGGGCAAAAATGGGTATCCCGGTGGACTGAAAACCCGAAAGGGCGGTCCAGGCAAAAGTTAGGGATCAAAGCATACGACTATGTCCTGACATCTCGTCACCTGTCTACCAGAAGATTTGTCAATTACCCCCACAGGTGCCTTCTCCCACTGAAACAGGGGCAATAAAGAGTTGTCTAAGCAATCTAATTGTTCTATACTCCAAGGTATCAAGGTGAGTTCAGCCGAAGGTCATAACCAGTACATCCCAATTCCCCAGAGAGTGAGCCAACAAGTCAACATACTCTCCTCAAGCAAAGCTATTATCAAACCTTAAGGAAGTTGGGTATCCTCCCGCAGAACTCAAACATTCCCCAGCAGCATATATATACTCTTAACAAGCATCCCCGACAATCTTGGTCTAAAGATTGTTCCCCGACGGTACACCAAACACTCAAAGGAATCACTTCCCCCGCAGTTCAAAACTTCCCCAGGAGAGTCTAATCTAGTTCCCCCAGGGAAGTTGGAATTCATCTCCCCAAGCAGTAAGCTTATCCCCAGTAGATTCTGGAAGCTTATCCTCGCAGAGCACGAACGCGTCGTCCGGCTTTATTCAAAGAGTTATTTCCTTACCAGGATATAACTGGGTTATCCTCAGCCAAAAGCTACGGAAAGGTCGTCGTCAACACAGTTCTTTCTTATCCCCAGCGAAGTCTATCAGCACTTCCAATACAACAAAGATATCCTTAGCAAGTTATTACTAACAATTCGCTAGAATATCTCTCTCCCCACAGAGTATCACTCCCCAGCATGGTCGCTAGAGTATTTTTTCTCCCCGCAGAATCTTCCATTTGCCAAGTTTATTCCTCAACGGAGTTATCTTCTCCTACCGGTATTCTTGGAGTTATCATCCCCAGCAGGAGTAAAAGCTTATTCTTCGACATCAGCCCAGGATGTGACTTCCCGGCACCCGTCAAGGATTTACTTTCCTAGACGAAAACATACATACATAAACATCACATACATCATTATAGCATGCATAGACGCATCATATCATGCATTGCATATGACTGACTTTTACCTTTCAGGAAAGATTCAGTTAAATTCTCAATCATATTTCAAGACCTAGACCGGTTCAGTTAATCAACTCCAAAGATTTATTATCCAGTCCAAGGCCTTCTCTAGTCCAGCCAAATCGACTCCCAACAGATTTTTCTGATGAAGACTCAGTAGAAGTTATCAGGTTATAATTTCCTATTGGTTCTCTCTCCGACGGTGCATGAGATTTCCATTTTAGGTTTTTCTTTGAGATTATAATTTCCTATTGGTTCCCTCTCCGATGGTGCGTGAGGTGATAATTCCTTTTTAGGTTGATTTCTTATGGTTCCCTCTCCAATGGTGCGTGAGGTGATAATTCCTTTTTAGGTTAATTTCCTATGGTTCCCTCTCCAATGGTGCGTGAGGTGATAATTCCTTTTTAGGTTAATTTCCTATGGTTCCCTCTCCGATGGTGCGTGAGGTGATAATTCCTTTTTAGGTTAATTTTTCTATGGTTCCCTCTCCAATGGTGCGTGAGGTGATAATTCCTTTTTAGATTCCTTTCCTAATGGTTCCCTCTCCGATGGTGCGTGAGGTGATAATTCCTTTTTAGGTTAATTTTTCTATGGTTCCCTCTCCGATGGTGCGTGAGGTGATAATTCCTTTTTAGGTTGATTTCCTATGGTTCCCTCTCCAATGGTGCGTGAGGTGATAATTCCTTTTTAGGTTAATTTCCTATGGTTCCCTCTCCAATGGTGCGTGAGGTTATAATTTCCTATGGTTCTCTCCCCGACGGTGCGTGAGATGTAATTCCCTTTCAGATTATAATTTCCTTTGGTTCTCTTCCCGATACTGCGAAGATGGTAATTCCCACCAAGATTTTCTCAACGAGCGTTGTTGAAGTTAAATTCACCCAAGGTTCTCTTACCATTCATGCTAAGGTAGTAACCATCCCTGGTTCATTCATCATCTTGTGAAGCTCCAGACTCAGCTCCTGTAACCAGTCAGGACATATCTATACCAAGCATCTGAAAACCGACTCCTGCAACATGTCAGGTACTCATTTTTCTGTTTTGCAGGTACGCAAGTTCTCGCTAAGGAATCTCTTACGCGATCAACATCCAGATGGCATCTATAAGCCCATCATCCTATTCATCAACCTCTAAATGGCATCTATAAGCCCATTCCCATCACCACACGGCTACTATGTGAGTGCAAATTTCTGGGCACTCTAGTGTTCAATCATCTTCTACCCTCGGATTACGAAAGGCACGTCAGCCAATCTGCATCCTCAGGTCTAAGAAGATTGAACAGGGGCAACTGTTGTACCCCAAAATTTTCCCTCCCATATTCTTTAAGAAATTGCCAAGTCAAGCTTCAAAATTCCCCAAGGGTTGCACAGTGCAAAGGCCTCCTAAGCAGTCAAGATTAGGGTTTTTGTTTTGATCAAGAAAATGAAGTTTCCAAAGGTCCAATCAAGTCTCACATGCCTATAAACATGTTCAAGCATCCAAATATCAAGTTTCAAGACATTCAGCACAAAACTGCACAGTCAAAAACCCTAATTGCACTACAGTCAACTGTAGGGGCAAAATAGTCATTTGACAGTCAAAAGCTCAAATTTTTGGTCAACATATCATTTTTAAGCCACAAAAATCATTTGATCAATGCTTGATCATGATTCTCCAAGTTTGGCTCAAAAATCATCAAGATGCAAAAGTTTCCTTATTTGGACAGTTGAAAAAGTCAACTGTAAATTGACCAGGGCATAACTTTCACATGGATTATCAGAAAAATTCCATCCAAATCTCATTTTGAAGAGAAAGACATTTCCTACAACTCATCTTCATACTTCAAGTCCAAGAAATGCTCTCACAAAAAGTTATCAATTTCAACATTATAGGTCATTTTCAAAAGTCAACAAAAAGGGACTTTAAGTCAAAGGCCATAACTTGAGATTGGTAAATCAAAATGACATGGGACCAAAGGCATTGGTTAGAGGACTCAAAGACCTTTCCAAAATGTCCAAGAACATGAGCAAAGCTTAAAAATTGAGCAAGATATGCCTTGAGGAAGTTGGGAAATTTTTGGATATTTTGAAAAGTCAACATTGATTCAAATGACCTAAAATTGCTAATGGGCCCATTTTTCTTCCATAATTCATCATCCATGACATGTGCACGACCACTTGGCCCAAAGGGAAGTATTTCTTCATTTTTTATTTATTTATTTGAATTTTTATTTATATTAATTCATTTAAATCAATTAAATATATGAAAAATACTTAATTTAACCTAACAAATCTTTTTGCACATGTAATCTACTCAATAATTCGTGCACATTCAAATATGGGAAGATTTGGTTTGATTGGATCATAATTGGTACAAAATTGTATGGAAAAGATTGAAAAAACAAAGCTTGAAAATCAAATCTTCAAAACCATCAATGAATGAGATTTGGCTCAGAATTGTTGACCTAATTGACTCAATACAAAAGCCAAAACACAACCCTAATGCTGACAACCACTGAGCTGCGCCCAAAAGCCATAAAGAAACTTGAACTTTTTCTTAAAAATCTCAATTCTGAAAACACTTGTAGAGGACGATTCAAGGCGAAATTTTCATTCCATCACCTTCCTGAAGCTTCAAGGAAGGGTTTCTGATCAAAATCATCCACCATAACTTCAAGAATTGGTAACACGAGTGCAAACTGTACCAAGAAAAATTCATAATCGTGCATCACGATTCATGCATCCTTTGTAACTTTTAATGCTTGATTCATGTTCATTATGAGATTCTGAAACTAACCATACAAATTAATTGCGTTTTTATGCAATGTACATGATTTTACCATTGATGCAGGCTAGGGTTTCTTGGACTCCAAATTAGGGGTTTCCTAATACTGTAAAATTAGACCACCACAATGCCATGGATGGATTCAGGGAGTTTGGACGAAAACAATGGCCTCAACGCGCCCAATTTATGAGGCCTTATGGCCTATTCGCTATTTTCTAGTATATTACCTATGGCAACGTTTGAAAACCGTTGCATATTGTTTTTGTATTTCAGAAAAATAAAACCAAACGAGGAAGATGATTAGGTGGCGAGGCTTGATTGGTGCATTTGAATTTTTGCGCGCAAAATCCACTAACGCGTTGTTTCATATTATATTGTTTGTTGTTTATTTATTTAACAAAATGATTCAGTGGCGCAGCTGGCTAGGAAGCGAATGGATAACCTTCAGGACCTGGGTTCGAGCCCCAGGTCTTCAATATTCTCAATGTTATTTTGCAATTCATATTCCCATGCAGGTTCAACATCCAAGCGTACCATACACCCTCCAGATCAAACCATCCACGTGCATATTGGAATCAAATCAAAGGCTCAGAATTGATGAACACCATAAACATGGTCAATGCTGCAGCACGCTATCTGGAAAAGGTCAAACGGACCAAGGTTATTGGGCCAGAATTTCCATGATTTCACCTCCACATTGGGGACTGACACCCCCCTAGGTTTGCCAATTTATTTTCTTTCTTTAATTTTTTTTTATTATTTATATTTTCTTTTAATTATTGCTTTATTAATTAATGTAATATTTTCATAAATATAAAATACCATAAAAATCAGAAAAGAATTAAAACAATAAATAATTTTTATTTTTTAGTATTTTCTTAAATAAATTTGCATGTAATTGAATTTAGTTTTAAATTAGGTTTGCAATTTTAATTCTTTTAATAAAAAAATCTAAAAAATGTAGAAATAGGTTTAATTAATAATTTTTCATCCTTTTTATTTTTCTTTCCTAAATATATCAAATAATTAAATATTTTATTTTCATAATTAAAATTGTAAATTAATTAGGGTTTAATTTAGGTTAAAAACTTCAATATTTTTCTTAATAAATTAAAAGCCATTAGAATTAGGGTTAGTATTAATTTTAATTAATTCTTTTTTATATTAAATCCTAAAATACTAAAAAATACCAAAAACAAGTCCTTTCTTTTTTTAATTAATTAACTTCATCATTAATTTGATTTTTGCAAAAGGGTCCAACGCCCTCGTTTCGTTCTTAATTTCTTATTAATTTGCATTTTTATTTTATTTCGTTTAAATATTCATGTATCTCTCCCGAAGCCATGTAAATTACTTCTCGCACTTTTAATTCTTTTATTTTCTTTAATTCTTTATTTCTTCTGTCAAATCGGGTCCTGGTTAATTTTGGCGATGTGGACCCGCGCCGTTGTAATAGCTTAGAATTTACTTTCCTGCAAATATTTTAACTGTTAAACAAATGGCATGAAAGAATGTATGGACAAAATAAAATCAAGCGTAGAACACCAATAACATGACAAGATAAATGCAAATGAAAACGACACACAAATCGCACACACCACCCCTAGGGTACGCCTCACTGTTGCCTTGCCTCGAAAGGTGATCGTCGAGTAGAGGATGTTTTAGTAAGTCCTCATGATCCGGGAACCTGGCATGAGGGTAGCTTCTAAGGTGTCTTCCTATTGCTCTGGTGATCACCATGTCCCGAACTTCGAATTGACCCGAACACCTCCAATGGTGGTGCTACCTACCTCTCAATGGTGGGATGGCACTACTTTAAAGGACATTTACACAGACGAATTCCTTAGGGTAGGTAGACGACTCGTGGATACTTGCTCTAATTCAAAACAAAACAAATCAAAAATACTTTTCACACCAACACATTTTCAAAAAGCTTTCGAAAGCATTTTTCAAACACTCTTGAGGACCGATACAAGAGTCGAACTGAAATTTTCAAAGAAACTTTTTAAAACCCACAGTTGAAAAGCAAACAAACCATTTTGAAAACACAAATGAGCAAGTATCTAAGAGCCCATGGATAACCATGGATAGAAAGGGTGCTAACACCTTCCCTTTCTATAACCTACCTCCTGAACCGAGAGCAATCTCTATAAGGAATTTTTCTGTGCTTTTGTCCTTTCCATTTAGAGAAAATAAAAGACGGTGGCGACTCTTGCTTCCGCGACATTTCGCGAACCAGCGTTAAACAGTCAGTTCCAGATCCACCGATCACAGAACTGGCGACTCTGCTGGGGACCAAACTTAAAGTGAGGTGTACCTTAGGGCTAGTTCATAACTGTGTTTTCAATTGTTTTCCTTGTATGCTTTAAATTGTGGGTTGCATCGGAGTTACATAGATCCTAACCCAGATCTGGGGATACCCTGTTTAGGTAGCATAAGCTGTGAGGGACCTGTCCGGCATATACCGACATGGGTGAAGCAGTGGCTACGTTGGTGTGGCGCCTTGGTCTGTACCGATATCCCTCGTGTTGAAACGGGGAGAATATGGGTCTTCCAAGGAGTCATTAAGCACCAACAGACCTTAGAACCTTAAATGACACAACTTGGCCATTAGAACAGTAGCAGTATGCTACGCCCATTGAGGCTAAACTCTCGTGATGGTTCTGGCCGCAAGAAAAGATTGCGATGCTGGAGTTATGACCGATTGAGGGTAGTCAATGATATTGGGATCCTCTAAGAACCCGGTTACTTTGATAGGACAGGTATGAACCAACAAACTGAAAGAGGGTAGTACCTAGACCTCATGCTGGCCTAAACTCTAAAGGCTTCTCTTGTGTGACTTGTGTGTCTTCAAACTTGGACTACTTGCATGCTTTTTTTTTGTCTGACACTTGAGCTTCTTGCAGGTTTTGTTTGTAGTCCTTAATTAGGACTCATAACAGGGTATCCTAAGTTTCTTGCAGGTTTTGGTTTGCAGTCCTTAATTGGGACTCGTAACAGGGTTACGTACATCACCCCATGCATAGCATGACATCATACCATTGCATACATCCTAACCCATTTCAAGGATCTCAAGGGCTTGTGATGCAGGTCATGATGAACCAACTGTCCAGCAAGGGGCAAAAGGGGATTTATTTTCCTCTAGACAAGGTTGTCAGGGGCTATGACCCACTGGATATGGTGAGCCTTTGACCCTTGAAGAAAGACTCTCAACAAATATGAAGTTTCTTTCAATCAAGCTACCGGACCCGAGTGCTAACAAATTTTCTTGTTTACCCCGCGAGGTCCTTGAAAACATTACATGCATGTCATACTCATCATTACATAACAGGTATCCTTGTTGCAGGTCACTTACCTTTCTCGCTGTTTATTTCAGCAATGGCTTCACAACCAGATAACCAGGACCTTCACGCTCAAGAGACTCAGTTCAGGGAAATCTTCCTAGGCCTATCCAAGGGGCAGGAAGAGTTGAGGACACTCCTCATGGGGAATCTGATCAGAAAGAGTCCTGAAGATGACAAGGACGAACAGCTGAAACGTCTACAAGCTGAGGTAGCCACATTGAAAACCCAAATGCTGGGGCAAAGGGCACTCATTCAAGGTTTAGCTCAGGAGCAAGGAGAGCTGAGGGCCATGATCAGTCAGCTTCATCAAGACATGAAGCAACTAGCCCAAGTCAGGGACCCAGTCATTAATCAACTTCCAAGAAGTCAAAGGTTTGGGCCTCTCCAAGCTGCTATTACTTCACAGTTCCAACAACGACCTCGCCAAGAACAGCGGGTTGATCAAAACAGGTCGGACGAGCCTAAGAGACAATTCACCTACATCAACATGTCATGGTCACGAGCTTTGCAGCACATGTTAAAGATGAACCTGATTGCGGTGATCAACCCTCCTGCAAATCCAAAGACTTCCTCTCCAAATTACAACCCAGAAGCAAGGTGCGCTTACCATTCTGGTAGCCCGGGGCACGATACTGAGGACTGTTGGGCACTGAAGTACAAGATTCAGAATATGATCGATGCTAAAGAGATCGAGTTCGAGCCCGCCGAGACTCCCAACGTGATCACTGCTCCCTTGAAATATTCATGTATCTCTTGAAATATTAATTTGCATTTTTATTTTATTTCGTTTAAATATTCATGTATCTCTCCCGAAGCCATGTAAATTACTTCTCGCACTTTTAATTCTTTTATTTTCTTTAATTCTTTATTTCTTCTGTCAAATCGGGTCCTGGTTAATTTTGGCGATGTGGACCCGCGCCGTTGTAATAGCTTAGAATTTACTTTCCCGCAAATATTTTAACTGTTAAACAAATGGCATGAAAGAATGTATGGACAAAATAAAATCAAGCGTAGAACACCAATGACATGACAAGATAAATGCAAATGAAAACGACACACAAATCGCACACACCACCCCTAGGGTACGCCTCACTGTTGCCTTGCCTCGAAAGGTGATCGTCGAGTAGAGGATGTTTTAGTAAGTCCTCATGATCCGGGAACCTGGCATGAGGGTAGCTTCTAAGGTGTCTTCCTATTGCTCTGGTGATCACCATGTCCCGAACTTCGAATTGACCCGAACACCTCCAATGGTGGTGCTACCTACCTCTCAATGGTGGGATGGCACTACTTTAAAGGACATTTACACAGACGAATTCCTTAGGGTAGGTAGACGACTCGTGGATACTTGCTCTAATTCAAAACAAAACAAATCAAAAATACTTTTCACACCAACACATTTTCAAAAAGCTTTCGAAAGCATTTTTCAAACACTCTTGAGGACCGATACAAGAGTCGAACTGAAATTTTCAAAGAAACTTTTTAAAACCCACAGTTGAAAAGCAAACAAACCATTTTGAAAACACAAATGAGCAAGTATCTAAGAGCCCATGGATAACCATGGATAGAAAGGGTGCTAACACCTTCCCTTTCTATAACCTACCTCCCGAACCGAGAGCAATCTCTATAAGGAATTTTTCTGTGCTTTTGTCCTTTCCATTTGGAGAAAATAAAAGACAGTGGCGACTCTTGCTTTTGCGACATTTCGCGAACCAGCGTTAAACAGTCAGTTCCAGATCCACCGATCACACCTAGTAAGTTCCAAAACCTTCTTCTCGTTTGCGTAGAATTGGGCTTCGAAAGTATCTCGTTCTCCTTTGAGCTGTATTTGATCCCTTTGTAGGTCTTCAAGAGATTTGGGCATGCCAGGATGTAGGATAGTGTATAGAACATCTCCCTTCTTAACAGGCTCAATAATTACCTGAAGAATGGAAGGATAAGGCATCATAAGACTTTGAGCATGAGTTTGTACCCATTTGAGGTAAGGCTCAAGAGGGATGGATTTCTTGGGTCCGAAAGTCTTACTATCCACCTTGTTTAGCATCCTCCAAGCTCGGATAAATCTCTAGCGAAGACCTTGACCGTCGTTGTCGTAGTCGAATACCAAACCTTGAATCAACATCTCGTGCAGGCCACCCCTTCGGGCGTAACCAAAATGTCTTAGAGCTAAACATGGGTTATAAGTGATTCCTCCCCTAATTCCAAGTAGAGGGACATTAGGGAATTCCCCATAATGGTCAATAATGATAACATTATCTTTGGATCGGGAGCACCAATGAATATCTGAATGTTTGAGCATCATTAACCTTTGTGACCATCTTGAACCTTGCTCATTCTTTAAGACTGATTGGGGAAGATGAGAAATAAACCATCTTGCCAGGAGAGGAGTGCAACACATAAGGACACTTCTTTTCCTCATTGTGAGAGTGTGAAAAGAGTGTAGGATATCCCCTAGAAATGTAGGCACCGGGTTACGTGACATAAAGATATTGACGGAGCTCACATCTATGAGTTAGTCAGGATTGGGAAATAAGACCATCTCATAGATAAGAAGAGCCACAATTTCCTCAAAGGCATGCAAGTCTAAGGAATTCCAACAGCTTTGGGCTTTCTCAAACAGGAACTTTGCTAAGAATCCTTTGACATCACTCCTAGTTTCCCAATGAGTTGTGACATCAGATGAGTGCAACTGCAGAGCTTGAGCAGTCTCTTTTGGCTTTGGGTCTCTTTCCGTACCGTTGAAAGGTAGTTTATTGAGAATGGGAATCCTCAAGAGTTGGGAGAATTCTTCCAAAGTAGGCACAAGCTAATAGTCGAGAAATGTGAAGCAATGGTGCAAAGGATCAAAGAACTGGAAGAGCACCTTCATCATATCCTCATATGTATTGGAGGTGACCAAGTTGAGTAGACAACCATGTCTCTCGGTGAATGGAGAGTTCTCAGGGATCCTTGAAGCTAGCTCCTTAAGTTGTGGAGGAATTCTTACAAGGTTGACTTGGATAGTTTTCCTGCAAAGTGACTCCATATCCTATAAAACAAGAACAAAGATGAATCTCCAAAATCCTTGAAGTGGTTAGTAGATGTATATGATGTTCATGATGTCCATGATGTTATGTACAAGTATGCATATACAAGCAAAACAAACAAGTTCTTAGTTTAGGCTTGCATGGGGTTTTATAGGTAAGTACCCTCTTGAAGTTTAGTTGGCTTAAACCTGTCCTAATAATAGTAACCGGGTTCTAAGGAGCTCAATATCACCAGATTGTTTCCTTGGTCATTGTTTCAGCTCAAGCCTCTTTAATGGCGACCAAAATATCCCAAGAAACCAAACCTCAATGAGTGTAGTATCGAGTATCTACCAACTTCAGACTGCACCAAAGCCGGTCATCTCACTACATGCTAAAGGCCAAGTTGGTCAAGTAAGGGTTCTAGAAGTTCATTAGTGCTTCATGACATCACTCAGCGGCCCCGTATTCTATTTGATTGACTCAAAGGCTACTGGTACCCACAAATATGTCACACTAACATAGCTATTGCTTAGACCATGTCGGTATACCCCACACAGTTTCCATAACATATTGCTATTTACCTATAATATATCCCAAATCCGGGTAGAGGATTTCAAACCCAAACAAAGAACCATAATGTAAAGCATACAAGTCAAACAATGTAAGCAAATAAATATGATCTAGCCCTAAGGTAACCCCACTTTTATAATATTCCCCAGCAGATTCGTCAGTTCTATGATACGGTGGGAGAACTGACTTGAGGGTTTTGCGTTTTATCGCAAATGTTGCGGTTAGCAAGAGTCGCCACTGACTTTTCTTTTATCGAAAAAGGAAAGGTAAAAAAGCACAGGAAAGACCTTTGAGATTGTTTCTTGAGTTTGGAGGGTAGATTATGAAAAGGGAAGGTATTAGCACCATTTTCATCCATGGTTTTCCATGGGATCTTAGTTACTTGCTAGATCACTTGCTTTTTTTGTTTTGAAATTGTGCTTTGTGTGGTTTTGAAAGTATTTTATAAAAGAGGCCATTGTTTAGGTGTTGTACCCCAAAATTTGCCCTCCCATTTCTCATTGATTTCTCACCACAAAGCCTTTGAAGCTCAAGATCCATTTAGGGTTTCATCTGCTCAAGACCTCTCCTTGCACTGTGGACTCAAATTAGGGTTTGTATTTGCACAAAGATATTTTGACCTAAAATGCCTAAGATGACTTTCATGCTTCATATTGGACTCCCAAGTTTACCCATATCAAGTTTCAAGCCTTGATTCCAAGTTTTGCCCAGTCAATTGGACAGTTGACCTAGAAATCAACTGTATTGGGGAAAAAGTCAACTGTGGCCAATTGACAGTCAAACCTCATGAAATTTGACCCACATCAACATTATGAACTCATATGAATCATTTGGTCAAGTTTGGATCACAATGCCCCAAGAAATTTGATCAGATCACCAAAAGGGCAAAATGGTCATTTTTAGGGTTTTGACTGCACAAAGGCAATTTTTGACTGTCTGACCTAGCCAATGGCAAACCAAGCTCACACATGGACTCAAGGACCCCATGGAATTATCTTGACATGATCAACAAACTCAAAAGATCCCAAGTACACAAGATTAACAGTTGAATTTCCCAATCAATTGATCAATTTTGACTGTACACTGAAAAGTCAAACTTTGACTTTTTGGTCAAAATCAAGAGTCAAGATTCATTTTTCATCAAAACATGCCAAATCATGAAACTTGTTCACCAAGAAACCAAGAAATGCAAATTAGGGTTTAAAATGGAATTTTTCATAACTTAGAATTTTTCTAAGTTATGAAAAACCCTAATTTTTTCCCAACTTTGCCCCACTTTTTCACCATGATCCATTTGGATTCAAACAAAAGTCCAAACATGAAAGTTTTAGCTTGTTTCATAATCTACAACTTTGATTCACAAAGTTTTCTCATTTGAAGCTTGTATCTCAAGTTACAAATTTTTGAATAAGGGCACTAAACCATTCTTAACTTAGTGAGATTTTAACCTATTTTGACAAGGTTTTCTACCCCACTTCAAGGCCATTTTCCATACACTTCCACTTGGAATTTCAATTTACATTTCAAATATGGATTGTATTACACATTCCAAGCTTTCCAAAATGTCCAAGAACTCATCAAACAACCTCATAACTTGAGAGATTCGAATTTCACAAGTTGGCAAAAACTCACTTTGTTCATGACCAAGTTACATGTCCAAAACCTTGCAATTTGAACTCAGCATGCCTTAAGATAGATTACAGGTCTTTTATCTCATCTACACTCCATAATTTAATGCATATTCATTGTGTTAAGGTGTTGTTCTATGAGTTTGGACATTGTATGCAAGATTAATCCCAAATTAGATAAAGTTTTCTTTCCATTTTTGCAAAAGTTAACTTTATGTCCAATTGGAAATCCAACAAGTACATTGCAAATCTGATTGGCACAAGATTATGGACAAATTACTCTGATCAAGGAGGGATTATGCAGCCCATTAGGGGGTCCTCTACTGACCTAGAAACACAAGTTGCATTTTGTTGCTTAAAGTTGAAGAAAAGTTCCATAACTAAGGCCAACTCTCATATCAGCAAGAGGACACAAGAACAAACTTATCAAACATACTCAAGACATCCTAACCAAGCTGAGACACGACCCTTGCACCTCTCAAACACTCCCATTGCCATAATCACTCTCAAACTGCACAAACAGGGGAAAGCCTGCAGTTTGAGTGCTACCTTCCATTTCCTTCAAGTTCTTTTGCCAAAATCAGTTCCTACACATTCCCTAGCACATATGCAAGCTAACCATGCCTTGAAACACGACCTGTAATTCCTCTAAAAAGTTCCACCATTTTCACTTTTCCATTTTGCAGTTGAATTTTAAGGCAAAGTAGATATTGGAACAGCATCACCACACCTCAAGGAAGCTATACCAATCAGTATCTTGCACTGTAAGCTCCCCATTTGCCAGTTGGAACTTCAGCTGAACATGTAGTTTTTTGAACTCGTATCTCTCTTATTATGCATCATTAGTCTTAAGTTTGTGAAGAAACAATGTCCTACTCATGCCACTGAACATGTACATATCTTTACTTTTCATTTCTTTTGCCTGAGTTAAGAGAATTTAAGGTTTAAAAATGGCAGAAAGATTAGGTCAGGATTTGGGGGAGAAGAAATTCTCTCTCATTTCTGAGAGTTAGTTTGACTTCTTTATATGTCTAGAACCGTGGCTTCAAGCTCTACAGGTTTCATGTTGGAAGATTTGGCAAAAGATCAAAGGATCAGGAGTTAGGAACTTGAGAAGCAGGCGCGCGTTTTTTTGAATTTGGTTGTCTGAAGGTTGAAGACAACAGCTTCATGGGCTGGGCTTGTTGTTATTTCTTTTTGCACCCTGATTTTGCTATTACACCCCCTGAGCCCATTTTCTTTATTTTTAATTTTTTTTTACTTTTTCTTTTTTTGTTTGACTTATTTATTTTTTCTCATGACATTAAAAATTTAAAAATATTTTTTTCCACCATTTTGGATTTTATTAGGTATTTATTTGATTTTCTTTTGATTTATACATAAATAGATATATATTGTTATTTGGAATAAATAGGAAAAATAGTGTAAATACATGTTCATTTCCATTTTTATTTTATTTTACCCTCTAAAAATATTTTATATAAAAAATACTATTTTCTAAAAAATATTGAATATTATTATTATTTATATATATGATACATATTTAAAATAATACATATATACATATATTCATTAATACACTTAGGAGAAAAATACCAAAAAGTGTGCATACTTTGTTCTTTAATATTTAATACTAAAAAATACCTTTTTACAAATATACCATTTTTTTTTATATATAATAAATATTATGTGAATTAATTAAATTAATGTCCCTTTGATTAAAAATTAGGGTTTTACCCTAAATGTGAAAATATTCCAAAAATAATTCTTTTCTTATTTTTTATAAATAATACTTTTTTCTCATACATATAAAAAAAAATTTTTTGCATACTTGCATATTTGTTTTATTTACCATTTAAAATTATACATTTTATTTATCTTGTAAATATTCATAAAAATGGTGTAATAGTTTTAGGTTTAATTTCTTGTCTAAATATCCCCATTTGAACATTGTACCCCCCCTCCCTATATTATTGTGATGTAATAGCGTAGGAATTTAAATTTCGCACTTTATCGCCTTCTAAACATACCATGCTAGAGTTAGGGTTTTGTATGCGAATAAAAATGAACAAAGTAGTTGGACCTAATACAAGATAAATGAGCATGAAAAATGGAGAACACATTTCACACTTGCACCCCCTAGGGTATTCCACTTGTTGCCTTTTATCATTGGGCCATATTGCATGTTGAGCTTCTTTGGGCAAAACAAAACAATCAAATGATCATTGTCCCTCAAAATGTTGCTTAAATGAATGATCAAGTCCCTTTCAAAGAAAATTGCCCAAAGACATTTAACACTATTGCAACTATGGTCCAAACGATGACCCGCGCCCGTCCCTTTCACCTCCTAAGACAAGATTGTCCACCAAATGCAATGGTGGAACAAAATTGTCAAAAGGTTTGAAACATAACAAAAATATTTGAGAAAACTTTAGGGTAGATAAGCTCTCAAGTACTTGCCAACTTTCCAAGAAAACACTTGCCTGATTTCCAAACCCACTTCACAAACACTTGCAAACAAACTTTCAAAAAACCTTGAAACATCTTTTCAAAAAGACCAACACCTTTTGTAAAACATTCGAGTAAAGAATTGTTACAAGGGTAGCCTATACAAGGCATCTTTTTTAAAACACTTTCAAAACCACACATAAAGCACCATTTCAAACAATTGACAACCAAGGCAAGTTGATCTAAGCAAGTACCTAAGAGCCCATGGATAACCATGGATAGAAGGGGTGTTAATACCTTCCCCTTCTATAATCTACTCCCCGAACCCAAGAAAAATCTCAAAGGTTTTTGCTGTGCTTTTTAAACCTTTCCTTAGGATAAAATAAAAAGTCTGTGGCGAATCTTGCTCAACCGAAACATTTGCGAAAACAAACGCAAAACCCTAGTCAGTTCTCCCACCGTATCACAGAATTGGCGACTCTGCTGGGGAGAATTTTAAAGTGGAGTAACCTTAGGGCTTAGATCACCCTCTTGCATGACTAATTGTTTGATTTGCTTGCTTTATACTTTGGCTCTATTGTTTGGGTTTACAATCCTCCACCCGGATTTTTGGAAACATTCATAGATAGCAATACGTTGTGGAAACTGTGCGGGGTATACCGACACGGTCTAAGCAATAGCTATATCAGTGCGACATATTTGTGAGTACCGGTAACCCTTGAGTTCAATCAAGGAGAGTACAGGGCCGCTGAGTGATGTCACTAAGCACTAATGACCTAGAACCTTACTTGACCATCTTGGCCTTTTATTAGGGGTAGTGAGATGACCAGCTTTGGTGCAGTCCGAAGTTGGTAGATACTCGATACTACACTCATTGAGGGTTGTTTTCTTGGAATATTTTGGTCTCTAGTTAAGTGGCTAAACCAAAACAATGAACAATGAAAACAATCCAGTGATATTGAGCTCCTTAGAACCCGGTTACTATTTATAGGACAGGTTTTTAAGCCAACTACACTCAAGAGGGTACTTACCTATGAAACCCCATGCAAGCCTGAAATTAGGGTGTGGTGTGATTTGCTTGTACATATGTTTTGTGCATACATCATAAACATCATAAAACATCATACGCATTCACTAACCATTTCAAGGGTCTTGGACTTCATCTTTGTTCTTGTTTTGTAGGTCATGGAAATCCCTCGCAGAAATACCATTCAAGTCAACCTTGTGAGAATCTCTCCTCAACTCAAGGAGATCACCTCAAGAATTCCGGAAAATTCATCCTTCAGTGAGAGACATGGTAGACTACTCAGCCTAGTCAACACCAACATTGAAGAAGACATGATGAAAGTGCTATTCCAGTTCTTTGACCCTCTTCACCACTGCTTCACCTTCCCTGATTATCAGTTGGTACCCACTTTGGAGGAGTTTTCTCAACTCCTAAGAATCCCTATCCTTAATCAACTACCCTTCAACGGTACAGAAAAGGAACCAAAGCCGGAAGATGTTGCTCGAGCACTACATCTACAACCATCCGACATCAAGGGGCATTGGGAAACCAGAAGCGGCGTCAAAGGATTCTTAGCAAAATTCTTGTTTGAGAAGGCACAAGAATGTTGGAACTCATTGGACCTACAAGCCTTTGAAGAGATTGTGGCACTCCTTATCTATGGGTTGGTTTTGTTCTCAAATCCTGACCAATTGGTAGATGTCAACGCTGTCAAAATCTTCTTGTCCAGAAATCCAATACCGACATTGCTTGGGGACATTCTTCACTCATTTTACACACGAACAATGAGAAAGAGGGGTGTTCTCATGTGATGTACTCCTGTCCTTGCAAGGTGGTTTATTTCGCACCTTCCACAATCTGTCTTGAAAAATGACCAAGGTACAAGGTGGTCCCAACGATTGATGACTCTTACTCATTCTGATGTGCATTGGTGTTCTCGGTCCAGAGAAAATGTCATCATCGTCGATCGTTGCGGAGAGTTTCCTAATGTTCCTTTACTTGGAATTAGGGGAGGTATCACCTACAACCCTTGCCTAACTTTGAGGCAATTTGGATATGCACGGAGGGATGGCCCTCATGACATGTTGATTCCTAGCCTAGTTTTTGACTTCGACAACGATGCGCAAGGACTTCGCCAAAGATTCATCAGAGCTTGGGGAAAACTCAACAAGGTTGATAGCAAGACTCTGGGACACAAGAACTCCATCCCCCTTGAGCCTTATCTCAAGTGGGTACGAGCCCGAGCCCAAAGTCTGATGATGCCTTATCCTCATGTTCTCCCTGTGATTAAAGAGCCCGTCAATGAAGGAGAGGTTCCCTACACCATCCTACATCCAGACATGCCTACATCGTGGGAGGAAATGCAGAAAAGTTGGATTCAGCTCAAGGAGGAACGGAACACCTTTGAAGCTAGCTACTACGCCAGTGAAAAGAAGGTTCTAGAGCTTACCCGCCGACTCCACGAGCAAGAGGCCCTCAACACCTACATCGCACCGAAGAGGATGCGCAATGTCTTTTTGCCTTAAGAAGTTTATTTTGTAACACTTGGCCCATGGGGCATTTATGTACTAACAAATTTCTTCTTATTAATATGACGTGCGTTCTTCTTTGTCTGAAACAATTTTGAATGTCCTAAGTCCTTGAATGCATTGCATACATCAACATACCATTCATCATGTGCATAAACAGGTCTCACTCCAGGTTTCCTTATCTATCTCCTGTTTATTTCAGTAGGATGCATCTCGAGCAAACAGTCAAAGACCTACAAGCCCAGAATGCACAGTTCCAGCAACTCTTGATGACCTTGGTCAAGAGTCAAGAGGACATCAAGGCCCATTTGGAGAATAAGGACCCAGTGAAGAAGAAAAAGAGGGTCGGAGTGGCTACTTTGGGGAGAAGATTTGACAGAGAAGCTCGGAGAGTGCTTGAATTTCCTCCTACTTCTGATGAAGGGACTAGTAAAAGGGATCGAGTTGCGGTGCCTTCCGAATCTGAGGCAGAGGAAGAAGAAGTTGAAGAGGATGAAGATTATTCTGACCAACAATACCCTCCAGCTGATGATAAATACAAGGGTTTAGAAGACAGATTGGCTGCCATGGAATTGCAAAGAGTACCGGGTTTGGATTTTGAAGACATGGGCTTGGTGGCCGGAATTGTGATTCCCCCAAAATTCAAAGTGCCAGTGTTTGTAAGGTATGATGGGCTGTCCTGTCCCAAAATGCATCTCAGGTCCTACGTAAGAAAGATTCAACCTTATACGGCAGATAAAAATCTCTGGATTCATTTCTTTCAAGACAGCCTGTCGGGAGCTCAGTTGGAATGGTTTTATCAGTTAGAAGGAACCAGTGTCAGAAATTGGGAAGATTTGGCCACCGCTTTCTACAAACAATATCAGTATAATTCTGATCTTGCTCCCACTCGTACCCAACTTCAGGGTATGTCACTAGGAACAAGTGAGGGATTCAAAGAGTATGCACAAAAATGGAGGGATTTAGCTGGCAGGGTGCAGCCTCCTTTAACCGATCGTGAGCTCGTTGATATGTTTCTTGGGACCCTATCTGGGCCGTTTTTCAATCATTTAATTGGTAACTCTTCCGCGGGGTTTACCGATTTGATCTTAACAGGCGAAAGAATAGAAGCTGGCATCAAGTCAGGAAAGATTCAGAAGGGTGTTGCTGCAAGTGTTGAGAAGAAGCCGTTTAAGAAAGAGACAGCTATGGTATATTCTCAGAGAAGAGCAGGGAAGATGGAGCGTCGGCCAACTGTAGGGGCCGTAATGATTCAAAACACTCCGAGTGAGCAGCCTCGCTATAACCAGCCCAGACCAAATCAGCAACGGGTGGAAAGGCCACAACGGCAGTTCACCCGTATTAATATGACTCCAGCACAAGTGCTTCCCCATCTATTGAAATTGAATCTTGCCACTATCAAGGAGGCGCCAAAGAATGTGAATACGTCCTCCCCTCATTACCATGCCAATGCTAAATGCGCCTATCATTCAGACAGTGTTGGACATGACACCAATGATTGTTGGGCGCTCAAGCATAAGATCCAAGACCTGATAGAGGCTAAGGAGGTAGAGTTTGACGCTCCAGAGAAGCCCAATGTGATATCTGCGCCTATGCCGAAGCACGGTCGAAATGTCAATGCCATTGAGGAGGATTTATATGTTGCTGATGTCAGTGATCTGACTACTCCACTGCTAACCATTAAGTTGAATTTGTTGAGGGCCGGGATCTTCCCGGGATGTAAAGAAGACTGCTACTGTTGCCACTCTCTGCCTTTTGATTGTCCGCTATTAAAGAAAGGCATCCAAGGCCTTATGGATAGCCGACAAATTTTGTTCGAAAAAATTTCTGCCGTTCCAGTTCATGTTTAAAATGTCTCAATCATAACCATTCACGCCAATCTTTCTGAGGCCGTCAAAAAGCCTGTTAAGATTACACCAGCTGCAAAATCTATACCTTTGAAGATAACAATGTCGGGGCCTGTTCCCTATGTTTCTGAGAAGTCGATACCTTGGAACTATGGTGGCGACATCTACTACCATGGTATCAAGCAAGTCGAGGTAATTGAAGAAAATTCGGAGGATGAAGAAGTCAGCATTAGTAACATTGCGGGCACCAGCAAAATCACCAGGAGCGGGAGAATATTTTCTCCAGAGATTGCCCCTCCAAGAGCAGTCTTTGGACCTTCATCAGCTAAAGAAGTCACCCCTGCACCAGTAAAGCTCTCTGCCAGAACTCCTTTAATCGAAGAGGTTGTTGTTCCTAATGCTGTCTTTCCTACCATTGCTGATAAAGGAAAGGGAATACAAGATGAGCCCGTCAGGACGAGGGCTCAACCTTTGGTGATTCCGGAAGCCTCCAAGAAAGAAATGGACGAGATTTTGAGGATAATTAAGAGAAGTGATTACGATGTGGTGGAACAGTTGGGGCAAACCCCCTCCAAAATCTCCATGCTGGCACTATTGCTTTGCTCAGAAGCGCACGCTCAAGCTTTGATTAAGTTTCTGAAGGCAGCTCATGTGCCCCAGGAAACCTCCGCAGACCAATTTCAACATTGCGTGGCTAGTCTGACTGCAGACAATGGATTAGGTTTTTCTGATGCCGACCTGACCCCTAAAGGCCGAAACCACAATGACGCTTTGCATATTTCAATCGAGTACCGCGGAACCACCCTTGCACATGTTTTGGTTGATATCGGTTCATCGCTGAATGTTTTGCCTAAAAAGGCCTTGGACCGGCTAGATTGCGAAGGGTTGGAATTGAAGCCGAGTGATATTGTCGTCAGAGCTTTCGATGGGTCGAAGAGAATGGTCCATGGAGAAGTTTAAATTCCCGTCAAGATAGGTACTGAGGTGTTTAAATCCACTTTCTATGTAATGGACATCCGTCCATCATATTCTTGCCTGCTGGGTAGACCTTGGATACACCATGCTGGGGCAGTCACTTCCTCCTTGCATCAGATGCTGAAGTATCCTGTCAAAGGAAAGATTATCACTGTCCACGGTGAAGAAGAGTACATGATTAGCCATTTAAATTCTTTCTGGTATGTGGAGGTGGAAGGAGAGTTCATTGAGACGCCGTTTCAACATTTCGAAGAAGTTCTTCCTGAAGTGGCAGTGGCAAAGTTGGCAGCTGAGGCACCAAGACAGATGGCCAGGATGGCATCTCTGGAGGATGCAAGAGCCGCAATCAAAGAAGGGAAGAATTCAGCGTGGGGGCAATTACCCGATTTTCCGCATAAAATTGATAAGTTTGGATTAGGTTTCACCGCTGCTGGCCAGAAGGCTATGCGCCAGTCAAAGATTGAAAGAGCGCCGATCAAAATTTCTCCTTACCGAATCAACGCCCTGGAAGATGAAGACAAGGGAAGCAACATTGAAGAGTGGATTTATCCAACTGTCAGGGGAGGATTGAGCAATTGGGAGGCTAAAGACTTTGTCCCCATCACTTTTATTCATCAGTAATTTATCTGTTAAACATTTCTTATTTGGTCTGTAATATTTTACTTTCAAACAATCCGTACACTGTCTTTTCACCTCCTGCCTTGCCCGGGGCATGTAGGTCCACTTGTAAGGGTTTTGACTATTTTTCATATTCATATGCCATGTTTAACGATTCATTGGACGTTTTTCATTTGATAAACTGCTTATGCTCATTTTCTTTTCTTTTTGCATTTTTGTTTAAGGATGGCTATCCCTTACACACACCCACACTCACCAATGCAGGTACCCATCCACTCCGGATTCCATGGGTGACTACTCTGCTGTATCTTTCAATAACTCTGAAGATCTGGTCAATCTAGCCGAGTACGAAGATGACGAAGGTTGTGAAGTACTCGGGGAACTAGCCAGACTTCTGCAACAAGAGGAAAGGGCCATCTTACCGCATGAAGAGCCATTGGAGGCTGTTAACTTGGGAACCGAGGAGAATCGGAAGGAGGTGCAAGTGGGTGCCAGCCTGGAACCAAAAGTCAAGGAACGCTTGGTACAGTTACTAAATGAGTATGTTGAAATCTTCGCTTGGTCCTATGAAGACATGCCGGGTCTAGACACCGACATTGTGGTTCACCGTCTCCCCACAAGAGAAGACTGTCCACCAATCAAGCAAAAAGTTCGCCGAATGAGGCCTGATATGTCCGAAAAGATCAAAGCGGAAGTAATGAAGCAATTCGATGCTGGCTTCCTGGCTGTTACGTCCTATCCTCAATGGGTCGCTAACATCGTACCGGTACCAAAGAAAGATGGCAAAGTCAGAATGTGTGTGGACTACCGGGATTTGAATAGGGCCAGCCCTAAAGATGATTTCCCGCTACCTCATATTGACATCTTAATCGACAATACAGCTCAGCATAAAGTGTTTTCCTTCATGGATGGATTCTCGGGCTACAATCAAATCAAAATGGCCCCCGAGGATATGGAGAAAACTACTTTTGTTACGCAATGGGGAACTTTCTGTTACAAAGTGATACCGTTCGGGCTCAAGAATGCAGGGGCAACTTATCAACGCGCCATGGTAGCTTTATTTCATGACATGATACATCATGAGATCGAAGTCTACGTATACGATATGATAGCTCGGTCGCAAATGGAGGAAGAGCATCTTGAGCATTTGGAGAAGCTGTTCGCCAGGTTAAAAGAGTACAAGCTCAGGCTGAATCCAAGTAAATGCACTTTTGGAGTTAGGTCTGGTAAACTCCTGGGATTCATTGTAAGCAACAAAGGCATTGAAGTCGATCCGGCAAAAGTAAAAGCAATACAAGAGATGCCTGCTCCCCGTACTGAAAATGAGGTTAGAGGATTCTTGGGGCGCATAAACTATATTGCCAGATTCATCTCACATCTGACTTCTACCTGTGAGCCAATTTTCAAACTCTTGAAGAAAGATCAGGTAGTTGAATGGAACGACGACTGCCAAGCCGCTTTTGATAGAATCAAGGAGTATTTGTTAGAACCTCCTATTCTGATGCCACCTGTCAAAGGAAGACCATTGATCATGTACTTAACTATCTTGGATAACTCAATGGGGTGTGTTTTGGGCCAGCATGACGAGTCTGGTCGAAAAGAGCATGCTATTTATTACCTTAGTAAAAAGTTTACCGACTGTGAGACTCGCTACTCACTGCTCGAGAAAACTTGCTGCGCTTTGGTATGGGCTGCTCGCCGACTAAGACAGTATATGTTGACTCATACTACCTTGTTAATTTCCAAGATGGACCCTATCAAGTATATCTTCGAGAAGCCCGCTTTATCTGGAAGGATAGCTAGATGGCAAATGATCTTAACTGAGTATGACATCCAGTACACCACCCAAAAAGCTATAAAAGGGAGTGTATTAGCTGACCATCTGGCTCATCAGGCTATCGAAGACTATCAACCCATGAGATTTGACTTCCCAGACGAGGACATCATGAATTTGGACAACATTGAAAGTGACGGACCGTATGACGGACCCGAAAAGGGATCCCGATGGACCCTGTACTTTGATGGTGCTTCAAATGCACTTGGAAATGGTATTGGCGCAGTACTCATTTCTCCGGAAGGTTGTCACACTCCTTTCACGGCCCGACTTTGTTTCAGCTGCACAAACAACATGGCTGAGTATGAAGCTTGCATCTTTGGTCTCGAGGCTGCTATAGACTTAAGGATCAAATCTTTGGCCGTATTTGGGGACTCGGCTTTGGTCATCAGCCAAATCAAAGGAGACTGGGATACCAAGCACCCTAATCTTATCCCATACAAAGAACATTTCCTGACATTATTGCCGCATTTCGAGCAAATTACCTTCGAGCATTTCCCGCGAGAAGAGAATCAGCTAGCCGATGCTCTGGCCACAATGTCCTCCATGTTTAAACTCAGCTGGGATAATGAGGCTCCCCAAATCACCATCAAGCGAATGGATGAACCGGCACATTGCCACGAGATTAATACTGAAGAAGTAGTGGAACAACCTTGGTTCCATGAAATCAAAAGGTATCTCGAGACTATGGATTATCCTGAAGGAGCTTCCGTAAATGACAAGAGGTTCTTAAGGAAATTCGCTGCTAAGTTCTTCCTGAGCAACGGCATCCTTTACAAACGAAGCCATGATTGTGTATTACTTTGATGTGTGGATAAGGCTGAAGCAGAATTGATCATGACTGATATACACAGCGGCACATTTGGCACTCACTTGAGCGGGCATACAATGGCTAAGAAGATCCTAAGGGCAGGCTATTACTGGTCTACCATGGAAGCTGACTGCCATCAACATTCCCGTACTTGTCACAAGTGTCAAGTCTACGCTGACAAAGTTCATATTCCTCCGGTTCCCCTCAACGTCCTGACTGCTCCGTGGCCCTTTGCAATGTGGGGCATTGATATGATTGGAGAGATCAAGCCCACGGCTTCCAATGGACATCGCTTCATCCTAGTTGCCATTGACTACTTCACTAAATGGGTCGAGGCAGCTTCCTTCGCCTCTGTCACCAAAAATGTGGTTGCCCGCTTCATCAAGCAAAACCTCATATGTCGGTATGGTGTTCCCGACAGGATCATCACGGATAACGGTACAAATCTGAATAATACAATGATCACTGCATTATACGAACAGTTCAAGATTTATCATCACAATTCATCTCCCTATCGGCCGAAGATGAACGGTTCTGTTGAAGCTGCGAACAAAAACATTAAGAAGATCATTCAGAAAATGACAGTCACTTACAAAGACTGGCATGAGATGTTACCGTTTGCTCTGCATGGATACCGTACGACGACACGTACTTCAACTGGGGCAACCCCATTTTCTTTGGTTTATGGCATGGAAGCTGTCTTGCCTATGGAAGTCCAAATCCCCTCTCTGAGGATTATGAAGGATGCAGGTTTGAATGAAGATGATTGGATACAGACCCGACTGGATCAACTCAATCTGATCGACGAGAAACGACTTGCTGCTATATGCCATGGTCAGACGTATCAAAAACGGATGATCAAGGCCTTCAATAAGAAAGTCAGACGTCAAGTGTATCGAGTCGGGGATCTCGTAATCAAGCGGATTATCTTGCTGCAAAGTGATCCCAGGGGCAAATGGACTCCTACATATGAAGGACCATTTGTGATCAAGAGCATATTTTCTGGTGGTGCAATGATTCTGACCACCATGGACGGCGACGATTTGCCGCACCCTGCGAACGCAGACATAGTCAAAAGATACTACGCATAAAATAACCCGACAAGTCGAAAACCCGAAAGGGCGGCTTGGGCAAAAAAGGGCATCCCGGTGAACCGAAAACCCGAAAGGGCGGTTCAGGCGAAAATTAGGGATAAAAACGAAAAAATATGTACACCCGGCAAGTCGAAAACCCGAAAGGGTGGCTTGGGCAAAAAGGGGTTTCCCGGTGGATCGAAAACCCGAAAGGGCGATCCAGGCAAAAGTTAGGGAATTGAAGCGTATGACTATGTCTCGTCGGACCACTTCAAAGACAATCTCTTCATCAACCGGTTCCAGACTTCTGATCAATCCAGTTATCTTCAAACGAAGCATTGAATGGATAGATATTCAGAGTTGTGAAAGCTATAGCGGAACAGAATCCTATGGAATTATTTCACATAGCCATCCTTTATTTTGTATAAAATCTTTCAATATTTACGACAAAGTCCTCTTACTAGGATGATTGTCTCCTTTGTACAAATATACTCAAAGAAAATCAATACAAATACTTTTCCCAGAAATTTGTGTCATTTCCCTTTTCTTTTTCTCTTGCACTATTTGTTTTATTTTGAGAAACGTCCAATGTTTTGTTAAATAGGCATATGCATTTGAAACATAATCACTTCCTAAATGAACCTAAGAAAAAGGATTACTGATAGGATGAAGGTACAGATGGATATCTTGACACCCTTTCGAAGGAAACCTCTCAAGAGATTTGGAATCCACATCCCTAGCAAACCCTGAGGCTTGTCTCCAGCAGACTCCCGAAGCTTACCCCCAGTAAGATTCTGGAAGGTATTCCCCCGCAGAGCACGAACGTCTCCCCCGAGTTTTATTCAAAGTTATTCCTCACAAAGGCTTATAACTGGGTTATCCTCAGCTAACAGCCACGGAAGATTGCACTCGCCAGAATTCTTCCTATCCCCGGCAGAGTTCATCAAAAATTCCCCAGCCTAACTTATCAATATGATCCCCAGAGGAGCTTATCCTTGTTATCCCCAGCCGAGCTAAAATTTCAAATTATCAACCCCCAGCGAAGCCAGACTAATGAGCCTTCTCCCCACAGAGTCTTATAAAGATAAATCTTGAGTTCCCCAGTGAGATCACCAGGGTTGCTTCCCATCGAGCAGAAGATTCTCAGTCTTACCTCCTCAGCATGAGTCTACTAGATTGATACTCCCCAGTAGAGGCCATCATGAATTCTCTTCCCCAGTAGTAGCCAAGGATTTATTTTCCAGCAGAAGTCAAGATGCTTTTATCTTCGGCCACCTCGAATTCATTTATCCTCAGCAAGATAGCTCGTCAGCTTACATGCGCATTCATCACATTCATGTCATAAACATTGATGTCACGTATATCGCATCATGCATCATAACATTGCATGCAACTAACTCTTTACCTTTTCAGGAAAGATCAGTCGACAGACTAAAATTATTCAACTTCAAGATTTCTGAAAACAGTTCACGGGTCCTCCAAGTAAACGGATGTTAACCTGTCACTTGTTCAGATTCTTCTTCAAGACTTCTGAAAACTGTTTATGGATTCTTCCCAACAACGGATGTTAATCTATCGACTTGTTCAGATGCAACTTTTGAAAACAGTTTATGGATTCTTCCCAACAACGGATGTTAATCTATCGACTTGTTCAGATGCAACTTTTGAAAACAGTTTACGGACGCTTCCCAACAACGGATGCTGCTTTATTGCTTATTCAACTTCAAGATTTCTGAAAACAATTCACGGGTTCTCCAAGTAAGCGGATGTTAACCTGTCACTTGTTCAGATTCTTCTTCAAGACTTCTGAAAACAGTTTATGGATTCTTCCCAACAACGGATGTTAATCTATCGACTTGTTCAGATGCAACTTTTGAAAACAGTTTACGGACGCTTCCCAACAACGGATGTTAATCTATCGACTTGTTCAGATGCAACTTTTGAAAACAGTTTACGGACGCTTCCCAATAACGGATGCTGCTCTATTGCTTATTCAAACTTCAAGATTTCTGAAAAATAGTTCACGGGTTCTCCAAGTAAACGGGTGTTAACCTATCGCTTGTTCAGTTTCTGCTCCGAACCACTGAAAACAGTTTACAGATACCTCCCAACAACGGATGTCAATCTATTGCTTGTTCAGACCCCCCAGTTCAGAAGTGGTCCAAAGCTTGGACACCTTCCTGATATTCCCTTCCAGATGGCATCTCTAAGCCCATCCCCGACAAGATTTCTGTCACCCTCCCAGATGGCATCGTTAAGCCCATCTCCAAATAGCATCTCTAAGCCCATTCCCGCATCCATTGCTTTGACGAGTGCAAATTTCCGGGCACTCTAGTGTCCAATCTCCTTTTACCCTCGAGTCACGAAAGGCAAGCTTGCCCATCTAACTCTTCGGATTCAAGAAGATTGAACAGGGGCAACTGTTGTACCCTAAAATTTTCCCTCCCATTTCTCATTGATTTCTCACCACAAAGCCTTTGAAGCTCAAGATCCATTTAGGGTTTCATCTGCTCAAGACCTCTCCTTGCACTGTGGACTCAAATTAGGGTTTGTATTTGCACAAAGATATTTTGACCTAAAATGCCTAAGATGACTTTCATGCTTCATATTGGACTCCCAAGTTTACCCATATCAAGTTTCAAGCCTTGATTCCAAGTTTTGCCCAGTCAATTGGACAGTTGACCTAGAAATCAACTGTATTAGGGAAAAAGTCAACTGTGGCCAATTGACAGTCAAACCTCATGAAATTTGACCCACATCAACATTATGAACTCATATGAATCATTTGGTCAAGTTTGGATCACAATGCCCCAAGAAATTTGATCAGATCACCAAAAGGGCAAAATGGTCATTTTTAGGGTTTTGACTGCACAAAGGCAATTTTTGACTGTCTGACCTAGCCAATGGCAAACCAAGCTCACACATGGACTCAAGGACCCCATGGAATTATCTTGACATGATCAACAAACTCAAAAGATCCCAAGTACACAAGATTAACAGTTGAATTTCCCAGTCAATTGATCAATTTTGATTGTACACTGAAAAGTCAAACTTTGACTTTTTGGTCAAAATCAAGAGTCAAGGTTCATTTTTCATCAAAACATGCCAAATCATGAAACTTGTTCACCAAGAAACCAAGAAATGCAAATTAGGGTTTAAAATGGAATTTTTCATAACTTAGAATTTTTCTAAGTTATGAAAAACCCTAATTTTTTCCCAACTTTGCCCCACTTTTTCACCATGATCCATTTGGATTCAAACAAAAGTCCAAACATGAAAGTTGTAGCTTGTTGCATAATCTACAACTTTGATTCACAAAGTTTTCTCATTTGAAGCTTGTATCTCAAGTTACAAATTTTTGAATAAGGGCACTAAACCATTCTTAACTTAGTGAGATTTTAACCTATTTTGACAAGGTTTTCTACCCCACTTCAAGGCCATTTTCCATACACTTCCACTTGGAATTTCAATTTACCTTTCAAATATGGATTGTAGTACACATTCCAAGCTTTCCAAAATGTCCAAGAACTCATCAAACAACCTCATAACTTGAGAGATTCGAATTTCACAAGTTGGCAAAAACTCACTTTGTTCATGACCAAGTTACATGTCCAAAACCTTGCAATTTGAACTCAGCATGCCTTAAGATAGATTACAGGTCTTTTATCTCATCTACACTCCATAATTTAATGCATATTCATTGTATTAAGGTGTTGTTCTATGAGTTTGGACATTGTATGCAAGATTAATCCCAAATTAGATAAAGCTTTCTTTCCATTTTTGCAAAAGTTAACTTTATGTCCAATTGGAAATCCAACAAGTACATTGCAAATCTGATTGGCACAAGATTATGGACAAATTACTCTGATCAAGGAGGGATTATGCAGCCCATTAGGGGGTCCTCTACTGACCTAGAAACACAAGTTGCATTTTGTTGCTTAAAGTTGAAGAAAAGTTCCATAACTAAGGCCAACTCTCATATCAGCAAGAGGACACAAGAACAAACTTATCAAACATACTCAAGACATCCTAACCAAGATGAGACACGACCCTTGCACCTCTCAAACACTCCCATTGCCATAATCACTCTCAAACTGCACAAACAGGGGAAAGCCTGCAGTTTGAGTGCTACCTTCCATTTCCTTCAAGTTCTTTTGCCAAAATCAGTTCCTACACATTCCCTAGCACATATGCAAGCTAACCATGCCTTGAAACACGACCTGTAATTCCTCTAACAAGTTCCACCATTTTCACTTTTCCATTTTGCAGTTGAAGTTCTACAGCTCAGTTCAAGGTATTTCAAGGCAAAGTAGATATTGGAACAGCATCACCACACCTCAAGGAAGCTATACTAATCAGTATCTTGCACTGTAAGCTCCCCATTTGCCAGTTGGAACTTCAGCTGAACAGGTAGTTTTTTGAACTCGTATCTCTCTTATTATGCATCATTAGTCTTAAGTTTGTGAAGAAACAATGTCCTACTCATGCCACTGAACATGTACATATCTTTACTTTTCATTTCTTTTGCCTGAGTTAAGAGAATTTAAGGTTTAAAAATGGCAGAAAGATTAGGTCAGGATTTGGGGGAGAAGAAATTCTCTCTCATTTCTGAGAGTTAGTTTGACTTCTTTATATGTCTAGAACCGTGGCTTCAAGCTCTACAGGTTTCATGTTGGAAGATTTGGCAAAAGATCAAAGGATCAGGAGTTAGGAACTTGAGAAGCAGGCGCGCGTTTTTTTGAATTTGGTTGTCTGAAGGTTGAAGACAACAGCTTCATGGGCTGGGCTTGTTGTTATTTCTTTTTGCACCCTGATTTTGCTATTACACCCCCTGAGCCCATTTGCTTTATTTTTAATTCTTTTTGACTTTTTCTTTTTTTGTTTGACTTATTTATTTTTTCTCATGACATTAAAAATTTAAAAATATTTTTTTCCACCATTTTGGATTTTATTAGGTATTTATTTGATTTTCTTTTGATTTACACATAAATAGATATATATTGTTATTTGGAATAAATAGGAAAAATAGTGTAAATACATGTTCATTTCCATTTTTATTTTATTTTACCCTCTAAAAATATTTTATATAAAAAATACTATTTTCTAAAAAATATTGAATATTATTATTATTTATATATATGATACATATTTAAAATAATACATATATACATATATTCATTAATACACTTAGGAGAAAAATACCAAAAAGTGTGCATACTTTGTTCTTTAATATTTAATACTAAAAAATACCTTTTTACAAATATACCATATTTTTATTATTTTTTATTTATATATAATAAATATTATGTGAATTAATTAAATTAATGTCCCTTTGATTAAAAATTAGGGTTTTACCCTAAATGTGAAAATATTCCAAAAATAATTCTTTTCTTATTTTTTATAAATAATAATTTTTTCTCATACATATAAAAAACATTTTTTTGCATACTTGCATATTTGTTTTATTTACCATTTAAAATTATACATTTTATTTATCTTGTAAATATTCATAAAAATGGTGTAATAGTTTTAGGTTTAATTTCTTGTCTAAATATCCCCATTTGAACATTGTACCCCCCCTCCCTATATTATTGTGATGTAATAGCGTAGGAATTTAAATTTCGCACTTTATCGCCTTCTAAACATACCATGCTAGAGTTAGGGTTTTGTATGCGAATAAAAATGAACAAAGTAGTTGGACCTAATACAAGATAAATGAGCATGAAAAATGGAGAACACATTTCACACTTGCACCCCCTAGGGTATTCCACTTGTTGCCTTTTATCATTGGGCCATATTGCATGTTGAGCTTCTTTGGGCAAAACAAAACAATCAAATGATCATTGTCCCTCAAAATGTTGCTTAAATGAATGATCAAGTCCCTTTCAAAGAAAATTGCCCAAAGACATTTAACACTATTGCAACTATGGTCCAAACGATGACCCGCGCCCGTCCCTTTCACCTCCTAAGACAAGATTGTCCACCAAATGCAATGGTGGAACAAAATTGTCAAAAGGTTTGAAACATAACAAAAATATTTGAGAAAACTTTAGGGTAGATAAGCTCTCAAGTACTTGCCAACTTTCCAAGAAAACACTTGCCTGATTTCCAAACCCACTTCACAAACACTTGCAAACAAACTTTCAAAAAACCTTGAAACATCTTTTCAAAAAGACCAACACCTTTTGTAAAACATTCGAGTAAAGAATTGTTACAAGGGTAGCCTATACAAGGCATCTTTTTTAAAACACTTTCAAAACCACACATAAAGCACCATTTCAAACAATTGACAACCAAGGCAAGTTGATCTAAGCAAGTACCTAAGAGCCCATGGATAACCATGGATAGAAGGGGTGCTAATACCTTCCCCTTCTATAATCTACTCCCCGAACCCAAGAAAAATCTCAAAGGTTTTTGCTGTGCTTTTTAAACCTTTCCTTAGGATAAAATAAAAAGTCGGTGGCGACTCTTGCTCAACCGAAACATTTGCGAAAACAAACGCAAAACCCTAGTCAGTTCTCCCACCGTATCACATTAGGCAATCTTTGTAATAATTCTCGTTCGTAAGAATGTATACAAAGATGTTTGTCTTTTAGAAAATGTTTTTCAATCTTTGTAAGATGTTTGGAAATGTGTGTGTTTGTTTTGAAAATAGAAAGGATAGTTGTTTTAAAATAAAGCAAGCAACTAGAGGTAATTTACCTACTCAAAATGTCTTTCTTGTTCATTTTCTTTTCCTTTGATATTGTTTTCTTACCATTGATTTGGTAAGCAGCCCTATCTTTGGATGTAAACGGGATGGCCGTGAGTCATCGTATAACCATGATTAGCAATGTTGCAAAGTATCTTGGCATTTTTTTAGGGACTAAGATAATTTTGTAAGGCAACTTTGAATAGCGTCATCGAGGGACTATGATCTTATACTTGTTTGTTTTTGCCAAGATACTTCGCATGCGTAATATGGCCATTTTTATGTAAGGCAACCAAGTGGAGTAACCCTAAGGGTGCTTGTGTGCAAGTGTATTATTTTCATGCTTGACTTTGTCTTGGATTAGGGTTTTCTATTTGATTTGTTTTGATATTTCCATTCAAACCCTAATTACTATCATGGTATATAAAAAAGGTAAATTGCATAATTTAAAGATTACTACGCTATTACAACATTTTATGGGAGGGGTGTATAAATTATGAATGGGGATTTGCAATAATGTAAATCTAATTAAGCTATTACAACCAAATCGAATTTGTACGAATATTTGAATAAATAATATACAATATAAATATGCAATGGTATGTATGCAAGAAAAAGATTTTTGTTTTGTTTTTCATATAAAGAAGAGTTTTGAATTAAACCTAATAATATTAAATAAAATAAAATTATTTCTTGAAAAGTGGTTAACCCTAATTTCTAACTTAAGAAAATAAAGTTCTTTAAGTATTATTTTTGTGTATTTTTTGTCTTAAAATAATAAATAATATTTATGAAAATATTTAGTCTTTTTATATATCAAAATAAATATTTACAAGTATGAAGAAAAAGGGATAAAAATATACCTAAGTCTATTTTATTTTACAAGTTTATTTAAGAAAAATAGTTAGTATATAATTTAATAAAAATATTTTTTATGTGAAAATAAATAAAATGCAATATTTATCATGTTTTATATTTTTTTAATGATTTTTTTATGCAAAAGAAAAATATTTAATGAAATAAACAAAAATAAGATAAATGAATGAAAATAAATTGGGCCAGGGGTGTCCTGAGTAATTAGGAGGTAACATTAGGAAAAAAACAAGCCCAAATGAACAAAAGCCCAGCGCTGCAAAAATGAGAAAAATGACAAAAATGAGAAAATATGCAAAAGGCAGGCACCAAGGCTCGAACCCATGACCTTGACATTCTCAGCGCGCTGCCTTGCCACTGGGGTAGCTGTACATCCGTTAGTTCATATGAAATATAAAACACATAACACATAACGCCTCCTTGCCCTGTACTTCATCTTCTTCCTCAAGCTAGCCAGACCAATCATATCTCTCTCATTTCTCCATGAAAATGGAAACTTCAAACATGAAAATGGTAGTACTTTTTTCCATGATTTCAACCATGTAACTCATGTAAACTATCAGTCAAAGATAAAATTTAATTTCAATGGCCCTAATTTTAAACCTAATTTTTACAGAAATTTGAAATCTAAAATTCCGTATACACAATGAACATAAATGAAATCTATGCACATGGTTGGCTTTAGCACAATAATATTTACATTTTTCCTTCACAAATCGAGACCAATGGATGTCTGTATGAAGAGATAGAAGTTAGAGTTCTTACCTTCTTCAGCTGAGATCGTGAATGGAGTTTGAGTGAGTTTTATGAAGGCCTGAAGATCCCTTTTGCTTGCCTGAACCTCCCTGAGTATGTTCCAATCTTTACCTTGTCTTGAAAGTGCCTGAATCTCCATATCCAAGTCAACCTGCAAGCTTGAAAAACAAAAATGGAAGATGGAGAAGGAGGAGTTAGAGTGAAGGGGTTATGGTCAGGAACACTTAGATATGAGGTAGGTTAAGTGTTTGAGTGATTAGAACTTGAAACACACGAGTAGATTTTTGGATTGTTATGCTTGGTCTTAAACTGCAAGTTATGACAGGTTTTTTGGTGATATAGAGTTTTAGAGAGTTTCTGGCCTTGAGCAATCGTGTGTTAGGTTGCAATGTCTTTGTGTATAAGTATAGAGAAGGTTTCAAGTTATCTCCACAACAGATTTCTCAATTGTAGGCTTTTTGCTCTATTGCTTGTCCTTTAAGAAAAGTGAGGAGACAACTCTCTACATGCTTGTACAGGCCGGCTTGGAGTTGGTACAAGTCCTAGACAATTTTATTTTGGTTTATAGGACTTGTGTGTGTAGAGAGAACAGGTGCAAAGCTCAAGAAGTGAAAAGTTGCAAAAGTTATGATTTACTAAAATGGCAATGGCAACTTTGTGCCATTTATGGAATTAAAGCTTGGACAAAGACTCTTATGCTTAGATTAAGGATTTATCAACTGTGTAAGCATTAAATTATAAAGTGAGAAGCAAGTTTGAGACCTTTAAATCAATGATTAGGCATCATAGGTTCAGATTTGAATTTTGTTCTTCATGGAATGGCTTGAAATCAAAGTGAGAAATTGCCAACTTCATATCTTCGATTCTCCCTACTCAAAAATGATCTCAAGGAGTTATTTGATATTTTGGAAAGATTGAAATGTTCTATATAACTCATCTTTGAAATGCATTTCAAGATTCCTCTTGGAGCTAGGTGAAAAGTTGCCATGAAGTTAGGTCAAAAACCTGCCTAAATTAGGGCAAAATTTCACTAAGTTATTTTAGTTCATGGGCATGTATTCACAAAATTATATATTGAGATCCAAGCATCTTTAAGAGAAAATGTATGAAGAAAAGTTGTAGATTTCATGGATATATACAACTTTCATGTTGGGAACTTTCTTTGAATCATCTTGTATCATGGTGAAAAATTGGCTTAAAGTTGAGAAAAAATAAGAAATTTTCTATACTTAGAAAAATTTCTAAGTTAAGAAAATTTCAAATTTCAAAACCAAATCTTCAACATTTGATTTCTTGATGAACAAGTTTCACATTTTGACATGTTTTGATGAATTGTGATCCTTGACATTTGATTTTGACCAAAAAGTCAAAGTTTGACTTTTCAGTATACAGTTGACTTTTGATCAGTTGACTGCAAATTTTATCTGTCAATCTAATGGATTTGCAATGTTTTGAACCATGTCATTAGATCATGATGATGAAATTGAGCCCTAGGAATCATGCTTCAAACCAATTGGTCATTTGCTAGGTCAAAATCAGAAATTGCCCTTTCTCAGTCAAAACCCTAATTTTGACCATTTTGCCCTTTTAATGATTTGATCAAATTTCTTGAGGAAATGTGGTCCAAACTTGATCAAATGATACATATGAGTCTTAAATGTTGATGTGGATAAAAAATTATGAAGTTTGACTGTAAATTGGCCATGGTTGACTTTTCCCCAATACAGCTGATTTTTAGGTCAACTGTCCAATTGACTGATCAAAAATGTGATTCAAGGCTTGAAACTTGACAGGAGTAATCTTAGGGGTCCATATTGATACTTGAAAGTCATATGAAACATTTATAGTCCAAAAATCTTTGTGCAATTCCAAACCCTAATTTTGGGTTATCAGTCATGATGAGATATCTTGAGCTGGTCAAACCCCAATCCAGTCTTGAGTCAAAGAGATCTTGTGATAAAAGTCTTGATAAATGAGAGGGAAAATTTTGGGGTACAACATATATATTTGTTTTCTGCATCCGTTTGTTCAAGTGTTTGGATAGGTGAAATTTTTGTTTATGCTCCGAGGAAAAAGTTTGGAAGAAAAAACTTCTTTTTGATCCCGAGATCGAAAGAACAAACCGAACAAACAAAAGGCAGGCAAAGAAGTAGAAACAACTATCCAAGAAGAAAAATAGAAAAGGAGCATCTACATCAAAGTCCTCTTCATATCCAACAAACAAAACAATGGTTGAAGTTGTTAATGGTCCTTGTGCTAGCAGCCCGGGGCGATTGGCTCGTCTCTCCAAAAATCCAATCAACCGACAAGATGAAATGAAAATAGAACTGCTACAAATTATTTTTGCTAACCATTTTTCATGTTTGTACCATGAAGATCCATACACACACCTAACAAAATTCTATGAGCTTGTCGATACGTTAGGTGCACCCGAAGCTAAGGAAGAAGTTGTCTTCAGGAGATTGTTTCCATATTCCTTGATTGGAAAAGAAAAGGATTGGTATCTTGATCAACCAAATTAAAGTATGACAAATTGGAATGTCTTGGAAGAAATTTTTTTTAACAGGTTCTTTTCGCACAATCGGTTCATGGATACAAAAACAACAATAGCGACATTCATGCAAAGTGCAACAGAAACACTTTGAAGCTTGGGAACATTACAAGTCTATGTTGCAAAAATGTTCAATCCATGGTTTTGATAATCTCACACAGATTCATGTGTCATGTAATGGACTTCAACCGCAACCAAAACTTCTACTTGAGGCAACATCCAGTGGTTCCTTACTATCTAAGAGCCCAGAAGAAGTAGTGTCTATTATCAACCGTATGGCTCTCAGTGATCATTAAGTACAATACAACAGAGGTACAACACCAAAGAAATATGGAATTCTTGAGTTAGATACAAATGATGGGATCTTGGCACAAATTAATCTTCTTACTCAAACTGTGGAAGAATTAACAAACAACTTTCAAATCTTCCACAATAACTCAAACAGATGCATGAAACACCTAAATCGCAACAAATGGCTCTTTGTGAACTATGTATAGGTGATCATCCAACTAGATTTTGTCCCCTAATCAATGAAAAAGTCAATTATATGGGAAATTAACAGCAGAGGCAGGTTTGTACCAACATAATCAAGGTTATCCATACAACAACAACACAAGCTATGGCCAAAATCAAAACAGGCAGAATCAATACCAAAGTTACACTCATCCAAATAAGCTTTCAAAGTTAGAAGATACCTTGAATCAATTCACGCAGTTGTCTGTGGCGAATCAGAAAAATGCAGATGCTTCAATCAGAAATCTGAAAACACAAGTAGGGAAAATTACAAAGCAGCTAAGTGATCAACAACGAGATACATTCACCGCCACCACTCAAACCAATCCAAAAGAGAATTGCAATTCAATCACAATAATGAAGGTGGGAGTGGTTGAAAACAAAGTTGGGGAGAGTGAAAAATAAAAGAGTGTTGTAATGGGAAATCAAGAAGAAAACAACGAGAAAAAGGAGGAAGAAAACAATATTGATTCCGAAAGTGTTACAGTGCCAGTCACCATTGAAAATCTCAATTTTAAAGCTTTTATTGATCTTGGTTAAAGCACAAATCTTCTTTCCTTGTCTGTTTTTCAAAAGATTGGTATTCTTGATATGGAACCTACAAAAATGGTGTTACAACTTGCTGATAAATGTATCACAAAACCAGTTGGCATAGTGAAAGGCGTTATGGTGGAACTTGAAAACTTTTTGTTCCCAACAAATTTTATGGTGATGTACATTGATAAAGATGATGACATACCTCTGATTTTAGGTCGTCCCTTCATGAAAACGGCTTGAATACTGGTTGATATGAATGAAGAAAGGATGAAAGTAAGGTACAAAGATGAAGAGGTCAACTTCAAATTGTTTCAAGCCTTGTAAGACAAAGAGGACCAATGCACCAAAGTTAAAGCTCCTGATGAAATATGTCTGGTATTAAAACTAATGGATGATAAATAAAGGCTAAAAGATGGTGGGAAGAGCACTTTGAATAATTCTTACAAACCACCTTGATTCAGAACAAACGTTGAGCTAATAACGTTAAACAAGCAATTGTTGGGAGGTAACCCTACCTTTTACTTATGTAATGATTTCTCATTTTACCAAGCTTTTAAAGAGAATGAAAAAAATGGCATGACACAACACAAAGAAGATTCTAGAAAAAACTGAATTCTGCAGAGTTCGCTAAACGAGCTCTGTTCTCGCTAACCGAACATAGCAGAAACAACAAAAATGCTAATCATACCAGTTTATTCACTTTCAAGTTTTGATGTGTTTAGTTTAGTATTTAGCTGTAAGTGTCATATGTCCAAATCCTAATGCCTTGTTTACTCTTTTGTCCTTTGAAATGAGATGGAAAGTCGGGGAACGGAAGATCAAATTTCACATGAATCAAAGGCACATGGGTAAAATGACACAATTGTGAAAGAATTTCAAAAACCAAGGTAAGTGTTTATTGCTTTCTTAAAGCATTTAGCATGAGCATGACATGAGTAATCTGCATAAAATCAGTTCATTCAATCATATGTCATGACATGTTTCCTTACGAATCACTTAGTTCTAAACCAGAAAAGTGAGACAACCTTCCATTGTTCATCATATGCTTAGGAGACTAACAAATTCTTATTTTAACTTGTTTGATTCATGCTTAATCTTGCATTTATGTTGATTATTATAAAGACATAGAAGGGATCAAGGCATTTTGTTTAAAATTGAACATAACTAGCAAGCCAAAATGCAACCTCAATATCCTTGTGAGTGAGTGATCATTTGCAACCCCTTTTGAACCATATGACATGAATCCATCATCTATGAACTGAATAATGCTTTAAGTAAACCACTTAGTGAATATTTCACTATTTCTCTAAAAATAAAATAAAAAGTTCATATATGATAGATTCTATTTTTTGAATTAAACCATGAAACCATTGATATCTTTTTCCAAATCTGAAAAAGCATTCAAAGAAAGAAGGCTTTGTTTAAAGTTGGGGAGAAAAATCAAAAAGTACTTGTTCAAAAGAAAGGAAAATAAGGAAGGTGTAAAGTACAAAAAGAAAAATGAAAGAAAAAGAATAGTGAGAAAAGAAAAGACAATGATTACTAAAAAATGAATGTGTTCAAAAGAAAGGAACAAACAAGGTTTGGATGAATGATATGATACAAAAAGAATCAAAACCTATGAATGCACTTCATAGAAAGAAAAACCAAAAACCACTTTGTTTCCATTAGACATAGGAAAAACACTTCATTGGTACCTTGGCCACGTTACAACCATAAAAAAATCTTACTGATATTTGTCTTTGCATATCAACATATATTGCTTAGATGAATGTATGCATTAATCAAGATGTTAGCAAGTTTTTCATGTGAGAGATCAAAATACCTCATCATTTTCACTTATACAAAAAAGTGTGATAGGTATGATTCATGATTAATATGTTTATTGGTTTGGATTGCTTTACATGAACTTTATGTTGAAGACTTGTTTCATGAATATGTCTAAATACTAAAGAAAGTAATAATGCATCAACACTTGGATGTGCAACTTCAAAACCATGTGTCTTGACTACATTGAAAATTTTGTTGATCATGTGAAAGTTGGTATAGAAACTCTTGCTTTTGTTTTACTTTGATTAAGGACAAACAAAGATTCAATTTGGGGAGAGGTTGATAAATGCTTAATTCATGTTAAAATGTCCTATTAAAACATAGAATTTATCTTACTTAAATGACAAGTTCTTAACATAAAAACCTCAACTAATGAATAAAAGTGATATTGTGGAAGTCTACTTTGGTTTTGTTATCATTTGTGCAGGTTTTGGCCATTAAAGAAAAACCAAAAAATAGACACTTCGCTAAGCAAAGGTTGTAGCGAAAAGTTCGCTTAGAAAACATCCAACGAAGTAAAGGCAGAAGCAGATCAACAAGTTTTGCCAGCAGCGAGGAGAAGCAAAGCATTTCACTTAGCAAATTGAGCCTACACTCAGCGAAATAGGGCAGTCAAAGAAAGATATTTTGAAAAGACTTAAGGCTGAACAAAGAAACTTTGCTAAGCGAGCCACACTTTGCTTAGTGAACTTTGGCGGTTTCCTGAATACAAGTTAATTTGAAATCTTAATGAAGAAGTAAGACTTTACTTAGGAAAGTATAGTTCTCTTAGCGAACTCAGGCGGCTAGAACTGCTATAAATAGGACAGAACAAAGATAAATTTAATTCATTCAATTTTTATCACTTTTATTATAATATATTATCATCTATAATAGCAGTAGAATAAGAATAGAGGAAATTGTAAGGAGAAGGAGTTTGATTCGCACAAGATTTAGGAAATCGTCATTGATGTTGGTTCAACTCAATTATTCCATTGTGCATCAAGCTACCATGAGTAGCTAAATCTCTCTCTTGTTGGGATTGGTCATAGTTCATCAAAACAATATGTATTTACTTCGATCACGGTGTTATATGCAATTTATGTTTGAATCATTATCGTTGTTATCTTTTTTTTACGATTATTTCATGGATTGAATTGATATTGACAAATACGGTTCTAATCTTGATCCAAGATAACAACTATTAAACTCTAAATGTTGGACATAGATTTAGGTTTAATATTCACTAAAAGTATCGAATCTTAATTCTACCGTATTATTTAATAGGTTGAGAAATCATCGATTGAACCATAAGATAAGAAATCTCATCAAAGTTTAGACATGAACTTTGTTTGTGTGCGATACGTGATGATCTTGAAACATTCCTATATTGTGTATAACTGATCTGAGATTTGCATATTGAATCAATGAATGAAAACCAATTCCTAACAAGTCTATTCCTCTGGATCTTATATTTCATTATTTTACACATTTACTTTTCGCAACTTATCAATCAAAAAAATCTTGAAACTTATGCTTAGAATTATAGAAATTGTTGAACGGTTTTGATATCACTTCAATCCTTGTGGATACGATAAAACAATACTTTCATTTGATTTTACTTAACATCACACGCCTAATGTCAACATGGAGGTAACCTTTATAATTGTGTATGTCGTACTTAGTCGGAACTACTCGTTGGGCAGGTTTTTTACATTCATTTCCAAAACTTTTAAATGGGACCCATATTTGAGCCACCTTGGTAACGAATTTCGAAAAGCCAAAGCAAGCTCACTAGTGGGAAAAGATGGAAAGTTGGGTGGATGAAATAATAAATTAAAAGTATACTTATCGTTTACATAAGAAAGAAATTTCAGTTTTTGTATCTTTTCGGAAGAAAAAAAATATTTTAAAGTAAGAGTTGCCTCAGAGATGGTTCACCTAAGGTTATTCGAGCATACACAGTTTCAAGTAATGCTGAAAAGTTTGAATTTGTTTAAGGCGCGTACCTTTACCTTTTTTGAATTTAGTCTACAGAGAAGAAAAAGCTTCTATTAAGTAATACATCAGAGTCATCACATCTTCAAAATTGTTAGTCTGGTAGTTTTTCCACCATGTGTTGAATTCTTGAGTACAATAGAATGACACTTGAAATTGAAACGGTGTAAGATCGATGCAAAAATCAGATTGTCAAGCCAGACACTCATAGTACCTTTCCTCAGTCATTTCAACAGTGCGCACAAAAGTTCCTTTTTTTTACTAAAAAAGAGATTTAGGTATAGATTGGCTAAAGCTAAATTGTCGAGATACCAGGTTAGGTTGGTAACCAGTAAGCCCTATGGTATCTTTGTTAGTTCCAAGTTTCATTGACAACAGTTTAGGAGTGAGAAAGGCTCTTCAAGTCTACATAGCCTTGACTTGGTACTTAGTAGCGAGAGTAGGGAATTCCCTTCGAAACCAATCTGGCCCATTATTCAAATTAGCAAAAGGAAGTGAGAGAGTAAGGTTGTTGTAGCCATAACTTTGCACAAAAGGGACAATTCGGTTCCTGTGTCATCTTTAGATGTTTTCCAAAGAAAAATGTGTTGGGAAGCACATTAGTTCGGTTGGTTATCAGTTTACAGTTGATGCATCAAGTTGCTCATTACAGCTTAACAAAGAGAGAAAGCAGGAAACCATATGGTTTGCATCCAATTAATAGTTGGTTAGTTAAGATAGGGGTAGATAAAGACAAGGTTTTGTACAATAGTGTTGTCGTGGACAAATAATTAGCAAGGATATGGTTGTATTTTTCTGGACTATTTAAGTTCTTATATGGTAGATTATTGTTATCATTATAATTATTGTTATTGTTAAAAATATTACATATTATTATTGTTATCTAACTCATTAGTATACTATTCAACATTATCTTAGTACGAAATATGTTCAGGTTAACCTGGAGTCAATGTTTCATATTATTATTTATTTGTTATTATTATGAGACAATTTTGACCAAGTCAGAATTAGGGTTTTCAACCCTAATCCCCAAAGCCACGCCTTTCTGGATCCCTTCCTCTCGAAGTAAACAGAAGCCCATGATTTTTTTTTTGAATCAAATCTACAGACAAATCAAATTAAATTTGGAATTTTATTTGACTTTGTTTTGAATTCAATATACAATGTTGTCCAGATACATTCAACTACACAAACCCTAATTCTAATCGATATCAAGTTCTAATCAAATCCTAAATTCATTTTGATTGAATCAATCTTACAAATCATATAATTGTAACAGAAATCACTACTAATTTCCTAATTCAAACCTATAACTGACAAAATCCTAAAACTATAAATAAAACTCTGAAGCTATTGGATAGAGGACGAATAGAAAACCCTTGGAGATTCTTGAATGCCTTTTCTAACCTTGTACCCTCACTAAAAGCTCTACCTCAGTGGAAAACTTGGGTTTCACAACTGAAACCCTAAGCTCTTCAGAGCTCCAAGTACCTGCAAAGAAGAAAGAAAGAGGAGATTAGAAGAGGAGATTAGAGAACCAGAAGAGTAAATTCACATAAATATTTACTATAATAAACGGTAACCCTCAATACTTAGCTTTTAGGGCTTAATTAATTGTTGTGATTGATGTTTGGACTCTGTTTAATTGTGAAATTTTGGTTCAATTTGTGTTTCTGGGTTTATTTTAGGGTTAGGGTTTTGTGTTTGTTGATTTGGGTTAGGATAAAAAAGTTAGGGTTTTGTGATTTGGTTAGGGTTGATGAAGTAGTGTTAGGGTTTGTTGTACCCCAAAATTTTCCCTCTCATTTCTCAAGATTTTTCTCACAAAATTCCTATTGGGTCAAGGCTGCACAAGTGCAATTGGATCATATTGGATTTCCAAGCATCAGGTTAAAGAAGAAACTATTGAAAGAGAAAAGCAGATAAATTTGATTTTTTTTGACAAAATTAAAGAAAATCAAGTTTTCTTCGATTCATACTAGCTTCAACTAAACATTGCTTCGATTCATGCTCAACTTCAACTGAATTCTCCCCTGCAAGCTAGCTTCAACTGGGAATTTGTTTCCCTTGAAACAACTTCCTTTGATTTAGAAGCAAGGGCCTCTTGTTGGTGTCCTTCGATTTAGAAGTCAGTGGCTTCATACCAGCTTCCTTCGATTCAGAAGGCAAGGGATTTTTGAAAGCCTCCTTTGATTCAGAAGTTAGTGGCTTCATGTTGGTCCCTTTTCGATTCAAAGGGAAATGGCCTTCTGAAAGTGTCCTTCGATTCATAAGGCAATGGCTTCCGGCAACTCTCCTTTGATTCAGAAGCCATTGGTCCCTTGCATGATTCCTTCGATTCACAAAGCTAGGACTTCCTTCAGGCCAGCAGACACAAGGCAATGGCCTCCTGCAGCTTTCTTTCGACTCAGAAGCCAATGGTCTTGCATGTTTGCCAAATTCACAAGGCATAAATTCCCCTTCATTCTAGCGCCCATAAAGCAGGGACCTCCTGCATACATCCTTCGATTGCACCATTTGCACCCTACATTTTTGCTTTGACTCACAAAGCAGAGACCTCCTGCATGCATCCTTTGTTTGGCCATGTGACCTCTTGCAGGAAAGTTTCGATTGGGCACTAGACTTCTTTTGAGCAAGCTTGATTCTTGCTTCGATTGAGCATTGGACTTCTTTTGGGCAAGCTTGATTCCTGCTTCGTTTGAACATTTAGTTTCTTTGTGCAAGATTAGTATACACCCTTCATTTGGCCATGTGACCTCTGGCAGGCAAGCCTTCGATTGGACAAGAGCCACCTTCACACAAAGCTTCAATTGGTGTATTGGTTCCCTTCGAAGTAGCATACTTAGAATCCAATCTGAACCCTTCGAAGCAAGCTTGTTTGAAGACATTGAGCAAATCTCATAGCCTTATCCTCCAATTCTCACTTGTCAGGCTATGTTGCTTCCAAATCTTTACATAATCAGAGGCTTACACAAATTGGTGATTCATTACACAAAGGTTCGAAGCTTTGTCTACTAGACAATACTATTCTTGGATAAAATGGAAAAAAGCTACGTACCCTTTTTTCGTGAAAAGTACTTTAATCACAAAGTTAACTCCCAATCTGATTTTTTGTCTGAACGCAAGCAGTGCCAAAAGCATAAGTCAAATCTCCTGCCCCCAACAGACATCCGGCCCCTACTTCTACTTGAAACTTGGGAATAACAAAAAGGGATCAAACTTGTTTTCATTTTTAACCAAACTATGGTTTGTTATCCTACAAACCTGGTTACTCCAACATCTCTAACCTTTTCTATATAAATAGAGAAATAATTTGCAAGCTAAGGGAGATTTTTTTTAGGTGGCGTGGGAAAAATCATCAAACTATCAAACTCTCAAACTATCAAACACTCTCAAACCCAGAGTCAAAAGAAACACCACACTTGTTTCTTCCCTTCAAATCCAGAATCGAAGGAAACACCAACCCAGCACTTGGTTCCTTATTTTGAATCCAGTCAAAGAAACACGACATTTATTTCTTCCCCCTTCGAATCCCAGAGCACCCAAAGCAGCAGCTCAAGGGTCCAACACATACATTCCAGTGTCAAGCAAGGTAAGTCACTCTAACCTTAACTCTTTCGTTTCAAGCATATAAACGTCATTTGTTTACTTTTCGTTTCTGCCCTTTTCATTTGTTTTTCTTGTCCAAATATATGGTAGAACTAACCTGTACAGACTCAAACTAAAAAAAGAAAACAAAACAAAGTTTATTGAATAGAAGCCTTAGGCTTCGCCCCTGGCTGCTTCGCAATCCAAACGAAGGAGAAATAAGGGAGAAATGAAGGGTGTTCACACTGACTTCCATGCCCAAATCAAAAGAAGCAAAAGAAAGGTGAATCGAAAGAGCCTACTGCATGGATCAGAGGACTCACTTTTTCTCTCTTTTTGTGTTATTTATGCTTTTCTTTATATTTTCTTGCTATTCAATATGGTTGTAACAATGTAGGATATTTATTTTCTGCATTTTTATTGCTTTATACAAATGTTAGTAATTAGGATGTATGGCAAGATAAAACCAACAAGTAGACAACCATAATCAAAGACTAAATGCATGCAATCAAACACACTTTGCACACATGCACCTCTAGGGTAATCTCACTTGTTGCCTCAGAAAATAGTCATGTCCCTCGAATATGGGCATTTTAGAAAAGACCATCGATAAAAATATCATAGTCCCTCGATGACCCTCGATGTTGCCTTCGGTAAATGATCTAGTCCCTAACGAAATTGCTAAAATGTCTCATAGGTTACCTTCTATGACTATACAAACAACCCATGTCCGTCCCTTCACATCCAGCAATGGGGCTTCTTATCAATCAATGGTAAGATAGCAACATCTAAAGGAGGAGGAAAAGAACATTAGACCTTTTGAGTAGGTAGGATGCTCATAGTTGCTTTCTTGCTCATAACTAAAAAAAAAATTTCACACCAACACTTTCAGTTGAAACATTTTCAAAATTCAAAGCTCTTTGTTCACATTCTTATTGAGACGAGAATCATTACAAAGGCACTTTTCAAAATCACTTTCAAAAAAAGTCTTCCACAACAAACATCTCTTTGAACTATTTTTGAAACCAACACTTTGTACGCATTCTTATAGAGACGAGAATCATTACAAATACGTTTTCAAAATATTTTCAAACCCACACCACAAAGCACATTTTCAAACAAAGCAAGTGATCTAGCAAGAAACTAAGATCCCGTAGAAAACTACGGATGAAAAGGGTGCTAACACCTTCCCTTTTCATAACCTACCCCCTGAACTCAAGAAAACAATCTCAAAGGTCTTTCCTGTTCTTTTCACCCTTTCCTTATAGGATAAAATAAAAGTCGGTGACGACTCTTGTTATCCATAAAAATTGTGATCAAACGCAAAACAACCAAGTCAGTTCTCCCACCGTATTACAGAAATGGCGACTCTGTTGGGGACTACTTAAAAGTGGGGTTACCTTAGGGATAGATCACCTTTACTTGCTTTCTTTGTTTGACTTGCTTTCTTTACATTTATGGGTCCTTGTTTGGGTTATTGGTAAAGATCCTACACCCGGATCTAGGGAACCTTTTAAGTAAGTAGCAATAAATCGTGGGGGATGTGCGGCATATACCGACGTGGTTGAAGCGATAGCTACGTTAGTGTGACACATTTGTTGGTACCGGTAGCCCTTGAGTCAATCAAGGAGAATACGAGGCCACTGTGTGGTGTTATGAAGCACTAACTGACCTTAGAACCTTAATTGAACAAATCGGCCATTAGGAAGTAGTAAGGTAGTCGGCTTTGGTTCCAACCGAAGACTGGTTGATACTCGATGCTACGCTCATTGAGATCAGACATACAAGATATTTCAGTCGCAAATAAAGAGGCTTGTGCTGAAACAATGCCCGATGAAAAAAGATCAGTGACATTGAGATCCCCTAGAACCCGGTTACTATTACTAGGACAGGTTGAGCCAACTAAACTTCAAGAGGGTACTTTCCTACAAACTCCATGTAAGCCTAAACCTAAGGACTTGTCTGCATTGTGTGTATATGATTATTTGTACATAACAACTTACTTGCTTTGCATACTTGTACATAAACATCATGACATCATACCATAGCATTTTTAATAACCAGTTCAAGGATCTCAAGGGCCTATGGTGCAGGGTCATGTTGAACCAGACGTCTATCAAGGGACAAGAGGATTTATTCTCCTCTAACCAAACACCATCAAAGACCAAAGCATAGTAACTTGAGTCAAGGGCTATGGCCCACTCGAAATGGTGAGCTTGATTCTTGTGGAAGGACATCCACCGATACGAAGTTCTCCAATCAAAGTTGTGATCAAAGCTCAACTTCTAACATCTTCTTGTGTTTACCCCGCGAGATCCTTGAAAACATGCATCCGCATACCATGCATCATTTCATGACAGGTTTCTCCTACACAGGTTTCCTTATCTTCTTATTATTTATTTCAGTAAGATGGATATGGAACAGACGATGAAGGATCTTCAAGAACAAAATACTCAATTCCAATAGATGTCCTTGACTTTGGCTAAAGGGCAAGAGGACCTGGAGACTCTCCTTCTCAAAAAGAAAAAGACAAAGAAGTCAGTGGGCATCCTAAATTTGGGAAGGAGGTTTAGAGGACCAACAGAGCGAGCTCTAGAATTCGCAACTCCGTCAACTGAGGGAGATAATCATATAAAAGAAGGGGACTACAGTTTGGGGTCTACCAAAGAAGAGGCTGACTATGCTGAAGAACAGTATCCTCCTGCGGATGATAAGTACAAATAACTGGAGGATCGTCTCAACGCCATGGAAATTCAGAGGGTACCTGGTCTGGATTTTGAAGATTTGGGTTTGGTTTATAGAGTGGTCATCCCACCGAAATTCAAGATTCATGCTTTTGCCAAGTATGATGGGGTCTCTTGTCCCAAGATGCATCTGAGATCTTATGTCCGCAAGATTCAGCCATACACCACTGATCAAAAGCTTTGGGTCCATTTCTTCCAAGAAAGCCTAGATGGGATGCAACTTGAATGGTTCTGCCAATTGGAGATTTCCCACATTCACAATTAGGAAGATCTAGTTGTTGCTTTCTACAAGCATTATCAATACAATGCTGATCTTGCACTAACTCGTGTGTAGTTGCAGAACATGACCATGCGTTCCAATGAGGGCTTCAAAGAATATGCCCAAAAGTGGAAAGACTTGGTTGGTAGGGTGCAGCCCCCATTAACTGACAGGGAGTTGATTGATATCTTCATGGGAACTTTGACAAGACCTTTCTTCAATCACCTAATCAGAAGCTCCTTAGCTGGGTTCACCGAATTGATTCTAACTAGGGAACGAGTTGAAAACAGAACCAGAAGTGGAAAGATCTAAGGAGCTACATCCTATGATACTCAGAAAAAGCCATACAATGGGAAGAAAGAGTCAAATGCTGTGTACGGCCAAAAGGATCGTAATAAGAGCAACCACAATCAACATGTGGGGGCAGTCCTGATCTCCGGTCCTGCGTCACGGCGACAACAACAACGGGGAAATTAGCGAAGACAAGACGAGCCTAAAAGACAGTTTACCAACATCAACATGCCACTATCTCAAGCATTGCAACACATGTTAAGGGTGAATCTGATTACGTTGATAGGACCTCATCCAAACCCTAAAACTTCTTATCCTAACTATAATCTTGATGCAATATGTGCTTATCATTCCGGCAGTTCTAGGCATGATACTAACAATTGTTGGGCGCTGAGATACAAGATTCAAAACATGATTGACGCCAAGGAGATTGAGTTAGACCCTTTAGAAGCTCCCAACGTGATCACTGATCCTATGCCAAATCATTGAGAGTGTCTTTTTCATTTTGAATTTTCAATTGTAATCTCTTTTGTTGTTCAAACACTCATCTATTAATGTTAAAATTTGTTTCATTAATGCATTGCATATGTTTGTTTTGAATTAATCCATTCGTTTTCATTATATTTAAACTATGTTTTTTACTCCCTTTATGATATTCAACTCTTGTTTCAAAAAGTTGCAAGCCTTTAGAGGGAGGATGACGAAAACGATGCCATAATCTTATACAATATGCTTTTGGGCAGACCTTGCTGACGATGTACAGGCGTTTGTTTCAATTCCTAAACACTGGAGTTATAAGGAGGAAAATCCCTAGTCATCCCCTTTGAGCCAAAGAAGTTGGAGTTTTCTTTTTCACACAAATTGAAACCTTTAATCAAAACCTAGGGCAGGGTAGTTCTGCGTGTTCAGTTACAAGCTTTCACTTCATACGCAACGAATGACACCAAAAAGATCACTCTGAATCTAAAGACGGCGATGGTTCCCTATCAAATAGGAAGTCATTACCTCTCAAAAGAAAAGCCCACCAAGTCAAAACCTACGAAGGAGACTTAAGAAAATTGGGGGCATCCCGCTGACCGTAATCTCAAAACGATAACAGTCAGGCAAAAATCAGGGATAATAAATAAAAAAAGAGGTCACTACAAATCCTCGACAAAATGAAAAATGTTTCAAAAATGACTGCTTTCCGACAGACTTAACTTGTCTGAACCATCACCAAAACGTCATTCCAGATTCAATTGGATTCCAAATGCACAATTAACTGAGTTTAGGACTAAAGAATATCGCGAAGAACGGGCGGGTACAAATACACTTTGAGCCTTATCCTTTGATTCTTAAACCGTGAACTAGACCATGCTGCAACCTTTCAAAAGTCCTAATTGAAGTATGGGTTATTTCGAGAGCATACTATTACAAAAGGTATCCTGACTCCCATAAGACTTACTGCAAATCCTGAGTTGAATTCATATTCTTATAAAAATTCTTTTATCTGCTAAAACGCATTTTCAAACTTCAAGACAAGTATAAACTTTGCATTATTTGAATATCTTTGTTCGCATATGGATAATTGTTTGACAATGGAGAAATTCACACAATGCATATCCAATGAACAGAAATTCTCAAGAAACAGAACCACTTCAAATTGGAAGACACTCTCAATGACAAATATCCTATAATCAAGGGGGCATGACATGTAACTACCCAACTCATCTGGGGCAGTCAAGTCAAGATTCCAAGAAATATCTCAAGAAGTGTTGAATAACCAGGGGCAGCTTTTCATCTTGTGATCGGTGGAAATAGAACTGACTATTTTGAAATGCTGGTTCGCAAAATGTCGCGGTAAGCAAGAGTCACCACCGTCTTTTATTTTCTCCAACAAGGAAAGGACAAAAGCACGGCAAAATTCCTTTTCGAGATGTTTCTCGGTTCGGGAGGTAGATTATAGAAAGAGAAGGTGTTAGCACCCTTTCTATCTGTGGTTATCCACGGGCTCTTACGTACTTGCTCACTATGTTTTCAAAAATTGTTTGCTTTTCTTGTGTATCTGGGTTTGAAAAAAAGTTTCGTTTGAAAACTTCTAGGTAACTCTTGTATCAGTCCTCAAGAGTGTATGAAGTATTTGTTTGAAAACTTTTTGAAAGTGTAGGTGTGAAAAGTTGTTTTTGTTTTTGAAAGAGCAAGTACCCAGGAGAAATCTACCTACTCTAAGGAATTAGGCTATGTAAGAGTCCTTTAGACAGTATTATCCCACTATTGAGAAGTAGGCAGCACCGTCGTTGGAGTTATTCGGGTCAATTCAATTATAAGGGACAATGTGGTCACCAAAGCAATAGTAGGACGCCTTAGCGGTAACCCTAATGTCCTAGATCCTTTTTTATCCGAGGCAACCGTTTCGAGGCAACTGGATCTTTAGACAGGAGGGCGACCTCTAAAACACCCTATACTTGATGACCACCTCGAGGCAACCAAGTGAGGCATACCCTAAAAGTGGCATGTGCATGTGTGTCAGGTTTCAATTCATATTATCTTTGAACATGTATCATTGTGAGCTACGGATTGATTTTATTTTTCAGACAAGTCTTGCATGCATAGTTAACAGTTTAATAATTGTGCAGGAAATAAAGTGCGGAAAGTAAATATACGCTATTATAAGGCGTCGGGTATTTACATTGCTAAAAACATAACCCTTGAAAATAAAATGCGAGAAAATAAAGAACGCGATAAAAGTCCTAATTATCTATTACATTCTCGGAGCAGTTACATAAATAATCAAAATAATGAATTAAAAATAAATATGCGCGCGAAAGAATTGAGTCGGGACGTCCTTAGGGTTTTGACCCCTTTTGAGAGAAGAATGGAATTTTGGTCCTTTGCATTTAATTAAAATTAAACCTAATTTACTAATTAATTAATTAATTAAAAGAAAAAGTATTTTTTTTATGTTTTTATGTTTTAATGAAAATAAAAAGAAATTAAAATTATCAAAACCCTAATTCTAGGCTAATTTTATTTATTGTAAAAAAGTCAAAATTAAACCTAATTAAACTAAATTAATTATATTTAGAATTTATTTACAAAATAATAATTAAAATTAATAAATAATAATAATAATATAAAAAATATTGTTTTCTGAATTAATTATAAAAATAATTATTTGTTAGTTAAATAATAATAATAATAATAATAGTAAAAAGAAAAGAAAGAAAATAAAAGTAATAAGTAATAAAACCAGGGGGGTGATGAGCCCAAAGAGGAGGTTTGTAAGAAAATTCTTGGCCCATTTGTTTCAAGCCTGCTTTGACTTTCTGGATCAGGCGCGTGTTCATTGACTAGGGAATACCATAGTCATTCATCTTTGGCCACTGGATTTGAGTGGGAAGACACTTGGCGCCTGGGATTTGGAGATGTATGGTGAGCCTTCTTGTGAGACCTGCACATGATCATATGAAGAAAAATGCAAACAAATATTTTAGCGGACCTGGGATTCGAACCCAGGTCCCAATGGTTAATAGCCACCTCATCTTCCACTACACCACATGCCTGTATTTGTCATTAAGATAGAGAGAGAATGTTATATTGGCAAACAAAATGCTAAGCTGTAAAACATAAAACGCGCGCCATCTTTTTGAATTGACCAATGATACATCAACAGCACATCATCTTCTTCGTGCATTCCTGCAAAAAACAAGACAGATAGCGGGGGTTTTTAACCCCCACAATATATAACAAGGAATAATAGCGATTAGGCCTATGCTAAATATAAATTGTTCGCGAGGGTAGCTTTAGGTTCGTCTGGACGCAACGATCTCAACCATAGGTCTTATGAAGCCTAATTTTTCCTGTATGGGAAAGCCCAAAAATCAAAGCTTCGGAACCCTAATATTTGTCAATGGTGATTTGTGATTTAGGGCGTTTCAGTCCAATTAACATATGCCAAAAGCTTTGTATAGTCCCTATGAACACAAAACAATCAACAAAACACGTTAATGATGCATGAATCAAAGTATGCGATTATGAAAAAAACTCCAAACCGTGAAACTGTTATCCTTGGATTCTTTGAGCTTTAGCGTGTGGTTTTGATCCCTACACGTTCCTGGGGACCTCAGCAATGTATTAAAATCAAGAAAATGCTTTGAATCACGTTGGAATGTGGAATTCAGTTTTGAGTTTTCTTTGATTTTTTTCAATGTTCTTATGGCTTTTCTGCAGCAATTCTCACGTGTAAGGCATTAGGTTTAGGTTCTGTATATATAATGGAAGGGAATTAGGTTACAATCTTGACCAAAGATCCATGGAATTATGGTTTGCATATTTGATTTTCAATCATATCTTTTTGCATATTTTTGATTGAAAACTCTTGCCAAATTGAGAGATCCTTGTCCCCTTGATGTGTACACGAAATCTCCAACACATGTAGGTCATATTTGCTTCCTTAAAAGATTGCAAAACCATATCTTGACATTTTCCTACAATTAAATGAATTAAATGAATTAATATTGATTAAAAATTCAACTAATTAATAAAAAATAAGAAAATAATTCAATTTAATCTCAATGGGTCGTGCATAAGCCTTGGACAAAGTTTCAAGAAGAAATTTGAGGCCCATTAGCAAAAATCATGTGTTTTGGGCAAAGTTGACTTTTGCAAATTCACAAAAATTTCCCAACTTCTCCAATGCATATCTTGCTCAATTTTGATCATATGAACATTTTCTTGGACATTTTGGAAAGATCTTGAAGTCCTCTAACCAATGCCTTTGGTCCCATGTCATTTGGATTTACCAATCTCAAGTTATGGTCTTTGACTTAAAGTGCATTTTTGTTGACTTTTGAAATTGACCTATAATGTAGAAATTGATAACTTTTTGTGAGAGCATTTATTGGACTTGGAATGTGAAGATTAGTTGTAGGAAATGTCATCCCCTTCTAAATGAGCATTGGATGGGATTTTTATGATGAACCATGCAAAAGTTATGCCTTGGTCAAGATACAGTTGACTTTTCTGCTGTCCAAAAATAGTAACTTTTTGCATCTTGATGATTTTTGAGCTATCCTTGTGGAATCATGATCAAGACTTGATAAAATGATGATTGTGGACTCAAAGTAAGTTGTTGACCAAAAATCTTGACTTTTGACTATAAAATGACCATTTTACCCCTGTAGTTGATTATGAAGCAAATGGAGCTTTTGACTGTGCAAACTGATGCTGTGAGTCTTGCAACTTGGCATGTAGATGCTTGACAATATATATAGGCCTATGGTACTTGATTGGACCATTGGAAACCTCAGATTCCTTGACAGAACCAAAACCCTAATTTCAGCTGGCTTAGGAGGCATTTGAACTGTGCAATCTTTGAGAAGTCTTGAACCATTTTGAAGATGATTCTTGATTAATCTTGAAGAATATGGGAGGGAAAATTTTGGGGTAAAACAGTTTCCCCTGTTCAATCTCCTTAGACCTGAGGATGTAGATTGGCTTGCGTGCCTTTCGTGATCCGAAGGCTGAAGATGATTGAACACTAGAGTGCCCAGAAATTTGCACTCGCATAGTGGAGTATCAGCAATGTGATGTCGGGAATGGGCTTATAGATGCCATTTGGAGGGATGATGGATAGGAGGATGGGCTTATAGATGCCATCTGGAGATGTAACAGAACCTTGTCGGGAATGGGCTTATAGATGCCATTTGGAAGTGTAATGGATAGTTGTGGAGATGGACTTACAGATGCCATTCAGGGGTGTCGATCGCGTAAGAGATTCCTTAGCGAGAACTTGCGTACCTGAGAAAGAAAGATAATTTCCTAGCCTGTTACAAGGGTTGATCTTCAAACTCTTCATGCAGATATGCCATGGCTAGATACAGGCATCGAATCTACAATCAATTGCTCACAGATATGCCCTGGCTAGATACAGGTATCGAATCTGGAATTAGTCGTCTACAGATATGCCCTGGCTAGATACAGGTATCGAATCTGGAATTAGTCGTCCACAGATATGCCCTGGCTAGATACAGGTATCGAATCTGGAATTAGTCGTCTACAGATATGCCCTGGCTAGATACAGGTATCGAATCTGAATTAGTCGTCCATAGATATGCCCTGGCTAGGTACAGGTATCGAATCTGGAACTTCCAAAGGTCGGTCGAGATAACTTTCATGGATGGATACAGGTGTAGTCCTCTGACCTGAGAATGAAAGATAATTTCCTGGCCTGTTACAGGGGTTGATCTTCAAACTCTTCATGCAGATATGCCCTGGCTAAATACAGGTATCGAATCTACAATCAATCGCTCACAGATATGCCCTGGCTAGATACAGGTATCGAATCTGGAACTTCAAACTCTTCATGCAGATATGCCCTGGCTAGATACAGGTATCGAATTCACAATCAATCGCTCACAGATATGCCCTGGCTAGATACAGGTATCGAATCTGGAACTTCAAACTCTTCATGCAGATATGCCCTGGCTAGATACAGGTATCGAATTTGGAACTGAAGGTTGATGGTAATCATCTTTGGATTGACCTTTTCCTGAAAAGGCAAAACATCAGTCGTATGCAATGTCATGATGTATGAAATGCATGATATCATGATGTTCAAAAATAAATGAGATAGTGTCGTATGCACTTTATCATGTATGTAAGCAGGATGTATGAAATGTGAAATGTCTATGAATGTATTTTCGTCTAGGAAAATAAATCCTTGACGAATACCGGGAAGTTGTTGAATCCTGGGCTGATGTTGAAGAGTAGAGTTCTTCATTTCCGCTGGGGATGATGATTACAAGAATAAACCGGTAGGAGAAGATGACTCCGTTGGGGAATAAACTTGATGGAGAGATTACTCTGCGGGAAATACTTTGTGGGGAGAGATGCTTCGCTGAGATTTTGATGATAACTCCGCTGGGGATTCCATTGATAAGTTATGTTGGGGAATTTGATGAACTCCGCTGGGGGATAGGAAGAACTTCGCCGAGGACGATCTTTCCGTGGTAATTAACTGAGGACAACCCAGTTATAGGCTCTGGTGGGGGAATAAACTTTGAATAAAGCTGGGGACACGTTCGTACTCTGCAGGGGATAAGCTTCCAGAATCTACTGGGGATAAGCTTCCAGAATCTAGCGGGGAGGATGATTCAACTCTCCTGGGGAAACTTTTGGACTACACTAGGGAAATGGCTCCACTGGGGTGTCTGTATTCTGTCGGGGAACAATCTTATATTTCTGCTGAGGAATATTAGGACTGTCGGGGATGCTTGCTTAGGAACATCTGCATACTTCGTTGGGGAATATTGAGATTTTCTGGGGTACCCAACTTCCTTAGGGCTGATAGTAGCCTAACTCTGCTTGGGGAGAGTGTCGCTGACTTGCTGGAGATAATGTGCCTTTTCGGGGCTGATGGGAGACCAACTCTGCTTGGGGAGAGTATTGATGATTCTGGTCTTACTCTGCAGGGAGTGAAGGTATCCTGGTTACGTTCTTCAGCCGAACTTACCTTGGTACCTCGGTGGACAGAACAACTAGATCGCTTAGACAATTCTTATTGCCCCTGTTTCTGATGTCACCTGTAATTAGTCCTTTGTTTCGCATGCAAATATTTATGATGAGCAATTAATGTCAAATGCATATATCAAAAATGAACGTTGGAAGTTCTTCGCAAGACAAAACAGAAAAAGGAAAAACAATTGGCAATTTGTCTGAAAAAGTGGATTTGTATTGATTTTTTGGAATTTGCCTGTAAATAGGCGTTTTGTGTACAGGAGGCTGACGTCCTAGTAAGAGAATATCGCCGAACAAAATAGAGTTTATAAAAAAGAAAACAAAACAGCTATGTGAAAAATCCCACTGGGTTCCAACTCTGCTATCGCCTTTATGTCTTCAAGCGTCTCATCACTTTGCTGCTTAGTTGAAGATGAAGCTGACTGATCGATGCGTCTGAGCCTGATAGTTGATACCGAAGTCTGGATGCAGGGTGATCCAATGAGACATAGTATTACGCTTATCCCTAACTTTTGCCTAGACCGCCCTTTCGGGTTTTCAGTCCACCGGGATACCCATTTTTGCCCAAGCCGCCTTTTCAGGTTTTCGACTTGCCGGGTGTACATATTTTTTCATTTCATCCCTTATTTTTGCCCGAACCCTTTTGGTTCGTCGGGAAGCCCTTATTTTTGCCTAGGTGTGTCAACCTAGAGGGTCTTTTATTCATGCGTAGTATCTTTTTACTATGTCTGCATTAGCGGGGTGAGGAAGGTCGTCACCATCCATGGTAGTTAGAATCATGGCTCCTCCTGAGAAGATATTCTTAACCACAAATGGCCCTTCGTACGTGGGGGTCCATTTTCCCCTGGGATCACCTTGAGGTAGGATGATGCGCTTGATTTCCAGGTCCCCAACTTGATATTCTTGTCGTCTGACTTTCTTGTTAAATGCCTTGATCATCCGTTTTTGGTACGTCTGACCATGACAAATAGCAGTGAGTCTTTTTTTGTCAATTAGATTCAGCTGATCAAGCCGGGTCTGGATCCAGTCATCTTCGCTCAAACCTGCATCCTTCATTATTCGAAGAGAGGGTATCTGAACTTCGATAGGCAATACTGCCTCCATGCCATAGACCAAGGAAAAGGGTGTTGCCCCTGTTGATGTTCGCGCTGAGGTACGGTATCCATGAAGAGAAAACGGTAACATCTCGTGCCAATCTTTGTACGTCACTGTCATCTTCTGCACAATCTTCTTGATGTTCTTATTAGTTGCTTCTACCGCGCCATTCATTTTCGGCCGGTAGGGAGAAGAGTTGTGGTGCTGTATCTTGAATTGCTCGCAGAGCTCAGTGATCATCTTATTGTTAAGATTGGTACCATTATCCATAATGATCCTCTCAGGTACACCGTATCGACAGATCAGGTTATACCGAATAAACCGTGCCACGACGTTCTTGGTTACGGTAGCATAGGAAGCTGCTTCAACCCATTTGGTAAAGTAATCAATCGCTACCAGTATGAAGTGATGCCCGTTGGATGTCGTAGGTCTGATCTCGCCGATCATATTAATTCCCCACATTGCAAAAGGCCAAGGTGCTGTCAAGATGTTCAGAGGAACTGGAGGAACATGCATCTTATCACCATAGATCTGGTATTTATGACATGTCCGAGAATGTTGGTAACAGTCAGCTTCCATTGTGGACCAGAAATATCCTGCCAGAAGGATTTTCTTTACCATGGTATGTCCACTGGAATGCGTTTCGAATGTACCTTCATGTAGCTCTGCCATGATCCTTTCTGCTTCAGTCTTATCCACACAACGCAGTAAGGTCGAATCATGGTTTCGCTTGTAGAGAATGTTGTTGCTGAGGAAGAACTTTGCCGCGAACCTTCTCAGAAACTTCTTGTCGTTAATGGATGCACCCTCGGGGTATTCTTGAGCTTCAAGGTACTTCTTTACTTCATGATACCACGACTTTTCAGTTACCTCTTCAGCCTCAAGATCGCAGCAATGTGCAGGTTCATCCAATTTCCAGATAATGATCCGGGGAGCCTTGTTATCCCATTTGACTTTGAACATAGAAGACATCGTAGCTAACGCGTCCGCCAACTGATTCTCTTCTCTTGGGAAGTGTTCAAAAGTTATCTCCTCGAAATGGGGAATCAACGTCAGTACATACTCTTTGTAAGGAATAAGATTTGGGTGTTTCGTATCCCACTCGCCTTTGATCTGACTGATTACGAGAGCGGAATCTCCGAAGACACTCAGAAACTTGATCCTTAGGTCGATTGCAACTTGAAGACCCATGATGCATGCTTCATACTCCGCCATGTTGTTGGTGCAGTTGAAACATAGTCGGGCGGTAAGTGGAGTATGAGTGCCTTTAGGAGAGATGATCACAGTGCCGATACCATTACCCAAAGCGTTTGAGGCTCCGTCAAAGTGCATAGACCATCGGGATCCTTCCTCAGGTCCTTCATCCGGTCCAGGTACTTCACAATCAGTCACTACCATGATATTCTCGTCGGGAAATTCAAAGTTCATAGATTGGTAGTCGTCCACTGCCTGGTGTGCCAAATGGTCTGCCAATACACTTCCCTTGATTGCTTTCTGAGTCGTGTACTAGATATCATATTCCGTCAAGATCATCTACCATCTTGCTATTCTTCCGGACAAGGCAGGCTTTTCGAAGATGTACTTGATTGGATCCATTTTTGAAATCAACAGAGTAGTGTGAGTCAACATATACTGTCTCAGCCGGCGAGCAGCCCATACCAAAGCGCAGCAAGTTTTCTTGAGCAGTGAATATCGGGTCTCACAGTCGGTAAACTTTTTGCTAAGGTAATAAATAGCATGCTCTTTTCGGCCAGACTCGTTATGCTGCCCCAGCACACACCCCATTGAGCTATCAAGTACTGTCAAGTATAAGATCAGAGGTCTCCCTTCAACCGGTGGCATAAGAATGGGTGGCTCTTGGAGATACTCTTTGATTTTTTCGAAAGCGGCCTGACATTCGTCGTTCCAACGTACTACTTGATCTTTCTTTAGCAGCTTGAAGATTGGTTCACAGGTAGCAGTTAGATGTGAGATGAATCGGGCAATGTAGTTCAGACGTCCTAGAAAGCCTCTGACTTATTTCTCAGTCTTGGTAACTGGCATCTCTTGTATGGCTTTCACCTTGGCAGGGTCCACTTGAATACCTTTGTCGCTCACGATGAAGCCTAGTAGTTTTCCAGATCTTACCCCGAAGGTGCACTTGTTCGGGTTCAACCTCAGCTTGTACAATTTCAACCGGTCAAACAGCTTCTGTAGATGGTCAAGGTGTTCCTCCTCAGTTTGGGACCTTGCAATCATATCATCAACATATACTTCGATTTCATGATGGATCATGTCATGAAATAAAGCAACCATGGCACGCTGGTAGGTTGCCCCAGCATTTTTCAACCCAAAAGGCATGACCTTGTAGCAAAAGGTGCCCCACTGAGTAACAAAAGTGGTCTTCTCCATGTCTTCGGGAGCCATCTTGATCTGATTATAACCTGAGAACCCATCCATGAAGGAGAATACCTTATGTTGAGCAGTGTTGTCAACCAGAACGTCAATGTGAGGCAGAGGGAAATCATCCTTGGGGCTCGCCCTGTTCAAATCCTTGTAGTCAACACACATTCTGACCTTACCATCTTTCTTTGGCACTGGAACCACGTTGGCAACCCACTGAGGGTAAGAAGTCACTGCTAGAAAACCGGCGTCAAATTGTTTCATAACCTCAGCTTTGATTTTCTCGGACATCTCTGGGCGCATACAGCGGACCTTCTGTTTTACCGGAGGGCATTCTTCCTTGGTAGGCAAGTGATGAACCACAATGTCGGTATCCAACCCAGGCATATCTTCGTAGGACCAGGCAAAGATTTCCACATAATCATGCAGCATTTGAATCAGCCGTTGTTTCACACTAGTCCCCAGATTGGCACCAATCTTGACTTCCTTTCTGTCTGTCTCAGTACCCAGATTTACCGTTTCCACTGGCTCTTCATGTGGCTGAATGGCCCTCTCTTCCTGGAGTAGCAGTCTTGCAAGCTCGCCAGGCACTTGCAATCATCTTCACCTTCGTCTTCGGCTAAGTTGATCGGATTTTCGAAGTCATAACTGGCAGTAGCAGAGTCGTTACCAATGAGATCCAGAGTGGATTGGAACTGAGTGACAAAAGTAATAGGTGTGAAGTCTTTCGCAGTCTAGTTGCTTGGTTCACCGTCGGTCGTTGGGTAGATCCAGCTGTCGAATTCAGATTCCTCCATGTCGTCTTCAATAGCATTAACTCCCGGGTTGGTGATGAACACAGGAGGTCTACCAATCCTTGCTTTACGAACAGCCCTCTGAGATTTTGCAGTGAAACCCAAACCAAAATTGTCAGTCTTCGGAGTAAAATCAGGAAGTCGTCCCCAGTTTACGCACTCACCCTTCTCAATCACAGCCCGGGCATCCTTTAAGGAAGCCATCTTCAAAGGAGAGTCTTCTTCAGTCACAGTCTCTGCTGACGCCAGTGTTTGAGGGACCTCTTCAAAGTGTTGGAAAGGGGTCTCAATGAACTCCCCATCCATCTCTATGTACCGGAACGAGTTAAGGTGGCTGACCATGTACTCTTCCTCCCCCTGCACTGTCACAATCTTCCCTCTGATCGGGTATTTCAACTTCTGATGTAATGTGGAGGTCACAACTCCAGCCTTGTGGATCCATGGACGACCCAGCAAACAAGAGTAGGACGGTCGTATGTCCATCACATAGAATGTTGAATCAAAGACCTGCGAACCAACCCTGATTGGAATGTCAACTTCACCATGTACCATCCTTTTGGACCCGTCAAAGGCCCGGACAACAATGTTACTTGGCTTGAGCTCTAAACCTTCACAATCCAGCCTGTCTAGAGCTTTCTTGGGTAATACGTTCAACAAGGAACCAGTGTCAACCAGCACATGGGCGAGAGTAGTGCCCCTGCATTCAATGGAGACATGCAGGGCATCGTTATGGTTCTTCCCCTTAGCCGTCAGATCAGCGTCGGAGAAACCCAAACCATTATCAGCAGTTAAGTTGGACACACACTTGGTAAATTGATCAGCATATGTCTCTTGTGGCACGTGGGCCGTCTTCAGAAAGGTAATCAGGGCCTTGGCATGGGCCTCTGAACACAACAACAGTGATAGCATAGAAATCTTTGATGGGGTGTGCCCCAGCTGCTCAACAACGTTGAAATCACTCTTCTTGATAATCTTGAGAATCTCTTCCATATCTTGCTTGGAAGCTTCAACAGTGGTTGTCTTTGGTACCTCCGTCTGGGCGGGCACATCAGTAGCAATCCCTTTGCCCCGAGCGTCAGATGACTCGGAAGCAGGGGTAGAAATAGGAACTTGGTCAGGCAGGGAAGTGGGCACACTTGCAGGTGTAATGACAATAGGTCTCTCAATAGCTGGTGGCGCAATATCAGGTGAGAAGAGCCTACCACTACGAGTGACTTTGGCAGGCCCGGCGATGTTACTGACGCCGGTGCTAGTATCGAACTCTTGTTTAACTCCAAGCACATAAACATCCGCCCCATAGTGCCACGAGACAGCTTTGTCAGATGTATAGGGGAGGGGCCCCGGAACAGTAATGATGATAGGAGCAATCTTCTGAGTAGACATGATTTTGACAGGCTTCTTTGAGGGAGCCTTAGGAGGGTTGTTGAAAATAGTAACAACGGACACTTCTTCAGTAGGGACAGCAGGAACAACAATTTTCTCGAACAAGATCTCTTTGTTATCCATTAGGTTTTGGATGCCTGACTTCAACAAAGGACAACCGGAAGGTGAAACAAAACATAGATGGCAACCTTTACTACATCCCGGAAATAAACCGGCTAGCAAAAGGTTCCTTTTGACAGTCAACAACGGGGTAACAATCTCATCCACAGAGGCTGCATACAGGTCTTCTTCCACAGCATTCACTCCATGCTGGGGCATGGGAGCAGTCACGACATTGGGCCTTTCGGGCGCCTCAAACTGTATTTCTTTAGCATCAATAAGGTCCTGAACCTTATTCCTCAGAGCCCAACAATCATTTGTAGTATGTCCCGGGCTGTCAGAGTGATAAGCGCAGCGGGCGTTGGGATTGTACTTTGGAGAGGTTGTGTTCACTACTTTCGGAGCTTCTTTGACAGTTACCAGATTGGTCGACAGTAGTTGTGGCAATATCTGAGATAGAGTCATACTGAGCCGAGTGAACTCCCTTCTGGGTCTCTCACCCCTTCGTTGGTTATATTGCCGAGGAGCAGCAGCAGGCTTTGAAATTACCACTGCGTTGACAGCTTGGCGGCGTTCCGGTTTATTCTGTTTCCTTGACCCATAAACAGCACTAGATTCCTTCTTGAAGGGCTTCTTTTCAGTACTCGAGGAGGCACCTTTCTGTATCTTCCCCGACTTGATACCAGCTTCTATCCTCTCACCAGTTAAGATCAGATATGTAAACCCAGTAGAAGAATTCCCAATCAGATGGTTGAAGAACAGCCCAGACAGGGTCCCCAAGAACATGTCCACAAGCTCACGGTCAGTCAAAGGTGGTTGCACCCTTCCAGCCAGGTCTCTCCACTTTTGCGCATACTCCTTAAAACCTTCACCCGTCCCTAGCGACATACCCTGGAGTTGGGTACTCGTAGGAGCGAGGTCGGAATTGTACTGATACTGCTTATAAAATGCAGTAGCCAAGTCCTCCCAGTTTTGAATACTGGCTCCATCCAGCTGATAGAACCATTCGAGTTGAGTCCCTGAAAGACTATCCTGGAAGAAATGGATCCATAGATTCTTGTCAGTTGTATACGGTTGGATCTTCCTCACATATGATCTGAGATGCAACTTAGGGCAGGAAGCCCCGTCGTACTTCGCAAAAGCAGGTGCCTTGAACTTGTGTGGGATCACCACCCCAGAAGATAAACCTAGATCTCCAAAATCCAACCCGGGCACATGTTGAATCTCCATGGCACTTAACCGGTCCTCTAGTTGTTTGTACATGTCCTCAGCAGGAGGGTACTGTTCATCATTGTAGTCTGTCTCGTTGTCGGAGACCACGGGACTAGGAACCCTTCCCCCTTGTGGACTGTCTTTCCCTACAGAGGAAGTAGCCAGATCAGCCTCATTCTGCAGTGTATTCCCGAATCTGCGTCCGGTGTTGAACAGCACAGTCCTCTTCTTCTTCTTCTTCAGAATCAGAGTCTTCAACTCCTGTTGACCCTGGGCTAAGCTCATGACCAGCTCTTGAAACTGGGCGTTCTGGGCCTGGAGGGCCTTGATAGCTTGTTCAGTAGTAGGTTCAGAAGACATGATGATCGCTGAAATAAACAGCGAAGAAGATTAAGCAACATGTAGAAAAGGGTACCTGTTATGCATATGATGAATGGAATGCGTATGATTTATGTTTTCAAAGACAATCGGGATTCAACTTTGTAGACAAAAAGGGAAATAAAACTTTATTAGATTCAACTTTGGAATTTAAATTGTTCAACAAATTGCCCTTAGGCATTACATAATGAAAATACTGAAAAGGAAATAAAAGTTGTAAAGGAAACATCCAAAGCCCATCAGTGCTCCCATGGCCTCTTCTTCTCAGTGTGTATATAATCATTCAGGATCCGCTCATTTTCCAATTGCTTCGTCAGCTTCTGGATTTTCTGTTCCTGTTCATTGAACCTTTCCCGATAAGAATCCCGTTCTTCCTGTAGTTGCGCCCAAGATCTCTTTAGTGTATCAACATCAGTGGGTATCTGAGGAGGGGGAACAGTTGGAGGAACCCCATCTCTGTCAGGAAATTCAAGGATGATAGGTCTGACAGCTTCGTATGCCATACCTAACTTCTGAGCACGGATGCGGACCCATCTGTAGTAGGATTCCATAGGCAGAGAAGTCTTCGGTCCCAACTCATGTGGGTCAGCTTTATGAATTATGTCCCAAGCCTTGATGAATCTACGACGCAACTCGTCACTATCCACCTGAAACTCGAAACTGATGTGAGGTACCAACATCTCATGAGGCCCTGCTCTTCTGGCTCTTCCAAACTGACGGAGAGCTAAACATGGATTATAAGAGATTCCTCCCTGGGTACCGATCAAAGGAACATTAGGATATTCTCCGCAACGATCAATAACAGCTACCTCATCCAAACCTCTGAGAGTCCAAATGATGTCATTATCAGTGAGAGACATTAACCTATGAGCCCAGCCCCTTCCTTCTTTGTTCTTTAGCACGAACTTAGGGAGGTGCGAAATAAACCACCTTACTAGCAAAGGAGCACAACACCACAGAGTTCCCCGTCTTCGGGCAGTACGAGCATAGAGTTGTTGCAGGATATCACCCAAGAGAGTGGGCACAGGGTTCCGAGACATGAAGATCCTTATGGCGTTGATATTGACAAAGTTATCAGGATTTGGAAACAATACCAGACCATAGATTAAGAGAGCCAGAAGGTTTTCGTACGCCCTGAAGTCTAAGTCATTCCAGAAACTATTAGCCTTACCAATCAGAAACTTTGCCAAAAATCCCTTAACTCCACTTCTAGTCACCCAGTTATCTGTTACCTCTTTGTTGGTCAAGGGAAGGGCTGCAGCAATCTCCTCAAACCTAAGAGTCTTTTCCCAATCAGTGAATAGAGTCTGTTCCAAAACAGGGATACCGAGCAAATCAGATAATTCTTCCAGGGTAGGGACTAGCTGGAAGTCTTGAAAGGTGAAGCAATGATATAGGGGATCATAAAACTAGGTCAGGACACTCATCAGCTGTTGGTCCTACTTTGAAGTGACTAAACCGAGAAGAGAACCATGCCTTTGGATGAAGGAAGTAGTATTAGGAATTCTGTCAACCAATTCTTTCAGCAAATCAGGTGGGTGAACAAAGTTGAGCCGGATAGTATTCCTTCGCACAGGCATCATAATGTCCTACAAAACAGAGCAAAGATGAAACCTTCTTGTCTTTGAAATGGGTCAGTCCTTATGCAGGATGCATGCAATGGTATGATGGTATGATGTTATGATAAAGCACACCACAAGTATTCACAAAGGCAAACATGATAAGGCACACAAGTCACACAAGACAGCCCTTAGAGTTTAGGCCAACATGAAGTTTAGGTACTACCCTCTTTCAGTTTCGTTGGTTAAGACCTGTCCTAGAAAATAGTAACCGGGTTCTAGAGGATCTCAATATCACCGACTACCCTCGATCGGTCATAACTCCGGCATCGCAATCTTTTCTTGCGGCCAGAACCATCGCGAGAGTTTAGCCTCAATGAGTGTAGCATATTGCTACTGTTCTATGGCCAAGTTGGGTCAATTTAGGGTTCTAAGGTCGGTTGGTGCTTAATGACTCCTCAGAAGACCCATATTCTCCTCGTTCCAACACAAGGGATATCGGTACAGACCAGGGTGTCACACCAATGTAGCTACTGCTTCACCCGTGTCGGTCTATGCCGGACAGGTCCCTCATAGCTTATGCTACCTAAAGGGTATTCCCCAGATCCGGGTTAGGATCTATGAAACTCCGATGCAAGCCCACAAATATAAAAGCAATCAAGGCATACAATTGAAAACATAAGAGTGGTCTAATCCTAAGGTACACCTCACTTATTAAGTCTCTCCAGCAGAGTCGCCAGTTCTGTGATCGGTGGAAATAGAACTGACTGTTTTGAAATGTTGGTTCACGAAATGTCGCGGTAAGCAAGAGTCGTCACCGTCTTTTATTTTCTCCAACAAGGAAAGGACAAAAGCACAGCAAAATTCCTTTTCGAGATGTTTCTCGGTTCGGGAGGTAGATTATAGAAAGGGAAGGTGTTAGCACCCTTTCTATCTGTGGTTATCCACGGGCTCTTAGTTACTTGCTCACTATGTTTTCAAAAATTATTTGCTTTTCTTGTGTATGTGGGTTTGAAAAAAAGTTTTGTTTGAAAACTTCTAGGTAACTATTGTATCAGTCCTCAAGAGTGTATGAAGTATTTGTTTGAAAACTTTTTGAAAGTGTAGGTGCGAAAAGTTGTTTTTGTTTTTGAAAGAGCAAGTACCCAGGAGAAATCTACCTACTCTAAGGAATTAGGCTGTGTAAGAGTCCTTTAGACAGTACTATCCCACTATTGAGAAGTAGGCAGCACCGTCGTTGGAGTTATTCGGGTCAATTCGATTATAAGGGACAATGTGGTCACCAAAGCAATAGTAGGACGCCTTAGCGGTAACCCTAATGTCCTAGATCCTTTTTTATCCGAGGCAACCGTTTCGAGGCAACTGGATCTTTAGACAGGAGGGCGACCTCTAAAACACCCTATACTTGATGACCACCTCGAGGCAACCAAGTGAGGCGTACCCTAAGAGTGGCATGTGCATGTGTGTCAGGTTTTAATTCATATTATCTTTGAACATGCATCATTGTGAGCTACAGATTGATTTTATTTTTCAGACAAGTCTTGCATGCATAATTAACAGTTTAATAATTGTGCAGGAAATAAAGTGCAGAAAGTAAATCTACGCTATTACAAGGCGTCGAGTATTTACATCGCCAAAAACATAACCCTTGAAAATAAAATGCGAGAAAATAAAGAAAGCGATAAAAGTCCTAATTATCTATTACATTCTCGGAGCAGTTACATAAATAATCAAAATAATGAATTAAAAATAAATATGCGCGCGAAAGAATTGAGTCGGGACGTCCTTAGGGTTTTGACCCCTTTTGAGAGAAGAATGGAATTTTGGTCCTTTGCATTTAATTAAAATTAAACCTAATTTAATAATTAATTAATTAATTAAAATAAAAAGTATTTTTTATGTTTTTATGTTTTAATGAAAATAAAAAGAAATTAAAATTATCAAAACCCTAATTCTAGGCTAATTTTATTTATTGTAAAAAAGTCAAAATTAAACCTAATTAAACTAAATTAATTATATTTAGAATTTATTTACAAAATGATAATTGAAATTAATAAATAATAATAATAATATAAAAAATATTGTTTTCTGAATTAATTATAAAAATAATTATTTGTTAGTTAAATAATAATAATAGTAAAAAGAAAAGAAAGAAAATAGAAGTAATAAGAAGTAATAAAACCAGGGGGGTGATGAGCCCAAAGAGGAGGTTTGTAAGCAAATTCTTGGCCCATTTGTTTCAAGCCTGCTTTGACTTTCTGGATCAGGCGCGTGTTCATTGACTAGGGAATACCATAGTCATTCATCTTTGGCCACTGGATTTGAGTGGGAAGACACTTGGCGTCTGGGATTTGGAGATGTATGGTGAGCCTTCTTGTGAGACCTGCACATGATCATATGAATAAAAATGCAAACAAATATTTTAGGGGACCTGGGATTCGAACCAAGGTCCCAATGGTTAATAGCCACCTCATCTTCCACTACACCACATGCCTGTATTTGTCATTAAGATAGAGAGAGAATGTTATATTGGCAAACAAAATGCTAAGCTGTAAAACATGAAACGCGCGCCATCTTTTTGAATTGACCAATGATACATCAACAGCACATCATCTTCTTTGTGCATTCCTGCAAAAAACAAGACAGATAGCGGGGGTTTTTAACCCCCACAATATAGAACAAGGAATAATAGCGATTAGGCCTATGCTAAATATAAATTGTTCGCGAGGGTAGCTTTAGGTTCGTCTGGACGTAACGATCTCAACCATAGGTCTTATGAAGCCTAATTTTTCCTGTATGGGAAAGCCCAAAAATCAAAGCTTCGGAACCCTAATATTTGTCAATGGTGATTTGTGATTCAGGGTGTTTCAGTCCAATTAACCTATGCCAAAAGATTTGTACAGTCCCTATGAACACAAAACAATCAACAAAACACGTTAATGATGCATAAATCAAAGTATGTGATTATGAAAAAAACTCCAAACCGTGAAACTGTTATCCTTGGATCCTTTGAGCTTTAGCGTGTGGTTTTGATCCCTACACGTTCCTGGGGACCTCAGCAATGTATTAGAATCAAGAAAATGCTTTGAATCACGTTGGAATGTGGAATTCAGTTTTGAGTTTTCTTTGATTTTTTTCAATGTTCTTATGGATTTTCTGCAGCAATTCTCACGTGTAATGCATTAGGTTTAGGTTCTGTATATATAATGGAAGGGAATTAGGTTACAATCTTGACCAAAGATCCATGGAATTATGGTTTGCATATTTGATTTTCAATCATATCTTTTTGCATATTTTTGATTGAAAACTCTTGCCAAATTGAGATATCCTTGTCCCCTTGATGTGTACACGAAATCTCCAGCACATGTAGGTCATATTTGCTTCCTTAAAAGATTGCAAAACCATATCTTGATATTTTCCTACAATTAAATGAATTAAATGAATTAATATTGATTAAAAATTCAATTAATTAATAAAAAATAAGAAAATAATTCAATTTAATCTCAATGGGTCGTTCATAAGCCTTGGACAAAGTTTCAAGAAGAAATTTGAGGCCCATTAGCAAAAATCATGTGTTTTGGGCAAAGTTGACTTTTGCAAATTCACAAAAATTTCCCAACTTCTCCAATGCATATCTTGCTCAATTTTGATCATATGAACATGTTTTTGGACATTTTGGAAAGGGCTTGAAGTCTTCTAACCAATTCCTTTGGTCCCATGTCATTTGGATTTACCAATCTCAAGTTATGGTCTTTGACTTAAAGTGCATTTTTGTTGACTTTTGAAATTGACCTATAATGTAGAAATTGATAACTTTTTGTGAGAGCATTTATTGGACTTGTAATGTGAAGATGAGTTGTAGGAAATGTCATCCCCTTCAAAATGAGCATTGTATGGGATTTTTCTGATGAACCATGCAAAAGTTATGCCTTGGTCAAGATACAGTTGACTTTTCTATTGTCCAAAAATAGTAACTTTTTGCATCTTAATGATTTTTGAGCTATCCTTGTGGAATCATGATCAAGACTTGATCAAATGATGATTGTGGACTCAAAATAATATGTTGACCAAAAATCTTGACTTTTGACTGTAAAATGACCATTTCACCCCTGCAGTTGATTGTGAAGCAAATGGAGCTTTTGACTGTGCAAACTGATGCTGTGAGTCTTGCAACTTGGCATGTAGATGCTTGACAATATATTTAGGCCTATGGGACTTGATTGGACCATTGGAAACCTCAGATTCCTTGACAGAACCAAAACCCTAATTTCAGCTGGCTTAGGAGGCATTTGAACTGTGCAATCTTTGAGAAGTCTTGAACCATTTTGAAGATGATTCTTGATCAATCTTGAAGAATATGGGAGGGAAAATTTTGGGGTATAACACATCTCAATCACCTGGGGCATTGAACATGAACTCCAGCAAAGGGTTACGTACGGTCAAGCAAACATTTCCTGGCAGTACTACAAACACTTACTACTAGGGGAAGATACAAATTCCCACAAAGTCCTTTTCATAGGGTGATCCTCAGTTAAGTACCCACAAAGTCATCTCTATAAGTTATCCATACAGAATAATCTTCACGAATAAGGGTACAAACCCCTCAAGGTAAAATTCGTGGATATCCCCACCAAGTTGGATCCAAACATTCCCCGGTCAGAGTTTCAATCTCTGGAAAACCTTCTTCCCAACTGAGTTGGTCTCAAGAAGAATCCTCAATGAGTTCTTCCAAAAGAAGACGCCTCCCCAGCAGTTTGTCAAATATTCTCTTCAAACAGGGTTTATTTCCCCAACAAACTACATATTCCCTAGTTTGAGTTTGCCTCTCATATTTTCACAAATTAAGGGACCACAACTCCTAATCCCCAGTGAAGTCATTAATAAAGCTCCTCTTCACTAGTGGAGTTTACCACTAATCCCCAATAAGTTGTTGCAAAGCCTGGAAGCCAATCGGATAACAATTAACTCCTTCATCTTCAACAAGTTGTTAACTTCCATTCTCTCCAATCAAGAGTATAACTCCACAATAGAGCAATGGACAACTAAAACTCTTAAACTCTTTTCCTCAAGCAGAAATTAACACTATCCATAAAGATTTCTCAATCCAAAGCCAATCTTCCCCAGCGGATTTCTCCTCAAACAACAAAACGGGAATCCCCGGTGGAAACATTATAAACAAGGTTTGAAGATGTGCATACTCTTCATCCCCATCAACAATCTGGGATTTAACTTCCCAAAATTATCCAGCATTTGTCAAGGATTTATTTTCCAAGACAAAGATACATTCCAATAACGTTTCACATTCCGTGCATCATATTACATACATGATAAATGCATACAGCATAATCTCATTTATTTTGAGAACATCATCAAGCCATGCATACATCTTCATGCAACTAACCCTCTTCCTTGCAGGAAAAATCAATTAACAAAGGTCCTCTTTGGAAAATACCACAACCATTTTTCAATAGGTCATAGATTAATACCTGAAACCAGACAAGACAATTATCTCAATGACCAACAAAAACAAGTTCCAGATTAATACCTGAAATAAGACAAGAAAACTATATGTGGACGATTGATTGTAGATTAATACCTGTAACAAGCCAGTAAAGCTATCTACATGAGCAGATTGAAGATTAATACCTGTAACAAGCCAGGAAAATTATCTTTCTTTCTAAGGTCAGAGATTAATACCTGAAACTAGACAGGACATCTATCACAATGACCAACAAAAACAAGTTCCAAATTAATACCTGAAACAAGACAGGAAAACTATATGTGAGCGACTGATTGTAGATTAATACCTGAAACAAGACAGAACGGTTATCTACTCGACCAACTGAGGCAACTCTACCGAGGTTCCTTCTCATACAATTCCAGATGAAGTTTCACAGACTCATCCTGAAGCAACCCTCCCCAGGTTCCTTCTCATACATTTCCAGATGAAGTTTCACACGGACTCATCCTGAAGCAACCCTACCCAGGTTCCTTTTCATACATTTTCAGATGAAGTTTCACACTGACTCATCCTGAAGCAACCCTACCCAGGTTCTTTCTCATGCATTTCTAAATGCAGTTTTACCCAGACTCATCATGAAGCAACCTTACCCATGTTACTTCTCGTTTCCAAATGCAGTTTCACACGAAATCATTATGAAGCACCCCTACCCAGGTTCCTTCTCTTAAAATTCCAGATGAAGTTTCACATGGATTCATCCTGAAGCAGCCTTACCCAGGCTTCCCTCTCATATATCTCCTAAAGCAAACCTACACAGGCTTATCATAAAGAAATCTTAACCAGATTCCTTCTAATACATGTCCATACACAACTTAACACGGGTCTGTTCCAGCATATCCTTCAGATTTAAATCAACCAAAGATTTATTCGGATACTTCTTCAAAATACAGTCAAGCTTAGACTTAGTCTAATTTTTTTGTCAACAATCACTTTTGGGTGGCATCTATAAGCCCATCTCCGACAACTCTCCATCACCTCTCCAAATGGCATATTTAAGCCCATTCCCTACACAATTAACCATCACATCACCAAGTGCATATTTTTGGGCACTCTAGTGTTCAATCATCTTCCACCTTCAAGTCACGAATAGCGGACTCGCCAATCTAACTCTTCAGGTTTACGAAGATTGAACAGGGGAAGCTATTGTACCCCAAAATTTTCCCTCTCATTTCTCAAGATTTTTCTCACAAAATTCCTATTGGGTCAAGGTTGTACAAGTGCAATTGGATCATATTGGATTTCCAAGCATCAAGTCAAAGAGGAAACTATTGAAAGAGCAAAGAAGATAATTTTGATTTTTTTTGACAAAATTAAAGAAAAGCAAGTTTGCTTCGATTCATACTAGCTTCGAATGAACATTGCTTCAATTCATGCTCAGCTTAGACTGAATTCTCCCCTACAATCTAGCTTCGACTGGGCATTTGTTTCCCTTGAAACAACTTCCTTTGATTCAGAAGGCAAGGGCCTCTTGTTGGTGTCCTTCGATTCAGAAGTTAGTGGCTCTATACCAGCTTCCTTCGATTCAAAAGGCAAGGGCTTTCTGAAAGCCTACTTCAATTCAGAAGTTAGTGGCTTCATGCTGGTCCCTTTTCGATTCACAGGGAAATGACCTTCTGAAAGTGTCCTTCGATTCAGAAGGCAATGGCCTCCTGCAGCTCTCCTTCAATTCAGAAGCCATTAGCCCCTTGCATGATTCCTTCGATTCACAAAGCCAGGACTTCCTTCAGGCCAACAGACACAAGGCAATGGCCTCCTGCAGCTTTCCTTCGACTCAGAAGCCAATGGTCTTGCATGTTTTCCAAATTCATAAGGCAGAAATTCCCCTTCATGCTAGTGCCCACAAAGCAGGGATCTCCTGCATACATCCTTCAATTGCACCATTTGCACTCTACATGTTTGCTTTGAATCATAAAGCAGAGACCTCCTGCATGCATCCTTTGTTTGCCCATGTGACCTCTTGCAGGCAAGTTCCGATTGGGCACTGGACTTCTTTTGAGCAAGCTTGATTCTTGCTTCGATTGAGCATTGGACTTATTTTAGGCAAGCTTGATTCCTGCTTCATTTGAACATTTAGTTTCTTTATGCAAGATTGGTATACACCCTTCGTCTGGCCATGTGACCTCTGGCAGGAAAGCATTCAATTGGACAAGAGCCAACTTCACACAAAGCTTCGATTGGAGTATTGGTTCCCTTCGAAGTACCATACTTCGAATCCAATATGAACCCTTCGAAGCAAGCTTGTTTGAAGAACATTGAGCAAATCTCATAGCCTTATCCTCCAAATCTCACTTGTCAGGCTATGTTGCTCCAAAATCTTTACATAATCAGAAGCTTACAAAAATTTGTGATACATTACACAAAGGTTCGAAGCTTTGTCTACTGGACAATACTATTCTTGGATAAAATGGCAAAAAGCTACGTACCCTTTTTTCGTGAAGAGTACTTTAATCGAAAAGTTAGATCCCAATATGATTTTTGTCTGAACGCAAGCAGTGCCAAAAGCATAAGTCAAATCTCCTGCCCCCAACAGACATCAGGCCCCTACTTGTACTTGAAACTTGGGAACAACGAAAAGCGATCAAACTTGTCTTTGTTTTTAACCAAACCATGGTTTGTTATCCTACAAACCTGGTTACTCCAACATCTCTAACCTTTTATCTATAAATAGAGAAACAATTTGCAAGTTGAGGGAGATTTTTTTTTGGGTGGCGTGGGAAAAATCATCAAACTCTAAAACTCTCAAACTATCTAGCACTCTCAAACCCATAGTCAAAAGAAACACCACACTTGTTTCTTCCCTTTGAATCCAGAATCAAAGGAAACACCAACCCAACACTTGGTTCCTTCTTTTGAATCCATTCAAAGAAACAAAACGTTTATTTCTTCCCCCATTTGAATCCCAGAGCACCCACGGAAGTAACTCAAGGGTCCAACACATACATTCCAATGTCAAGCAAGGTAAGTCACCCTGACCTTAACCCTTTAGTTTCAAACATGTAAACGACATTTGTTTACTTTTCATTGCTGCCCTTTTCATTTGTTTTTCTTGTCCAAATATATGGTAGAACTAAACTGTACAGACTCAAACAAAAAAAAAACAAAAAAAAAACAAAGTTTATTGAATTGAAGCCTTAGGCTTCGCCCCTGGCTGCTTCACAGTCCAAATGAAGGAGCAAGAATGGAGAAACAAAGGGTGTTCACACTGACTTCCAGGACCCAATAGAAAGAAGCAAAAGAAGGGTGAATCGAAGGAGCCTACTTCCTGGATCGAAGGATTCACTTTTTCTCTCTTTTTATATTATTTATGCTTTTCTTTATATTTTCTTGCTATTCAATATGGTAGCAATAGTGTAGGATATTTATTTTCTGCATTTTTATTGCTTTATACAAATGTTTGTAATTAGGATGTATGGCAATATAAAACCAACAAGTAGACAACCCTAATCAAAGACTAAATACATCCAATCAAACACACTTTGCACACATGCACCTCTAGGGTAATCTCACTTGTTGCCTCGGAAAATAGTCATGTCCCTCGAATATGGGCATTTTAGCAAAGACCCTCGATAAAAAGATCGTAGTCCCTAGATGACCCTTGATGTTGCCTTCGATAAATGATCTAGTCCCTAACGAAATTGCTAAAACATCTCATAGGTTACCTTCTATGACTATACAAACGACCCACGTCCGTCCCTTCACATCCAACGATGGGGCTTCTTATCAATCAATAATAAGATAGCAACATCTAAAGGAGGAGGAAAAGAACATTAGACCTTTTGAGTAGGTTGCGTGCTCGTAGTTGCTTGCTTGCTCACAACTAAAAAAACATTTTCACACCAACACTTTCAATTGAAACATTTTCAAAAGTTAAAGCTCTTTGTACGCATTATTATAGAGACGAGAATCATTACAAAGGCACTTTTCAAAATCACTTTCAAAAAACATCTTCCATAACAAACATCTCTTTGAACTATTTTCGAAACCAACACTTTGTACGCATTCTTATAGAGACGAGAATCATTACAAAGAGGTTTTCAAAATATTTTCAAACCCACACCACAAAGCACATTTTCAAACAAAGAAAGCGAGCTAGCAAGCAACTAAGAGCCCGTAGAAAACTACAGATGAAAAGGGTACTAACACCTTCCCTTTTCATAACCTACCCCCTGAACTCAAGAAAACAATCTCAAAGGTATTTCCTGCTCTTTTCACCCTTTCCTTATTGGATAAAAGAAAAGTCGGCGGCGACTCTTGCTATCCGCAACAATTGCGATCAAATGCAAAATAACCAAGTCAGTTCTCCCACCGTATTACAGGGTTCATGTGGAACCCTTAGGTTCTTAGGGTTTGGATGAAGATTTCCTAGGGTTCATGACTGGGTTCTGGATTTGGTTGAAGGTTGAATGAAGATCATGCAAATCTTGGTTTGGGATGAAGGCGGGGATGAATATTCTTGGGGTTCTAGGTTTCTAGGTTGATGTTTAGATGAAGGTATGAATATCCACGAAGAATCTTATGGGTTTGGATGAACATCGTCGGTGGAGGGATTTCTGGACGGTGGTGGGGTCAGTGGTTTTTAGAGAGAAGAGATAGCATCTCTCTCTATCTCTCAGATAGTTTTATGTTTTGTTTGTCTAGAGAGAGAAAGAAGAACAAAAAATGAGCCTCGAGCTCATGATTTTGTTTATGTAATGCTCTCTGTGTTCTCTGATGCGTGCCATGTGCCTCCTTGAGAGCCCCTGAATAAGGTGACCATTTACTGGTCTCCTGTGCTCTCACACACCATACGCTTAGTCAATGCCTCATCGTAACCATCCGTTTGACATACTTTAGATCAATGGTCCAGGCTCAACGCTTGTTGGCCTTTTGATCTATATCCAATGCGCAAGATCTCGGTAACCCATCATAACGCCTACGCTCACTCACACGATGCTCAAACAAACCCATAGTTTGTTTTGGGCTCTTGTAGAAAACCCTGGGCCTAAGGCCTGTTCTAATAACACCACCCTTTTATTTCTCTAGTTCAAACATACACCCCATGCGCCTTATTAGATTCAAACTTGGTTCTGGGCTTAAGCCCTTTATATTCACACCCTCCTACTTAATTAATACACCCCAACTTTAAATTAATTAATTAATTTAATTAAATAATTTATTTTTTTTATTTTTTTTATTTTATTTACATAATGTCTCATAACCCTTTTTAATATATTGCATTAAAATATTTTTTGCATTTGTCATAAAATCATTTTAATAGATAAATATTGGATTAATATAAACATATTTAATATATTTTTAACAATACGAAAATAGTTATTTATCGATTATTTTCTAAAATACTAACCATATTTTCTTTCTATTTATCAAATATTTTTATCATTCAAATTTATCTTCTTCTTTTTTTAATTTGTGTCGCACATTCTAAGATAGCTAACCAATCAAATGTAACAACTTTTTATTCAAACATAATTCAAATTCAACTTTATTTAAAAAAGGATTGTGGAGATATTTTCTATTAACTGCGAACTGCATTTATGACTACGCTATTTTCAAACCCAGACAAGGATCAAGGTAATTTCAAACATTTCCACAATCCATAAAAAAACTAACCAAACACATACGAACTAAGATAATTGGACTTTGATTCCTTACAAGGAGATTTGTAGGCACGCTAATAAAACCAAGGCGAGTCCTGCTATTAAAAAATTTATATCCTTTTCTTAAACATATTGAAACATTAACTTCTAAATAGAAATCCCAAATCTACCCTTAAACCTAAAAGTGGAGCCCCTTGAGAATAAGGGAGTTAAAGGGTTCCTAACACCTTCACTTTATTTATCTGACTCACAAATTTAGAATCTCTGTACAAATTAGGGTTATCCCTTCTTCCCCGTCCTTAGGACAAAAAGTAGTGGTCGCGACTCGTTATTTTTTTCCGGTTATGACAACTAATTTGTAAATGTAAATTGTGAGAAGTGATATGATGAGAAGCACCTCAATCTGCAAACCAGGCTTGTGCTTCAAGATTTTGTGGTATGTTGACTTGTTTATGATGTGCTACATATGTTGAGGCTTAGAGAGTAGTGACAGTTGGTGCATTTGAGCTTTGAGCATCACTTCTACTTGCAGATGCAGTACCTTGAGCATGTGATTTTGATACAGTTGGAACAAAGTGCTCATCAAATCTATGCCAACAGTCAAGTACAGAGTGTCCATACTGTTACATAATTGATAAGTAGGTTTATTGCCTAGTGTAGCCTGTTGTCTTGCATCATGAGTAGAATTTTGTCGAGCACCATGTTCACGACCTCGAGCATATCTTCCTCTCCCACATGAGTAACCATTCTTAGTAGGAGTTGGCACAAAGGAACCATAAGTAACATTCACAGATGCAATTGAAGTAGCAAGCTCTTGCTTGTACTTATCCTTATGTGCTTCTTGCATATATAGTAAAGCTTCGACCTCGTAAGTATTAGTGAAATCACCTTTGCTATATATCATCATGATGAATGGATTGTATTCTACAGGTAACCTCTGAAGAATCACATCCACTTGATCCCTCTCAAAAATTAGATCGATCATGGCTAAGAGAGAATTTGAGATAGTTCTAATACAAAGAACATACTCATATATGGAACCAGTACCTTTCTTGTTAGTCTTTAGTTCAGATCGTAGCTGATGAACACAAGCCTTCATTTGAGAGTTGAAGTGTTGGTGGACTTTGTCCCAAACTTCATGAGCATGCTTGCATTTAAGGACTCGAGGTAGCACTGATTCAAAGATGGTTTATAATAACCATATGAAGATGGTCAGATCCTGTATAACCCATGATTCATACTCTTCATACACAAAATTGGAGATCCGATCAAGATCACTTTTGAACATGGGTGGAACTTGATGAATCACAATAAACCTATGTAGCTTATGTGAAAGAATAACTCCTTCCGCGTGTTAATTCCATAGCAAGAAATTATTATCATATAGTTTGATGGAGATTTTAGGGTCAAACAAAGACGAAGACCCTGAGAAACTCAGTTGCGACATAAAGTTCTGAAACTGGTGTACAGTCTCTCCACGTGGGGGTAGTTTGCACTAAGACTCGATGAGTGCTCAAGATATGCCATTATTATTTCTTTGAAACTTTGGGTAGCAGATGCAGCTTAGGGCTATAGAAAAGATATACCGCATTTTTCTGAAACTTTGTAGCGGACAATGAGGTTGCAGGAGGTGTGAGTTTATCTAAAACTGCTTGAAAACACATTCTTCTATGAAGATATGATCCTGCATCTTGTGGAAGCTTCAATCGTGGCTGCCAAGAAGATTGCATGAAAGTTGAAGTGCAGCAGAAATCTGGTCTTATAGCGATTGATACTGTGTTAAGGGATGATCTTTGATCATTGCCATGTTTAATCATTATGTGATTGAAGAAGAAATATAATGATAATGATGTGTGAAAGATGATGAGAGAAAGAAGAATGATAAGTGTAATATTAGTTGACCAAATGTTATAGCTTTTATAGTTGGGGTTAGTTACATTAGGTGTGACTAACTTTATAACCCCTAACTAACTACCTTCAATAACCCAACTAACATAATTCTAAAACCTTTCATTAATAATCATATATTGGAAATAATGAAATTTTTATTAATTAGAGGGTAGAATTCATAAAAGTGTATTGAAAATTGAAACGAATAATTCATTTTGGAATACTATTTTATTCTAAATGAGTCATTCATTGTGAGATAAAGGGAGTATAACAATAAGAATAAAATCCTTCCGAAGACACTTCAGAGACGAGAACAATAAACATATCTCTCCTCCCCACTTAAAATACTATAATATCCTTAATTTATATATAACTTTATTTTTTTTATAGATTTATTTGTCATTTCATATAATTTATTTTATAAACAAACTTAAAACAATATAGTTTATTTTTCATTTCATATAACTTATTTTATAAATAAATTTGAAAGTTTGGTGGTTATGGTTTTAAAGAGTATAAATTAATTATTGTTAAAATTATATATTTATCTTAGTGGATTAATTTCTTAATTTTATTTTTGATTTGTTTATCATTAATTTAGTTTAAAAAATTATGTTTATAGATCTAATCTTAGAAATCCGTAGGAATTCGAGGAGACGGGGATGAAAGACAAAATTCTTTCATAATAGAGATTTGAGATAGGGACATGAACAAATAATATATTTAAAGATTGAGATTAAAATGAAAATGTATTTCCGCCCTCGTACAATCCACTGTCTTCCCAAATTTTAGGGTATGTTTAGATTTGTAGTATATGATGAATGAAATAAAATGGAGTGATAATTAATGAGATTTTATTGTTTGGATTTGTAAATAAATGATGAAATGGAATAGAATATGATGAAATACATTTCATCTAATTCCATTCAATTATTGATTTTTTGTTTCATTCAATTTAAAATGTATGTGATGAAATGAGATATTAAAAAAAAACTAAACAATAGAATAGAATCTATATTTCATTATACTCCACTCTAATCTATTCCATCATATTTCATTATGTTATGTTCCATGAATCTAAATACAGTTTAAATAGAGATAGATTTATAATTTTAATCATCAAATTGTTTGAATCAAAAGAAACCACATTCATATTTTTTTAATATATATAAAAAAACTCATAGTTGTGTTGTGGATGGGCGTTGGAAGAATATACTACAATACTCCTCATATATGCGTTATCTTATCGCATGACCCATACAATGGCTGTCAATGGCACCGACTCAGAAACTCATAACAACATTTCGTTTCATTTAAGAAACCCCCAATCACCATTTCTAATAGCACTCCCGTTCTTCAAACTCCCAATTTCACCACCGCCTGAAATCCTCACTTCCATTTCCAAAGCAGTTGATAATTGTTCCAGACTTCTCCTCTCCCTCGCCTCTCAAAACACTAACTTAAACAAATTACTCTCACTTTCCTCTCAGTTCCACGATACATGCTTTCAGGTAAAAAATATATTGTAGTAAATAATGTATACTATAAAAATATATTAAGTCTATGTTGCACAAATGTCCAAACCATGGTTTTGATAATCTCACACAGATTCATGTTTTCTGTAATAGACTTCAACCACAACCAAAACTTCTACTTGAGGCAATAGCCAGTGGTTCCTTACTATCTAAGAGCATAGAAGAAGTAGTGTCTATTATAACCGGTATGGCTCTCAGTTATCATCAAGTACAATACAACAGAGGTACAACACCAAAGAAATATCTCATTCTTGAGTTGGATACAAATGATGGGATCTTGGCACAAATTAATCTTCTTACTCAAACTGTGGAAGAATTAACAAAGCAACCTTCAAATCTTCCACAACAACTCAAACAGATGCATGAAACACCCAAATCGCAACAAGTGGCTCTCTGTGAACTATGTATAGGTGATCATCCAACTCGTTTTTGTCCTCTAATCAATGAAAAAATCAATTATATAGGAAATCAACAGTAGAGGCAGGTTTTGTACCAAAATAATCAAGGTTATCCATACAACAAAAACGCAAGCTATGGCCAAAATCAAAATAGGTAGAATCAATACCAAAGTTACACTCATCCAAATAAGCTTTCAAAGATAGAAGATACCTTGAATCAATTCATGCAGTTGTTTGTGGCGAATCAGAAAAATACAGATGCTTCAATTAGAAATCTGGAAACACAAGTAGGGCAAATTGCAAAGCAGCTAAGTGATCAACAACGAGATAGATTCACCGCCACCACTTAAACCAATCCAAAAGAGATTTGCAATTCAATCACAATAATGAAGGTGGGAGTGATTGAAAACAAAGTTGGGGAGAGTGAAAAAGAAAAGAGTGTTGTAGTGGGAAATCAAGAAGAAAACAACGAGAAAAAGGAGGAAGAAAACAATATTGATTCCATAAGTGTTACAGTGCCAGTCACCATTGAAAATATCAATTTTAAAGCTTTGATTTATCTTGGTTCAAGCATAAATCTTCTTCCGTTGTCTGTTTTTCAAAATATTGGTATTCTTTATATGGAACCTACAAAAATGGTGTTACAACTTGCTGATAAATCTATCACAAAACCAGTTGGCATAGTGAAAGGCGTTATGGTGGAACTTGAAAACTTTTTGTTCCCAACAAATTTTATGTGCATGTACATTGATAAAGATGACGACATACCTCTGATTTTAGGTCGTCCCTTCATGAAAATGACTCGAATAATGGTTAACATGGATGAAAAAAGGATGAAAGTAAGGTATAAAGATGAAGAGATCAACTTCAAATTGTTTCAAGCCTTATAAGACAAAGAGGATGAATGCACCAAAGTTAAAGCTCCTGGTGAAATATTTCTGGTATTAAAACTAATGGATGATAAATAAAGGCCAAAAGATGGTGGGAATAGCACTTTGAATAATTGTTACAAACCACCTTGATTCAGAATAAACGTCGAGCTAATGACGTTAAACAAGTATTTGTTGGGAGGTAACCTAACCTTTTACTTATGTAATGATTTCTCATTTTATCAAGCTTTTAAAGAGAATGAAAAAAATGGCATGACACAACACAAAGAAAATTCTAGAAAAAAACTGAATTTTGCAAAGTTCGCTAAACGAGCTCTGTTCTTGCTAAGAGAACATAGCAGAAACAACAAAAATGCTAATCATGCTAGTTTATTCACTTTCAAGTTTTGATGTGTTTAGTTTAGTATTTAGTTGTAAGTGTCATATGTCCAAATCCTAATGCCTTGTTTACTCTTTTGTTCTCTAAAATGAGATGGAAAGGCGGGGAGTGAAAGATCAAATTTCACACGAATCAAAGGAACAAGGGTAAAATGACACAATTGTGAAAGAATTGCACAAACCAAGGTAAGTGTTTATTGCTTTCTTAAAGCATTTAGCATGAGCATGACATAAGTAATCTGCATAAAATCAGTTCATTCAATCATATGTCATGACATGTTTCCTTACAAATCACTTAGTTCTAAACCAGAAAAGTGAGGCAACCTTCCATTATTCATCATATGCTTAGGAGACTGAAAATTTCCTTTTTTAACTCGTTTGATTCATGCTTAATCTTGAATTTATGTTGATTATTGTAAATACATAGAAGGGATCAAGGCATTTCATTGAAAATTTAGAATAACTAGCAAGCCAAAATGCAACCTCAATATTCTTGTGAGTGAGTGGTCATTTGCAACCACTTTTGAGCCATATGACATGAATCCATCATCTATGAACTGAACAATGCATTAAGTAAACCACTTAGCGAATATTGCTCTATTTCTCTAAAAATAAAATAAAAAGTTCATATATGATAGATTCTATTTTTTGAATTAAACCATGAAACGGTTTATATCTTTTTCCAAATCTGAAAAAGCATTCAAAGAAAAAAGGATTTGTTTAAAGTTGGGGAGAAAATGCAAAAAGTACTTGTTAAAAAGATGGGAAAATAAGGAAGGTGTAAAGTATAAAAAGAAAAATGAAAGAAAAAGAATAGTGAGAAAAGAAAAGACAATGATTACTAAAAAATGAATGTGTTCAAAAGAAAGGAATAAACAAGGTTTGGATGAATGGTATGATACAAAAAGAATCAAAACCTATTAATGCACTTCATAGAAAGAAAAACCAAAAAAACACTTTGTTTTCATTAGCCATAGGAATAACACTTCATTGGTACCTTGGCCACGTTACAACCATAAAAACACCTTAGTGATCTTTGTCTTTGCATATTAACATATATTGCTTAGATGAATGTATGGATTAATCAAGATGTTAGCAAGTTTGTCATGTGAGAGATCAAAATACCTCATCATTTTCACTTATACAAAAAAGTGTGATAATTATGATTCATGATTAATATGTTTATTGCTTTGGATTTCTTGACATGAACTTTATATGGGAGAATTATTTCATGAATATGTCTAAATACTAAATAAATTAATAATGCATCAACACTTGGATGTGCAAATTCAAAAACCATGTTCCTTGACTACTTCATTGAAAAATTTTGTTGATCATGTGAAAGTTGGTATAGAAAATCTTGCTTTTGTTTTACTTTGGTTAAGGACAAACAAGGATTCAAGTTGGGGTGAGGTTGATAAATGCTTAAGTCATGTTAAAATGTCCTATTAAAACATAGCATTTGTCTTACTTAAATGACAAGTTTTTAACATAAAAACCTCAACTACTGAATAAAAGTGATATTGTGCAAGTCTACTTTGGTTTTGTTATCATTTGTGCAGGTTTTGGCCATTAAAGAAAAACCAAAAAACAGACACTTCGCTAAGCAAAAGTTGCAGCGAAAAGTTCACTTAGAAAACATCCAGCAAAATAAAGGCAGAAGTAGATCAACAAGTTTCACCAGCAGCGAGGAGAAGCGGAGTTGTTCACTTAGAAAATTGAGCCTTCGCTTAGCGAAATAGGGCAGTCAAAGAAAGATATTTTGAAAAGACTTAAGGCTTAACAAAGCAACTTTGCTAAGCGAGCCACACTTTGCTTAGTAAACTTTGGCGGTTTCCTGAAGGCAAGTTGATTTGAAATCTTAATGAAGAAGTAAGACTTTGCTTAGCGAAGTATAGTTCTCTTAGCGAACTCAGGCGGCCAGGACTGCTATAAATAGGATATAACTAAGCTCAATTTGATTCATTCAGTTTTTATCACTTTTATTATCATATATTATCATCTGTACTAGCAGTAGAAAAAGAATAGAGGAAATTGTAAGGATAAATAGTTTGATTCGCATCAAGATTCAGGAAATCGTCATTGATGTTGGTTCAACTTAATTCTTCCATTGTGCATCAAGCTACCATGAGTAGCTAAATCCATCTCTTATTGGGATTGGTCATAGTTCACCGAAACAATATGTATTTACTTTGATCATGGCATTATATGCAATTTATGTTTGAATCATTATCATTGTTATCTTTGTTTTACGATTTATTTCATGGATTGGATTGATATTGACAAATACGGTTCTAATCTTGATCCAAGATAACAACTATTAAACTCTAAATGTTGGACATAAATTTAGGTTTAATATTCACTAAAAGTATCAAATCTTAATTCTACCGTATTATTTAATAGGTCGAGAAATCATCGATTAAACCATAAGGTAAGAAATCTCGTCAAAATTTAGACATGAACTTTGTTTGTGTGCGATACGTGATGATCTTGAAACATTCCTAAATTGTGTATAACTGATCTGAGATTTGCATATTGAATCAGTTAATGAAAACCAATTCCTAACAAGTCTATTTCGCTGAATCTTATATTTCTTTATTTTACACATTTACTTTTTGTAACTTATCAATAAAAAAAATCTTGAAACTTATGCTTAGAATTATATAAATTGTTGAACAATTTTGATATCTCTCCAATCCATATGGATACGATAAAATAATACATTCATTTTATTTTAATCAACATCACACGCCTAATGTCACCACACATGGAGGTAACCTTTATAATTATGTATGTCATACTTAGTCTCAACTACTCGTTGGGCAGGTTTTTTACATTCATTTCCAAAACTTTTAAATGGGACCCATAATTGAGCCACCTTGGGAACGAATGTTGAAAAGCCAAAGCAAGCTCACTAGTGGGCAAAGATGGAAATTTGGGTGGATGAAATAATAAATTAAAAGCATACTTATCATTTACATCTGAAGGAAATTTCAGTTTTGGTATCTTTTTGGAAAAAAATATTTTAAAGTAAGAGTTGCCTCAGAGATGGTTCACCTAAGGTTATTCGAGCATACACGGTTTCAAGTAATGCTGAAAAGTTTGAATTTGTTTAAGGCACGTACCTTTACCTTTTTTGAATTTAGTCTGTGGAGAAGAAAAAGCTTCTATTAAGTAATACATCATAGTCATCACATCTTCAAAATTGTTAGTCTGGTAGTTTTTCCACCATGTGTTGAATTCTTGAGTACAATAGAATGAAACTTGAAATTGAAATGGTGTAAGATCGATGCAAAAATCAGATTGTCAAGCCAGACACTCATAGTATCTTTCCTAAGTCATTTTAACAGTGTGCACAAAAGTTCCTTTTTTCGACTAAAAAATAGATTTAGGTAGAGATTGGCTAAAGCTAAATTATCGAGCTACCAGGTTAGGTTGGTAACCAGCAAGTCTTATGGTATCTTTGTTAGTTCCAAGTCTCATTGACAATAGTTTAGGAGTGATAAAGGCTCTCCAAATCTACATAGCCTTGACTTGGTATTTAGTAGCGAGACTAAGGAATTCCCTTCGAAACCAATTTGGCCCATTACTCTAATTAGAGAAAGGAAGTGAGAGAGTAAGGTTGTTATATCCATACCTCTGTGCAAAAGGGACAGTTCGGTTCCCGTGTCATCTTTAGATGTTTTCCAAAGCAAAATGTGTTGGGAAGCACATTAGTTCGGTTGGTTATCAGTTTGCAGTTGATGCATCAAGTTGCTCATTACAGCTTAACAAAGAGAGAAAGCAGGAAACCATATGGTTTGCATCCAATTAATAGTTGTTTAGTTAAGATAGGGGTAGATAAAGACAAGGTTTTGTACAATAGTGTTGTCGTGGACAAATAATTAGCAAGGATATGGTTGTATTTTTATGAACTATTTAAGTTCTTATATGGTAGATTATTGTTATCATTATAATTATTGTTATTGTTAAAAAATATTACATATTATTATTGTTATCTAACTCTCATTAGTATACTATTCAACATTATCTTAGTACGAAATATATTTAGGTTGACCTGGAGTCAATGTTTCATATAATTATTTAATTTGATTATTATTATTTATTTTTTATTATTATGAGACAATTTTGACCAAGTCAGAATTAGGGTTTTGAACCCTAATCCCCAAAGCCATGCTCTTCTGGATCCCTTCCTCTCGAAGTAAACAGAAGCCAATGATTTTTTTTTCTGAATTAAATCTACAGACAAATCAAATTAAATTTGGAATTTTATTTGACTCTGTTTTAAATTCAATATAGAATGTTATCCAGATACATTCAATTACACAAACCCTAATTCTAATCGATAGCATGTTCTAATCAAATCCTAAATTGATTTTGATTGTATCAATCTTACAAATCATACCATTGTAACAGAAATCACTACTAATTTCCTAATTCAACCTATAACTGATAAAATCCTAAAACTATAAATAAAACCCTGAAGTTATTGGATAGAGAACGAATAGAAAACCCTTGGAGATTCTTGACTGCATCTGCTAATCCTGTACCCTCACTAAAAGCTCTACCTCAGTGAAAAACTTGGGTTTCACGACTGAAACCATAAGCTCTTCAGAGCTCCAAGTACCTGCAAAGAAGAAAGAGGAGATTATGAGAGGAGATTAGAGAACCAGAAGAGAAAATTCACATAAAGATTCACTGTAACGGACGGTAAACCTAAATACTTAGCTTTTAGGGCTTAATTAATTGTTGTGATTGATGTTTGTACTCTGTTTAATTGTGAAAATTTGGTTCAATTTGTGTTTCTGGGTTTAATTTAGGGTTAGGGTAAAACACCTTAGGGTTTGTTGATTTTGGTTAGGATAAAAAAAGTTAGGGTTTCGTGATTTGGTTAGGGTTGAAGAAGTAGGGTTAGGGTTCATGTGGAACCCTTAGGGTTCTTGGGGTTTGGATGAAGATTGCCTAGGGTTCATGACTGGGTTCTGGATTTGGTTGAAGGTTAAATGAAGATCATGCAAATCTGGGTTTGGGGTTGAAGGCGGGGATGAATATTGTTGGGGTTCTGGGTTTCTAGGTTGATGTTTGGATGAAGGTATGAAGATCCACGACAGATCTTCTGGGTTTGGATGAACACCGTCGGTGGAGGTGATTTTTGACCGGCGGTGGGGATAATGGTTTTTTAGAGAGAAGAGAGAGCATCTCTCTCTAACTCTCAGATAATTTTATGTTTTTTGGCTAGATAGATGTTGGCTCCTAAATTCGACACCTTTGTTTTGATTGGTGGCAGCCATTAAAAGCTGAAAGATGCTTTCGACTGGCTAAGCCTGTCGAAGTGCCCGTCGAAAGATGGTAAAAAACTTAGCAGATTTCTTCCAAGAAAGAAGGCTGATTGCCTTCGACGTCGAAGGAGTTTTCGTCGAAGACGTCTCTTGGTGAAGGTGTTCGATGGTCCAGAGTGGAGCAGTTTGAAATTCAAAGCTTTGGAGGAAAAACGGTTTCCAGCAGTTACTACGTGCAAACGTGCAAGGATCTGGAGCGTCGAGCATGGAGAACGTGCCAAGTGGCTTAATCTCGAAGCAGTGTAACTGCCCGACGGTTACTTGGATTGTTTTTGTATAAATAGGAGTAGATATGTAGTTTCTCGCGTGTGTTCACAATAGATACATAGTCACTCATTTAGATTCAAGTACCCAGTGTGAGCGAACGAATTGTTGAGAAATGTATGTGTGAAACACCAATTTTATCAATTAAAGTCATTTACTTTTCCAGTATTTTAAATGCTTTTTCCCTTTAAATTCCTGTCGAACCTTTACATTCAAGCCTTGTTTATTTTACCAAGCCTTTCCTTTATGCAATTTACTTTAAACAATTTACTTAAAGCCTTATCCAACTTAATCAAACATCAAAATCAACCTATGTCCATAGGATCAATCTGATCGATCCTGCGAGTAACCAAATAAGTAACCATTTGGAGGATCAGCGGTTGTTTACCAAAACCCTAGGTAAACAAATTGGCACACCCGGTGGGACTGTGTGTTGATTGTTGAAAAATACTCTCATCTTTTCGAGTTGCATGTTATTGAGGAGTGGTAGAATATACACCAACGATAACAATACTGCCAGAGGAAGGGAAGAGATGGCGAATCCGCCAAACAACAATGAAATTCCACAAACGAGTGTGGGAGCAACGGTTAATATGACCGTGAGTGAAGCGACGAATGTTGGTTCGACACCAGCAGTGACAGTCACAACCACGGGGCCAATAACTTCGTTTACAGGCCCCAGAATACCTTTGGGAACCCCCCCACCAAGGGGAAATATTGGCACAAGGCCAGTGGTTCCCCCAGGATTTATTCCATTCTATGGTATGCCAACTTCTGAAGTGGCAAGCCTGACGAATGCTGCGTCCACTTATTCAGACCCTTTCGTGAGTGCTTCTTCGCCACTCCAAGGTTCTGGAGTAGGCATGGCGAATAGAAATAGGACCCAACTCTTAGGAGGAACGTCCCAAGTAGCCCATGGCCTTACAAATGCCTCGACAGCAGTCTTGAGGCAACAGATGGACGAAAGCAACCATGATATGGTGCAAATGTTGGCACAAACTTTGAGTACAGTGCTAAATCCTCTCATACAAAATACTACTCAATCGAATCAGCAAGTTACAGCGCAAATGACGCGTTTGGCTGACTTCTTTGGAGTACCCCCACCTATTCGACAGCCCCAAAGGGCGCAAGTAAGAGGAAATCAGGGGATATTTGTAGAGGAAGAAACCACCATTAATCAGGCTCAACAGCCTGTAGAACAACCTGTCGAAGAACCTAGGGTAATAGCCCCAGAGGTAAGGTTAGTTAACAGAAACCAAAATGCTGACGAAGTGGTTCAGCATATCCAACACCAAAACATGGGTTTGGAAAATAATCTGGCAACCATGATCGAAAGGATCATGAATCAGAATGGGATGAACATGGGTTTTCGAAGGCCCAACTTTACGTCTCCATTGTCAGAATATGTGTTACAAACTGACTTACCCCCTAGGAGCAAAGTCCCCAAATTTACTAAGTTCTCTGGGGACACGACAGAATCTACTGTCGAACACGTGGCGAGGTATTTGATCGAAGCAGGAGACATCTCAAATAATGAAAACCTAAGGATCAAATACTTCCCAAGTTCCTTAACCAAGAACGCTTTTACTTGGTTCACAACTCTACCCCCCAATTCGATCCACCATTGGACCCAATTGGAAAGATTGTTCCATGAACAATTCTATATGGGGCAAACCAAGATAAGCCTGAAAGAACTGGCGAGTGTTAAGAGACGTTTCACTGAACCTATAGACGAATATCTGAATAGGTTTAGGTTGCTTAAGGCGAGATGTTTTACACAAGTGCCAGAACATGAGCTGGTCGAAATGGCCGCAGGTGGTTTAGATTATTCCATTAGGAAGAAGCTAGATACCCAGTACCTAAGAGACATGGCCCAACTGGCCGATAGAGTTCGACAAGTCGAACGCCTTAAAGCTGAAAAAGCTAAGGCAACAAAAACTCACAAAAGAGAGAGAATAGCGTACGTTGAGATGGATGATGAAGATCTAGAATCCTTCGACGATACTTTAGCTGTCGAAGAAGGAGAAGTCGATTTAGCAGAACTAAAACAAGGGCCTCCATACTCTTGTAAACAGTTAGTCCCCTCAAATGGAAAAAATCCCATTGGTCCAGACAGGACCAATGATAGGTTCCCAAAAAAGACTTATAGTTTTGACATCACCAAATGTGATGAAATATTCGACTTGCTAGTTAAAGATGGCCAAATGATAGTACCCCCTGGGGTAAAAGTGCCTCCTCTTGATCAAAGAAAGAAGAGAGGTTTTTGCAAATATCATAATTTTCTGGGCCATAAAACTTCTCAATGTTTTCTTTTCAGGAATCTTGTGCAAGACGCTATTGAGGAAGGGAGATTAAAGTTTGCTGACAAATCCCCCATGGCTGTCGACTCCAATCCACTGAAGGCTGAAGCCCACTATGCAGAACCCTCTGAGGTGAACATGATAGAGGCAGCCAGGGTCCAGTCGAAGAAGCCAGGCATTACCATGGTCGAAGTCTCAAAGGACCACATCAACATGCCAATCTTTGGCAGTTTTTCTGGAAATTTATCCAGGAAGACAATTGAGGCTGTCCAGAAAGCGGTCGAAGACCCGAAGTCGAAGACTGCTGAAGCACAAAAAGCTGGACCAAAGCCCAGTTCCCACTTGGCCACTGTACAAGGCCAGACGGAGAATCTGGAGACACAAATGAAGCAACTAACTCTTGCTAATAAGGATACAATGAATATCAACATGGTTGAACTTTCTGACCCTAAAACTTCAGAAGAAGCCATAAGGCAAGAGTAGGCAAATAAAACGGCTTTCCCTAGGGAAAACGAAAACTTGGCAGATTTTTTACAAAGATGCCAGAAGAAGAAATCAGAGGTGATGCTGTGTCCAAGATGCAGTTCTATCTTTGATAAAAAAGCTGCTGAGCACATACAAGGCGTGAGAGCAGCGAACAAGAGAAGGGAGAATGAAAACCTTCGACATGATCCCAGAAGGGGTTCTAATCAAGACAAGAGGCCTTTGACTTTTAGGCCTCCAGCAAATGTACCAGTAGACACTTGGTACAAAACATCTGGCCGGAAAAGGCCAAGTGAAGACAAATGGCATTCTTTCGAAGTGCCAAGAGGTTCCTCTTTAATTCAGAAGAAAGATCCTCAAGTTGCTGCACCTAAGGTTGCTCAAGTGTCCAGCAACTACAAGGGAAAAAAATCCTATGTCGAGATCCCAATGGAGGAGATATCAAAGAAGGCGAAAAGCTGAAAGGGAGGCTGCCAACGAACCTAAGGCTGAGACTAGTTCGAATGTGCCTCAAAGGAAACAAAGAAAGCCTCTTGAGAGAGAACCAGTTACCAATAGGCTAGTTTGGCCTAACCAAAGTGAAGTCGAAGACGAAGATGATGCTGAGTCCGACGATACTCTGGATATAATGGTGAACATTGTTTCAGTACTGCCCAGGGAATTCAATCGACAAGTAGAAGTCGAAGCCAGTGACTGGGAGGTGGAACAAGAAATGGCCAGACACAGGCCAGTGTGCTATTTTGTCATGGACAATGGCACTACAGAGGAACAAAATGGCTTCTTCGAGCCACCTACAGAGGCGATGAAGAATCACCTCAAACCTTTGTTCATAAGGGCTAAGCTCGAAGAGACCACTGTGAACAAAATATTGGTCGACTGTGGGGCCACTATCAATATTATCCCTCATTCTGTGCTAATAAAGATTGGCAAAAGGGATGAAGAAATTAAACCTCACAATATGGTCCTATCCAACTATGAGGGAGGCATTGGGACCACCATGGGAGTGATCCAGCTCGACATAAAAGTTGGGTCGATCCTTCGACCAACAATGTTCATGGTCATATCGGCCAAACCTAACTACAACCTTTTGTTAGGCCGTGAGTGGATTCATGGTGTAGGTGCTGTGCCTTCATCGATGCATCAAAGACTGCTGCTATGGCGCCCAGATGGGATGGTCGAAAACATAGAGGCAGACCAAAGTTACTACCTTGGCGAAGTGAATCACTTGGGTGTAACAGATTTCGACAAAAACTTGGCTCACATAGGGCCATGCCCAACTCCTGACTTCGACATGGCGCCAGCGCCAAACACCTTTTGTTCCCTATACCTGCATCCTGAGCATGGTTTCCAATGGGACAAAGAAGACTTGTCCCACATAGACTTCAGTGGGCTAACTGATATCCAACCAACTGGTTGGGGAAGTGAATTCAGTGATAATGACTGAGTCACAATCTCTGAAGCGAATTTCGGCTTATGTGGCCGAAACCAAGATGATAACGGCTCTCGAAGCCGAAGTAAAGTACATGGCCACACAGGCCAATGATCAACAATTATCTGCTGTTGGCCCAGGAAAGGATTTCGATCCTAGACCTCCTGATATCATGCCAGATGAAATGCAGGAACAGAGGCTCGACGCCATCTATGACGATGAGCCTTTGGGCTTCGAAAAGGATCCCTTGGCGAACAACATTAAGATGTTAGCACAAGACCCTTTAGAAGAAATCAACTTAGGCGAAGGATCAGAGAATAGGCCAACTTACATCAGCGCCAAAATCGATCCAGAACTTAGGTGGGAAGTAATCCAATTGCTGAAAGAGTTTAAAGACTGTTTTGCATGGGATTATGACGAAATGCCAGGTCTCGACAGAGGATTGGTAGAACTTCAGTTGCCAATCAAACCTGGAAAGAAGCCAATCAAGCAAAATCCAAGACGCTTCGCTCCAGAAATTTTGTCGAAGATCAAAACGGAGGTCGAAAGACTTCTGAAATGCAAGTTCATTCGTGTTACAAGGTATGTCGAATGGATTGCAAATATTGTGCCAGTAATTAAGAAAAATGGCACATTAAGGGTGTGCATAGATTTCAGAGATTTGAATGCTGCCACCCCCAAAGATGAATATCCTATGCCTGTGGCGGAAATGCTAGTCGATTCTGCCGCTGGCTACGAATACCTGAGTATGCTCGATGGTTATTCAGGATATAATCAAATATTCATTGCTGAAGAGGATGTGTCGAAAACAGCTTTTCGATGCCCAGGGGCCTTAGGCACTTACGAATGGGTAGTGATGCCTTTTGGCCTAAAGAACGCTGGGGCAACGTACCAGCGAGCAATGAATACTATCTTCCATGATTTTATTAACACTTTTATGCAAGTTTATATTGATGATATTGTTATAAAATCTGTTTCCAGGAAGAGTCACATTGACCACCTTCGACAATCATTCGAAAGAATGAGAGAACATGGTCTGAAGATGAACCCTTTGAAATGTGCGTTCTGTGTGAAAGCTGGAGATTTCTTGGGCTTCGTTGTCCACAAAAAAGGAATCGAAATCAACCAGAACAAGACGAAGGCAATTCTGGAAGCGAAGGCGCCATCGAATAAGAAGGAATTGCAATCTCTCTTAGGCAAGATAAATTTTTTGAGAAGGTTTATATCTAATCTAAGTGGGAAAGCCCAGGCCTTTTCACCCTTACTTCGACTGAATAAAGAGGGGTTCGAATGGGGGCAAGAGCAACAAGAAGCCTTCGACAAAATCAAAGGGTACCTCACTAAGCCACCTATTTTGGTGCCTCCTTGTAGTAATAGGAGTATGAGATTGTACATAGCTGCATCTGACAAAACTCTGGGAAGTATGTTAGCCCAAGAGGATGAGAATGGAGTCGAAAGACCCATTTATTATCTCAGTCGAGTTTTGAATGATGCAGAAACTAGATATAGCGAAGTTGAAAAATTGTGTCTATGTCTGTATTTCTCTTGTACAAAGCTCAAACAATATATAAAACCAGTTGATGTTTACGTTTCGTCTCATTTTGATGTTTTCAAATATATGTTGTCGAAACCTATCTTGCATAGTCGAATTGGCAAGTGGGCATTAGCATTGACTGAATACTCCTTGACCTTTATGCCTCTTAAGGCAGTAAAAGGACAAGTGGTTGCAGACTTCATAGTCGACCACTCAATTCAAGTCGAGGATATTAACTATGTGGAGATAGAACCTTGGAAATTCTACTTCGATGGTTCCAGCCATAAAAATGGTGCAGGAGTAGGAGTCTTGATTATTTCTCCAGCTAAAATTCCAACAACATTCAAGTACCAAATCGAAGGTTCTTGTTCGAACAACGAGGCTGAGTATGAAGCTCTAATTACTGGCCTTGAAATATTGTTGGAATTGGGGGCAACTCGAGTCGAAATAATGGGAGACTCAGAGTTAGTCATCAAGCAAGTCACAAAAGAATATAAATGCATAAGAGAGAATCTCATTATGTATTTTGTGATAGCAAATCGTTTGTTGAAACAATTTGAAAGTGTCAATATTCGACACATACCCAGAGTCGAAAATCAAATAGCCAATGACTTGGCACAGATTGCATCTGGGTATAAGATTTCAAAAACGAGATTACAAAGAGAAATCGAAGTTCGAGAGAAGATAAGAGCAACTTGTCTATCACCAACAGACTTGGAATCGACGAGGCTAGGATATGCTGATCATTCAAACTTCGAGATTTCGTTCATTGATAATTTGTCAGAACAGGATTGGAGGAAACCCATTGTGGACTATCTTCAAAATCCAGGAGCTTCGACAGAACGAAAAACAAAATACAGGGCGTTGAGTTTTGTACTCATGGGTAATGAGTTATTCAAGAAGACGCCTGAAGGGGTGTTGCTGAAATGTTTAAGTGAAACTGAAGCATACATAGCCCTTTCGACTACGCATGCTGGGGCATGTGGGGCTCACCAAGCAGGCCATAAGATGAAATGGTTGTTGTTTCGACAAGGACTATATTGGCCCACTATGCTGAAAGATTGTGTTGAGTTCGCCAAAGGTTTCCAAGAGTGTCAAGTTCATACAGGCATCCAGCATGTACCAGCAAGCGAACTTCACTCGATAGTGAAGCCTTGGCCCTTTCGAGGATGGGCGTTGGATCTCATTGGAGAGATTCGACCAGCATCATCAAAGAGTCAGAAATACATATTGGTAGGCATTGATTATTTTACTAAGTGGATCGAAGCTGTCCCTTTAGTCAATGTAGACCAAGAAAATGTCATTGAATTCATTCAAAAGAACATTATATTTAGGTATGGAATCCCTGAGACAATAACAACTGATCAAGGTTCAGTTTTCACTGGTCGAAAGATGCAGGAATTTGCTCAGGAAACAGGTTTCAAACTCCTAACATCTACGCCTTACTATGCACAGGCGAATGGTCAAGTCGAAGCAGCTAACAAAGTAGTGATTGGCTTGATAAAGAAGCATGTTGGGAAGAAACCAAAGAATTGGCATAAGACGTTAGACCAGATTTTATGGGCTTGTCGAACGTCCCCAAAAGAAGCCATTGGTACAACACCATATAGGCTAACTTTTGGCCATGATGCAGTGTTGCCAGCAGAAATTTGTCTTCAATCTGCAAGAGTTCAGAGGCATTATGATATTCCTTCTGAGGTTTATTGGAACATGATGTTAGATGAATTGGTGGATTTAGACGAAGAGAGATTACACGCTCTCGACTTACTCAGGCTTCAGAAGAAAAGAGTAGAAGACTCTTATAATAGAAAGGTAAAACCTAAGGTATTTTTGCCTGAAGATTTAGTTTGGAAGGTAATTCTTCCCATGGATCGACGGGATCGAAGCATGGGGAAATGGTCACCCAAATGGGAGGGACCCTTCAGAGTTATCCAAACTTTTTCTGGTGGAGCCTATGAGGTCGAAGAGATAAGTGGTGATAAAAGGCTCTTGAGAGTAAATGGTAAATATTTGAAAAAATACAAGCCTATACTTCAAGAGATAAAAATAAAATAATAAAAGAACAAACTAAAATAACCATAAAAATGCCAAGATGGAAATTTTTTTCAGCCAAAATGGCAATTGTTGTCGAAAACGATTACAGAAGATAGTTACAAAAGAGAATCAAAAGGAAAGAGAATTCTTGAGTCGAAGATACTTGGCATGCTGCAGCTCCAACCTCTTTTTGCACCAAGATTTTTCTTGCACTAGTTTGCCAATTTGAGCGTCGAGGTTTTGAGCCCTCTCAGCGAATTCCAGGCCTTGCTTGATCTCAGTCTGGCTCTCAGTGTCTGGGATGGTCGAAAGAATTTCCTCCTGGAGCACAGTGTTGGCGTTTATCTTCGCCTCTATCTCTGCAATTTGTGCTCGGAAGGAGACATTCTCTCGCTCAATAGCATCGAACCTTTCCTGTGCAGACGCTTTCTGTTTCGACAACTCGGCAATTCGAGAAGTCGAATCTGAGACAGCTGTCCACGCAGATGAGCTTTTGCCATGCAGCACTTCGAGCTGACTGTTAAAAGTTCGTTGGCGTCGGTAATCCGCTGAGACTTGATCAATCATAGAATGTAATTCCATGATTAAGTCTGAGATTTCTGGGGCTACAGCTTCGAAGTCAACAGCATTCAAAACCTCTTTCAAGCAAGATGGAGCAGTGGGGTCCCCCTCTAAAGCCTTCATTAAATCTCTCTTGAAGAACTGGGCCTTGACCTTCGCCAACGCATCATCAAGAGGAGAAGTCTCAGTAGATTTCCCCGACAGAGTAGGAATTTCCTGACTAGTGTCAGAAGAACTCTTACTCTCGACGATAGCATTGAGGTAGCTGACAGGATCAGTTTGTTTCAAGATTTCCAAGTCCTCTTTCGACCTGTGCTTTGAGGAAGTGACCCTTGCCACAGTTTTATCTTGGGCTTGAGGCTCTTGAATGCTGAGTGCCTCGTTTGGTTGCTCTTCGACTTGAACTGAGGCGGTACTAGCATTGACTTGTGGTTCTGTGTTAACATCACCTTGGGGTCCTTCGCCAGCGTCATTTTGTGGCTCTTCGCTAGCGTCACCCTGGTGGTCTTCGCCAGTACCACCTTGATGCTCTTCGTCAACAGCATCTTGATTCTCCTCGCCATTGCCTTGGTCTCTTCCTTCAGGATTCTCTTCTGACGACAAGTCCACCACAGGAACCGTTTCTGGCTGTGTTTCCTCCGCCATAGGTTCTTCATTTGTCTTCTCCACTGTTTCAGCATTGGCCTCATTCTCAGTGTGGGCTTCGTCATTGCCCAAATCTTGCACCTGAGGCCTGCTAAGGTCAGCAGATTCCAGAGTTTCTGAAGTCCTTGGTGGGGAACTTCCAGTAGTGTCCTAAAAAGGAGAAAGAAGATAAATCTTCAGATGTCGAAAGAGACATAATCAAATACTGGTATCTATGCCTAAATTATAAGAAGGGTCCAATAGATTACCTGTGGATTGACTTCAGCCCCAGGGCTGGAATTATCACTTTCGACAGGCTTGGTAACTAGAGCGTTCAGTTCCTCCTCAGTTGGTTCCTCGATGACCACTGCAGGTGGCCTAGGCTTTCTCACAGCTACCTTTATTCTGACGGTTCGACCTTCAGGAGCTGGAGTAGGAACAGAAGCGTCCTTCGTTAACTTTCGCCTCTTTAAGGGAGAAGGAGGGGAATCACTTTCGTCGTCACTCCCCGATTCGATCACAAATGCTGCCCTTTTCTTGGGCGAAGGGGCCTGGAAAACCAATAGGAATTCGATTGAATAATTACGTCGAAAATAAATAATCGAAAGCCAGAATGAAAATGAAGAAAATCTGGTTACCGATGCAGGAGGCCTCCTCGAAGAGCCTTCCCCCTGTTGGTTGCCCGTTGTCTTCGCCGGTGCTATAGTCTTCGCCGGCGGTGGAGGTTTGGTCGAAGGGACTCTTCCTTGTGGGCCTTCTGTAGCCTTCTTGGCTAGGGGCTTTTCGAACAACTGAAAGCGAAAAGGAAAGTTAACAAGCTAACAGTCGAAGAGAAAGATAAAAAGTAATGTGAGAGTATGAACTTACATTTCTTTACTTTGTCAAACACAAGGACAAAAGACTTCTGCAACTCTGCTATGAAGTCCTTCTCGTCGAAGAAGTACTCAGCATAATAGCTTCTCCACCACTCTTCAAAAGATGGTGAGCAAAGGAAGTTAAGCTGGTAGTTGAACAGCGAGAGGATTGTTCGACCAGCATATCTTCCGATATGCTTGGTAGCAGCTTCTTCTGTATAATCGTTGCAGAAGTACAACATTGACTTCTCTCTTTGAAAAATGGGAGAAGGCAGGGTTTGGATGATACCAAACTGGCGAGATACCAGATTGGGTTGATAGGCAAGCAGACTCAAATGAGTCTTAGAACTCTTAAATCGAAGAGGCATGATCCTGGGTGTCAGGAACGCCTCCCACAGTATGGTGTGCTCATCAACATTGGGACCACTCGACTCCTTGGGATGTGGCCTTGTGAACCATGCTGGCCCCACCTTTCGTTGAGCAAATGGAGCCATAGTCGAAACAAATTCCTTCCTTCGAGCGAACATCAGAACGAAGTTAGTGAAGGTTTGTTGGAACTCTAGCCCATCTTCCACAGGTGTCAGTAGAGCCAGCCTAATTCCTTCGATACGTCTATTAGCTATCGCTGGGGCTTGTTCATTTATCTGACTCTTCTTGGGTAAGAAGGATTCGAAAGTGGCGTTGAGCCACAGTTGAAGTAGCCAGAAAGGCCCAGCGAGTAGCAAACTGTTCCTATCTTCGACATGTTTCAAGAGAGTGACCCCATTGCTGATTGAGTCATAAAGACTGGCCAGAATCAGTTCTGCCAGACAGATGTTCTGGCGGTGATGCAGTTGGGTGGCAAGAGTGACCATCTTTTTGGTCACTTGTAGAGACTTCGAACAAAACACAAAGCGAGTTAGCCATAAGGCTAGAAACGCTATGTGTTCAACGTCTGACACTGCGTCTGTCGACCGGTCATGATAATGGTTGATAAAGGTAGTGTATGTTGGCTTCGTCTCAGAAAAGCCAATTTGGTCCTCCGACATCTCCTCCGGGTCGAAGTAATCTCCGGTTGGTCGAAGGCCAGTAATGGCCGCTACGTCGAAGAGTGTGGGAGTTAACATCCCACATGGAAGGTGAAAGGTGAAGTGAGAGTTATCCCAGAACAACAGCGAAGCTATAAGCATCTCTGGGGAGTAGTTTAAGCCTGTCTTCGACAGCATTACTAGGTCAAAGATTCCCATTTCCTTCCAGACTGGAGTTTGATGTTTCTCCAACTTTGTTAGCCAGGCAATATAGTCAGAGGTCAGATTAGGGCAAGACCTGAAGACTCTAACACTTCTGTTGAAGAAACGAAGGTCGATCTTCTCGTGTGTAGGGTCTTCGTTGTCTTCTGCATCCTTCTTAGCGCAGGCTACTGGCTTGAGTTTCTCGATGATGGGGAAATAGCTCTTGATCTTTAGAGCTTCAGAGATGCTTGGGTTCATGGGTCCAGCCATTGCGAAGATTTGGTTGGAGTATCCAACCGGAATCATCAAGTGACGCGAGTAAGCATCGCGAACGGAGATGTCAGATGGTTCAGGGACCCTTCGTTTCCCTGTAGCGTTCACTACCGGAGCAGTAACAAAGACCTTGGGCTTAGCAAGTTGTTCAGTTGGTGCGTTAGTTTTAGGGGCAGTGGAAGCAGAAGCCATTGTTGAAGATGAAGTTGAAGTTGGAAAAGGAAGAGTTTTTCTGCAAAGAGAACAAGTTTGTAAGAAAGCAAGGGAGTTGGAAGGCTAGTTTGCGTAAAAAATCCCACAATGGGATATTCACCACTATTTATAGTAGTGGGAGAAATTCCCAATAACGAGGACATTAAATGTAATTTATTGCTGCAGGAATTAGTGGGACGCGTGGCAGCATCCTGTTGTTTTGGCCGTTTCTGCAGAAACAGAGAGACGCAGCGTGCGTCCTCGTTTTTGGGATTTGTCATAATGACAAATTATGAAGTGATGTTTGGTACTGCACGCCGTACTGAAAGTGACGTCCTAGGATCAAATCAATGATGGTTTCTTGGGATTGCCAATAGTTGGTAAAAAGCAACAAAAAGTGCACAAGTTAACTTGTGACTAAGCGTGGAAAAACGGGTGTCGAATGGCGTTTTCAAAGAATGCCTTTTTCTTTCAGAGTCGAAATAAGGCATTCTTGGGGGGCAATTTGTTGGCTCCTAAATTCGACACCTTTGTTTTGATTGGTGGCAGCCATTAAAAGCTGAAAGATGCTTTCGACTGGCTAAGCCTGTCGAAGTGCCCGTCGAAAGATGGTAAAAAACTTAGCAGATTTCTTCCAAGAAAGAAGGCTGATTGCCTTCGACGTCGAAGGAGTTTTCGTCGAAGACGTCTCTTGGTGAAGGTGTTCGATGGTCCAGAGTGGAGCAGTTTGAAATTCAAAGCTTTGGAGGAAAAACGGTTTCCAGCAGTTACTACGTGCAAACGTGCAAGGATCTGGAGCGTCGAGCATGGAGAACGTGCCAAGTGGCTTAATCTCGAAGCAGTGTAACTGCCCGACGGTTACTTGGATTGTTTTTGTATAAATAGGAGTAGATATGTAGTTTCTCGCGTGTGTTCACAATAGATACATAGTCACTCATTTAGATTCAAGTACCCAGTGTGAGCGAACGAATTGTTGAGAAATGTATGTGTGAAACACCAATTTTATCAATTAAAGTCATTTACTTTTCCAGTATTTTAAATGCTTTTTCCCTTTAAATTCCTGTCGAACCTTTACATTCAAGCCTTGTTTATTTTACCAAGCCTTTCCTTTATGCAATTTACTTTAAACAATTTACTTAAAGCCTTATCCAACTTAATCAAACATCAAAATCAACCTATGTCCATAGGATCAATCTGATCGATCCTGCGAGTAACCAAATAAGTAACCATTTGGAGGATCAGCGGTTGTTTACCAAAACCCTAGGTAAACAATAGAGAAATAAGAACAAAAATGAGCCTCGAGCTCATGACTTTGTTTATGTAATGCTCTATGTTCTTTGATGCGCGCCAGGTGGCTCCTTGAGAGCCCCTGAATGAGGTGACCATTGACTGGTCTCCTGCGCTCTCACACACCATACACTTAGTTAATGCCTCATCGCAACCATCCGTTTGACATACTTTAGATCAATGGTCCAGGCTCAACGCTTGCTGGCCTTTTAATCTATATCTAATGCGCCAGATCTCGGTAACCCACCATAACGCCTACGCTCACTCACACGATGCTCAAACAAGCCCATAAATTAATCAATTAAATTAAATTAAATAATTTATTTTGTTTATTTATTTTATTTTGTTTACATAATGTCTCATAACCCTTTTTAATATATTGCATTAAAATATTTTTTGCATTTGTCATAAAATCATTTTAATAGATAAATATTGGATTAAAAATATTTAATATATTTTAATAATAAGAAAATAGTTACTTATTGATTATGTTCTAAAATACTAACTATATTTTATTTCTATTTATCAAATATTTTTATCATTCAAATTTATCTTCTTTTTTTTTTAATTTGTGTCACGCATTCTAAGATAGCTAACCAATCAAATGTAACAACTTTTTATTCTAACATAATTAAAATTCAACTTTATTTAAAAAAAAGGATTGTGGAATTATTTTCTATTAATTGCGAACCGCGTCTACGACTACGTTATTTTCAAATCCATACAAGGATCAAGGATAATTACAAACATTTCCACAAACCATAAAAAAACTAACCATACACATACGAACTAAGATAATTGGACTTTGATTTCGTGCAAGAAGATATGTAGGCACGCGGTTAAAACCAAGGCGAGTCCTGCTATTAAAAAATTATATCCTTTTCTTAAACATATGGAAACATTAACTTCTAAATAGAAATCCCAGATCTACCCTTAAACCTAAAAGTGGAGCCCCTTGAGAATAAGAGAGATAAAGGGTGCCTAACACCTTCACTTTATTTACCCGACTCACAAATTTAGAATCTCTGTACAAATCAGGGTTATCCCTTCTTCCCCGTCCTTAGGACAAAAAGTAGTGGTGGCGACTCGTTATTTTTTGCTGATTATGACAACTACTTTGTAAAAGTAAAATGTGAGAAGCGATATGATTAGAAGCACCTCATTCTACAAACCAGGCTTGTGTTTTAAGATCTTGTGGTATGTTGACTTGTTTATGATGTGCTACATATATTGAGGCTTCGGGAGTAGTGACAGTTGGTGCATTTAAGCTTTGAGCATCACTTGTACTTGCAGATGCAGTACCTTGAGCATGTGATTTTGATGCAGTTGGAACAAAGTTCTCATCAAATCTATGCCAACAGTCAAGTACAGAGTGTCCATACTTGTTACATAATTGATAAGTAGGTCTATTTCCTGGTGTAGCCTGTTGTCTTGCATCATGAGTAGAATTTTGTCGAGCACCATGTTCACGACCTCGAGCATATCTGCCTCTCCCACGTGAGTAACCATTCTTAGTAGGAGTTGGCACAAAGGAACCATAAGTAACATTGACATATGCACTTGAAGTGGCAAGCTCTTGCTTGTACTTATCCTTATGTGCTTCTTGCACATATAGTAAAGCTTCGACCTCGTAAGTATTAGTGAAATCACCTTTGTTATATATCATCATGATGAATGAATTGTATTCTACAGGTAACCTCTGAAGAATCACATCCACTTGATCCCTCTCAGAAATTGGATCGCTCATGGCCAAAAGAGAATTTGTGATAGTTATAATACAAAGAACATACTCATATATGGAACCGGTACCTTTCTTGCTAGTCTTTAGTTCAGATCGTAGCTGATGAACACAAGCCTTCATTTGAGAGTTGAAGTGTTGATGGACTTTGTCCCAAACTTCATGAGCAAGCTTGCATGTAAGGACTCGAGGTATCACTGATTCAAAGATGGTTGATCATAACCATGTGAAGAGGGTTGAATCATGTATAACCCATGCTTCATACTCTTCATACACAAAATTGGAGATCCGATCAAGATCACTTTTGAACATGGGTGGAACTTGCAGATTCACAACAAACCTATGCAACTTATGTGAAAGAATAACTCATTCCACATGTTAATTCCATAACAAGAAATTGTTATCTTGTAGTTTGATGGAGATTTTAGGGCCAAACAAAGATGAAGACCTTGAGAAACTCAGTTGCGACATAAAATTCTGAAACTGGTGTACAATCTCTCCACGTGGGGGTAGTTTGCACTAAGACTCGATGAGTGCTCAAGATATGCCATTCTTGTTTCTCTGAAACTTTGAGTAGCAGATGCAACTTAGGGCTATAGAAAAGATATATCGCATTTCTCTGAAACTTTGTAGCGGACAATGAGGTTGCAGGAGGTGTGAGTTTATCTAAAACTACTTGAAAACACATTCTTCTATGAAGATATGATCCTACATCTTGTGGAAGCTTCAATTGTGGCTGCCAAGAAGATTGCAGGAAAGTTAAAGTGCAACAGAAATATGGTCTTATGGCGATTGATACCGTGTTAAGGGATGGTCTTTGATCATTGCCATGTTTAATCATTATGTGATTGAAGAAGAAAGATAATGATAATGATGTGGGAAAGATGATGAGAGAAAGAAGAATGATAAGTGTAATATTAGTTGACCAAATGAATATAACCATAGCTATAGCTTTTATAGTTGGGGTTAGTTACATTAGGTGTAATTAACTTCATAACCCCTAACTAACTACCTTCAATAACACAACTAACATAATTCTAAAACCTTTCACTAATAATCATGTATTGGAAATAATGAAATTTTTATTAATTAGAGGGTAGAATTCATAAAACGGTATTGAAAATTGAAACGAGTAATTAATTTTGGAATACTATTTTATTTTAAATGAGTCATTCATTGTAAGTTACAGAGAGTATAACAATAAGAATAAAGTCCTTCCGAAGGCACTTCGAAGACGAGAACAATAAACGTATTCCCCCTCCCCCACTTAAAATACTATAATATCCTTAATTTATATATAATTTTAATTTTTATATAGATTTATTTGTCATTTCATATAATTTATTTTATAAACAAACTTAAAACAATATAGTTTATTTTTCATTTCATATAACTTATTTTATAAATAAATTTGAAAATTTGGTGGTTATGGTTTTGAAGAGTATAAATTAATTATTGTTAAAATTATATATTTATCTTAGTGAATTAATTTCTTAATTTTATTTTTGATTTTGTTATCATTAATTTAGTTTTAAAAAAATTATGTTTATAAATCAAATCTTAGAAATATGTAGGGATTCGAGGAGACGGAGATGAAAGACAAAATTCTTTTATGATAGAGATTTGAAATAAAGACATAAACAAATAATAGATTTAAAGACTGAGATTAAAATGAAAATATATTTCCGTCCTTGTACAATCCATTGTCATCCCTAATGTTAGAGAAATGTTTAGATTTCTAGTATATGATATAATGAAATGAAATGTAGTGATAACTAATGAGATTTTATTGTTTGGATTTATAAATAAATGATGAAATGGAATATAACATGATGAAATACATTCTATTTTATTTCATCCAATTTTTAATTTTTTATTCCATCCAATTTAAAATGTATGTGATGGAATTAGACATTTAAAAAAAAAAAAACTAAACAATATAATAGAATCTATATTTCATGGTTAAATTGTTTGAATCAAAAGAAACCACACTCATATTTGTTTAATATATATAATTAAAAACTCATAGGTGTGTCGTGGATGGGCGTTGGAAGAATATACTACAATACTCCTCATATCTGCGTTATCTTATCGCATGACCCATACAATGGCTGTGAATGGTACCGACTCAGAAACTCATAACAACATTTCGTTTCATTCAAGAAACCCCCAATCACCATTTCTAATAGCACTCCCATTCTTCAAACTCCCAATTTCACCACCACCTGAAATCCGCACATCCATTTCCAAAGCAGTTGATCATTGTTCCAAACTTCTCCTCTCCCTCGCCTCTCAAAACCCTATCTTAAACAAATTACTCTCACTTTCCTCTCACTTCCACGATACATGCTTCCAGGTAAAATATATATTAGTACTCAAATTCTTAATTTGGTTATGTATACTGTTGTGGGTTTTCATTTTTTTTTTTTTTTTTTTGTGGTTTATCAGATTCGGCTCAGTAACTATAGGAACAGGAGGTTGGTTAATATTCAGCACAATTTTGCTGCTGTTTTGCCTGGAGATTCTGTGGCTGGGTTAGTGGTGGCTAATGGGCTTCAGAATTTTTTGAACCTTTACAATACTTTGATTGTTTGTAGGCTTGTTCTTACCTGGTTTCCCAATGCTCCTCCTGCTATTGTTGCTCCTCTCAGGTGAATGAATGAGTCATTCTTTTATTCATTTGTTAGCTACAATATGGTAATTATGAAATAGATGTTGTAAATATTCAATGATGAAATATATTTAGTGTTAGAAAAGTGGTTAAGAATCTGAAAAATAGACTATGGTGGTTTGGGTGGCATAAAGAGAGAAGACCTGTAGGTTATGTGGTAAGGAGAGTAGATATGGAAATGAGTCAAACAAATAGAGGTAGAGTAAGACCTAGAAAAATTATAAGACTATGTTTGGATAATGTAAAACAAATGAAGCGGAACAGAGTGGAATGAAGCGTAATGGAATAAAGATGTCATTCCATTATTTGATATTTCATGATAGAATAGAGCAGTTTTGTCATTCCGTCCAAATCAGAGGGTACAAAAAATGATGGAATGCATTCCTAGCTCCATTCCATCCTTTTATAATTAATCCAAACGATGGAACTTATACCATTCCGTTCCATCTCATTCCATTTCACATCAATCCGAACATCGCTAAGAGAAGTTATTATGAAATATCTCGAGATTAATGATTTGGATAGAAATATGGTTTTGGATACAACATTATAGTGGAAGTTGATTCATGGAGCCGACTCCATTTAGAGGGATAAGACTTTATTGTTGTTGGTTGGATGGAGGGAGTTTCTTACGGGAACACAAAGAATCAATATAAACTCCAAAGCTTATGTTCCATGAGGGATAAGAGTGCACTTATATGATACTTTGCCGATGAAATGTAAGGATGTGAAGATATTAGGGGAATCTATTTCAGATAGAAAAATATGGCGCTTATGACTTATGAGGTGTTTAATTTAATTTGAGAAGGGTCAAAATGAGCGCGTAAGATCTACTCCAGAAGCCTGATGGAAGGTGTTGGGTTGTGGACTAGATGCTATTAGAGAGGAACCTGAATTTTCTGCATCAGAGAACCCTGTGTCAATGATTTGGAAGCTGTTTGATTGAAATTAGATGGTTTAGATTTTAAGCTCGGTAAATAAATTGAGAACATTGTAAAACTATGATTGAAATCGGATGTTGAAATGTTGTTGCAAACACTATTTGACTGAGGGAATCCATTTCCATTAGTGAGTACTTGAGTAGTGCCAAGCAAGTAGAATATAATAAGTTACCTTAAATTACCAAAACATTTGTTTCTGTTATTTCATCTCTTATGCATATGATGGTACGACCTAACTTCTGGGTATTGAATAACACGCTTTTTGTTTGACTCAGCTCCGTATGTGACCCGTATCTGAACGTATTCCGGGGACTTATTCCTCCTATTGGAGGATTGGATCTCTCTCCCATCCTAGCATTCCTTGTCCTGAATGCCTTCACTAGCACTGCTGCAGCACTCCCTGCTGAGCTTCCAATCACAGAACAATCTAAACAAGGTCTTGAAACAAGATTACAGCCTACTGATGTTACTTCTTCACAGAACAAATGGATGAGACGGCTTCAAGGGATCGGGTCAAAGACCTCTGCTTCTGCAAACTAGAATATCATAATGTTTTCATTTGTACCTCTGCCTGTTTACTTATTTAAATAGGTTTCTGTTGTAACTTCAGCTATCATAGTTCTAGGCAACACAATTTTTCGAACCTGAGATTCCTATGATTGTTTTTGTCAAAAGCTCTGAACTTATAATAATCATATCAATACCTTTTCTTTTCGCCTCGAATTCTCCTACTGTTCAACTGCTGATACACATTTTTTTCACCTTAAGTAAGCTAGATTTTGCAATTACACGTGATTTGTTTTGCAAGGGCATATGATATCAACCATTGGTATTATTTACTTTATTCTCTAAAGTGAATTGCTCACTGTAAAGGAACCTTGTCCGAAGATTGTGTATTTCTTTACATTAATTAATTTTGTGTAGACTGTAGACATCCATAGCACAGAAACAGACAGCATCAGATTCCAAATGAAATTTGAGCAGGAGCAGAATATTATGATTTGAGAAGAGAATCTGATTCATAATCATATCCATACAATGTAACAAGTACAAATAGCAACTGCCGTAGCCTTTTAGAAACATCCATGTGATTTCTAGTCCTTGCTCCATATGACATTATGGTGGTGGTTTTTCCCTAACAGTTCCACCATTTTTATTTCTTCCAAAAACAAACATCAGCTATACCACAGGGAGAGAACCAAGGACCAAGGTCACTCATAAATCATAGCATAGTGAATGGAACTTGAAGCTTGCAGAAGAGGAAGCAGATTTTCATTATATGAGAAACTAGCCACCATAGGTTTGGTGGCTCTAGCGGTGGCTTCTCCTCTTTATATGGAGCGCAAGCCAGAGAGTGACAGTGACTTGGAAGATGATGAACAGCCCATAAATGTTTCTGTTTGGTTGCCTTTGCTGCTTTTTTTATTGATTTTATGCATAGCTTTATCAGCTTACTTGGACCAGAGCTTCGCTGTGTTTGATCGTTACTGGATTCATAGAGTCTGTGGTTCTTCAGGTGGTATTTTTGTGATTATTGCTGTTCTTATTCTTATTTTGAAGTGGAAATCATCTCTGTAAGGTCATATAATGCTCAAACTGTGTTGTGAGATATGTTATAAGTGCGTAAGAATCTCTTTTTTACCATATTCTGTGAAGAAATGGATAGTCATCTTGCAATCTCCATGTCGAGAGAAGTAAATATCTTAACAAATTTTGATAGAATTTGGCTAAAGTACTTAAATGTGATTGTTAAATAAAATAGAAACCTCATTTTAATGTTAAAAAGTATATACTAAAATGACGAGCAAAAATAACAACCAATCCTGGTCATTCTACAAATGTTTAAACTCAAACATAAGTGATTACTTTCATGCTCGTCTGACATTTTTAGGTACATGTGATGATGTTTTTGAAGGTGTGAAAAACACAAGAAAAAATATTTGAATTGAATTTTTAAATTTTAATTAAAATATTTTTTCCTTCACTCTTGATAATAACAATAGTTAAGAACAGTAAGTAAAGAATAATATATGTTTATACTAGTTCACGTGAAAAATATCAAGCTAGTCTAGTCCATCCGTCAAAGTGATTTTGCCTCTTTCAATTGAAGATTTAATCCAATAACTCAATTGATTATTATAATGCACAAACTACCCGCAAGTGACTAACAACCTCTAAGACACACAAGTCATAGACTTCTTAAGGATACAGACCTAACCGGTCCCTTAAGGAAAATCAAACCTCTAAGACACACTAGTCATAGACTTCTTAAGGATACAAATCTAATCGGTCCCTTAAGGAAATCAAACAACTGTTTGAATACAAGTTTTGTTTACAATGATATTGCTTTTACACAAATTGAATATGTAAATTATTTTAAGAAGAATGACTTAAAAATATGAAAGTTATGAGCATCGCTTTATGCGTAGATATTTCGTTGATTGACAGCTTTCTCTCTTAGTCTTCAAGTCTTTATATAGTCAATAAAATAATATATCCGTTGAGGGGTACACTTGGAATTTCTAGAAATATTGGCAGATTGAGCAATCACATGGGGGACAAGATCGTGCAACGCGTTCGTTCTTTCATGATAGTGGAATGAAACATTATTGTATCATGTACTATTTGTACCACATTAACATTATCTTCTTTCCTTCTGCACTTTAGAGGCTTCTGTGAGCATGAGCTTAGAAGCGAAAATATAACACAAAGTCATTAAAACTTCAAGTCTTCAGAGTCTTCAGAATTACGTCTTCGGAGTCTTCGACACTTGATCGTGAGAATCTTTTCTTAGAACCTTGGGTCTTCAGAACTTCAAGTCAAGTAAAGTCTTTAGAACTTCTATCTTCAGAGTCTCCAGCACTTGGTCTTTAGAACCCTTATCTTTAGAACCTTAGGTCTTTAGAAACTTGAGTCTTTAGCATCTGGACTTAAGTAGAAACTTCTGTCTTCAGATCTTTTGTCTGTTTCTTTAGAATACGTTGTCTTCAAAAATATGAGTCTTCAGCATCTGGACTTAAGTAGTAACTTTTGTCTTCAAATCTTCTGACTTGTTTCTTTAGAACACATTGTCTTTAGAAGCATGAATCTTCAGTATCTGGACGTAAGTAGAAACTTATGTCTCCAGATCTTTTTACTTGTTTCTTTAGACAAACATCAACGCCTATACTCCAGAGTCTTTTGGAGTGTCTTGCTATTGTTCATCAGAATTTGTGTAGCACTGTTTACCGTGGTTATTGGTAAACAACCGCTGATCCTCCAAATGGTTACTTATTTGGTTACTCGCAGGATCGATCAGATTGATCCTAAGACATAGGTTGATTTTGAGGTTTTGATTAAATTGGATAATGGTTAAATGACAATAAAATAAAGAGGCTTTAAGTAAATTGCATGAAGAAATAGGCTTGGTAAAATAAATGAAGGCTTGAAGTAAAGGACTTCGACAGGGAAAGTAAAGAAGAAAGCAAGTAAAGTTTCTGGAAAAAAGTAAATGACTTTGATTAATAAAGGTGGTGTTTCACACATACATTCTCAACAATTCTTTCTCACACGCTGGGTACTCGAATCTATATGAGTGACTTTGTATATAATTGTGAACACACGCGAGAAACTGCGTGAACTACTACTATTTATACTAAAATATCCCAAATAACCGTCGGGCAGTTACACTGCTTCGAGATGATTCCACTTGGCACGTTCTCAACGTTCGACGCTCCAGATCTTTGCACGTTGCACTTGGTAACCGCTGGAAACCGTTTTCCCTCCAAATGCTTGAATTTCAAACCGTTCCACTCTGAACCATCGAACACCTTCGTCGAGAAGCATCTTCGACGAGAAACACCTTCGACGTCGAAGGCAACCAACTTCTCCCTTGGAAGAAATCTTCTAAGTACAGTGTCATCTTTCGATGAGCATTTCGACAGACCCAGCTGATCGAAAACATCATTCAGCTTTAATGGCTGATATTAATGAAACAAGGGTGTCGAATTTAAGAGCCAACAAATTGCCCCCCAAGAATGCCTTATTTCGACTCTGAAAGAAAAAGGCATTCTTTGAAATGCCATTCGACACCTGTCTTTTCATTCTTAGTCACAAATTAAATTGTGCACTTTTTGTTGTCTTCTACCAACCACTGACAATCCCAAGGAAAAACCATCATTCATCTGTACCTAAGACGTCACTTCAGTACGGCGTGCAGTGTGCCAAACGTCATTTCACAAATTGTCATCATGACAATTCCCAAAAACGAGGGCGCACGCTGCACCCTTCCATTTCTGCAGAACGGCTACAACAACAGGGAGACGCCACGTGTCCCACTACCTTCTGCAACATTAAATGACATTTAATGTCCTCGAATTTGGGGATTTCTCCCACTACTATAAATAGCAGTAAGTACCCATTGTGGGACTTTTTACGCTACCTTGCTTTCAGAATTCCTCATTTGCATACAAACTCTTGTCAACTTTGCAAACCCCTTGTTCTTCACTTCGTCCTCAACCTTAGTACCAACAATGGCATCTGGTTCTTCCAACGCTCCTAGCGCCAACACTCCCTCTGGAAATGTCAAACCTAGGGTTTTCTCCACCGCTCCCGTAGTGACTCCCACGGGCCAACGAAGGGTCCCTGAGCCTTTGGACATTGTTGTACGTGATGCTTATTCACGCCACCTCATGATTCCGGTTGGATATTCCAACCAAACCTTTGCTATGTCTGGCCCATTATACCCAAGCATTGCTGAGGCCATGAAGATCAAAAGTTACTTTTCGGTACTTGAGAGACTCAAACCGGTTGGATGCTCCAAGAAAGATGCAGAGGATAATGAAGATCCTGCTAAAGAGAAAATCGACCTCCGTTTCTTCAACAAAGGTGTTAGGGCTTTCAGGTCTGGCCCTAGCCTTACTCCTGATTATAGTGCTTGGCTGGAAAAAATGGAGAAACGCCAGGCTTCGATCTGGAAAGACATGGGGATATTCGACCTGGTTATGCTGTCGAAGACAGGTCTTAACTATTCCCCAGAGATGTTGATAGCTTCTTTACTCTTCTGGGACTACACCCATTTCACCTTCCATCTTCCCTGTGGAATGCTGACTCCCACGCTCTTCGACGTGGCCGCCATCACTGGCCTTCGACCCACTGGGGACTACTTCGACCCGGAGGAAATGTCGGAGGATCAGATTGGATTCTCCGCCACAAAACCAACCTACACCACCTTCATCAATCATTACCACGATAAGTCGACAGATGCTGTGTCGGATGTCGAACATATTGCGTTTCTAGCCTTATGGCTGACACGCTTTGTGTTTTGTTCCAAGTCCTTACAGGTGACCAAGAAGATGGTCACTCTCGCCACTCAACTCCACCATGGCCAAAATATCTGTTTGGCAGAATTGATTTTGGCGAGTCTGTATGAGTCGATTAGCAACAAAGCGACTCTTCTGAAGATCATCGAGAACAGAGCCAGTCTGCTGCTTGCTGGACCTTTTTGGCTGCTTCAGTTGTGGCTCAATGCCACCTTCGAGTCTTTCTTGCCTAAGAGGATTCAAATAAATGAGCAGGCTCCAGAAATAGCAAACAGACGCGTCGAAGGCACCAGATTGGCTCTGTTGACTCCAACGGAAGATGGGCTGGAGCTTCAACAAACCTTTACAAACTTCGTCCTGATGTTTTCTAAAAGGAAAGAGTTTGCTTCGACCATGGCTCCGTTTGCTCGACGAAAGGTTGGCCCATAGTGGTTCACAAGGCCACATCCTAGGACGTCGAGTGGTCCTCAGGTCGACGAACATAGAACAGTGTGGGAGGCATTTCTCACACCAAGAATAATGCCCCTTCGATTCAAGAGCTCTAAGACTCACCTGAGTCTGATCGCGTATCAACCAAACCTGGTGTCTCGCCAGTTTGGTATTATCCAAACACTACCTTCTCCAATTTTTCCCAGGGAGAAGTCTATGTTATACTTCTGCAACGACTATACTGAAGAAGCTGCCACTAAGCATATCGGCAGATATGCTGGTCGAACAGTTCTTTCGTTGTTTGACTATCAGCTTAACTTTCTCTGCTCACCATCCTTCGAGGAGTGGTGGAAAAGTTACTACGCTGAGGAGTTTTTCGATGAGAAGGACTTCGTGGATGAGCTTCAGAAATCTTTTGTCCTTGTCTTGGACAAAATAAAGAAATGTAAGTTCATCTTTCCAAATTACTTTGTCTTTCTCTTTCGACTGCTAGCCTGTTAATTATTTTGTCTACTTTCAGTTGTTCGAAAGCCTGCAGCCAAGAAGGCTGCAGAAGGCCAACAGGGAGGAGGCCCCTTAACAAAACCTCCACCGCCGGCGAAGACTATAGCGCCGGTGAAGACCACAACAAACCAACAGGGGGAAGGCCCTTCGAAAAAGCCTTCTGCATCGGTAACCAGACTTTCATTATTTTCTTCTGGCTTTGACTTTTTGACTTTCGATGCAACTGCTAAATCGAACTCCAATTGGTTTTTTAGGCACCTTCGCCCAAGAAACGGCCAGCACTGACGGTCGAATCCGGGAGCGACGAAGAAGATGATTCTCCCCCTGCTCCTCTAAAAAGGCGAAAGCTGAAGAAGGACGTTCCTCTTCCTGAGGCTCGAACAATTAGAATAAAGGTTGCTGGGAGAAAGCCCAGGCCACCTCCAGTAATCATTGAGGAGCCAACGGAGGAGGAATTAAACGTTCTTCTCAATAAACCTGTCGAAAGCGACAATTCCAGCCCTGGGGCTGAAGCTACTTTACAGGTAATCTCTTTGATCCCTTTGTAACTCAGGTGTCGATACCTACGTTCGACTATGTCTCTTTCGAATTTAGAAGATTCTTCTTCTTCTCTTTTCAGGACACCACTGAAAGCTCAGCGCCAAGGACTTCTGAAACATTGGATTCTGCTGAACTCAGCAGGCCACAAGAAAAAGACTTGGCGAACGATGAAGCCAATACTGAAATAAATGAAGCCAATGCTGAGACAGCAGAAAAACCAACAGAAGATCCACAAACAAAAGAGCAACAACCAAAAGAGATTCAGGTGGTGGATCTGTCGGAAGAAAATCGTGACAAAGGGGACCGCGGTGACGCTGGCGAAGAGGATCAAGGTGACGCTGGCGAAAGGAGCCATGATGACGCTGGTCCTGTCGCAGTCCGAGTCGAAGAGAGTCAAGTCGAGGCAAATGCTACTCAACAGCCTCAAACCCAAGACAACGCTGTTGCAAAGGCTGTTACCTCAACAAAGCATAGGTCGAAAGAAGACTTAGAACTCTTGAAGCAAACTGATCCTGTTAGCTATCTGAACGCCATCATCGAGAGCAAAAGTTCGTCTGATGCTAGTCAGGAGGTTCCTACTCTGTCGGGGAAGTCCACTGAAACTTCTCCTCTCGATGAGGCTTTGACGAAGGTTAAGGCTCAGTTTTTCAAGAAGGACTTGATGAAAGGTTTGGAGGGGGACCCTACTGCTCCATCATATTTGGGGGCTGTTTTGAATGCCGTAGACTTGTTGGCTGTGCCTCCAGAAGTCTCAGGCTTTATCATGGAGTTACACTCCATTATTGATCAAGTCTCAGCAGATTATCAGCGACAAAGGGGCTTTAATAGCCAGCTTGAAGTGTTATATGGCAAAAGCTCTTCTGCATGGACTGCTGTAGCAGAGACAACTTCTCGAATTGCGGAGTTGTCGAAGCAAAAAGCATCTAAACAAGAAGAAGTTGATGCCATCGATCGAGAGAATGCTTCCCTCAAGGCGCAAATCGAAGAAATAGAGGCTAAGATAAATGCCAATACTAAGCGCAAGGAGGAACTTCTCTCGACTGTTCCAGACACCGAAAGTCAAACTGAAATCACACAGGGCCTAGAATTTGCTGAGAAAGCTCAAGCCTTCGACGATCAAATTGCCAAGCTTGCGCAGGCGAATGCCTTGTGCACCAAAAGATTGGAGCTGCAGCAAACCAAATACCTTCGACTCAAGGACTTTATCCCCTTCTGATTGATTCAGCCTTTTAACCATATTTTGTAATATGTATTCGACAACATTGCCATTTTGGCTAATTTATAAAAAACTTTCCATTTTGGCTTCTTTATGGTTAATTTAGTCGTTACTTGTTATTTATTTTTATCTCTTGGAGTGTAGGTTTGTACTTTTTCAAATATTTACCATTCACTCTCAAGAGCCTTTTATCTTCACCTAGCTCTTCGACTTCATAGGCTCAACCAGAAAAAGTCTGGATAACTCTGAATGGTCCTTCCCATTTGGGTGACCATTTCCCCATGCCTCGATCCCTTCGATCCATGGGAAGAATCACCTTCCAAACTAGTTCTTCAGGCGAAAATACCTTAGGTTTCACCTTTTTATTATAAGAGTCTTCTACTCTTTTCTTCTGAAGCCTGAGTAGGTCAAGAGCGCGCAATCTTTCTTCGTCTAAATCCACTAGTTCGTCTAACATCATATCCCAATAAATTTCAGAGGGAATATCATAATGTCTCTAAACCCTTGCAGATTGAAGACAAATTTTTGCTGGCAACACTGCGTCATGGCCAAAAGTTAGCCTATACGGTGTTGTACCTATGGCTTCTTTTGGAGACGTTCGACAAGCCCACAAAATCTGGTCTAACGTCTTATGCCAATTTTTTGGCTTCTTCCCAACATGCTTTTTTATCAAGCCAATCACTACTTTGTTCGCTGCTTCGACTTGACCATTTGCCTGTGCATAATAAGGCGTTGATGTTAGGAGTTTGAAACCTGTTTCCTGAGCGAATTCCTGCATCTTTCGACCGGTGAAAACTGATCCTTGATCAGTAGTTATAGTCTCAGGGATTCCATACCTAAAGATAATGTTCTTTTGAATAAATTCAATGACATTTTCTTGGTCTACATTGACTAAAGGGATAGCTTCGATCCACTTAGTAAAATAATCAATGCCTACCAATATATACTTCTGACTCTTTGATGATGATGGTCGAATCTCTCCAATGAGGTCCAACGCCCATCCTCTAAAGGGCCAAGGTTTCACTATCGAGTGAAGTTCGCTTGCTGGTACATGTTGGATGCCTGTATGGACTTGACATTCTTGGCAACCTTTAGCGAACTCGACACAATCTTTCAGCATAGTGGGCCAGTATAGTCCTTGTCGAAACAACAACCATATCATCTTATGGCCTACTTGGTGAGCCCCGCATGCTCCAGCGCGCGTAGTCGAAAGGGCTATGTATGCCTCAGTTTCACTTAAACATTTTAGCAATACCCCTTCAGGCGTCTTCTTGAATAACTCATTACCCATGAGTACATAACTCAACGCCCTGTACTTTGTTTTCTGTTCCGTCGAAGCTCCTGGATTTTGAAGATAATCCACAATGGGCTTCCTCCAATCCCGCTCTGACAAATTATCTATGAACGAAATTTCGAAGTTACTTTGATCAGCATATCCTAGTCTTGTCGATTCCAAGTCTGTTGGTGATAGACAAGTTGCTTTTATCTTTTCTCGAACTTCGATTGCTCTTTGTAATCTCGTTTTTGAAATCTTGTAACCAGATGCAATTTGTGCCAAGTCGTTGGCTATTTGATTTTCCAATCTGGGTATGTGTCGAATATTGACCATTTCAAATTTTTTCAATAAACGATTTGCTATCACAAAGTACATAATGAGATTTTCTCTTATGCATTTATATTCTTTTGTGACTTGCTTAATGACTAACTCTGAGTCTCCCATTATTTCGACTCGAGTTGCCCCCAATTCCAACAATATTTCAAGGCCAGTAATTAGAGCTTCATACTCAGCCTCATTGTTCGAACAAGAACCTGATATCTTGTACTTGAATGTTGTTGGAATTTTTTCTGGAGAAATGATCAAGACTCCTACCCCTGTTCCATCTTTATGGCTGGAACCATCGAAGTAGAATTTCCAAGGTTCTATCTCCACATAATTAATATCCTCAACTTGAATTGAGTGGTCGACTATAAAGTCTGCAACCACTTGTCCTTTCACTGCCTTAAGAGGCATAAAGGTCAAGGAGTATTCAGTTAATGCTAGTGCCCACTTGCCAATTCGACTGTGCAAGATAGGTTTCGACAACATGTACTTGAAAACATCAAAATGAGACGAAACATACACATCAACTGGTTTTATATATTGCTTGAGTTTTGTACAAGAGAAATACAGACATAGACACAATTTTTCAACTTCGCTATATCTAGTTTCTGCATCGTTCAAAACTCTACTAAGATAGTAAATGGGTCTTTCGACTCCATTCTCATCTTGTTGGGCTAACATGCTTCCCAAAGTTTTGTCGGATGCAGCTATGTACAATCTCATACTCCTATTGCTACAAGGAGGCACCAAAATAGGTGGCTTAGTGAGGTACCCTTTGATTTTGTCGAAGGCTTCTTGTTGCTCTTGCCCCCATTCGAACCCCTCTTTATTCAGTCGAAGTAAGGGTGAAAAGGCCTGAGCTTTCCCACTTAGGTTAGATATAAATCTCCTTAAGAAATTTATCTTGCCTAACAGAGATTGCAGTTCCTTCTTATTCGATGGCGCTTTCGCTTCCAGAATAGCCTTCGTCTTGTTCTGGTTGATTTCGATTCCTTTCTTGTGGACAACGAAGCCCAAGAAATCTCCAGCTTTCACACAGAATGCACACTTCAAAGGGTTCATCTTCAGACCATGTTCTCTCATTCTTTCGAATGATTGTCGAAGGTGGTCAATATGATTCTTCCTGGAAACAGATTTTATAACAATGTCATCAATATATACTTGCATAAAAGTGTTAATAAAATCATGGAAGATAGAATTCATCGCTCGCTGGTATGTTGCCCCAGCGTTCTTTAGGCCAAAAGGCATCACTACCCATTCGTAAGTGCCTAGGGCCCCAGGGCATCGAAAAGCTGTTTTCGACACATCCTCTTCAGCAATGAATATTTGATTATATCCTGAATAACCATCGAGCATACTCAGGTATTCATAGCCAGCGGCAGAATCGACTAGCATTTCCGCCACAGGCATAGGATATTCATCTTTGGGCGTAGCAGCATTCAAATCTCTGAAATCTATGCACACCCTTAATGTACCATTTTTCTTAATTACTGGCACAATGTTTGCAATCCATTCGACATACCTTGTAACGCGTATGAATTTGCACTTCAGCAGTCTTTCGACTTCCGTTTTGATCTTCGATAGTATTTCTGGAGCGAAGCGTCTTGGACTTTGCTTAATTGGCTTCTTCCCAGGTTTGATTGGCAACTGAAGTTCTACCAATCCTCTGTCGAGACCAGGCATTTCGTCGTAATCCCATGCAAAACAGTCCTTGAACTCTTTCAACAATTGGATTACTTCCAACCTAAGTTTTGCGTCAATTTTCGCGCTGATGTAAGTTGGATTTTTCTCTGACCCTTCGCCTAAGTTGATTTCTTCTAAAGGATCTTGCGCTAACATTTTAATGTTGTTCGCCAAAGGGTCCTTTTCGAAGCCCAAAGGCTCATCGTCATAGATGGCGTCGAGCCTCTGTTCATGCATTCCTTCTGGCATGATATCAGGAGGTTCTGGATCGAAATCCTTTCCTGGACCTGCAGCAGATAACTGTTGATCATTGGCATGTGTGGCCATGTACTTTACTTCGGCTTCGAGAGCCGTTATCATCTTTGTTTCGGCCACATAAGCCGAAATTCGCTTCAATGACTGTGACTCAGTCATTATCACTAAATTCACTTCCCCAACCAGTTGGTTGGATATCAGTTAACCCACTGAAGTCTATGTGGGACAAGTCTTCTCTGTCCCATTGGAAACCATGCTCAGGATGCAGGTATAGGGAACAAAAAGTATTTGGCGCTGGCGCCAAGTCGAAGTCCGGTGTTGGACATGGCCCTATGTGAGCCAAGTTCTTGTCGAAATCTGCCAGCCCTAGGTGATTCACTTCGCCCAGGTAATAGCTTTGATCTGCCTCTATGTTTTCGACCATCCCATCTGGACGCCATAGGAGCAGCCTCTGGTGCATTGATGATGGCACAACTCCAGCACCATGAATCCATTCACGGCCCAACAAAAGATTGTAGTTAGGTTTGGCCGATATGACCATAAACATTGTTGGTCGAAGGATAGATCCTACCTTGATATCCAGTTGGATCACTCCCATAGTGGTCCCTATGCCGCCCTCATAGTTCGACAGGACCATGTTGTGAGGCTTAATGTCCTCATCCCTTTTGCCAATTTTCCTTAGCATAGAGTGAGGAATAATGTTGATGGTTGCCCCACAATCCACCAAGATTTTATTCACTGTAGTTTCTTCGAGTTTAGCCCTTATAAATAAAGGCTTGAGGTGATTTTTCATCGCCTCTGTAGGTGGTTCGAAGAACCCATTTTGTTCCTCAGTAGTGCCATTGTCCATGACAAAATAGCACACTGGCCTATGTTTGGCCATTTCTTGCTCCACTTCCCAGTCACTTGTTTCGACCTCCACCTGTCGGTTGAATTCTCTGGGCAGCACTGAGACTATATTCACCATTATGTCCAAAGTATCATCAGACTCAGAACCATCTTCGTCTTCAATTTCACCTTGGTTAGGCCAAACTAGCCTGTTGGTTACTGGCTCTCTTTCCAGAGGTTTCCTTTGCTTCCTTAGAGGAACATTTGAACTGGTTTCTGCCTTTGTTTCATTGGCAGCCTCCCTCTCAGCTTTTCGTCTCCTTTGGTATCTCCTCCATTGAGATCGAGACATGGGATTTTTCCCTTTGTAGTTGCTTGACACTTGTGCAACTTTAGGTGCAGCAACTTGAGGCTCTTTCTTTTGTGTTAAAGATGAACCTCTTGGCACGTCGAAAGAGTGCCATCTCTCCTCACTTGGCCTCTTTCGACCAGATATTTTGTACCAGGTATCTACTGGCACATTAGTTGGAGGCCTAAAAGTCAATGGCCTCTTTTCTTGGTTTGAACCTCTTTGGGAGGCTCTTCTGGGGTCATGTCGAAGATCAACATTTTCCCTTCTCTTATTTGCTGCTCTTACGCCTTGAATATGCTCAGCAGCTTTTTTGTCAAAGATCGAACTGCATCTTGGACACAGCATCATCTCTGACTTCTTTTTCTGGCATCTTTGCAGGAAATCTGCCAGATTTTCATTTTCCCGAGGGAAAGCAGTCTTGTTAGCTTGTTCTTGCCTCATGGCCTCCTCTGATGCTTTTGGGTCAGAGAGTTCGACCATGTTGACATTCATTGTATCTTTGTTGGCAAGAGTCAACTGCTTCATTTGAATCTCCAAATTCTCCGTCTGGCCTTGAACTGTGGCCAAGTGAGAACTGGGTTTTGGTCCAGTTTTTTGTGCTTCAACGGTCTCCAGCTTTGGGCTTTCGACCGCTTTCTGAACCGCTTCAATTGTCTTTCTGGATAAATTCCCAGAAAAACTGCCAAAGATTGGCATGTTGATATGGTCCTTTGAGACTTCGACCATTGTGATTCCTGGCCTCTTCGACTGGCTCCTGGATGCCTCGATCACGTTCACCTCTGAGGGCTCAGCATAGTGGGCTTCAGCCTGCAACGGATTAGAGTCGACAGCCATGGGGGTCTTGTCAGCAAACTTCAACCTCCCTTCTTCGATAGCGTCTTGCACAAGATTCCTGAAAAGAAAACATTGAGAAGTTTTATGGCCCAAAAAATTATGATATTTGCAAAAGCCTCTCTTCTTTCTTTGATCAAGAGGAGGCACTTTTACCCCTGGGGGTACTATCATTTGGCCATCTTTTACAAGCAAGTCAAATATCTCATCACATTTTGTAATGTCAAAACTATAAGTCTTTTTGGGGAACCTATCGTTGGTCCTTTCTGGACCAATGGGATTTTTCCCACTTGAGGGGACTAACAGTTTGCAAGAGTATGGTGGCCCTTGTTTTAGTTCCGCTAAATCGACTTCTCCTTCTTCGACAGTTACAGTATCGTCGAAGGATTCTGGATCTTCGTCGTCCATCTCAACATACGCTATCCTCTCTCTCTTATGAGTTTTCGTTGCCTTTGCTTTTTCAGCTTTGAGGCGTTCTACCTGTCGAACTCTATCGGCCAGTTGGGCCATGTCTCTCAGGTATTGGGTGTCTAACTTCTTCCTAATGGAATAATCTAAACCGCCTGCGGCTATTTCGACTAACTCATGTTCCGACACTTGTGTAAAACATCTCGCTTTGAGCAACCTAAACCTATTTAGATATTCGTCTATAGGTTCAGTGAAACGTCTCTTTACACTGGCCAATTCTTTCAGGCTTATCTTGGTTTGCCCCATGTAGAATTGCTCGTGGAACAATCTTTCCAACTGGGTCCAATGATGGATCGAATTGGGGGGGAGAGTTGTAAACCAAGTAAAAGTGTTCTTTGTTAAAGAACTTGGGAAGTACTTAATCCTCAGGTTCTCGTTATTCGAAATATCTCCTGCTTCGATCAAGTATCTCGCCACATGTTCGACAGTAGATTCTGTCGTGTCCCCAGAGAACTTAGTGAATTTGGGGACTTTACATCTAGGAGGTAAGTCTGTTTGTAACACGTATTCTGACAACGGGGATGTAAAGTTGGGCCTTCGAAAGCCCATGTTCATCCCATTTTGAGTCATGATCCTTTCGATCATGGTTGCCAGATTATTTTCCAAACCCATGTTTTGGTATTGGATATGCTGAACTACTTCGTCAGCATTTTGGTTTCTGTTAACTAACCTTACCTATGGGGTTATTACCCTAGGTTCCTCGACAGGTTGCTCCAATCGTGCCCTAAGGTTTTCTTCGACAGGCTGTTGGACCTGGTTGATAGTGGTTTCTTCCTCTAAGAATACACCCTGGTTTCCCCTTATTTGCGCCCTTTGGGGCTGTCGAATAGGTTGGGGTACTCCAAAGAAATCAGCCAAACACGTCATTTGCGCTGTCACCTGCTGATTCGATTGAGTAGTGTTTTGTATTAGAGGGTTCAGCACTGTACTTAAAGTTTGTGCCAACATTTGCACCATATCATGGTTGCTTTCGTCCATTTGTTGCCTCAAGACTGCTGTCGAGGCATTTGTAAGGCCATGGGCTATTTGGGACGTTCCTCCTAAGAGTTGGGTCTTATTTCTATTCGCCATACCTACTCCAGAACCTTGGAGTGGCGAAGAGGCACTCACTAAAGGGTCTGAAAAAGTGGACGCAGCATTCGTCAGGCTAGCCAAGTCAGAAGTTGGCATGCCATAGAGTGGTTCTCGATTATGACTGCCTGTCATAAATCCTGGGGGAATAAAAGGCCTTGTGCCTAAATTTCCCCTTGGTGGGGGAGTTCCCAAAGGCACTCTGGGGCCTGTGAACGGAGGTAATGGCCCCGTTGCTGTGACCGTTACTGCTGGTGTTGAACCAGCGGTTATCGCTTCACTTACGGTCGGGATAACCGTTGCTCCCACATTCGTTTGTGGAATTTCGTTATTGTTTGGCGGATTCGCCATCTCTTCCCTTCTTCTGGCAGTATTGGTATCGTTAGTGTATATTCTACCACTTCTCAATAACATGCAACACTCCTCGAAAAAGATGAGATTATGTTAAAAAATCAACACACAGTCCCACCGGGTGTGCCAATTTGTTTACCGTGGTTATTGGTAAACAACCGCTGATCCTCCAAATGGTTACTTATTTGGTTACTCGCAGGATCGATCAGATTGATCCTAAGACATAGGTTGATTTTGAGGTTTTGATTAAATTGGATAATGGTTAAATGACAATAAAATAAAGAGGCTTTAAGTAAATTGCATGAAGAAATAGGCTTGGTAAAATAAATGAAGGCTTGAAGTAAAGGACTTCGACAGGGAAAGTAAAGAAGAAAGCAAGTAAAGTTTCTGGAAAAAAGTAAATGACTTTGATTAATAAAGGTGGTGTTTCACACATACATTCTCAACAATTCTTTCTCACACGCTGGGTACTCGAATATATATGAGTGACTTTGTATATAATTGTGAACACACGCGAGAAACTGCGTGAACTACTACTATTTATACTAAAACATCCCAAGTAACCGTCGGGCAGTTACACTGCTTCGAGATGATTCCACTTGGCACGTTCTCAATGTTCGACGCTCCAGATCTTTGCACGTTGCACTTGGTAACCGCTGGAAACCGTTTTCCCTCCAAATGCTTGAATTTCAAACCGTTCCACTCTGAACCATCGAACACCTTCGTCGAGAAGCATCTTCGACGAGAAACACCTTCGACATCGAAGGCAACCAACTTCTCCCTTGGAAGAAATCTTCTAAGTACAGTGTCATCTTTCGATGGGCATTTCGAAAGACCCAGCTGATCGAAAACATCCTTCAGCTTTAATGGCTGATATTAATGAAACAAGGGTGTCGAATTTAAGAGCCAACAAGCACAGAAGCAGAATTAATTCTCTTCTAATGTCTTGACCACACCATCCATCAAAAACACAACCTATTTGTTAAATACTGAAAAATAACAAATATTAGAGTATCAAAATTGTTCATAGAAACATACTCATTTGTTATTGTTGTACTCCAAAATTTTCCCTCCCATTTTACTCAAGACATGCTCCTAGAGATCCCCAATTGCTCAAGGTTGACCAAGAATTGATCAGACAAATTCTCCTCCTAAGCAATGAACCTCTAACTAGGGTTTCACTTTTCATTAATATGTGTGAGCTCCAAAGGTCTCAAGTGTTTTCCATGATCCTAATATGCCTTCAAGATTGTCCATGACAAATTCACGCCTCACACTACAAGTTTGCTCAGTCAATTGCTCAAATGCTTGAAAATCAACTATGCTAGGTCAAAAGTCAACTGTGGCCTATATGCAGTCAAGCTTCAAGATTTTTGGTCAACATCAACATTTTGAAGTGATATCTATAATTGAATCAAGGGTTGATCATGATTCCTCAAGAAATGCTCCTAATCTATCAAAAGTCAAGAATTGTTAAATTAGGGTTTATATAGGAAAAGTCAATAGAACTTTGATCAAGTATAACTTTCACACACTTTACCCATTTTCCCCAACTAAAGCTCATTTTTAAGAGAATCTAATTCCCTACAACTTCTCTTTTTTCTTCAAGTTCAAGAGATGCACCATTTGAAAGATACAAGCTTATACATTACATATCATTTTTCAGAAAATCAACAAAAGGCACTTTTTGTCAAGATCATTTACATCAAGATAAAGTCTTCAAGTGTAAATTTTATAAAAAGAGGGATTAAATTAGACATCTTGGTATTTCCAAAAAGTCCAATATTATCATCATGAGATAAAAATTGAGCAAGTTATGACTTTCCCAAGTTGGGAAAATTTTGGAAATTTCAAGAATTGTGCATTGGACAAAATTGAACTTTTAGGTCAATGGCTTAATTTCTTGGACTTCAAATATCGCATGGTTGCTCTCAAACGTGCCAACGGGTTCAAAAATATCGTTGGTTTTGCTTAATTCGAAGCGGAAGAGGTACTTCCAAAACGGGACAACAACGCCATAAAAATGTAAACCGTTGGGAATTTCGTTCTGAAACCATGAAAATCCACTTTAAACACTATCCAAACGTGTAATCCAAGTGTCTCAAGCATTAAGATTAAGAAATGTGTGACTTTGTGTTCAAAAAACATCCAAAACGGATGAAAATGCACAAAAGTCAAATGTTGATTTAATTTTCAAACTCTACGCTTTTGCATTGAAAATGAGAGTTTATTTGTGTATAGACTTGGAAATTATGTCAACATATGATAAACAACAAAGTCTCACAATTAATTCCATAATTGACATTAAGTTAGAAATTCGTTTTTTATTTATTTTTAAGTTTAAGTGCTTTTTACCAAATTATAGATCCAAACTTGTATCAATTATGTAATTAAACAACAATCAATGCTCCTCTTTAATCACCACAAGTCTTAACAATTCAATTACTCATGTAAAATCAAGAATTAATTCTCATGACATAAGATACATCACGTTAACACTCATGTAATTTATTCAACAAAAACAAAGTTATTGTGACTTGAGCATTTCACAAACACATAACTTTCACAAAATTTGACACATGATTTTAATAATTAAAGAATCAAGGTTATGTCAAGTGTGTGATATCAACTATCAAGAATCAACAATTAATCCACAACAACATTAACACCTTATTCCTCAAATAAGCAGTTTCATGAAAATCACTTAATCAAATAAGCACTTATTTCAATTATCCAATTATGGATTGAAGGGGTAAGAAAACACTTAGAAGAGGGGGTTGAATAAGTGACTCTTTTCGTTTTCAATACAAAGCTCAAACAATAATGGAATAACACAGTTATTTTTATCCTGGTTCGTTTGAACTCAAACTACTCCAGTCCACCCGCCAAGGTGATTTCGCCTTTCTCAACAAGGACTTAATCCACTATAATCAACTGATTACAATCACACAACAACTGTTGTGACTAACAATGCACAAGTAAACTTACAAGTGACTAACAACACTAAGACTTAAATCTAGTCCTACTCTGCTTGAGAAATCTGACCAAACTTGGTCTCTCAAGGAACAAATACAGAAGTATAATCTTTACAGATAATTGAAATAGAGTTTGCTTCTAATCAAGCTATATCACAACTGTGATTTTTCACTTAGAATATAATACACAAAATGTATGAACTATGAGTTTGTGAGATTTTGAATCTTTCACGTAGTTTCTTGTTTGAACGTTGTTGTTGGCTTGCAATAAATGTTCTTCTACTTATAGTAGGAGTAATAAGACCGTTGCTGCCTTCAGAGGAAATGGAGAGCATTAAATGCTTTGTGTGTATCTTTGCAAAATTCCATTCTCCAAGAAACTAGTTGTAGGCACTTGAGTGCTTTCAGCCGTCTTTGCATTAATTAGCAAACGTCAGAACGTAAGAACATGTTTCCTTTGCTTTGACCAGACACGTTGATTTGGACGTTGTTTCAGTATTTTCTTTAAGTCAGAACATGCTTCATTCAACTTCTGATTAGAGCGTTGTTTGCTAAGATTCTTGAACAGCACTTGCTTTCAAGTTATCTTTAGAAACAAGGAACCTGCTAGAAGTTAGAAGATACATTCAAAAAGTAAAGGTTCTTACCAGAGTCAGCAGATGCGTTTGAATAAAAGGTTCTTTTATCAAAGAACTTTTTCATACTCTTTGCTTAGTACTTTAGATTGTTTCTTGTCAGAACATTAACTAAGACATTCAAAACACATTCATTAGAGCATAAATTATCTTAAATATAATTTAGTTATCATCAAAACTCTTTGAGATAAGTCAGAACTAATCTTGTTCTTTCAATCTCCCCCTTTTTGATGATGACAAAAAAAATTATTTTAGATAAAGAAAAGAAACATATTAAGAGATAAGAATCTCCCCCTGAAATGAATATTTTTATGCATAAGACATCCTGAGATTATTTAGTCAGAGTGATACACAGTCTTCTTGAATTTCTTCCGAACTTCTTCAAGAAGATAAATCTTAGCTGGAATATTCTTTCAGAGTTGAATGATACCTGCAAAAAAATCTTTTGCACAGAAGGAATTCTTGCAAATTTGTTAGAATGTCTGAGACATGTCCCATAACTGTTAAACAATGATTAGTTCAAAAATTCACATTTTCTCCCCCTTTTTGACATAATCAAAAAGTGTAATAAATGAGAAGTTTTGAAAGATTTCATAAAAAAAGTTTAAAAAGATATCCAGAAGTACAAACAAAACATCCAAATAAGAGACAAAAATAAACTAGGATTTCTTAGAGACAAGAGCCATCAGAAGATTCTTGATTTCAGAGGCAGATTCACTTTGCATTGCCATCCAGTTCTTGAACTCTAGATTTGTTTGATCTTGCTTATCCATGCGTTTATTCAAGACTTCATTCTCCCTCTTTAGCTCTTTCAGAGTGTCCATAATGAGTGAGGTAGGAGCAGTAGATGATGAAGCTTTAGTAGAAACAGGATCAGAAGCAGCAACTGATGAGTCAGACTTCACAAAGGTGGAGAGCAGAGTGCCCAGATCCATTGCAAGAGTTGGCACAGGTTCAGGTCCATCCTTAACTGAAGGTTGATTCAATAGAACAATATCCAGAGGATTTGAATCTTCAGAGGATTCTTCAGATTCATCTTCTGATATGTCCATCTTATCAGCTGGAGTACCAGTAATCAATAGCGAAGACTTCTTATTCCAAGTATCAGCAGCTTCTGTCTTGAAAGCATGCAGAAGTTTGGAAAAGTTGTCCAGCACCTGAGAGTGGCACAAATCCTGTAACTTCCGTGATTCAGTATCTAAAGTTCTTCTGAAAGTTTCCCATAGAAGATCTGTTGCTGCGGTGTTCACACTTCTGAGGCAATCTTCTTTCAGCGGTTGTAACCATGCTTGAATATTTGTTATAAAATTCTGAAACAAAGTATTTACATTTGGCTGAACAGGTTTAGGGACAGCCATTCTGTAAGATTTGTTTTTCAAGAATTGTAGAGATTGAGAGTCCACTACAGTTCTTAAAAAGCTATTGGTTTAAGGATTATTTGTAGGTTCAGGTTCAGGTTGGTTAACACAAATAGGAGGTTCTGATATATCATGAGGTACGGATGGTTCATCAATTTCAGCTTGTTCAAAAATTTGTTGTTCTGGAATTTGAGGAGTTGAGAGTGGTGTTGAATGTTGTGGTGAGGTGGGTGGAGTGACATCAGGCGAAATTATTATTGTATAAGTAGGAGTGGAAATGGGATTTTGAGGCTGTGGTTGGTTCATAGCAAAAATATTTTCAGTTGGTAGGTTGAAAGGAGGTTTTATGGTTGCTAGAGGTTCATTAATCCCTGGAATTCTCCAAGAGCTAGCATCATACCATCCAGTGGGTCTGGGTGATAAAGGTCTGGGAGGGGGTCTTGAGAAATGTTCAGCAGGAATAGGTTGAAAAACAGATGGTTCAGGGGGTTCTGAATGAGAGGGTTCTGATTGGCTGTCAGAATGTTCATCAGAGTCAAAATCACTTAAATCTGTTGAAAACTGATTTTTACTAGGGTTGTCAGCAAGGGGTTCATATGGTGAGGTTTGAGAGGATTCAGCAGATGCAGATACATTTTCATAATTATAAACAGGTATAGTTTCAGCATGATTACCTGTCTTATTTTTCTTCTTCTGAGGAGTGTCAGAAGGTCCTTCTACAACTTTTCTCTTCACAAATCCTTGGAGAACAACATCAGGAGCAACTTGATTTCTTCCTTGAAGCCAAGCTGGATCAATAGGTGATCCTGTTTCTCTGCATGTCTCAAGATAGTGCAAAACCATACGAGAATGCTCCCCTGAGTTAAACATAGGAAAGTCAGCAATAGGAATTCTTCTCTTCTTCACAATAGTTGACAGACATGGAGAGGGTTCCACCAGCAGTTTGTCAATAATTTTCCTCTTCAGCAAGTTCTTTCTAGTCATAGTCTTACCACAGATAGGTTCAAGCTCCCCCAGAAGATTTTCTTCTTTTAGGTGAGCAATCAGACCATTCTTAGTCAGAATGTCTGATAATAACCTCCCCATAGGAATCCAATTCCTCTTTGATTTTGGATTCTTCATCCTTTCAGCTTCTCTGGTTTCTTTGACATGGTTCCAGAGGTGTTCAAAAAGCAAGTAGGGCAAATCAATTTTGACATTGGTTCCAAGGCAAAACAGCAGATATTGTTGATCAGCATTGATGTAATCAGGAGAACTGGTGTCTTTCCTGTGGTGAATACATCCATGAATAATCCTTGCCCAAATCTTATATTTGTCCTTCAAATCCCTGACTTTGGAGGAACCTTGACCGTTGGTAAAAATATCTGTATATACCTGTTGTACCCCAAAATTTGCCCTCCCATATTCTTCAAGAATTGCAAAGAGCATGCTTCAAAGTTCCCCAAGGGTTGCACAGTTCAAGGGCCTCCTGACAGTCAAAAACTAGGGTTTTGGTTCTGACAAAGAAAATGAAGTTTCCAAGGGTCCAATCAAGTCCCACATGCCTACAAATATGGTCAAGCATCCTCATACCAAGTTTCAAGACTTACAGCTCAAAATTGCACAGTCAAAAACCCTAATTGCACTACAGTCAACTGTAGGGACAAAATGGTCATTTGACAGGCAAAAGTTCAAATTTTTGGTCAACATCTCATTTTGAAGCCACAAACATCATTTGATCAATGCTTGATCATGATTCTCAAAAGCTTGGCTCAAAAAGTCTCAAGATGCAAAAGTTTCCATATTTGGACAGTTGAAAAAGTCAACTGTAACTTGACCAGGGCATAACTTTCACATGGATTATCAGAAAAATTCCATCCAAAGCTCATTTTGAAGAGAAAGACATTTCCTACAACTCCTCTTCACACTTCAAGTCCAAGAAATGCTCTCACAAAAAGTTATCAATTTCAACATTATAGGTCATTTTCAAAAGTCAACAAAAAGGGACTTTAAGTCAAAGGCCATAACTTGAGATTGGTAAATCAATATGACATGGGACCAAAGACATTGGTTAGAGGACTCAAATACCTTTCCAAAATGTCCAAGAACATGAGCAAAGCTTAAAAATTGAGCAAGTTATGCCTTGTGGAAGTTGGAAAATTTTTGGATATTTTGAAAAGTCAACATTGCTTCAAAAGTCTTAAAAATGCTAATGGGCCTCTTTTTCTTCCAAAATCCATCATCCAAGGCATGTGCACGACCATTTGGCCCAAAGGGAAGTTTTTCATCATTTTTATTTATTTATTTGGATTTTTAATGACTAATAATTCATTTAATTAAAATAAATATGTGGAAAATACTAAACCTAACTTTAAATCTTTTTATGCATGGAATAAGCTCAAGATTTCGTGCATGATCAGATATGGAAGGAATTAAAGTGATTGGCCATGATTTGTATCAAATATGCATGAAGAAATATTGGAAAAGATCCTTGAAAATCAAATCTTGAAAATCTTTAAAAGCAAGGCTATGGGCTTGGATTATTGATCAAATTCGTTCTCTATACAAGTGCAAACCTAACCCTAATGCTCAGAAGCTCCAAGCTGCGCCAGAAATCCATAACCAAGTGTGAGTTTTTGACAAGAAATTCCAAAACTGAAAACTAGGTTCTAGTGCGATTCAAGGCCAAATAATTATTATATCGTGTTCCTGAAGCTTCAAGGAAGGAGTTTGAATCAAAACCATAAGCTCTAACACCAAGAAACGTGAGAACAATCGTGTCCTGTACAGAATTTTTTTCACATTCTTGCATCATGATTCATGCGTTTTCTATAGTTTTTAATATTTGATTTGTGTTATTTGATTCATTACGAAGCTAACCACATGATTTAATTGAGTTTTTAAGCATTGTGCGTGATTTCACCATGGATGCATGCTAGGGTTACCAAGCTGTGGAATTGGGCGTTTTTGAATCTTGTAAAATTAGGACACTTTAATACCATGGTTGAATTCAGAAAGCTTGGACGATTCTAATGCAATGCTCGCGCCTAATTTATGTGATACCATGGCCTATTCGCTATTATTGAAAAGATGGCATTTTGGGGGGGTTTAAAACCCCCGCTAACCCTTTTTATATTTCAGGAAAAAGCAAAACGATGAAGAAGATGACGAAGTGTCAAGGCGTGGTTGGAGTATTTGAATTTTCGCGCTAAAATCCCACTAACTCTTATTTTCTCTTATATTAATTGTTAGCTGTATAATAACCAAAACGCGCAGTTGGAGCAGTTGGCAAAGCATAGTAGTGGTAATCCCTGGGACCTGGGTTCGAATCCCAGGTCCCCCACATTCTTTCAATATTTTTTCCTAACGTGATTCCATGCAATACTCTGTTTGAAGGCCTATCCTACAGCTTCATATCCAGCGTGCCACACGTCCCACAATTTCCATCCAAGGGCCAAGATCTGAGGCCTATGATATGCTGCAGTCAACGCATCTACACGCTAGCCAAAAAGTCAATAGGGCCAGGGCTTGATGGGCCAGAATTGCTAGGGCTTTACCTCCAGTTGGGGACAGAAACCCCCCAAGGTATTGTATTTTCTTTCTTTTCCTTATTTTATTTATTTTAATTATTTCTTTTTTTTAATTTAATTCTTTAAACCAATTTATTTTCATAAAAATATAAAAACAATAGAAAAATCAGAAAAGACAAAAAAAACAAAATATATTTTATTTAACTAATATTTTTGTAAATAAATCTCACCAATTAATTAGATTTAAATTTAGGGTTAATTTTAATATCTTTTCTTAATCAATTAAAAACTTGTAGAATTAGGTTAATTATTTTAATTACTTTTTTTTCTTTTATTTTCTCATCACTAATAATTAATTATTTATTTTTATAAATCAAGTTGCATTAATTAATTAGGTTTAATTTTAGATAATTTTCACATTTTCTTAATAAATAAAAATGGTAGAATTAGGGTTAATTAATTAATTTCTTAAATTTCATTTAATTTACATAAAAAAAAACCATAAATACAAAAAACCTCAAAAACAATTTCTTTTTATTTTAATTTCATTAATTTGTTAATTCAATTTAATTTCATTAAAAAGGGTCCAACGCCCTCGCTTCCAATTGTAATTCCAATTCGCGCATTTTATTTTATTTCTTTTAAATATTAATGTAATTCTCCCAAAGCCTTGTAAACTCGGACATTTTATTTCTCGCACTTTATTTACCTTCTGTCAAATCGGGTCCTGGATTTTAATTTTGGCGATGTGGACCCGCGCCTTTGTAATAGTTTAGAACTTTTTATTTCCCGCAACTTTCTTTAACTGTTAAATCAATGCATGCAAGAATGAATGACTAAATAAAAACAAACGCGTAGATCACTCATAACATGACAAGACAAAATATCTGAAAACGATACACAAATCACACACCACCCCTAGGGTACGCCTCACTGTTGCCTTGCCTCGAAAGGTGATCGTCGAGTAGAGGATGTCTTAGTAAGTCCTCATGATCCGGGAACCTGGCATGAGGGTAGCTTCTAAGGTGTCTTCCCATTGCTCCGGTGATCACCATGTCCCGAACCTTCGAATTGACCCGAACACCTCCAACGTTGGTGCTACCTACCCCTCAATGGTGGGATGGCACTACCTTAAGGACATTTACACGGACTAATTCCTTAGGGTAGGTAGATGACTCGTAGATACTTGCTCTAATTCAAAACAAATCAAAAACTTCTTTTCACACCTCACACTTTCAAAAAGCTTTCAAAAACAATTTTTCAAACACTCTTGAGGACTGATACAAGAGTCGATCTGAAACTTTCAAAGAAACTTTTTCAAACCCACTCACACTTTGAAAAGCAAACACTTTTGAAAACACAAATGAGCAAGTATCTAAGAGCCCATGGATAACCATGGATAGAAAGGGTGCTAACACCTTCCCTTTCTGTAAATCTACCTCCCGAACCGAGAATCTATCTCATAAGGAATTTTTCTATGCTTTTGTCCTTTCCAATTGGAGAAAATAAAAGACGGTGGCGACTCTTGCTTCCGCGACATTTCGCGAACCAGCGTTAAACAGTCAGTTCCAGATCCACCGATCACAGAACTGGCGACTCTGCTGGGGATAAACTTTAAAAGTGAGGTGTACCTTAGGGTTAGTTCATAACTGTGTTTTCAATTGTATTGACTTGTCTGCTTTAAATTTGTGGGTTGCATGGGAGTTACATAGATCCTAACCCGGATCTGGGGATACCCTGTTTAGGTAGCATAAGTTGTGAGGGACCTGTCCGGCGTAGACCGACACGGGTGAAACAGTGGCTACGTTGGTGTGGCACCTTGGTCTGTACCGATATCCCTTGTGTTGCAACGAGGAGAATATGGGTCTTCTGAGGAGTCATTAAGCACCAACAACCTTAGAACCTTAAATGACACAACTTGGCCATTAGAACAGTAGCAGTATGCTACGCCCATTGAGGCTAAACTCTCGTGATGGTTCTGGCCGCAAGAAAAGATTGCGATGCTGGAGTTATGATCGATTGAGGGTAGTCAATGATATTGGGATCCTCTAAGAACCCGGTTACTTTGATAGGACAGGTATGAACCAACAAACTGAAAGAGGGTAATACCTAGACCTCATGCTGGCCTAAACTTTAAGGGCTTGTCTTGTGTGACTTGTGTGCCTTACCATGTTTGCCTTTGTATCTATTTGTGGTGTGCTTTATCATAACATCATAACATCATGAGCATTGCATGCATCCTGCATAAGGACTGACCATTTCAAAGACAAAAGGGTTTCACCTTTGCTCTGTTTTGTAGGACACCATGATGCCTGTGCGAAGGAATACTATTCAGTTCAACTTTGTTCACTCACCTGAGCTGCTTGAAGAGTTGGTTAGCAGAATTCCAAATACCACTTCCTTCATTCAGAGGCATGGTTCTCTTCTCAGTTTAGTCACTGTAAAGCGGGATCAACAGTTGATGAGTGTTCTGACCCAGTTCTATGACCCTCTGTACCAGTGCTTCACCTTTCAAGACTTCCAGCTGGTCCCTACCCTGGAAGAGTTCTCTGATTTGCTTGGTATCCCCATCTTGGATCAGACTCCCTTTACTGGTTGGGAAAAGACCCTCAGGCTTGAGGATGTTGCTGCAGCTCTTCCCTTGACACATCAAGAGGTAATGGACAACTGGGTAACTAGAAGCGGAGTTAAGGGTTTCTTGGCCAAGTTTCTGATTGGTAAAGCTAACAGTTTCTGGAATGACCTGGACTTTAGAGCATATGAAGACATCTTGGCTCTCTTAATCTATGGGTTAGTCTTGTTTCCTAATCCTGACAACTTCATCAACGTCACTGCCATAAGGATCTTTATGTCTCAGAATCCTGTGCCCACTCTCTTGGGTGACATCTTGCAACAACTTCATGCTCGTACTACCCGAAGACGAGGAACCCTATGGTGTTGTATCCCTTTGTTAGTGAGGTGGTTTATTTCGCACCTCCCTAAGTTCGTACTGAAGAACCAAGAAGGAAGAGGTTGGGCTCATAGGTTAATGTCTCTCACCGATAAGGACATCATTTGGACTTGTAGAGGTTTGGATGAGATAGCTATCATTGATCGATGCGGGGAATACCCTAATGTCCCTCTGATTGGTACCCAAGGAGGAATTTCGTATAATCCATGTCTAGCTCTCCGTCAGTTTGGAAGAGCCAGAAGAGCAGGCCCCCATGAGATGTTGGTGCCTCACATCAGTTTTGAGTTTCAGGTGGATAGTGACGAGCTGCGTCGTAGGTTCATCAAGGCCTGGGATAAAGTTCATAAAGCTGACCCACAAGAGTTGGGGCCAAAGACTTCTTTACCTATGGAAGCCTACTACAAATGGGTTCGCATCCGTGCTCAGAAGTTAGGTATGCCGTATGAAGCTGTCAGACCCATCATTCTTGAGTCTCCTGACAAAGATGGTGCTCCTCCAACTGTCCTCCCTCCTCAGATACCTACTGATTATGAGACATTAAAGAGATCTTGGTCGCAACTGCGAGAAGAGCAGGATTCTTACCGGGAAAGGTTCAACGAGCAGGAATTGAAGATCCAAAAGCTGACAAAGCAATTGGAGAATGAGCGAGCTCTGAATGCTTACATCCGTACTGAGAAGAGGAGACCATGGGATCAATAAGGAGCTCTGGATGTTCTTTTACAGTTTTATTTCCTTTTTCAGTATTTCCTTTCATGTAACGCCTAAGGGCAACCGGTTGAACAATTTAAGTTTCAAAGTTGAATCTAATAAAATGTGTTCCTTTTTTGTTTACAAAGTTGATTCTCAATTGTCTTTGAAAACATAAATCATACGCATTCCATTCATCACGTGCATAGCAGGTTTTCTTCTTTTCAGGTTGCTTACTGTTCTTCGCTATTTATTTCAGCATCATGAATCCTGACTCATCATCAACTGAGATGTCCATCAAGGCTCTTCAGGCGCAGAATGTGCAATTTCAGGAATTAATCATGGGTTTGGCTCAGAGCCAAGAAGAGTTGAAGGCTCTGCTCCTGAAGAAGGAGAAGAAGAAGAAGAGAAGAACTGTTCTTTTCAACTCGGGCCGAAGGTTTGGCAACACTCTGCAGAATGAAGAGGCTGGTTCTTCTATAGGCAAGGGTACTCCCCAAGGGGAAAAAGGTCCTAGTCCGGTGGTCTCCGACAACGAGACTGATTTTGATGAGGAACAGTATCCTCCTGCAGAAGACAGATACAAGCAGTTGGAAGACAGGTTGAATGCTATGGAGATCCAACAAGTGCCTGGGCTGGATTTTGGAGATTTGGGTTTGTCTACTGGTGTGATCATTCCTCATAAGTTCAAAGCACCATCCTTCACCAAATATGACGGGGCATCTTGTCCCAAGCTACATCTCAGATCCTACGTGCGGAAGATTCAACCGTACTCAGTGGACAAGAACTTGTGGATCCACTTCTTCCAGGAGAGTCTTTTAGGGACTCATCTCGAATGGTTCTATCAGCTGGATGGAACCAAGGTTCGTAACTGGGAGGAGTTGGCTACTGCTTTTTACAAGCAGTATCAATATAATGCCGACCTTGCCCCTACATGTACCCAACTCCAGGGTATGTCGCTAGGTTCAAGCGAAGGTTTTAAAGAGTACGCACAGAAGTGGAGGGATCTGGCTGGCAGGGTGCAGCCTCCGTTGACTGACCGGGAGTTGGTAGACATGTTCTTGGGGACCCTATCTGGGCCATTTTTCAACCATCTTATCGGTAACTCATCTGCAGGGTTTACTGATCATATTCTGACTGGAGAGAGAATTGAGGTTGGGTTGAAGTCTGGTAAGATTTCGAAGGGTGCATCGTCAAGCTCTGAGAAGAAACCCTTCAAAAAGGATGCTAGTGCCGTATACGGGTCCAGAAGACAAGAGAAACCTGAGCGCCGCCAATCTGTCAACGCGGTGATGATTGCTAAGCCTGCTACCGCTCCTCGGCAAACCAATACACCAAGGACTGAAAGACCCCAGAGAGAGTTCACCCGCTTGAGTATGACTCTATCACAAATCTTGCTGCAGTTGCTGTCCACCAACCTAGTGACTGTCAGGGAGGCCCCTAAAGTTGTGAACACTGCCTCCCCCAAATACAATTCAAATGCCCGCTGTGCTTATCACTCCGATAGCCCGGGGCATTCCACTGATGACTGTTGGGCCTTAAGGAACAAGCTGCAGGACCTTATTGATGCAAAGGAGGTACAGTTTGAGGCATCTGAGGGGCCTAATATAGTGACAGCTCCCCTGCCTGCTCATGGAGTGAATGCTATTGGGGAGGATGATGAAGTGGATGAAGCTGAGTTCGACAGCTGGATTTACCCGGCAACTGACAGTGGACCTAGCAATTGGATTGCAAAGGACAACCTAATTATTTCTCTTGTTACTGAGTAATGATTTCCTTTGGTTTTGTTATTTGTAATAAACAATGATTAAAACTCTATGGCCCGGTGTCTTACCCGGGGCACCGCTGGCTTCATTTGTGAGGGCATATCAATTGTCATTTCATATATCATAAATAAAAATCTTGGACGTTTTCTCGCATTTTAAATCTTATGCTCCTTTTCTGTCTTTCCTCCCTTTATATATTTCAAAACAGTTGTATTTACACACACTCACTCATACAGGTTTCAATCCACTCTGGATCTCACTGGTAACGACTCTGCTACTGCCAGTTATGACTTCGAAAATCCGATCAACTTAGCCGAAGACGAAGGTGAAGATGATTGCGAAGTGCCTGGCGAGCTTGCAAGACTGTTACTTCAGGAAGAGAGGGCAATTCAACCACATGAAGAGCCAGTGGAAACAATAAATCTGGGTACTGAGACGGACAAGAAGGAAGTTAAGATTGGTGCCAACCTAGAGCTCAGCGTGAAGCAACGGTTGACTCAGATGCTACATGATTATGTGGAGATCTTTGCCTGGTCCTACGAAGACATGCCCAGTTTGGATATTGATATTGTGGTCCATCACTTGCCTACCAAGGAAGACTGCCCTCCGGTTAAGCAAAAGGTCTGCCGTATGCGTCCAGAGATGTCTGAGAAGATCAAAGTCGAGGTTATGAAACAGTTTGACGCCGGTTTTCTTGCAGTAACTTCTTACCCTCAGTGGGTTGCTAATGTGGTGCCGGTACCAAAGAAGGACGGTAAGGTCAGAATGTGTGTTGATTACAGGGATCTGAACAGGGCTAGCCCCAAGGATGACTTCCCTCTACCTCACATTGATGTCCTGGTTGACAATACAGCTCAGCATAAGGTGTTCTCTTTCATGGATGGCTTTTCAGGTTACAATCAGATCAAGATGGCTCCTGAAGACATGGAGAAGACTACCTTTGTTACTCAGTGGGGCACCTTCTGCTACAAGGTCATGCCATTCGGGTTGAAAAATGCTGGGGCAACCTACCAACGTGCCATGGTTGCTTTATTTCATGACATGATCCATCATGAGATAGAAGTGTATGTTGACGACATGATCGCAAAGTCCCAGACTGAGGAAGAACACCTTGATCATCTGCAGAAGTTGTTTGACCGGTTGAAACTGTACAAGCTGAGGTTGAACCCGAACAAGTGCACCTTCGGGGTAAGATCTGGAAAGTTGCTAGGCTTCGTCGTAAGCGATAAGGGTATTCAAGTGGACCCTGCCAAGGTTAAAGCTATTCAAGAGATGCCGGTTCCTAAGACAGAGAAAAAGGTCAGAGGCTTTTTAGGACGCCTGAATTACATTGCTCGGTTCATCTCGCACCTAACTGCTACCTGTGAGCCAATCTTCAAGCTGCTGAAGAAAGATCAGGTAGTACGTTGGAATGATGAATGTCAGGCTGCTTTTGACAGAATCAAGGAGTATCTCCAAGAACCACCCATCCTTATGCCACCGGTTGAAGGGAGACCTCTGATATTATATCTGACAGTACTTGACAACTCAATGGGGTGTGTGATGGGGCAGCATGACGAGTCTGGCCGAAAAGAGCATGCCATTTATTACCTTAGCAAAAAGTTTACCGACTGTGAGACCTGATACTCACTGCTTGAGAAAACTTGATGCGCTTTGGTATGGGCTGCTCGCCGGCTGAGACAGTATATGCTGACTCACACTACCTTGTTAATCTCAAAGATGGATCCTATAAAGTACATATTCGAAAAGCCTGCTATGTCTGGGAGAATAGCAAGATGGCAAATGATCTTGACGGAATACGACATCCAGTACACAACCCAGAAAGCCATCAAGGGAAGTGTACTGGCAAACCACTTGGCACATCAGGCAGTAGACGATTATCAGTCAATGAACTTCGAGTTTCCTGACGAAAGCATCATGATAGTGACTGATTGTGAAGTACCTGGACCGGATAAAGGACCTGAGGAGGGATCCCGATGGTCTATGCACTTTGACGGAGCCTCCAATGCTTTGGGTAACGGTATCGGCGCCATAATCATATCCCCTAAAGGCACTCATACTCCACTCACTGCCCGGCTATGTTTCAACTGTACCAACAACATGGCGGAGTATGAGGCGTGCATCATGGGTCTTCAAGCTGCGATCGACTTAAGGATCAAGTTTCTGAGTGTCTTCGGAGATTCCGCTCTCGTGATCAATCAGATCAAAGGAGAGTGGGATACGAAACATCCGAATCTTATTCCTTACAGAGAATGTGTGTTGACCTTGATCCCCCACTTCACAGAGATAACCTTTGAACACTTTCCGAGAGAGGAGAATCAGTTGGCGGACGCGTTAGCTACGATGTCTTCTATGTTCAAGGTCAAATGGGACAATGAGGCTCCCCGGATAATCATCTGGAAACTGGACGAACCGGCATACTATTGTGATCTCGAGACTGAATTGGTGACTGAGAAGCCTTGGTACCATGAGGTGAAGAGATATCTGGAAGCTCAGGAATACCCTGAAGGGGCGTCTGTCAATGATAAGAAGTTTCTGAGAAGGTTCGCGGCGAAGTTCTTCCTTAGCAACGACATCCTGTATAAGCGAAACCATGATTCGACCTTACTGCGTTGTGTGGATAAGAATGAAGCAGAAAGGATCATGGAAGAACTACATGAAGGGACCTTTGGTACACATTCCAGTGGACACACTATGGCAAAGAAGATCCTACGGGCAGGGTATTTCTGGTCCACCATGGAAGCTGACTGTTACCAACATTCCCGGACATGCCACAAATGCCAGATTTATGCAGACAAGGTGCATGTTCCTCCAGTTCCTCTAAATGTCCTGACTGCGCCTTGGCCGTTTGCAATGTGGGGCATAGATATGATCGGTGAGATTAAACCTACGGCATCTAACGGGCATCGTTTCATCCTGGTAGCAATTGGTTACTTCACGAAGTGGGTCGAAGCAGCTTCCTACGCTACGGTAACCAAGACTGTTGTAGCACGGTTCATTCGGCATAATCTGATCTGTCGATACGGCGTCCCAGAAAGGATTATTACAGACAACGGTACCAATCTCAATAACAAAATGATCACTGAGCTCTGCGAGCAATTCAAGATACAGCACCACAACTCTTCTCCTTACAGACCGAAGATGAATGGGGCTGTAGAAGCAGCAAATAAAAATATCAAGAAAATCGTGCAGAAGATGACAGTGACCTATAAAGATTGGCATGAGATGTTACCGTTCGCTCTACATGGGTACCGTACCACAGCCAGGACGTCAACCGGGGCAACTCCTTTCTCCTTGGTCTACGGTATGGAAGCATTCTTACCGATCGAAGTGCAAATACCCTCTCTTCGGATAATGAAGGATGCAAATCTGAACGAAGATGACTGGATCCAGACACTACTTGATCAGCTAAACTTAATTGATGAAAAGAGACTTGCAGCTATCTGTCATGGTCAGACGTATCAGAAACGGATGATCAGGGCATTTAACAAAAAGGTCAGACCACAGGAATATCAAGTTGGGGATATGGTAATCAAGCGAATCATCCTTCCTCAGAGTGATCCAAGGGGCAAATGGACCCCTACGTATGAAGGGTCATTCGTGGTTAAACATGTGTTCTCTGGAGGAGCCATGATTCTAACCAACATGGATGGCGACGACCTTCCTCACCCCGCCAATGCAGACATAGTAAAAAGATACTACGCATAAAAAAGACCCGCTAGGATGACATGCCTAGGCAAAAATTAGGGCTTCCCGGCGAACCAAAAGGGTTCGGGCAAAATGAAGGGATGAAATAAAAAAAATTTGTACACCCGACAAGTCGAAAACCTGAAAAGGCGGCTTGGGCAAAAATGGGTATCCCGGTGGACCGAAAGGGCGGTCCAGGCAAAAGTTAGGGATAAAGCGTAATACTATGTCTCATTGGATCACTTTGCATCCAGAATCCGGTATCTACATCAAGTTCAGACGGCATCGATCAGTCAGCTTCACCTTCAACTAAGGTCATCAAGTGATGAGACGCTCGGAGATATAAAGGCAATAGCAGAGTTGAAACCCAGTGGGATCATTCATTTCATACAGCTGTTTTATTTTCTCTTGTACAAATTTGTATAAACTCTTTTGTTCGGCGGCGTTCTCTTACTAGGACGTCAGCCTCTTGTATATAAACGCCTATTTACAGGCAAAATTCAAAAATCAATACAAATATACTTTTCAGTTAAAATTGCCAAATGTTTTTCCTTTTCTGTTTTGTTTTGCGAAGAACGTCCAAGGTTCAATTTGTGATATATGCATTGACGATAATTTGCTAACTCATGAATATTTGCATACGAAACAAAGGATTAATTACAGGTAACATTAGAAACAGGGGCAATAAAGAGTTGTCTAAGCAATCTAATTGTTCTATCCTCCAAGATACCAAGGTAGGTTCAGCTGAAGAACATAACCAGTACATCTTAATTCCCCAGAGAGTGAGCCAATAAGTCAGTACACTCTCCTCAAGCTACAATCAAACCTTAAGGAAGTTAGGTATCCTCCAGCAGATCTTAACATTCTCCCCAGCAATATATATGCATTCTTAACAAGCATCCCCGGCAATCTTGGTCTAAGGATTGTTCCCCGGCGGTATATCAAACATTCATTGGAGTTACTTCCCCAGGAGAGTCCAATCCAGCTTCCCCAGGAAAGTGGGAATCCATCTCCCCAAGCAGTAAGCTTATCCCCAGTAGATTCTGGAAGCTTATCCTCGCAGAGCACGAACACGTCTCCCGGCTTTATTCAAAGATTTATTTCCTTACCAGGATATAACTGGGTTATCCTCAGCCAAAAGCCACGGAAAGAGCGTCCTCGACGAAGTCTTCTTATCCCCAGCGAAGTCTATCAACACTTCCAACACAACAATGGTATCCCCAATAAAGTTACCATCAATATCTCAACAGAGTACTTCTATCCCCACAGAGTATTGTTTCCCAGCAAGATCGTTAGAGTACTTTTCTCCCCGCAGAGTAATCCATTCGCCGAGTTTATTCCCCAACGGAGTCATCTTCTCCTACCGGTTTATTCTTGCAATCATCACTCCCCAGAAACAATAAAGCACTATTCTTCAACATCAGCCCAGGAGTTAACTTCCCGGCACCCGTCAAGGATTTATTTTCCTAAAGACGAAAACATACATTCATAAACATCGCATCTTCATACATTATAGCATACATGTACGCATCATGAACATACAATCTCATTCATTCTAAGAATATCTCGCATGTCATACATCACGACATCGCATACAACTAACGTTTTGTCTTTTCAGGACAAAAGTTAATACAAAGATAATTGCTATCAACGGCCGTGATTCCAGATCCGATTCCTGTATCTTGCCAGGGAGTATCTGTTGACGACTACAACGCCAGACTCGATTCCTGTATCTTGATAGGGCACGTCTGAAGAGTTCGAAGATCCGATTCCTGTATCTTGCCAGGGAGTATCTGTTGACGACTACAGTACCAGACTCGATTCCTGTATCTTGACAGGGCACGTCTGAAGAGTTCGAAGATCTGATTCCTGTATCTTGCCAGGGAGTATCTGTTGACGACTACAGTACCAGACTCGATTCCTGTATCTTGACAGGGCACGTCTGAAGAGTTCGAAGATCCGATTCCTGTATCTTGCCAGGGTGTATCTATTGACGACTACAACACCAGACTCGATTCCTGTATCTTTACAGGGCACGTCTGAGGATTTCAAGACCTAGACCGGTTCAGTTAAATCGAACCTAAGATTTTTCTGTTTCTTATCCCGTCAAAGGCCTTCTCTGGTTCAGTCAGATCGACCCTAAGATCTCCCTGATTCTTATCCAGTTGAAGATTTCAAGACCTAGATCGGTTCAGTTAAATCGACCCTAAGATTTCTCTGTTTCTTATCCAGTCCAAGGCCTTCTCTGGTTCAGTCAGATCGACCCTAAGATCTCCCTGTTTCTTATCCAGTTGAAGACATTTCAAGACCTTGACCGGTTCAGTTAAGTCGACCCTAAGACTTTTCTGTTTCTTATCCAGTCCAAGGCCTTCTCTGGTTCAGTCAGATCGACCCTAAGATCTCCCTGTTTCTTATCCAGTTGAAGACATTTCAAGACCTTGACCAGTTCAGTTAAGTCGACCCTAATACTTTTCTGTTTCTTATCCCGTCAAAGGCCTTCTCTGGTTCAGTCAGATCGACCCTAAGATCTCCCTGTTTCTTATCCAGTTGAAGACATCAAGACCTAGACCGGTTCAGTTAAGTCGACCCTAAGACTTTTCTGTTTCTTATCCAGTCAAAGGCCTTCTCTAGTCCAGCTAAATCGACCCCTAACAGATTTTCCTGATAAAGACTCAGTAGAAGATATCCAAGATTCTCTCAATGATTACTGTTGAGGTTGAAGTCGTCCAAGATTCTCTCAATGATTACTGTTGAGGTTGAAGTCGCCTAAGGTTCTCTCACCGTTCCTATTGAGGTAGTAACCACCCCTGGTTCATTCATCACCTTTTGAAGATCCAGATCCAGCTCCTGTAACCAGTCATGGTACACATTCATACAAAGAGTTTGAAGACCAGCTCCTGTAACAGGTCAGGTACTCATTTTCTTCTTTGCAGGTACGCAAGTTCTCGCTAAGGAATCTCTTACGCGATCAACATCCAGATGGCATCTATAAGCCCATCCACCTATCCATCATCTCTTAGCATGGTATCTATAAGCCCATCATCCTATCCATCAATCTCCAAATGGTATCTATAAGCCCATTCCCCACATCACACTACTATGTGAGCGCAAATTTCTGGGCACTCTAGTGTTCAATCATCTTCCACCTTCGGATTACGAAAGGCACGTCAGCCAATCTGCATCCTCAGGTCTAAGAAGATTGAACAGGGGCAACTATTGTACCCCAAAATTTGCCCTCCCATATTCTTCAAGAATTGCAAAGAGCATGCTTCAAAGTTCCCCAAGGGTTGCACAGTTCAAGGGCCTCCTGACAGACAAAAACTAGGGTTTTGGTTCTGGCAAAGAAAATGAAGTTTCCAAGGGTCCAATCAAGTCCCACATTCCTACAAATATGGTCAAGCATCCTCATACCAAGTTTCAAGACTTACAGCTCAAAATTGCACAGTCAAAAACCCTAATTGCACTACAGTCAACTGTAGGGACAAAATGGTCATTTGATAGGCAAAAGTTCAAATTTTTGGTCAACATCTCATTTTTAAGCCACAAACATAATTTGATCAATGCTTGATCATGATTCTCAAAAGCTTGGCTCAAAAAGTCTCAAGATGCAAAAGTTTCCATATTTGGACAGTTGAAAAAGTCAACTGTAACTTGACCAGGGCATAACTTTCACATGGATTATCAGAAAAATTCCATCCAAAGCTCATTTTGAATAGAAAGACATTTCCTACAACTCCTCTTAACACTTCAAGTCCAAGAAATGCTCTCACAAAAAGTTATCAATTTCAACATTATAGGTCATTTTCAAAAGTCAACAAAAAGGGACTTTAAGTCAAAGGCCATAACTTGAGATTGGTAAATCAAAATGACATGGGACCAAATACATTGGTTATAGGACTCAAAGACCTTTCCAAAATGTCCAAGAACATGAGCAAAGCTTAAAAATTGAGCAAGTTATGCCTTGTGGAAGTTGGGAAATTTTTGGATATTTTGAAAAGTCAACATTGCTTCAAAAGTCTTAAAAATGCTAATGGGCCTCTTTTTCTTCCAAAATCCATCATCCAAGGCATGTGCACGACCATTTGGCCCAAAGGGAAGTTTTTCATCATTTTTATTTATTTATTTGGATTTTTAATGACTAATAATTCATTTAATTAAAATAAATATGTGGAAAATACTAAACCTAACTTTAAATCTTTTTATGCATGGAATAAGCTCAAGATTTCGTGCATGATCAGATATGGAAGGAATTAAAGTGATTGGCCATGATTTGTATCAAATATGCATGAAGAAATATTGGAAAAGATCCTTGAAAATCAAATCTTGAAAATCATTAAAAGCAAGGCTATGGGCTTGGATTATTGATCAAATTCGTTCTCTATACAAGTGCAAACCTAACCCTAATGCTCAGAAGCTCCAAGCTGCGCCAGAAATCCATAACCAAGTGTGAGTTTTTGACAAGAAATTCTAAAACTGAAAACTAGGTTCTAGTGCGATTCAAGGCCAAATAATTATTCTATCGTGTTCCTGAAGCTTCAAGGAAGGAGTTTGAATCAAAACCATAAGCTCTAACACCAAGAAACGTGAGAACAATCGTGTCCTGTACAGAATTTTTTTCACATTCTTGCATCATGATTCATGCGTTTTCTATAGTTTTTAATATTTGATTTGTGTTATTTGATTCATTACGAAGCTAACCACATGATTTAATTGAGTTTTTAAGCATTGTGCGTGATTTCACCATGGATGCATGCTAGGGTTACCAAGCTGTGGAATTGGGCGTTTTTGAATCTTGTAAAATTAGGACACTTTAATACCATGGTTGAATTCAAAAAGCTTGGACGATTCTAATGCAATGCTCGCGCCTAATTTATGTGATACCATGGCCTATTCGCTATTATTGAAAAGATGGCATTTTGGGGGGGTTTAAAACCCCCGCTAACCCTTTTTATATTTCAGGAAAAAGCAAAACGATGAAGAAGATGATGAAGTGTCAAGGCGTGGTTGGAGTATTTGAATTTTCGCGCTAAAATCCCACTAACTCTTATTTTCTCTTATATTAATTGTTAGCTGTATAATAACCAAAACGCGCAGTTGGAGCAGTTGGCAAAGCATAGTAGTGTTAATCCCTGAGACCTGGGTTCGAATCCCAGGTCCCCCACATTCTTTCAATATTTTTTCCTAACGTGATTCCATGCAATACTCTGTTTGAAGGCCTATCCTACAGCTTCATATCCAGCGTGCCACACGTCCCACAATTTCCATCCAAGGGCCAAGATCTGAGGCCTATGATATGCTGCAGTCAATGCATCTACACGCTAGCCAAAAAGTCAATAGGGCCAGGGCTTGATGGGCCAGAATTGCTAGGGCTTTACCTCCAGTTGGGGACAGAAACCCCCCAAGGTATTATATTTTCTTTCTTTTCCTTATTTTATTTATTTTAATTATTTCTTTTTTTAATTTAATTCTTTAAACCAATTTATTTTCATAAAAATATAAAAACAATAGAAAAATCAGAAAAGACAAAAAAAACAAAATATATTTTATTTAACTAATATTTTGGTAAATAAATCTCACCAATTAATTAGATTTAAATTTAGGGTTAATTTTAATATCTTTTCTTAATCAATTAAAAACTTGTAGAATTAGGTTAATTATTTTAATTACTTTTTTTTCTTTTATTTTCTCATCACTAATAATTAATTATTTATTTTTATAAATCAAGTTGCATTAATTAATTAGGTTTAATTTTAGATAATTTTCACATTTTCTTAATAAATAAAAATGGTAGAATTAGGGTTAATTAATTAATTTCTTAAATTTCATTTAATTTACATAAAAAAAACCATAAATACAAAAAACCTCAAAAACAATTTCTTTTTATTTTAATTTCATTAATTTGTTAATTCAATTTAATTTCATTAAAAAGGGTCCAACGCCCTCGCTTCCAATTGTAATTCCAATTCGCGCATTTTATTTTATTTCTTTTAAATATTAATGTAATTATCCCAAAGCCTTGTAAACTCGGACATTTTATTTCTCGCACTTTATTTACCTTCTGTCAAATCAGGTCCTGGATTTTAATTTTGGCGATGTGGACCCGCGCCTTTGTAATAGTTTAGAACTTTTTATTTCCCGCAACTTTCTTTAACTGTTAAATCAATGCATGCAAGAATGAATGACTAAATAAAAACAAACGCGTAGATCACTCATAACATGACAAGACAAAATATCTGAAAACGATACACAAATCACACACCACCCCTAGGGTACGCCTCACTGTTGCCTTGCCTCGAAAGGTGATCGTCGAGTAGAGGATGTCTTAGTAAGTCCTCATGATCCGGGAACCTGGCATGAGGGTAGCTTCTAAGGTGTCTTCCCATTGCTCCGGTGATCACCATGTCCCGAACCTTCGAATTGACCCGAACACCTCCAACGGTGGTGCTACCTACCCCTCAATGGTGGGATGGCACTACCTTAAGGACATTTACACGGACTAATTCCTTAGGGTAGGTAGATGACTCGTAGATACTTGCTCTAATTCAAAACAAATCAAAAACTTCTTTTCACACCTCACACTTTCAAAAAGCTTTCAAAAACAATTTTTCAAACACTCTTGAGGACTGATACAAGAGTCGATCTGAAACTTTCAAAGAAACTTTTTCAAACCCACTCACACTTTGAAAAGCAAACACTTTTGAAAACACAAATGAGCAAGTATCTAAGAGCCCATGGATAACGATGGATAGAAAGGGTGCTAACACCCTCCCTTTCTGTAAATCTACCTCCCGAACCGAGAATCTATCTCATAAGGAATTTTTCTGTGCTTTTGTCCTTTCCAATTGGAGAAAATAAAAGACGGTGGCGACTCTTGCTTCCGCGACATTTCGCGAACCAGCGTTAAACAGTCAGTTCCAGATCCACCGATCACAATACCCTAGACATCTCCATTCTTCCAGTGGGCATTCCTGTAACTCCAAGTCCTTTAAATCCCAGCAACCTTCTGATTTGATTTTCTGTAATGGATATTTCCTTGTCCATTACAAAGGAGAGAATAACCTTGAGAGTTGTAATAGCGTGAATCCATAATTCTTTTAACAAATGAGGAAAGACTGGACCAATAAGACAATCAAAGTAGCTTTCCCAACCTTGAAACTTCACAGCAGGGAACAAGTCAAATCCATTCTCTCTGAGATTCTCAAAGTCTATCATTAGCTCACTCAAAACTTCCAAACTTTCTACCGGAATGAGAGTTGTCCTTTCAGGTATACTATATTGTTTAGAGTGGGTAGAAGAAGAAGAAGCCATTGAAGTTCTTTTAGAAATGAGAAAATTTACGAAAAGGGTTTTAAGAGAAAAGTACAGTAAAAACTTGAGTTGAAAGAGACAACAAAGAATGAAAAGGGTTTTTCAAAAAGTATTTATAGGCATTAATTTCAGAGAATAGGTTAAGAATTAAAATTAAAAGTATTTAAGACATAATTAAAATAAAAATTAAAACGGATTCAAAAATGAATCTCATCATTACTTTCATTTAATGATTTGCTAAAAATGAGGGAAAATGTGAGATTATGGCTAATCATCAACAGTTACCTAGAACGTCATCAGTAGCTTTTGCACGCTTGACCTTTCAGAAACACACCACATGTTCATCTCCTGAAGGATGCATGTAACAGCTGTTTGTTCTAATGAATTTCTGAACTATACTTGGACATGAAGCGTTAGAATGTTTCATAACTTTTCATATAGCTTCTGTTACAACTTCTCTTCTAACTTCTGAAGAATTGTTGATCAGAGCATTCGTTTCAGAAAGTTCTGAATCCAGTCACAGAAAATAAATATTATTTTATTCAGGACATAATTCCATACAAATATTTTTCAGAATGAAATTAAATCTATCTTCTGAAAGGGGTTTGGTAAAAATTTCAGCCCATTGATGGTCTGTTTTTACAAAAATCAAGTTTAAAATTCCCTTCTGAATATAGTCCCTTATGAAATGATATTTAATTTCTATATGTTTAGCTTTAGAATGTAAGATTGGATTTTTAGAAAGACAAGTAGCAGAAGTATTGTCACAGAAGATAGGAATCTTACTTTCATAAAGGTTGAAATCTTATAGTTGACTTTTCATCCAAATCATCTGAGAGCTACATCCAGCAACAGATATATATTCAGCTTCTGTGGTTGATAGAGCAATTGTTGCTTGCTTCTTGCTGTACCATGAGATAAGATTGTCACCCAAAAACTGGCAGCTTCCAGAGGTGCTTTTTCTTTCAATTCTATCTCCAGCAAAGTCAGCATCACAATAACCTCTATAGAGCTTCTGATCTACTTTCATACTTACCTCATCTTTACCTAGAATGCAGGTTGGATACATAGGTGTCTTGGCATCTTTGCTTTCTGACATTTGAAATTTCTTCAGAAGTTCTTTAACATACTTCGTCTGATGTATGAAAGTACCTTCTGGAGTCTGGTTGATTTGAATTCCAAGAAAGAATTTCAATTCACCCATCATGCTCATTTCAAATTCTGCCTGCATGGTCTTAGCAAATTATTTTCCAAGGGAGACATTAGGGGTTCCAAAAATTATATCATCAACGTAAATTTGACAGATTAAAATATCATTTTTAAATGTTTTTCTGAAGAGAGTTGTGTCCACTTTCCCTCTAGTAAAATATTTTTCTAATAGAAAATTACTCAGACGATCATACCAAGCTCTTGGAGCCTGTTTTAAACCATACAAAGACTTTTTCAATTTAAAAACATGTTCTGGATGCTTTAAATCATTAAATCCAGGAGGTTGATGGACATATACTTCTTCTTCAATATAACCATTTAGAAATTCACTTTTAACATCCATTTGATATAATGAAATGTTATTTTGTACTGCAAAAGAAATTAATAATCTTATAGATTCTAACCTGGCGACTGGGGAAAAGGTTTCATTATAATCAATTCCTTCTTGTTGACTATAACCCTGTGCAACAAGTCGTGCTTTGTTTCTGATTACTTCTCCTTGTTCGTTCAATTTGTTTCTGAAAACCCATTTGGTTCCTATAACATTGAATCCTTTGGGTCTTGGAACAAGATTCCATACATCATTCTTGGAGAATTTATTTAGTTCTTCTTGCATTGCTAAGATCCAATCATTATCTTCCAGAGCTTCATCAATGGTAGTTGGCTCAATCAGAGAGACTAAACCAAACAAAGATTCTTCATTGATTCTGAGAGAGGATCTTGTTCTGATGGGATCTTCTTTTCTTCCAATGATTACATCTTCTTTGTGAGCTGAAGATAATCTAGGAAACCTTTTCAGTGTGGGTTGGTCAGAGATTCTGAGATTGTTCAGAGCATTGTTAAGAGGATGATCTGCTACGTCTTCTTTTGCTTTTGAACTTTCAGAGTTTGAGTGATGATCTTCTGTACCTACAGAAAAATCAATTTGCTTTGGCTGTTGTTGGCCAAGCTTATCATCAAATCTGACTTTGATTGATTCTTCAACAATCAGAGTTTCTGTGTTGTATACTCTATAGCCTTTTGAGCGTTCAGAGTATCCAAGCAGGAAACACTTTTGTGCTTTGGAATCAAACTTATTCAGAGTTTCTTTGGTGTTTAGAATAAAACAAGTACATCCAAAAGGATGGAAATAAGAAATGTTGGGCTTTCTATTTTTCCACAATTCATAGGGAGTCTTTTCAAGAATAGGTCTTATAGAGATTCTATTCTGAATGTAACACGCTGTATTCACAGCTTCTGCCCAAAAGTGCTTAGCCATATTTGTTTCATTGATCATGGTTCTGGCCATCTCTTGTAATGTTCTATTCTTTCTTTCTACAACTCCATTTTGCTGGGGAGTTCTAGGACAAGAAAAATTATGAACAATACCATTTTCTTTAAAATATTTTTCAAAATAATGATTTTCAAATTCACCACCATGATCACTTCTAACTTTTGTACTTTTAAAATCTTTTTCATTTTGCACTTGAGTACAGAAGTCAGTGAATACAAAATGTGACTCATCCTTGTGTTTTAAAAACTTTACCCATGTCCATCTGCTGAAGTCATCAACGATGACCAATCCATACTTCTTGCCTCTGATGGATGCAGTTTTAACTGGCCCAAACAGATCAATATGAAGTAACTCTAATGGCTTAGAGGAAGAGATAACATTTTTAGATTTAAAGGAAGGTTTTGAAAATTTTCCTTTTTGACATGCTTCGCACAGAGCATCTGAGTTGTACTTCAGATTGGGAAGTCCTCTGACTAAATTTAATTTATTTAGTTGAGAGATTTTTCTAAGACTGACATGTCCCAATCTTCTGTGCCATACCCATTGCTCATTGCTAACAGACAAAAGACATTTGACATTTTGAGATTTAAGATCTGATAAATCAATTTTATAAATGTTGTTCTTTCTCTTGCCATAAAAGAGGATTGATCCATCCTTTTGACTTACAGCTTTACAAGAGTTTTGATTGAAGATAATGTCATAGCCATTGTCACTTAATTGACTTATGGACAATAGATTATGAGCTAATCCTTCTACTAATAAAACATTTGAGATAGAAGGAAGGTTACCGTTTCCTATGGTTCCAGAACCAATAATCTTCCCTTTCTGATTACCTCCAAACTTCACATCTCCTCCAGCTTTAAGTTCCAGGCTTTGGAACATAGACCTTTTTCCCGTCATGTGTCGTGAGCACCCAAAGTCCAGGTACCATGACTGGTGTTTCAATTGAGCTGTTAAGGACATCTGCAACAAATATTATTTTATCCTTAGGTACCCATATCTTTTTGGGTCCTTTTGGGTTAGCATAAGAGTTTCCAGAATGTGATGTATATTTTACATCATGTGAATGTCCAAACTTGAATTGCTGATTCAGAGGTTTGTAAGTGAAGGTCATTTTAGCAACAGGTTTTGGAATGTATGTCTCCTTCCCTTTGGGAGGTTCATATCCAATTCCTCTTCTGTTTTTCCCACTAACTCCATAGATCATTGAAGCCATTTTGCTTCTGTCTATGCCTTTAGCAAGAAAAGATTGAAAGCTATAGTCATATTCTTTCAGAATATCTTTTGAACTAGATACAGATTCTGAACTAAAATTCTTTTGAACAATTTGAATTTCCTTTTTAAGTTTAAGATTGTTTTCTAAAAGTTCAGATTTTTCTGTTTCAAGTTTCTTAAAATCAGATGCAAGACTCTTCTTGAGTTTCGTGTATTTGATTTTGAGCTTACTATAGTTTTCCAGAAGTTCTGATAAACTATCAGCAAGTTCTTCTCTTGAAAATTCAGAAAATACCTCTCTTTGTTCTGACTCACAGTCTGAGTCATCTTCTATGATAGCCATTAAAGCTAGGTTGGCATTTTCATCTTCAGAACCAGATTCATCTTCTGAAGAATCTGAGTCATCCCAGGTTGCCATCATTCCTTTATTCTTTCTAAATCTCTTCTTTGGTCTTTCTTTTTGAAGCTTTGGACAATCACTTTAGAAGTGACTAGGTTCTTTGCATTCATAACAGATGATCTCTCTTCTATTTGACTTTTTGTGTCCAGAAGATTCTGGTTTATCTTCTGACTTATTGAAGTTCCTGAACTTCTTTTGTCTGTGCTTCCACAGATGATTGATCCTTTTGGAAAGCAAAGATAGTTCGTCTTCTTATGAAGCTGATTCTTCAGAGTTTTCTTCTTCAGCCTGAAAAGCGTTAGTATCAAATTTCTTAATTGATTTAAGGGCTAGAGACTTACCTTTCTTCTGAGGCTCATGCTCATCCAGTTCAATCTCATGACTTCTGAGAGCGCTGATGAGTTCCTCCAGAGATACATTGTTCAGATCTTTTGACACCTTGAAGGCAGTGACCATTGGTGCCCATCTTCTGGGTAAGCTTTTGATGATCTTTTTCACATGATTTGCTTTGGTATACCCTTTGTTCAAAACTCTCAGACCAACGATCAGAGTTTGAAACCTAGAGAACATTGCTTCTATAGACTCACTCTCCTCAACTTTGAAGGCTTCATACTTCTGAACTAAAGCCAGAGCTTTAGACTCCTTAACTTGAGCGTTTCCTTCATGAGTCATTTTGAGAGACTCAAACATATCATGCGCAGTATCTCTATTAGTGATTTTTTCATATTCTACTTTAGAGATAGCATTTAAAAAAATATTTCTAGCTCTATGATGATTTTTAAAATCAGCTTTTTGTTGTCTATCCATATTTTTTCTATCCACTTTGTTTCCTTCTGAATCTGTAGGATGTTTGTAACCATCCAAGACTATATCCCAAAGATCACTATCATGACCTAGAAAGAAACTTTCTAGTCTATCTTTCCAGTACTCAAAATCTTCTCCATCAAACACTGGAGGTTTGTTGTAACTATTATTGTTTTGTTCAGCGGCCATTGTGTTTTCTTCTGGATCTTTTCCTGACACGGTTAAGTGTTGAGCTCAGAGTCAAGCTCTGATACCAATTGAAGGGGTAAGAAAACACTTAGAAGGGGGGGGGGGGGGGGTTGAATAAGTGACTCTTTTCGTTTTCAATACAAAGCTCAAACAATAATGGAATAACACAGTTATTTTTATCCTGGTTCGTTTGAACTCAAACTACTCCAGTCCACCCGCCAAGGTGATTTCGCCTTTCTCAACAAGGACTTAATCCACTATAATCAACTGATTACAATCACACAACAACTGTTGTGACTAACAATGCACAAGTAAACTTACAAGTGACTAACAACACTAAGACTTAAATCTAGTCCTAGTCTGCTTGAGAAATCTGACCAAACTTGGTCTCTCAAGGAACAAATACAGAAGTATAATCTTTACAGATAATTGAAATAGAGTTTGCTTCTAATCAAGCTATATCACAACTGTGATTTTTCACTTAGAATATAATACACAAAATGTATGAACTATGAGTTTGTGAGCTTTTGAATCTTTCACGTAGTTTCTTGTTTGAACGTTGTTGTTGGCTTGCAATAAATGTCCTTCTACTTATAGTAGGAGTAATAAGACCGTTGCTTCCTTCAGAGGAAATGGAGAGAATTAAATGCTTTGCGTGTATCTTTGCAAAATTCCATTCTCCAAGAAACTAGTTGTAGGCACTTGAGTGCTTTCAGCCGTCTTTGCATTAATTAGCAAACGTCAGAATGTAAGAACGTGTTTCCTTTGCTTTGATAAGACACGTTGATTTGGATGTTGTTTCAGTATTTGCTTTAAGTCAGAACATGCTTCATTCAACTTCTGATTAGAGCGTTGTTTGCTAAGATCCTTGAACAACGCTTGCTTTCAAGTTATCTTCAGAAACAAGGAACCTGCTAGAAGTTAGAAGATACATTCAAAAAGTAAAGGTTCTTACCAGAGTCAGCAGATGCGTTTGAATAAAAGGTTCTTTTATCAAAGAACTTTTTCATACTCTTTACTTAGTACTTTAGATTGTTTCTTGTCAGAACATTAACTAAGACATTCAAAACACATTCATTAGAGCATAAATTATCTTAAATATAATTTAGTTATCATCAAAACTCTTTGAGATAAGTCAGAACTAATCCTGTTCTTTCATGGATTTCCACAATATGATTCTAATTCAATTCAACAATCAACAATTAAGTTCAACTCCTTAACTCAATTGCTTAAATAAAATTCAATTCAAGAATGTATACAAAAGTGATTATTCAAGAATCAATTATGAAAAGCACTTAAATCGAGAATTCTTACCGGAGAATCGAAGAGGTGATTGAGAAGAGGAGACCGCTGGAATTGAATGGAGCAACGGAGGCTGGAGGATAGAGAAGAAGTACCACGAAGAGAGAGAGAGGGAAAATGGAGGGAGGTTCTTGAGTTTTTGAATTCTTGATGAAGAAGTCATTGCAATGTTGTTGTTGGTTTTGAGAAAAAATAATAGAAAAAGTGTCTTAGATTCTTGAGAGAATAGAGAGGGAAATTTTTAGTATTTGTGTGAGTATGTGAATTATGAGGCAAAAAATCTGATTTTGAGAATATATAGTGTGAGTGAATTGGGCTTCAATTTAACAATGTAAGCACAACACAACCATAAAATGTCACGTCATCATAGGTGTGAAATCTCGGCTCGAGTTCGACACAAAAATCAAAGATTACAAAATTTGTAACGCGATACCGAAAGAACGGGATCAATCGGATAAATGACGAGAAAATTATGAATTTTTGAAGATGCACTGGCACTGTCTCAGACACATTTCTTTTTAACTTCAGAATTTTTTCCGTTTCACTTGCGATTTGAACAATAAACGGAAGCTTTCGGAGTACCGTTTGAACTTGAAGTCTGAAGAAAAGTCAGAGCTAACAAAAATTTAAAATTATGCCGAAGAACCGTCTCGATATGATAAAAATAGAAGAAGTTATGATTTTTATATATCGGAAAATGATAAAATAAAATTCTGGTTCAGCACTACAAAATCTCTGGTAATTCACACTTTCATGGATCTTCTACAAGGAATCAATTCTCGGTCAGAACATATGGAAGAAAGATAAAATCAAGACGGAATTTCCCACGAAAGAAAGGCTCACAAACATCGCTCCAAGTGAAATTTATGAATTTTCGAACATCCGAAAAATAACGGTTCAGCACAGTATTTTTACCGTTTTTCCATTGTTTCTTCTCAAAGTATCTGCATGTTCGAAGATTCTCCTCATAAAATTGGCTTTCGATCAGAACACAAAAGTTGGAGGAGATAACAAGACGGTTATGACGCCTCAAAAATCGCTCCAGCATAGTATTCCAATCAAAAGTTATGAATTTTCAAGTGCTCGCGTATGACAGAACAAGAATTAAATTCAGTATACTGTCTTCATAGGAATAAAATTTCCGGAGGTCTTCTTCATAAAATTATCCTTCGACCCAAACACGAAAAGTGAAGGTGTGATCGGTGGAAATAGAACTGACTGTTTTTTAAGCTGGTTCGCGAAATGTCGCGGTAAGCAAGAGTCGCCACCGTCTTTTATGTTCTCCAATATGGAAAGGACAAAAGCACAGCAAAATTCCTTCTTTGAGAATGTTTCTCGGTTCGGGAGGTAGATTTATAGAAAGGGAAGGTGTTAGCACCCTTTCTATCCATGGTTATCCATGGGCTCTTAGGTACTTGCTCTTATGTTTTCAAAATGATTTTGCTTTTCTTGTGTGTGTGGGTTTTGAAAAAGTTTCGTTTGAAAAATTTCTAAGTAACTCTTGTATCTGTCCTCAAGAGTGTATGAAAAATTTGTTTGAAAACTTTTTTAAAGTGTGAGGTGTGAAAAGTTGTTTTTGTTTGTTTTGAAAAGAGCAAGTACCCAGGAGAATCTACCTACTCTAAGGAATTAGGCTGTGTAAGAGTCCTTTAGATAGCGCTATCCCACTATTGAGAAGTAGGAAGCACCATCGTTGGAGGTGTTCGGGTCAATTCGATTATAAGGGACAATGTGGTCAGCAAAGCAATAGTAGGACACCTTAGAAGTAACCCTAATGTCCTAGATCCTTTTATCCGAGGCAACCGTTTCGAGGCAACTGGATCTTAGACAGGAGGGCGACCTCTAAGACACCCTATACTTGATGACCACGTTCGAGGCAACCAGTGAGGCGTACCCTAGGAGTGGTATGTGCTTGTGTGTTGTTTCATGTTAATGTTTATCTTGTACATGTTATTTGTGAGCTACGGAATGGTTTTATTTGTCATACATTCTTGCAGGCATAATTAACAGTTAGGAGTGCGGAAAATAAATTGCAGAAATGTAAATCTAGCTATTACAAGGCGCGGGTCTATACATCTCCAAAAACAAAAACCCGTTTGGAAAATAAAGATGCGAGAAATAGTAAATAAAGAGATAAACCTAATTAACTATTACATTTTCGGAAGCAGTTACATAAATATAATCAAAATAAATAAATACGCGCGAATGGAAATTTAATCGGGAACGTCCTTAGGGTGTTGACCCTTTTGAGAAAGAATTGAATTTGTCCTTTTTGAAATTAATTAAAATTAAAATTAATAAATAATTAATTAATTTATTAAAAAATGTTTTTGCATTTTTATGTTTTTAATGAAATAAAATAAAAAGAATTAAAAATGTCAAAAGAAAAGCCTAAGTCTAAATTTGTTTTTTATTTATTGTAAAAAAGGTATTAAAGTTAACTAATTAAACTAATTTAATTTAATTTACATTTATTTACAAAAATAAGTTAATCAATAATAAAAATGTTTTTTTTTAGGTTTTTCTGAATTTTTATGGAAAAATAATTATTTAGTTAATAGTTAATAAAAAAGAATAAAAAAATAAAATATGGCAAATGAAAAATAAAATGACAAAATAAAAATGCAAACCCAAGGGGGTTTGGGCCAGATTTGAGGGTGAATCTGGAATTTCTGTGGCCCATTTGCATCAAGCCCTTTTGACTTTTGAAATTGCCTGGAGCATGGGTTGACCAGGAGCACGGTGCTCCTCATCTTTAGGCCACTAGATGGACGCTTGAGGACACTTGGCGTCTGGATGAGGAAGGTGTGTGATGAACCTTCTTCTGGAACCTACACACAAGCATGTAAAGAAAAAATGTATAGAAATTTTGGGGGACCTGGGAATCGAACCCAGGTCCCAGGGATCATTTGCCAGCGTGTCCTTCCACTGAGCCACTTGCCTTCATTTGTTACAATAATACACAATTAACATTATATGGAATAAACAAGCAAACCCTGGAAATTAAAAAAAACACGCGCGTTATTTGAACCATCCAATCAGGGGCTTACACGTCCTTCGTCTCCTACCTTTTTCCTGTAAAACAAAAGCAGTTAACGGGGGTTTTTAACCCCCACAAAATGACCTGAGGAAAAATAACGATTAGGCATACGTTAAACATAAATAGGGCGCGATGATATCAACATGTTCGTCTCAATCCCATGAGTTCAACCATGGGTCTTATGAAGCCTGATTTTTCCTGTGCTGGGAATCCCTAAATTGGAAGCTTTGAAACCCTAAAAATCATCCATGGTGGTTTGTGATTCCGGGCTCCATAATGCAATTGTCTTATACCATTAGCTTCAGAAGAGTGTTAGCAATGTAAAGCACACAAAAAAATTCATCAATGATGCATGAATAATAAATTATGATTGTGAGACAAATATGCAAACCGTATGACTGTTTCTTAGGATTCCTTGAGCGTTGACGTGTGATTTTGATCTCAAAAGATTCCTGGAGACTTATGCAATGTATTAGAGTCAATTAAAAGTTTGGAAATGGCCTGGAGGTGAGAAAACAGATTTCAAGTTTTCTTTGATTTTTTTGAATATGATTTTGCCGTTTGTGCAGTGCTCAAGTCATGTATTAGGTCTGCCAGGCTTGCTTATGTATGTCTCAATGAATTTAGGTCAGTAGCCAGGCTTGGTATCCATGGAATTGAAGTCTTGAGATTTTTGTTTATCACCATTAAAGGACTTTCCAAGTTTGAAGCAAAACCATGATTTTGTGCTCAAAATAGCCTTAACACGAATTTGGTAGTTGGCATATGCTGTATGAAAGTTATTCAAACCACAAGATACCATTCCTTTAATTTTTTTGATTTTATTTGAATTATTATGGATTAAAATGAATTAAATCCACAACAATTAAATAAAAATTAAAAAATAAATGTTTGGTCTTGAAATTAATCATGGGACACGTGGGTGGCATGACAAGGCTGAATCAAGTGGAAGAAAGTGGGCCCTTTTGTCAAAAATTGAAGTTTTAAGGATAGTTGACTTTTGCCATTTCACAAAAATTTCCCAACTTCTCCAATGCATATCTTGCTCAATTTTGATCATATGAACATGTTCTTGGACATTTTGGAAAGGTCTTGAAGTCCTCTAACCAATTCCTTTGGTCCCATGTCATTTTGATTTGCCAATCTCAAGTTATGGTCTTTGACTTAAAATTCCTTTTTGTTGACTTTTGAAATTGACCTATAATGTAGAAATTGATAACTTTTTGTGAGAGCATTTCTTGGACTTGGAATGTGAATATGAGTTGTAGGAAATGTCCTCCCCTTCAAAATGAGCATTGGATGGTATTTTTCTGATGAACCATGAAAAAGTTATGCCTTGGTCAAGTTACAGTTGACTTTTCAACTGTCCAAAAATGGAAACTTTTGCATCTTGATGATTTTTGAGCCATTCTTGTGGAATCATGGTCAAGACTTGACCAAATGATGATTGGGGCTTCAAAATAAGATGTTGACCAAAAAATTTGACTTTTGACTGTCAAATGACCATTTTACCCCTACAGTTGACTGTGAAGCAAATAAGGCTTTTGACTGTGCAACTTGGCCCTGTGAGCCTTGAAACTTGGCATGTAGATGTTTGACAATGTGTATAGGCACATGAGACTTGATTGAGCCCTTGAAAACCTCAACTTCCTTACAAGAGCCAAAACCCTAATTTTGACTGGCTTAGGAGGATGTTTGACTGTGCAACCCCTTGAGAAATCTTGAGCCAATTGAGATGATGCTTGTCAAAACTTTGAAGAATATGGGAGGGCAAATTTTGGGGTACAACAGTTGCCCCTGTTCAATCTTCTTAGACCTGAGGATGTAGATTGGCTTGCGTGCCTTTCGTGATCCGAAGGTGGAAGATGATTGAACACTAGAGTGCCCAGAAATTTGCACTCACATAATAGAATATCAACAACGTGATGTCGGGAATGGGCTTACAGATGCCATTTGGAAAGATGGTGGATAAGAGGATGGGCTTATAGATGCCATCTGGAGACGTGACAGAACCTTGTCGGGAATGGGCTTATAGATGCCATTTGGAAGTGTAATAGATAGTTGTGGAGATGGGCTTAAAGATGCCATCGGAAGTGTCGATCGCGTAAGAGATTCCTTAGCGAGAACTTGCGTACTTTGAGGAAGAAAGATAATTTCCTGGCCTGTTACAGGTGTTGATCTTCAAACTCTTCATGCAGATATGCCCTGGCTGGATACAGGTGTCGAATCTACAATCAGTTGCTCACAGATGTGCCCTGGCTAGATACAGGAATCAGATCCGGAACTTCAAAAGGTTGCTTACAGACGTGCCCTGGCTGGATACAGGAATCGAATCTCTAAACTCTTCATGCAGACATGCCCTGGCTGGATACAGGTGTCGAATCTACTCAGTAGCTCACAGATGTGCCCTGGCTAGATACAGGAATCGAATCCGGAACTTCAAAAGGTTGCTTACAGACGTGCCCTGGCTGGATACAGGAATCGAATCTCTAAACTCTTCATGCAGACATGCCCTGGCTGGATACAGGTGTCGAATCTACTCACAGATATGCCCTAGAAGGATACAAGAATCGAATCTGGAATTTGTCGTCTACAGATATGCCCTGGCTGGATACAGGAGTCGAATCTCTAAACTCTTCATGCAGACATGCCATGGTTGGATACAGGTGTCGAGTCTACAATCAATCACTCACAGATATGCCCTGGCTAGATACAGGAATCGAATCTGGAATTAGTCGTCTACAGATATGCCCTGGAGATATGCCCTGGCTGGATACAGGTATCGAATCTGGAATTGGTCGTCTACAGATATGCCCTGGCTGGATACAGGAATCGAATCTCTAAACTCTTCATGCAGACATGCCCTGGCTGGATACAGGTATCGAATCTACAATCAGTCACTCACAGATATGCCCTGGCTAGATACAGGAATCGAATCTGGAATTGGTCGTCTACAGACATGCCCTGGCTGGATACAGGTGTCGAATCTCTAAACTCTTCATGCGGATATGCCCTGGCCGGATACAAGTATCGAATCTACAATTAAATGCTCACAGACATGCCCTGGCTAGATACAGGAATCGAATCTGGAATTGGTCGTCTACAGATATGCCCTGGCTGGATACAGGAGTCGAATCTCTAAACTCTTCATGCAGACATGCCCTGGCTGGATACAAGAATCAAATCTACAATCTGTTACTCACAGATATGCCCTGGCTGGATACAGGTATCAAATCTGGAATTGGTCGTCTACAGATATGCCCTGGCTAGATACAGGAATCGAATATGGAATTGCGACAGTTGATAGTAATCATCTTTGGATTGACCTTTTCCCTGAAAAGGCAAAACATCAGTTGTATGCAATGTCATGATGTATGAAATGCATAATGTCATGATGTTCTCAAAAATCAATGAGATCGTGTGATGTGATGTGTATATGCATGCATTATGTATGTAAGCAGGATGTATGAAATGTGAAATGTCTATGAATGTATTTTCGTCTAGGAAAATAAATCCTTGACGAATGTCGGGAGCTTGCTGAATCCTGGGCTGATGTTTGAAGAATAGAGTTCTTCGTTTCCGCTGGGGAATGATGATTGCAAGGATAAATCGGTAGGAGAAGATGACTCCGTTGGGGAATAAACTTGTTGGAGAGATTACTCTGCGGGGAATTATTCTGTGGGAAGAGATACTTCGCTGAGATTTTGATGATGACTCCGCTGGGGGTTCTGTTGATATGTACTGTTGGAAGATTTGATGAACTCCGCTGGGGGATAGGAAGAACTTCGTCGAGGACGACCTTTCTGTGGCAATTAGCTGAGGATAACCCAGTTATAAGCTCTGGTGGAGAATAACCTTTGAATAAAGTCGGGGAGATGCGTTCGTACTCTGCAGGGGATAAGCTTCCAGAATCTACTAGGGATAAGCTTCCAGAATCTACCGGGGAGATTGATTCAACTCTCCTGGGGAAACTTTTGAACTGTACTGGGGAATGGTTCCACTGGGGTGTCTTGTATTCCGTCGGGGAACAATCTTATATTAAGACTGCCGGGGATGCTTGCTTAGGAATGTTTGTATACTCCACTGGGGAATATTGAGATTTTCTGGGGATACCCAACTTCCTTAAGGCTGACAGTAGACTAACTCTGCTTGGGGAGAGTATTACTGACTTGCTGGAGATATTGTGCCTTTTCAGGACTAATGAGAGACCAACTCTGCCTGGAGAGAGTATTGCTGAGTCTTGTCTTACTCTGCGGTGAGTGAAGGTATCTTGGTTACGTTCTTCAGCCAAACCTACCTTGGTACCTTGGTGGACAGAGCAACTAGATCGCTTAGACAACTCATTATTGCCCCTGTTTCTGATGTCACCTGTAATTAATCCTTTATTTCGTATGCAAATATTTATGAGTTAGCAATTAATGTCAAATGCATATATCAAAAATGAACCTTGGACGTTCTTCGCAAAACAAAACAGATAAAGGAAGAATGATTGGAAATTTGTCTGGAAAGTGAATTTGTATTGATTTTGAATTTGCCTGTAAATAGGCGTTTATGTACAAGAGGCTGACGTCCTAGTAAGAGAACGCCGCCGAACAACAGAGTTTATACATTTTGTGAAAAGGAAAACAAAACAGCTATGTGAACAGAATAATCCCACTGGGTTCCAACTCTGCTATCGCCTTTATGTCTTCAAGCGTCTCATCACTTGGTTGCTTAGTTGAAGATGAAGCTGATTGATCGGTGTCGTCTGAACCTGATAGTTGATACCTGATTCTGGATGCAGGGTGATCCAATGAGACATAGTATTACGCTTTATCCCTAACTTTTGCCTGGACCGCCCTTTCGGGTTTTCAGTCCACCGGGATACCCATTTTTGCCCAAGCCGCCTTTTCAGGTTTTCGACTTGCCGGGTGTACAGATTTTTTTTTCATTTCATCCCTTATTTTTGCCCGAACCCTTTTGGTTCGTCGGGAAGCCCTTATTTTTGCCTAGGTGTGTCAACCTAGCTGGTCTTTTATCATGCGTAGTATCTTTTTACTATGTCTGCATTGGCAGGGTGAGGAAGGTCATCACCATCCATGGTGGTTAGAATCATAGCTCCTCCTGAGAAGATATGTTTAACCACAAATGGCCCATCGTACGTGGGGGTCCATTTGCCCCTGAGATCACTTTGAGGAAGAATGATGCGCTTGATTACCAGGTCTCCGACTTGATACTCTTGTCGTCTGACTTTCTTGTTAAATGCCCTGATCATCCGTTTTTGGTACGTTTGACCATGACAAATAGCAGTGAGTATCTTTTCATCAATCAGGTTTAATTGATCAAGTCGAGTCTGGATCCAGTCATCTTCGTTCAAACCTGCATCCTTCATTATTCGGAGAGAGGGTATCTGAACTTCAATAGGCAAGACTGCCTCCATGCCATAGACCAAAGAAAAGGGTGTTTCCCCGGTTGACGTCCGTGCTGAGGTACGGTACCCATGAAGAGCAAACGGTAACATCTCGTGCCAATCTTTATAGGTCACTGTCATCTTCTGCACAATCTTCTTGATATTCTTATTTGCTGCTTCGACAGCCCCATTCATCTTCGGACGGTAAGGAGAAGAGTTGTGGTGCTGTATCTTGAATTGCTCGCAGAGCTCAGTGATCATCTTGTTGTTAAGATTGGTACCATTGTCCGTAATGATCCTTTCTGGGACGCCGTATCGACAGATCAGGTTATGCCGAATGAACCGTGCCACGACATTTTTGGTTACCGTAGCGTAGGAAGCTGCTTCAACCCATTTTGTAAAGTAATCAATCGCTACCAGGATGAAGTGATGCCCGTTGGATGCCGTAGGTTTGATCTCTCCGATCATATCAATGCCCCACATTGCAAACGACCAAGGTGCTGTCAAGACGTTCAGAGGTACTGGAGGAATGTGCACCTTATCAGCATAGATCTGGCATTTGTGACATGTCTGAGAATGTTGGTGTTGTACCCCAAAATTTTCCCTCCCATTTCTCAATGATTTCTCATCACAAAGCCCTTGGAGCTCAAGATCCAGTTAGGGTTTCACCTGCTTAAGACCTCTCCTTGCACTGTTGACCCAAATTAGGGTTTGTGTTTACACAAAGATATTTTGACCCAAAATGCCTAGGATGACTTTCATGCTTCATGTTGGACTCCCAAGTTTATCCATACCAAGTTTCAAGTCTTGATTCCAAATTTTGCCCAGTCAATTGGACAACTGACCTAGAAATCAACTGTATTGGGGAAAAAGTCAACTGTGGCCAATTGACAGTCAAATCTTATGAAAATTGACCCACATCAACATTATAAACTCACATGGACCATTTGATCAAGTTTGGATCACAATTCCACAGGAAATTTGATTAGATCACCAAAAGGGCAAAATGGTCATTTTTAGGGTTTTGACTGCACAAAGGCAATTTTTGACTGTTTGACCTAGCCAATGGCAAACCAAGCTCACATATGGACTCAAGGACCCCATGGAATTGTCTTGACATGTTCAACAAGTTCAAAAAATCCCAAATGCACAAGATTGACAGTTGAATTTCCCAGTCAATTGATCAATTTTGACTGTATACTGAAAAGTCAAACTTTGACTTTTTGGTCAAAATCAAGAGTCAAGATTCATTTTTCATCAAAACATGCCAAATCATGAAACTTGTTCATCAAGAAATCAAGAAATGCAAATTAGGGTTTGAAATGGAAATTTTCCATTTCTTAGAATTTTTCTAAGTTATGAAAAGCCCTAATTTTTCCCTAACTTTGCCCCACTTTCTCACCAAGATTCATTTGGATTCAAGCAAAAGTCAAAACATTAAAGTTGTAGCCTATTGCATAATCTACAACTTTGATTCACAAAGTTTTCCCAAAATAAGCTTGTATCTCAAGTTACAATTTTTGGAACAAGGGTACCAAACCATTCTTAACTTGGTGAAATTTTGACCTTTTTAGGCAAGGTTTTTACCTAACTTCAAGACCCTTTTTCACATACTTCCACTTGGAATTTCAATTTGCAAAGATGGATTGTAGTACATATTCCAAGCTTTCCAAAATGTCCAATAACTCATCAAACAACCTCATGACTTGAGAGAATCGAATTTTGCAATATGGCAAAAACTCACTTTTGAATTGGCCAATTTCCATGTTCATAACTTGTGCAATTTTTCAAATCAGCATGCAACTTGATTACAGGCCTCAAAACCATCCAACACTCATAAATTTAATGCAAACTCTTTGTGCCAAGACCATGTTCTATGTGTTCAAGCATTGCATGATGGATTAATCCCAAAATAGATAAAGCACTTTAACCATTTTTACAAAAGTAAGCTTTATGTCAAAATGAAAATCCAAGAAGTACAGATCAAATCCCCTTGGCACAAGTTTAGGGACTAATCACACTGATTAATGCCAAGGTTTGCAGCATGTTATGGGGGCCTCTACCTGTCTAAACACCAACTTGGCTTTTGTTTGCTTAAAGTGTAAGAAAGATGGCATAACTGAAGACAACTCTCATATCAGCTAACAAACCCTTAAGCAAACTTGTCAAGCATATCCTAAAGATCCTAACTGAGCTAGAACACGACTCCAACACCTCCATTGCCCTCTAGAACACAGAACCACCTTTAAACTGCCCAAACAGGGCTCTTACTGCAGCTTGAGTGTCAACTCTCATCCCTCTCATGCATTCTTGCTAAAAGCTCATCAAACATATTCCCTAGCATCACTTGAAGCTAATCCAAACATAAAACACGACCTGTAACTCCTCTAATCAGTTCCACCATTTCCACTTTCTTGTTTTGCAGTTGAAATTCCCTAGCTCGATTCAAAGTGTTTCAAAGCAAAGTAAAACTTGGAATAGCATCCCTTGACATCAAGGAAGCTGTACCAATCATCACCTTGCTCTGAAAGTACCTCCATCATCAGATACAACTTCAACTGAACAGGTATCTTCTTGAACTTCTAACTCTTAGTGTAGGCATCATTAGCTCTAAGTTTGTGAATAAAAAGTGTTCTACTCATGCCCCTGAATCTGTACATACTTTTACTTTCCATTTATTTTGCCTGAGCTATGAGAATTTAAGGTCTGAATATTGATAAAAACTTAGGTTAGGATTTGGGAATGATGAAATTCTCTCTCATTTCTGAGAGTTAGGATGAGTTCTTTACATATTTAAAATCGTGATTCAATGCTTAACATTTCTTATGTTGTAAGTTTGTGCAAAAGATCAAGGAATCCAGATGTTTGAATTGGTGTTCAGGCGCGCTTTTTTGAACATCTTTTTGGCTGGAGGTTGAAGAAAGGCTTGGTGGGCTGGGCCTTCTATGCAATTTCTTTCCACACCACATTTTCACTTTAACACCCCCTGAGCCCATTTTGTTTGTTTTAATGATTTTTTGACTTTTCTCTTTTTATTCTGATTTATTTATTTTTGCTAATAATATTAAAAAACATAAAAAATATTTTTACACTATTTTTATATTTTTTAGGCATTTATTTGTTTATATGGACATTTATACATAAATATTATATATATACTATTATTTAGAAAAACTAGAAAAATAATGCAAATATATTTTTTTTTCCTGATTTTTATTTCATTTTCTCTTTTGAAAACATTTTGTATCAAAAAATACTTTTTTTTATATAAATATTAAATATTATTATATATATAATACTTATTTAGTAAATAATAAAGATATTTATATATATTAATATATTTAGGTAAATAATACAAAAAATATATATATTTTTATTTTATTAATATTTGACCTAAAAAATACTTTTTATGAATATACTTCATTTTTATTTTATTTTGTATATAATTATTAAATATTTGTATATATTAAATAATTAATATATTTACTTAATGAATTAGGGTTTTGCCCTCAAAACATAAAAAAAAAGCTCCAAAAATAATACTTTTTTTTATTTTGTTTATTTGGCATAAAAAATACTCTTTTTCATACATATAAAAACTCTTTTGGCATCTTGCATATTTATTTCATTTTCTATTTTAATTTGTACAATTAATTATCTTGTAAATAATTCCATATTGATGTAATAGTTTAGGTTTAAATTCCTTGTCAAAATCCCCATTTGAACATTTGTACCCCCTTCCCATATTGTGTTGTAATAGCTTAGGAATTTTAATTCTCGCACTTTAATGCTTTTTAAATATACCATGTTAGAATTAGGGTTTGTATGCAAATAAAAAGAACAAAATAGTTTGACCTAATTTCAAGATAAATCAAGCATGAAAACGGACAACACATATCACACATGCACCCCTAGGGTATTCCACTTGTTGCCTTCAATAAATGGGCCATATTGCATGTTAGGTCTCTTTGGGCAAAACGAACACAATTAAATGATCATAGTCCCTCGACGTCGCTTTCGAAAGTTGCCTAAAAATGATCAAGTCCCTTAAAGGAAAATTGCCCAAAGATACTTAACACCATTGCAATTATGGTCTAATCGATGACCCGCTCCCGTCCCTTACACATCCTAACACAAGATTGTCCACCAAATGCAATGGTGGAACAAAATTGTTAAAAGGGTTAAAACATATCAAAAATCTTTGAGAACTTTAGGGTAGATAGCTCTTAAGTACTTGTCAACTTGCAAAACAAAAACACTTGCCTATTTTTCAAAAGAAACCACATTCCACAAACACTTTCAAAACAAACTTTCAAAAACTTTCAAACATCTTTTCAAAAAGACGAACACCTTTTGTAAAACATTCGAGTAAAGAATTGTTACAAGGGTAGCCTAGACAAGGCATCTTTTTCAAAACGTTTTCAAAATCACACACAAAGCACCATTTCAAACAATTGAAAACCAAGGCAAGTTGATCTAAGCAAGTACCTAAGAGCCCATGGATAACCATGGATAGAAAGGGTGCTAATACCTTCCCTTTCTATAATCTACTCCCCGAACCCAAGAAAAATCTCAAAGGTTTTTGCTGTGCTTTTTAAACCTTTCCTTAGGATAAAATAAAAAGTCGGTGGCGACTCTTGCTCAACCGAAACATTTGCGAAAACAAACACAAAACCATAGTCAGTTCTCCCACCGTATCACAGAACTGGCGACTCTGATGGGGAAAATTTTAAAAGTGGAGTAACCTTAGGGCTTAGATCACCCTCTTGCATGATTAATTGTTTGTTTTGATTGCTTTACATCTTGGTTCTATTGTTTGGGTTTGCAATCCTACACCCGGATTTTGGGAAACATTCATAGATAGCAATACGTTGTGGAAACTGTGCGGGGTATACCGACACGGTCGAAGCAATAGCTATATTAGTGCGACATATTTGTGAGTACTGGTAACCCTTGAGTTCAATCAAGGAGAGTACGGGGCCACTGAGTGATGTCACTAAGCACTAATGACCTAGAACCTTGCTTGACCATCTTGGCCTTTTATTAGGGGTAGTGAGATGACCGGCTTTGGTGCAGTCCGAAGTTGGTAGATACTCGATACTACACTCATTGAGGGTTGTTTTCTTTGAATATTTTGGTCGCTAGTTAAGTGGCTAAACCAAAACAATGAACAATGAAAACAATCCAGTGATATTGAGCTCCTTAGAACCCGTTTACTATTTATAGGACAGTTTTTTAAGCCAACTACACTCAAGAGGGTACTTACCTATGAAACCCCATGCAAGCCTGAAACTAGGGTTTGGTGTGAATTGCTTGTACATATGTTTTGGGCATACATCATAAACATCATGAAGCATCATATGCATTCACTAACCATTTCAAGGGTTTGGATCTTCATCTTTGTTCTTGTTTTGTAGGTCATGGAAATTCCTCGCATAAATACCATCCAAGTCAACCTTGTGAGAATCTCTCCTCAACTCAAGGAGCTCACCTCAAGAATTCCGGAAAGCTCATCCTTCAGTGAAAGACATGGTAGACTACTCAGCTTAGTCAACACCAACATTGAAGAAGACATGATGAAAGTGCTATTCCAGTTCTTTGACCCTCTTCACCACTGTTTCACTTTCCCTGACTATCAGTTGGTGCCCACTTTGGAGGAGTTTTCTCAACTCCTAAGAATCCCTATCCTTAATCAATTACCCTTCAACGGTACAGAAAAGGAACCAAAGCCGGAAGATGTTGCTCGAGCATTACATCTACAGCCATCCGAAATCAAGGGGCATTGGGAAACCAGAAGTGGCGTCAAAGGATTCTTAGCTAAATTCTTGTTTGAGAAAGCACAAGAGTGTTGGAATTCATTGGACCTACAAGCCTTTGAAGAGATTGTGGCACTCCTTATCTATGGGTTGGTCTTATTCCCAAATTCTGACCAATTGGTAGATGTCAACGCCGTCAAAATCTTCTTGTCCAGAAATCCAATACCAACATTGCTTGGGGACATCCTTCACTCGTTTTACACACGAACAATGAGAAAGAGGGGTGTTCTCATGTGTTGTACTCCTCTCCTTGCAAGGTGGTTTATTTCGCACCTTCCACAATCTGTCTTGAAGAATGACCAAGGCTCAAGGTGGTCCCAACGGTTGATGACTCTTACTCACTCTGATGTACATTGGTGTTCTCGGTCCAGAGAAAATGTCATCATCGTCGATCGTTGCGGAGAGTTTCCTAATGTTCCCTTGCTTGGAATCAGAGGAGGTATCACCTACAACCCTTGCCTAGCTTTGAGGCAATTTGGATATGCACGGAGGGATGGCCCTCACGACATGTTGATTCCTGACCTAGTTTTTGACTTCGACAACGATGCGCAAGGACTTCGCCAAAGATTCATCAGAGCTTGGGGGAGGCCCAACAAGGTTGATAGCAAGACTCTGGGACACAAGAACTCCATCCCTCTTGAGCCTTATCTCAAATGGGTACGAGCCCGAGCCCAGAGTCTAATGATGCCTTATCCTCATGTTCTCCCTGTGATTAAAGAGCCTGTTAAGGAAGGAGAGGTTCCCTACACCATCCTATATCCTGACATGCCTACATCGTGGGAGGAAATGCAGAAGAGTTGGATTCAGCTCAAGGAGGAACAGAACACTTTTGAAGCTAGCTTCTACGCCAGTGAGAAGAAGGTTCTAGAGCTTACCCGCCGACTCCATGAGCAAGAGACTCTCAACACCTACATTGCGCCAAAGAGGATGCGCAACGTCTTTTTGCCTTGAGAAGTTGTTTTTGTAATATTTGGCCCATGGGGCATTTATGTACTAACAAATTTCTTCTTATTAATATGACGTGCGTTCCTTTTTGTCTACAACAATTTTGAATGTTCTAAATCCTTGAATGCATTGCATACATTAGCATACCATTCATCATGTGCATAAGCAGGTCTCACGCCAGGTTTCCTTATCTGTATGCTGTTTATTTCAGTAGGATGGATCTCGAGCAAACAATCAAAGACCTGCAAACTCAAAACGCACAGTTCCAGCAACTCCTGATGACCTTGGCTAAGGGTCAGGAGGATATCAAGACCCAAATAGCGAACAAAGACCCAGTGAAGAAGAAGAAAAAGAGACTCGGGGTGGCTACTTTAGGGAGAAGATTTGAAGGAGAGGCCAGGAGAGTGCTTGAATTCCCTCCTACTTCTGATGAAGGAACCAGTAAAGGAGGTGGGGCTGCGGTACCTTCCGAGTCTGATGTGGAAGAAGAAGAGGTCGAAGAGGATGAAGATTATTCTGATCAACAATACCCTCCAGCTGATGATAAATACAAGGGTTTAGAAGACAAGTTGGCCGCCATGGAGCTACAAAGAGTACCGAGTTTGGATTTTGAAGACTTGGGTTTGGTTGCCGGGATTGTGATTCCCCCAAAATTCAAAGTGCCAGTTTTTGTGAGGTATGATGGGTTGTCCTGTCCAAAAATGCATCTCAGGTCCTACGTGAGAAAGATCCAACCCTATACGGCAGATAAAAATCTTTGGATCCATTTCTTTCAAGACAGCCTTTCTGGAGCTCAACTGGAGTGGTTTTATCAGCTAGAGGGAACTAGCGTTCGAAATTGGGAAGACTTGGCCACCGCCTTCTACAAACAATATCAGTATAATTCTGACCTTGCTCCTACACGTACCCAACTTCAGGGTATGTCATTGGGAACAGGCGAAGGATTTAAAGAATATGCACAAAAATGGAGGGATTTGGCTGGCAGGGTGCAGCCTCCTTTAACCGACCGTGAACTTGTTGATATGTTTCTAGGGACCCTATCTGGGCCATTTTTCAATCATCTGATCGGTAACTCTTCCGCGGGGTTTATCGATTTGATCCTAACAGGCGAAAGAATAGAAGCTGACATCAAGTCAGGGAAAATTCAGAAGGGTGTTGCTGCAAGTGTTGAGAAGAAGCCTTTTAAGAAGGAAACAGCTGTGGTATATTCTCAGAGAAGAGCAGTGAAGACTGAACGTCGGCCAACTGTGGGGGCCGTAATGATTCAAAATACTTCAAGTGAGCAGCCTCGCTATAACCAGTCCAGACCAAATCAGCAACGGGTGGAACGGCCACAACGGCAGTTCACCCGCATTAATATGACTCCAGCGCAAGTGCTTCCCCATCTGTTAAATTTGAATCTTGCCACCATCAAGGAGGCACCAAAGAATGTGAATACGTCCTCTCCACATTACCATCCTAATGCTAAATGCGCCTACCATTCTGACAGTGTCGGGCACGACACCAATGATTGTTGGGCACTCAAGCATAAAATCCAAGACCTGATAGAGGCGAAAGAAGTGGAGTTCGACGCTCCGGAGAAGCCTAATGTGATATCTTCCCCCATGCCGAAGCACGGCCGAAATGTCAATGCCATTGAAGAAGATTTGTATGTTGTTGATGTCAATGATCTGATAACTCCATTGTTAACCATCAAGTTGAATCTGTTAAGGGCCGGGATCTTCCCGGGATGTAAAGAAGATTGCTATTGTTGTTACTCTCTGCCGTTTGATTGTCCGCTACTGAAGAAAGGCATCCAAGGCCTTATGGATAGTCGACAAATTTTGTTTGAAAAAGTTTCTGCCGTTCCAACTCGTACTGAAGATGTCTCAATCATAACCATTCACGCCAATCTTTCCAAGGTCGTCAGAAAGCCTGTTAAGATTACACCAGCTACGAAATCTATTCCTTTGAAGATAACAATGCCAGGACCTGTCCCCTATGTTTCTGAGAAGTCGATACCATGGAACTATGGCGGTGACGTCTACTACCATGGTATTAAACAAATCGAAATAAGTGAATAAAGTTCGGATGATGAAGGAGCCAGCATTGGTAACATTGCAGGCACGAGCAAAATCACCCGGAGCGGGAGAATATTTTCTCCAGAGATTTCCCCTCCAAGAGCAATCTTTGGACCCTCATCTGCTGACAAGGTCATCCCTGCACCAATAAAACTCTCCGCTAGAACCCCATTGATCGAAGATGTTGTTGTTCCTAGTATTGTCCCTCCTACCGCTGTTGATAAAGGTAAGGGAATCCAAGATGAGCTCGTCAGGACGAGGGCTCAACCCTTGGTCATCCCAGAAACCTCCAAGAAGGAAATGGATGAGATCTTGAAAATAATCAAGAGGAGTGATTACGATGTGGTAGAACAGCTGGGGTAAACCCCCTCAAAGATCTCCATGCTGGCACTACTACTTTGCTCGGAAGCGCATGCTAAAGCTCTGATAAAATTCCTGAAGGCAGCCCATGTGCCCCAGGAAACCTCCGCAGATCAATTTCAAAATTGCGTGGCTAGCCTTACTGCGGACAATGGATTAGGTTTCTCTGATGCCGACCTAACTCCTAAAGGTAGAAACCACAATGATGCTTTGCACATTTCAGTCGAGTGCCGAGGAACTACTCTCGCACATGTCTTAGTCGACACTGGTTCGTCGCTGAATGTATTGCCTAAGAAGGCCTTGGACCGACTAGATTGTGAAGGGTTGGAGTTGAAGCCGAGTGATATTGTTGTCAGAGCTTTCGATGGTTCGAAGAGAATGGTCCATGGGGAGGTCGAAATTCCCATCAAGATAGGCACTGAGGTGTTTAAATCTACTTTCTATGTGATGGACATCCGTCCGTCATACTCTTGCCTGCTGGGTAGGCCTTGGATACACCATGTTGGGGCAGTCACCTCCTCCTTACATCAGATGTTGAAGTATCCTGTCAAGGGAAAGATCATTACTGTCCATGGCGAAGAGGAGTACATGATTAGCCACTTGAACTCTTTCCGATATGTGGAGGTAGAAGGGGAGTTTATTGAGACGCCTTTCCAGCATTTCGAAGAAGTCCTTCCTGAAATAACAGTAGCAAAGTTGGCAGCTGAAGTACCGAGGCAGATGGCCAGGATGGCATCTTTGGAGGATGCAAGGTCCGCAATAAAGGAAGGGAAGAATTCAGCATGGGGGCAGTTGCCTGATATTCCGCATAAAACAGACAAATTTGGATTAGGGTTCACTACCGCGGGCCAGAAAGCTATGCGCCGTTCGAAGATTGAAAGGGCGCCGGTCAAGATTTCTCCCTACGAAATCAACGCTTTGGAGAATGAAGACAAAGAGAGCAGCATCGAAGAGTGGATTTACCCAACTGTCAAAGGAGGATTGTGCAACTGGGAGGCAAAAGACTTTGTCCCCATCACTTTTATTCATCAGTAATTTATCTGTCAAACATTTCCAATTTGGTCTGTAATATTTATTTTCGAACAATCCGTACACTGCCTTTTCACCTCATGCCTTTCCCGGGGCATGTAGGTCCATTTGTAAGGGTTTTGATTATTTTTCATATCCATATGCCATGTTTAATGATTCATTGGACGTTTTTCATTTGATAAACTGCTGTATTCATTTTCTTTCCTTTTGCATTTTTTTGTTTAAGGATGGCTATCCCTTACACACACACACACTCACAAATGCAGGTACCCATCCACTCCGGATTCCATGGGTGACTATTCTGCTATGTCCTTCAATAACTCTGAAGATCTGGTCAATCAAGCCGAGTATGAAGATGACGAAGGTTGTGAAGTACCAGGGGAACTAGCCAGACTTCTACAGCAAGAGGAAAGGGCCATCTTACCGCACGAAGAGTCATTGGAAACTGTCAACTTAGGGACCGAGGAAGACCGGAAGGAGGTGCAAGTGGGTGCCAATCTGGAACCAAGTGTCAAAGAACGCCTGATATAGTTGTTGAATGAGTATGTTGAAATCTTCGCTTGGTCTTATGAAGACATGTCGGGTTTAGACACAGACATCGTGGTTCACCGTCTCCCCACAAGAGAGGATTGTCCATCGATCAAGCAAAAAGTCCGCCGAATGAGGCCTGACATGTCTGAAAAGATCAAAGCAGAAGTGATGAAGCAATTCGACGCTGGATTTCTGGCTGTTACGTCCTATCCTCAATGGGTCGCTAACATCGTGCCAGTACCTAAGAAAGATGGCAAAGTTAGGATGTGTATGGACTACCGGGATTTGAATAGGGCCAGCCCCAAAGATGACTTTCCACTTCCACACATTGACATTTTGATCGACAATACAGCTCAGCACAAAGTGTTTTCCTTCATGGATGGGTTCCCGGGCTACAATCAAATCAAAATGGCCCCCGAGGATATGGAGAAAACAACTTTTGTCACACAATGGGGCACTTTCTGTTACAAGGTGATGTCGTTCGGGCTGAAGAACGCAGGGGCAACTTATCAACGCACCATGGTAGCTTTGTTTCATGATATGATACATCATGAGATCGAAGTTTACGTAGACGATATGATAGCTCGGTCACAAACAGAGGAGGAGCACCTTGAACATCTAGAAAAGCTGTTTGCCAGATTGAAAGAATACAAACTCAGGCTGAATCCAAGTAAGTGCACTTTTGGAGTTAGGTCTGGTAAACTTCTAGGATTCATTGTAAGCAACAAAGGCATTGAAGTCGATCCAGCAAAAGTAAAAGCAATACAAGAGATGCCTGCTCCCCGTACTGAAAAGGAGGTTAGAGGATTCTTAGGGCGCTTGAACTATATTTCCAGATTCATCTCTCATCTGACTTCTACCTGTGAGCCAATTTTCAAACTCTTGAAGAAAGATCAGGTAGTCGAATGGAACGACGATTGCCAAGCTGCTTTTGATAAAATCAAGGAGTATTTGCTAGAACCTCCTATTCTGATGCCACCCGTCGAAGGAAGACCATTGATCATGTATCTAACCGTCTTGGATAACTCAATGGGGTGTGTTTTGGGCCAGCATGACGAGTCTGGTCGAAAAGAGCATGCTATTTATTATCTTAGCAAAAAGTTTACCGACTGTGAGACTCGCTACTCACTGCTCGAGAAAACTTGCTGCGCTTTGGTATGGGCTGCTCGCCGACTAAGGCAGTATATGTTGACTCATACTACCTTGTTGATTTCCAAAATGGATCCTATCAAGTATATCTTCGAAAAGCCTGCTTTATCTGGAAGGATAGCTAGATGGCAAATGATCCTAACTGAGTATGACATCCAGTACACCACCCAAAAAGCTATAAAAGGGAGTGTACTAGCTGACCATCTGGCTCATCAAGCTATCGAAGATTATCAACCCATGAGATTTGACTTCCCAGACGAAGACATCATGAATTTGGACAACATTGAAGGTAACGGACCGTATGACGGACCCGAAAAGGGATCCCGATGGACCCTGTACTTTGATGGTGCTTCAAACGCACTCGGAAATGGTATCGGCGCAGTGCTCATTTCCCCGGAAGGTTGTCACACTCCTTTCATGGCCCGACTTTGCTTCAGCTGCACTAACAACATGGCTGAGTATGAAGCTTGCATCTTTGGTCTCAAGGCTGTTATAGATTTGGGGATCAAATCTTTGATCGTATTTGGGGATTCGGCTTTGGTTATCAGTCAAATCAAAGGAGAGTGGGATACCAAGCACCCCAATCTTATCCCATACAAAGAACATGTCTTGACATTATTGCCTCATTTCGAGCAAATTACCTTCGAGCATTTCCCACGAGAAGAGAATCAGCTAGCAGATGCTTTAGCTACAATGTCCTCCATGTTTAAACTCAACTGGGATAACGAGGCTCCCCAAATCGCCATCGAGCGAATGGATGAACCTGCGCATTGTCACGAGATTAATACCGAAGAAGTAGTGGAACAACCCTAGTTCCATGAAATCAAAAGGTATCTCGAGACCAGAGATTATCCCGAAGGAGCTTCCGTAAATGACAAGAAGTTCTTAAGGAAATTTGCTGCCAAATTCTTCCTGAGCAACGACATCCTTTACAAACGAAGCCATGATTGTGTATTACTTCGATGCGTAGACAAAGCTGAAGCAGAGTTGATCATGACTGAGATACACAGCGGCACATTTGGCACCCACTTGAGCGGGCATACAATGGCTAAGAAGATCCTAAGGGCAGGCTATTACTGGTCTACCATGGAAGCAGACTGCCATCAACATTCCCGTACTTGCCACAAATGTCAAGTCTACGCTGACAAAGTTCATATCCCTCCGGTTCCTCTCAATGTTCTGACTGCTCCTTGGCCATTTGCAATGTGGGGCATTGACATGATTGGAGAAATCAAGCCCACGGCTTCCAACGAACATCGCTTCATCCTGGTTGCCATTGACTATTTCACTAAATGGGTCGAAGCAGCTTCCTTCGCCTATGTTACTAAAAATGTGGTTGCCCGCTTTATCAAGCAAAATCTCATATGCCGATATGGTGTTCCAGACAGGATCATCACAGACAACGGTGCAAATCTGAATAACACGATGATCACCGCATTGTGCGAACAGTTCAAGATTTATCATCACAATTCATCTCCCTATCGGCCGAAGATGAACGGTGCTGTTGAAGCTGCGAACAAAAACATTAAGAAGATCATTCAGAAAATGACAGTCACTTACAAAGACTGGCATGAGATGTTACCGTTTGCTCTACATGGATACCGTACGACGGCACGTACTTCAACCGGGGCAACCCCATTTTCTTTGGTGTATGGCATGGAAGCTGTCCTGCCTATGGAAGTTCAGATTCCCTCCCTAAGGATTATGAAGGATACAGGTTTGAATGAAGATGATTGGATGCAGACCCGACTTGATCAACTCAATCTGATCGACGAGAAGCGACTCGCTGCTATATGCCATGGTCAGACGTATCAAAAACGGATGATCAAGGCCTTCAATAAGAAAGTCAGACGTCAAGTGTATCAAGTCGGAGATCTCATAATCAAGCGGATTATCTTGCCGCAAAGTGATCCCAGGGGCAAATGGACTCCTACATATGAAGGACCATTTGTGATCAAGAGCATATTTTCTGGTGGTGCAATGATTCTGACCACCATGGACAGCGACGATTTTCCGCACCCTGCGAACGCAGACATAGTCAAAAGATACTACGCGTAAAGTAACCCGACAAGTCGAAAACCCGAAAGGGCGGCTTGGGCAAAAATGGGCATCCCGGTGAACCGAAAACCCGAAAGGGCGGTTCAGGCAAAAATTAGGGATAAAAACAAAAAAAATCTGTACACCCGGCAAGTTGAAAACCCGAAAGGGCGGCTTGGGCAAAAAGGGGTTTCCCGGTGGATCGAAAACCCGAAAGGGCGATTCAGGAAAAAGTTAGGGAATTGAAGCGTATGACTATGTCTCGTCGGATCACTTCAAAGACAATCTCTTCATCAACCAGTTCCATATTTCTGATCAATCCAGTCATCGGCAAACGAAGCATTGAATGGATAGATATTCAGAGTTGTGAAGGCTATAGCGGAAGGGAATCCCATGGAATTATTTCACATAGCCATCTTTTATCTTGTATAAATTTTTCAATATTTACGACAAAATCCTCTTACTAGGATGATCGTTTCCTTTGTACAAATATACTCAGAGAAAGTTAATACAAATACTCTTCCCAGAAATTTGTGTCATTTCCTTTTTCTTTTTCTCTTACACTGATTTTTCTATTTTGAGAAACGTCCAATGTTTTGTTAAATAGGCATATGCATTTGGACATAATCATTTCCTTATGAATCAAGAAAGAGGATTACTGATAGGATAAAGGTACAATTGGATATCTTGACACCCTTTCAAAAGAAACCCCCCAGGAGATTTGGAATCCATATCCCCAGCAAGTCGTAAAGCTTATCCCCAGTAGATTCTGGAAGCTTATCCCCTGCAGAGTACGGACGTCTCTCCCGAGCTTTATTCAAAGTTGTTCCTCACAAGAGCTTATAACTGGGTTATCCTCAGCTTATTGCCACGGAAGATCGCACTCGGCAAATTCTTCCTATCCCCAGCGGAGTTCATCAAAGTTCCCCCAACATAACTTATCAATGCAATCCCTAGAGGAGTTTATCTTTGTTATCCTCAGCTAGAGAATCCCCCAGAACTTAATTCCCCTCAGAGTTTAAGTTTCAGTATCCCCAGCGGAGCCAGACTAGTGAACCTTCTCCCCACAGAGATACTTCCCACCAAACTGAAGATTCTCAGTCTTACCTCCCCAACATGAGTCTATTAGATTGGAACTCCCCAGTAGAAGTCATCAGGAATTCCCCAGAAGATTGGTATACAACCCAAGCTCCTTTTTCTCCAGCAACAACCAGGAATTATTCTTCCCGGCGGCGGTCAAGATATTGTTATCTTCAGCCATCTCGGATTCATCTATCCTTTGCAACACAGCTCTCCAGCTTACATGCGCATTCGTTTACATTCATATCACATAACGTACATTGTATCATGCATCATGACATTGCATATAACTAACTCTTTACCTTTTCAGGTAAGATCAGTCGAAAGACTAAAATCATTATCTTCCGAAATTTCTTTCCAGGAATAGTTCGGATGTGACCTAGACACGACAACATTCTAATGCTTATTCCAGATTTATCCAGATGCAGTTTTACACGAGCTCATCATCAGAGAACCCTACACCGGTTCTTCCTCCAAATTCAAGATCTCTGAAAACAGTTTATGGATTCTTCCCAACAACGGATGTTAATCTATCGCTTGTTCAGATGCGACTTTTGAAAACAGTTTATGGACGCTTCCCAACAATGGATGCTGCTCTATTGCTTATTCAACTTCAAGATCTCTGAAAACAGTTCACAGGTTCTCCAAGTAACGGATGTTAACCTATCACTTGTTCAGTTTCTTCTCAAGACTTCTGAAAACAGTTCATGGATTCTTCCCAACAACGGATGTTAATCTATCGCTTGTTCAGATGCAACTTTTGAAAACAGTTTACGGACGCTTCCCAACAACGGATGCTGCTCTATTGCTTATTCAACTTCAAGACTTCTGAAAACAGTTCACGGGTTCTCCAAGTAACGGATGTTAACCTATCGCTTGTTCAGATTCTTCTCCAGACTTCTGAAGACAGTTTACGGATTCTTCCCAACAATGGATGTTAATCTATCGCTTGTTCGGATTCTTCTCAACCTCTAAAAACAGTTTACGGATGCCTCCAGATACGGATGTCAATCTATTGCTTATTCAGACCCCCAGTTCAGAGATGGTCCAAACATGGACATCTTCCCGATACTCATTCCAGATGGCATCTTTAAGCCCATCCCCGACAAAATTCTGTCACCCCTCCAGATGGCATCTTTAAGCCCATCTCCAAATGGAATCTCTAAGCCCATTCCCGCATCCAGTGTTTCGACGAGTGCAAATTTAAGGGCACTCTAGTGTCCAATCTCCTTTTACCCTCGAGTCACGAAAGGCAAACCTGCCAATCTAACTCTTCGGATTCAAGAAGATTGAACAGGGGAAACTATTGTACCCCAAAATTTTCCCTCCCATTTCTCAATGATTTCTCATCACAAAGCCCTTGGAGCTCAAGATCCAGTTAGGGTTTCACCTGCTCAAGACCTCTCCTTGCACTGTTGACCCAAATTAGGGTTTGTGTTTACACAAAGATATTTTGACCCAAAATGCCTAGGATGACTTTCATGCTTCATGTTGGACTCCCAAGTTTATCCATACCAAGTTTCAAGTCTTGATTCCAAATTTTGCCCAGTCAATTGGACAGCTGACCTAGAAATCAACTGTATTGGGGAAAAAGTCAACTGTGGCCAATTGACAGTCAAATCTTATGAAAATTGACCCACATCAACATTATAAACTCACATGGACATTTTGATCAAGTTTGGATCACAATTCCACAGGAAATTTGATCAGATCACCAAAAGGGCAAAATGGTCATTTTTAGGGTTTTGACTGCACAAAGGCAATTTTTGAATGTTTGACCTAGACAATGGCAAACCAAGCTAACATATGGACTCAAGGACCCCATGGAATTGTCTTGACATGTTCAACAAGTTCAAAAGATCCCAAATGCACAAGATTGACAGTTGAATTTCCCAGTCAATTGATCAATTTTGACTGTATACTGAAAAGTCAAACTTTGACTTTTTGGTCAAAATCAAGAGTCAAGATTCATTTTTCATCAAAACATGCCAAATCATGAAACTTGTTCATCAAGAAATCAAGAAATGCAAATTAGGGTTTGAAATGGAAATTTTCCATAACTTAGAATTTTTCTAAGTTATGAAAAGCCCTAATTTTTTCCTAACTTTGCCCCCACTTTCTCACCAAGATTCATTTGGATTCAAGCAAAAGTCAAAACATGAAAGTTGTAGCCTATTGCATAATCTACAACTTTGAATCACAAAGTTTTCCCGAAATAAGCTTGTATCTCAAGTTACAATTTTTGGAACAAGGGTACCAAACCATTCTTAACTTGGTGAAATTTTGACCTTTTTAGGCAAGGTTTTTACCTAACTTCAAGACCCTTTTTCACATACTTCCACTTGGAATTTCAATTTGCACTTCAAATATGGATTGTAGTACACATTCCAAGATTTCCAAAATTTCCAAGAAATCATCAAACAACCTCATGACTTGAGAGAATCGAATTTTGCAATATGGCAAAAACTCACTTTTGAATTGGCCAATTTCCATGTTCATAACTTGTGCAATTTTTCAAATCAGCATGCAACTTGATTACAGGCCTCTAAACCATCCAACACTCATAAATTTAATTCAAACTCTTTGTGCCAAGACCATGTTCTATGTGTTCAAGCATTGCATGATGGATTAATCCCAAAATAGATAAAGCACTTTAACCATTTTTGCAAAAGTAAGCTTTATGTCAAAATGAAAATCCAAGAAGTACAGATCAAATCCCCTTGGCACAAGTTTAGGGACTAATCACACTGATCAATGCCAAGGTTTGCAGCATGTTATGGGGGCCTCTACCTGTCTAAACACCAACTTGGCTTTTGTTTGCTTAAAGTGTAAGAAAGATGGCATAACTGAAGACAACTCTCATATCAGCTAACAAACCCTTAAGCAAACTTGTCAAGCATAACCTAAAGATCCTAACTGAGCTAGAACACGACTCCAACACCTCCATTGCCCTCTAGAACACAGAACCACCTTCAAACTGCCAAAACAGGGCTCTTACTGCAGCTTGAGTGTCAACTCTCATCCCTCTCATGCATTCTTGCTAAAAGCTCATCAAACATATTCCCTAGCATCACTTGAAGTTAATCCAAACATAAAACACGACCTGTAACTCCTCTAATCAGTTCCACCATTTTCACTTTCTTGTTTTGCAGTTGAAGTTCCCTAGCTCGATTCAAAGTGTTTCAAAGCAAAGTAAAACTTGGAATAGCATCCCTGGACATCAAGGAATTTGTATCAATCATCACCTTGCTCTGAAAGTACCTCCATCATCAGATACAACTTCAGCTGAACAGGTATCTTCTTGAACTTCTAACTCTTAGTGTAGGCATCATTAGCTCTAAGTTTGTGAATAAAAAGTGTTCTACTCATGCCCCTGAATCTGTACATACTTTTACTTTCCATTTATTTTGCCTGAGCTATGAGAATTTAAGGTCTGAATATTGATAAAAACTTAGGTTAGGATTTGGGAATGATGAAATTCTCTCTCATTTCTGAGAGTTAGGATGAGTTCTTTACATATTTAGAATCGTGATTCAATGCTTAACATTTCTTATGTTGTAAGTTTGTGCAAAAGATCAAGGAATCCAGATGTTTGAATTGGTGTTCAGGCGCGCGTTTTTGAACATCTTTTTGGCTGGAGGTTGAAGAAAGGCTTGGTGGGCTGGGACTTCTGTGCAATTTCTTTCCACACCACATTTTCACTTTAACAACCCCTGAGCCCATTTTGTTTGTTTTAATGATTTTTTGACTTTTCTCTTTTTATTCTGATTTATTTATTTTTGCTAATAATATTAAAAAACATAAAAAAATATTTTTACACTATTTTTATATTTTTTTAGGTATTTATTTGTTTATACATTTATACATAAATATTATATAGATACTATTATTTAGAAAAACTAGAAAAATAATGCAAATATATTTTATTTCTGATTTTTATTTCATTTTCTCTTTTGAAAACATTTTGTATCAAAAAATACTTTTTTTTTATATAAATATTAAATATTATTATATATATAATACTTATTTAGTAAATAATAAAGATATTTATATATATTAATATATTTAGGTAAATAATACAAAAAATATATATATTTTTATTTTATTAATATTTGACCTAAAAAATACTTTTTATGAATATACTTCATTTTTATTTTATTTTGTATATAATTATTAAATATTTGTATATATTAAATAATTAATATATTTATTAATGAATTAGGGTTTTGCCCTCAAAACATAAAAAAAAAGCTCCAAAAATAATACTTTTTTTTATTTTGTTTATTTGGCATAAAAAATACTCTTTTTCATACATATAAAAACTCTTTTGGCATCTTGCATATTTATTTCATTTTCTATTTTAATTTGTACAATTAATTATCTTGTAAATAATTCCATATTGATGTAATAGTTTAGGTTTAAATTCCTTGTCAAAATCCCCATTTGAACATTTGTACCCCCTTCCCATATTGTGTTGTAATAGCTTAGGAATTTTAATTCTCACACTTTAATGCTTTTTAAATATACCATATTAGAATTAGGGTTTGTATGCAAATAAAAAGAACAAAATAGTTTGACCTAATTTCAAGATAAATCAAGCATGAAAACGGACAACACATATCACACATGCACCCCTAGGGTATTCCACTTGTTGCCTTCAATAAATGGGCCATATTGCATGTTAGGTCTCTTTGGGAAAAACGAACACAATCAAATGATCATAGTCCCTCGACGACGCTTTCGAAAGTTGCCTAAAAATGATCAAGTCCCTTAAAGGAAAATTTCCCAAAGATACTTAACACCATTGCAATTATGGTCTAATCGATGACCCGCGCCCGTCCCTTACACATCCTAACACAAGATTGTCCACCAAATGCAATGGTGGAACAAAATTATTAAAAGGGTTAAAACATATCAAAAATCTTTGAGAACTTTAGGGTAGATAGCTCTTAAGTACTTGTCAACTTGCAAAACAAAAACACTTGCCTATTTTTCAAAAGAAACCACATTCCACAAACACTTTCAAAACAAACTTTCAAAAACTTTCAAACATCTTTTCAAAAATACGAACACCTTTTGTAAAACATTCGAGTAAATAATTGTTACAAGGGTAGCCTAGACAAGGCATCTTTTTCAAAACGTTTTCAAAATCACACACAAAGCACCATTTCAAACAATTGAAAACCAAGGCAAGTTGATCTAAGCAAGTACCTAAGAGCCCATGGATAACCATGGATAGAAAGGGTGCTAATACCTTCCCTTTCTATAATCTACTCCCCGAACCCAAGAAAAATCTCAAAGGTTTTTGTTGTGCTTTTTAAACCTTTCCTTAGGATAAAATAAAAAGTCGGTGGCGACTCTTGCTCAACCGAAACATTTGCGAAAACAAACGCAAAACCATAGTCAGTTCTCCCACCGTATCACAGTTGGTAACAGTCGGCTTCCATTGTGGACCAGAAATATCCTGCCCGAAGGATTTTCTTTGCCATGGTATATCCACTGGAATGCATTCCGAAGGTACCTTCATGTAGCTCTGCCATGATCTTTTCTGCTTCAGTTTTATCCACACAGCGCAGTAAGGTTGAATCGTGGTTCCGCTTGTATAGAATGCCATTGCTGAGGAAGAATTTTGCCGCGAACCTTCTCAGAAACTTCTTGTTATTAACAGATGCACCCTCGGGTATTCTTGAGCTTCCAAGTACCTCTTTACTTCATGATACCAAGGTTTTCCAATTACCTCTTCAGCCTCAAGATCACAGCAATATGCAGGTTCGTCCAATTTCCAGATAATGATCCGGGGAGCCTCGTTGTCCCATTTGACTTTGAACATAGAAGACATCGTAGCTGGCGCGTCCGCCAACTGATTCTCCTCTCTTGGGAAGTGTTCAAAAGTTATCTTCGTGAAATGGGGGATCAATGTCAGCACACACTCTTTGTAAGGAATAAGATTTGGGTGTTTCGTATCCCACTCGCCTTTGATTTGATTGATCACGAGAGCGGAATCTCCGAAGACCCTCAGAAACTTGATCCTTAAGTCAATTGCAGCTTGAAGACCCATGATGCATGCCTCATACTCCGCCATGTTGTTGGTGCAGTTGAAACATAGCCAGGCAGTAAGTGGAGTATGAGTGCCTTTAGGGGATATGATCACGGCGCTGATACCATTACCCAAAGCGTTTGAGGCTCTGTCAAAGTGCATAGACCATCGGGATCCTTCTTCAGGTCCTTCATCCGGTCCAGGTACTTCACAATCAGTCACTACCATGATATCCTCGTCTGGAAATTCAAAGTTCATAGATTGGTAGTCGTCCACTGCCTGGTGTGCCAAATGGTCTGCCAATACACTTCCTTTGATTGCTTTCTGAGTCGTGTACTGGATGTCGTATTCTGTCAAGATCATCTGCCATCTCGCTATTCTTCCGGACAAGGCGGGCTTTTCGAATATGTACTTGATATGATCCATTTTTGAAATCAACAGGGTAGTGTGAGTCAACATATACTGCCTCAGCCGGCGAGCAGCCCATACCAAAGCGCAGCAAGTTTTATCGAGCAGTGAGTATCGGGTCTCACAGTCGGTAAACTTTTTGCTAAGGTAATAAATAGCATGCTCTTTTCGGCCAAACTCGTCATGCTGCCCCAGCACACACCCCATTGAGTTGTCCAGTACTGTCAAGTATAAGATTAGAGGTCTCCCTTCAACCGGTGGCATAAGAATGGGTGGTTCTTGGAGATACTCTTTGATTTTTTCGAAAGTGGCCTGACATTCATCGTTCCAACGTACTACTTGATCTTTCTTCAGTAGCTTGAAGATTGGTTCACAGGTAGCAGTTAGATGTGAGATGAATCGGGCAATGTAGTTTAGTCGTCCCAGAAAGCCTCTGACTTCTTTCTCTGTCTTGGGAGTTGGCATCTCTTGTATGGCTTTCACTTTGGCAGGGCCCACTTGAATACCTTTGTCGCTCACGACGAAGCCTAGCAATTTTCCAGATCTCACCCCAAAGGTGCACTTGTTCGGGTTTAACCCCAGCTTGTATAACTTCAGATGGTCAAACAGCTTCTGTAGATGGTCAAGGTGTTCTTCCTCAGTCTGGGACCTTGCAATCATATCGTCGACGTACACTTCGATCTCATGATGGATCATGTCATGAAATAAAGCAACCATGGCACGTTGGTAGGTTGCCCCAACATTTTTCAACCCAAAAGGCATGACCTTGTAGCAAAAGGTGCCCCACTGAGTAACAAACGTGGTCTTCTCCATGTCTTCAGGAGCCATCTTGATCTGATTATAACCGAAGAACCCATCCATGAAGGAGAATACCTTATGCTGAGCAGTATTGTCAACCAGAACGTCGATGTGGGGTAGAGGGAAGTCATCCTTGGGGCTTGCCCTGTTCAAATCCCTGTAGTCAACACACATTCTGACCTTTCCATATTTCTTCGGCACTGGGACCACGTTGGCAACCCACTGAGGGTAAGAAGTCACTGCTAGAAAACCGGCGTCAAATTTTTTCATAACCTCAGCTTTGATTTTCTCGGACATCTCTGGACGCATACGGCGGACCTTCTGTTTTACCGGAGGACAGTCTTCCTTGGTAGGCAGGTGATGAACCACAATGTCAGTATCCAACCCAGGCATGTCTTCGTAAGACCAGGCAAAGATTTCCACATATTCATGTAGCATCTGAATCAACCGTTGTTTCACACTGAGCTCCAGATTGGCACCAATCTTGACTTCCTTTCTGTCTGTCTCAGTACCCAGATTTACCGTTTCCACTGGATCTTCATGTGGATGAATGGCCCTCTCTTCCTGGAGTAACAGTCTTGCAAGCTCACCAGGCACTTCGCAATCATCTTCACCTTCGTCTTTGGCTAAGTTGATCGAATTTTCGAAGTCATAACTGGCAGTAGCAGAGTCGTTACCAGTGGGATCCAGAGTGGATTGGAACCTGTATAAGTGAGTGTGTGTAAATATAGTTGTTTTGCAATATATAAAGAAAGAAAGGGAGCGCAAGATTTGAAATGTAAAAAACGTCCAATGCTTTTATTAATGATATATGAAAGTGACACACAAAAGCCCTCACAAATGAAGCCACGGTGCCCCGGGTAAGACACCGGGCCATAAAGTTTCAAATTATTGTCTGTTACAACTTTAAAACAAAGGAGTTCATTACTGAGTGACAAAAGCAAAAGGTATGGAGTCTTTTGCAGTCCAGTTGTTCAGTCCACCGCCGGTCGTTGGATAGATCCAGCTGTCGAATTCTGATTCCTCTACGTCGTCATCATCCCCAATAGCATTTACTCCATGGTTGGGCATGGGAGCTGTCACCACATTAGGCCTCTCGGGCGCCTCGAACTGTACCTCTTTAGCATCAATAAGGCCTTGAACCTTATTCCTCAGAGCCCAACAATCATCTATGTTATGCCCCGGGCTGTCAGAGTGATAAGCGCAACGGGCGTTGGGATTGTACTTTGGAGAGGTTGTGTTCACTACCTTCGGAGCTTCTTTGACTGTTACCAGATTGGTTGATAATAGTTGCGGCAATATCTGAGAGAGGGTCATACTGAGCCGAGTGTACTGCCTTTTGGGTCTCTCACCTCTTGGCTGGTTGTACTGCTGAGGAGCAGCAGCAGGCTTTGAAATAACCACCGCGTTGACAGCTTGGTGGCGTTCCGGTTTGTTCTGTCTCCTTGGACCATAAACAACACTAGCTTCCTTCTTGAAGGGCTTCTTTTCAGTACTCGAGGAGGCACCTTTCTGTATCTTCCCCGATTTGATACCAGCTTCGATCCTCTCACCAGTCAGGATTAGGTCTGTAAACCCAGCAGAGGAATTACCAATCAGGTGGTTAAAGAATGGACCAGACAGGGTCCCCAAGAACATGTCCACGAGTTCACGGTCAGTCAACGGTGGCTGCACCCTGCCAGCCAGGTCTCTCCACTTCTGCGCGTACTCCTTAAAACCTTCACCCGTCCCAAGTGACATACCCTGGAGTTGGGTACGCGTGGGAGCGAGGTCGGAATTGTACTGATAATGCTTATAAAATGCAGTAGCCAAGTCCTCCCAGTTATGAATATTGGTTCCATCCAGTTGATAGAACCATTCGAGTTGAGTCCCTGAAAGACTCTCCTGGAAGAAATGGATCCATAAGTTCTTGTCTGCAGTGTAAGGCTGGATCTTCCTTACATAAGAACGGAGGTGCAACTTAGGACAGGAAGCCCCATCGTACTTCACAAAGGCAGGTGCCTTGAACTTGTGTGGGATCACCACCCCAGAAGATAACCCTAAGTCTTCAAAATCCAACCCAGGCACACGTTGAATCTCCATAGCATTTAACCGGTCCTCCAGCTGTTTGTACCTGTCCTCAGCAGGAGGGTACTGTTCATCATTGAAATTTGTCTCGGTGTCAGAGACCACGAGCCTAGGAACCCTTTCCTCTTGGTGACTGCCTTCCCCAACAGATAGAGTAGTCAGCTCAGCTTCATTCTGCAGTGTATTCCCGAGTCTGCGTCCAGTGTTGAACAGCACAGTCCTCTTCTTCTTCTTCTTCAGGAGCAAAGCCTTCAACTCCTGTTGTCCCTAGGCTAAGTTCATGACCAGCTCCTGGAACTGGGCGTTCTGGGCCTGGAGGGCCTTGATAGCTTGTTCAGTAGTAGGCTCGGAAGACATGATGATTGAGTGCTGAAATAAACAGCGAAGAAGATTAAGCAACCTGTAGAAAAAGAGTACCTGTTATGCACATGATGCATGATATGCTATTTATGCAATGCATTCAAGGGTTCAAAAGTTCAAGTTTGTTGTAGACAAAAAGGAACACACATTGTATTAAGAAATAATTTGTTCAGTACATCAGGGCCTCATGGGAAAAACATTACAAAATAATTAATCCCAAAAGACACTGCACATCCTCTTTGGAGCAATGTAAGTGTTGAGGGTCTTTTCCTCGTGCAGTAGGCGGGTGAGCTCCAAGACCTTCTTCTCACTGGCATGTAGAATGGTTTCAAGAGAATTTAGTTCTTCCTTGAGTTGGATCCAGCTCTTTTGCATTTCCTCCCAAGACGTTGGCATGTCAGGATGTTGAATGGTGTATGGCACCCCTCCTTCCAAAACTGGCTCTTTGATCACGGGGAGAACATGAGGATATGGCATCACCAGCTTCTGGGAACGGGCTCGTACCCACTTGAGATAAGGCTCCAGGGGGATGGAGTTCTTGTGCCCCAGTGTCTTACTATCTACCCTGTTGGGCATCCTCCAAGCTCTGATGAATCTCTGGCAAAGTCCTTGTGCATCGTTGTCGAAGTCAAAAACTATGTCAGGAATCAACATGTCATGAGGGCCATCCCTCCGAGCATATCCAAACTGTCTCAAAGCCAGGCACGAGTTATAAGTAATACCCCCTCTGATTCCAAGTAAAGAAACATTAGGAAACTCTCCGCAACGATCAATGATAGTGACATTTTCTCTGGACCGAGAACACCAATGTATATCAGCATGTGTAAGTTGTGACCATCTCAAACCCCGCTCGTTCTTCAAAACTGATTGTGGAAGGTGCGAAATAAACCACCTTGCCAGGAGAGGAGTGCAGCACATGAGAACACCTATTTTTCTCATGGTTCGAGTGTAACATGAGTGAAGGATGTCCCCAAGCAACGTAGGTATGGGATTCCTGGACATGAAGATCTTAACAGCATTGATATCTATAAGCTGATCTGGATTCGGGAACAACACCAACCCATATACAAGGAGTGCCACAACTTCTTCAAAGGCTTGTAGGTCAAGGGAATTCCAACATTCTTGGGCCTTCTCAAACAGGAACTTTGCTAAGAATCCTTTGATACCACTTCTAACTTCCCAGTGTCCCTTGATGTCAGATGGCTGTAGGCATAATGTGTTAGCAACCTCTTCAAGTTTTGGTTCCCTTTCCGTACCGTTGTAGGGTAGTTGATTAAGAATAGGAACCTTTAGAAGCTGGGAAAACTCTTCCAAGGTAGGCACCAATTGATAATCCGGGAAAGTAAAACAGTGGTGCAGGGGCTCAAAGAACTGGAAGAGAACTTTTATCATATCTTCTTCAATGTTGGTGTTGACCAAGCTGATGAGTCTACCATGCCTTTCACTGAAGGAAGAGTTTTCGGGAATCCTGGATGTAAGCTCCTTAAGCTGAGGAGGGACCCTTACAAGGTTGATATGAATTGTCTTTCTACGGAGAGATTCCATGTCCTACAAAACAAGAACAAAGATGAAGATTCGAACCCTTGAAGTGGTTAGTAAATGCATATGATGCTGTATGATGCTATGATGTTATGATAAGGACACACCACAAGTATTCATAAACAGCAAACATGATAAGGCACACAAGTCACACCAGACAGCCCTTAGAGTTTAGGCCAGCATGAAGTTTGGGGTACTACCCTCTTGAAGTTGGTGGGCTCAAAATCTGTCCTATCAAAAGTAACCGGGTTCTAAGGATCTCAATATCATTGGGTTGTTTTCTATGTTCATTGTTTTGATTTAGCCACTGAACTGGCGATCAAAATATTCCAAGAAAACAACCCTCCATGAGTGTAGTATCGAGTATCTACCAACTTCGGACTGCACCAAAGTCGGTCATCTCACTACCCTAAAGAGGCCAGGATGGTCAAGTAAGGTTCCTAAGGTCAGTTGATGCTTCACGACACCACGCGGCGGCCCCGTACTCTCCTTGACTTGACTCAAGGGTTACCGGTACTCACCAAAGTGCCACATCAACGTAGCAAACTGCTTCAACCGTGTCGGTATACCCCGCACAGTTCCCTCACAGTTTGTTGCTACTTTCTAAGAGGTATCCCCCAGATCCGGGTTAGGATCTATGAAACTCCCAAGGCAAGCCCATAATATTTAAAGCAAACAAAGCAAGCAATTGAAAACATAAGAGTGGTCTAATCCTAAGGTACACCTCACTTTATTATTTGTCCCCAATAGAGTCGCCAGTTCTGTGATCGGTGGAAATATAACTGACTGTTTTTTAAGCTGGTTCGCGAAATGTCGCGGTAAGCAAGAGTCGCCACCGTCTTTTATGTTCTCCAATATGGAAAGGACAAAAGCACAGCAGAATTCCTTCTTTGAGAATGTTTCTCGGTTCGGGAGGTAGATTTATAGAAAGGGAAGGTGTTAGCACCCTTTCTATCCATGGTTATCCATGGGCTCTTAGGTACTTGCTCTTATGTTTTCAAAATGATTTTGCTTTTCTTGTGTGTGTGGGTTTTGAAAAAGTTTCGTTTGAAAAATTTCTAAGTAACTCTTGTATCTGTCCTCAAGAGTGTATGAAAAATTTGTTTGAAAACTTTTTGAAAGTGTGAGGTGTGAAAAGTTATTTTTGTTTGTTTTGAAAAGAGCAAGTACCCAGGAGAATCTACCTACTCTAAGGAATTAGGCTGTGTAAGAGTCCTTTAGATAGCGTTATCCCACTATTGAGAAGTAGGAAGCACCATCGTTGGAGGTGTTCAGGTCAATTCGATTATAAGGGACAATGTGGTCACCAAAGCAATAGTAGGACACCTTAGAAGTAACCCTAATGTCCTAGATCTTTTTATCCGAGGCAACCGTTTTGAGGCAACTGGATCTTAGACAGGAGGGCGACCTCTAAGACACCCTATACTTGATGACCACGTTCGAGGCAACCAGTGAGGCGTACCCTAGGAGTGGTATGTGCTTGTGTGTTGTTTCATGTTAATGTTTATCTTGTACATGTTATTTATGAGCTACGGATTGGTTTTATTTGTCATACATTCTTGCAGGCATAATTAACAGTTAGGAGTGCGGAAAATAAATTGCAGAAATGTAAATCTAGCTATTACAAGGCGCGGGTCTATACATCGCCAAAAACAAAAACCCGTTTGGAAAATAAAGATGCGAGAAATAGTAAATAAAGAGATAAACCTAATTAACTATTACATTTCCGGAAGCAGTTACATAAATATAATCAAAATAAATAAATACGCGCGAATGAAAATTTAATCGGGAACGTCCTTAGGGTGTTGACCCTTTTGAGAAAGAATTGAATTTGTCCTTTTTGCAATTAATTAAAATTAAAACTAATAACTAATTAATTAATTTATTAAAAAATGTTTTTGCATTTTTATGTTTTTAATGAAATAAAATAAAAAGAATTAAAAATGTCAAAAGAAAAGCCTAAGTCTAAATTTGTTTTTTATTTATTGTAAAAAAGGTATTAAAGTTAACTAATTAAACTAATTTAATTTAATTTACATTTATTTACAAAAATAAGTTAATAAATAATAAAAATGTTTTTTTAGGTTTTTCTGAATTTTTATGGAAAAATAATTATTTTGTTAATAGTTAATAAAAAAGAATAAAAAAATAAAATATGGCAAATGAAAAATAAAATGACAAAATAAAAATGCAAATCCAAGGGGGTTTGGGCCAGATTTGAGGGTGAATCTGAAATTTCTGTGGCCCATTTGCATCAAGCCCTTTTGACTTTTGAAATTGCCTGGAGCATGGGTTGACCAGGAGCATGGTGCTCCTCATCTTTAGGCCACTGGTGGACGCTTGAGGACACTTGGCGTCTGGATGAGGAAGGTGTATGATGAACCTTCTTCTGGAACCTACACACAAGCATGTAAAGAAAAAATGTATAGAAATTTTGGGGGACCTGGGAATCGAACCCAGGTCCCAGGGATCATTTGCCAACGTGTCCTTCCACTGAGCCACTTGCCTTCATTTGTTACAATAATACACAATTAACATTATATGGAATAAACAAGCAAACCCTGGAAATTAAAAAAAACACGCGCGTTATTTGAACCATCCAATCAAGGGCTTACACGTCCTTCGTCTCCTACCTTTTTCCTGTAAAACAAAAGCAGTTAGCGGGGGTTTTTAACCCCCACAAAATGACCTGAGGAAAAATAACGATTAGGCATACGTTAAACATAAATAGGGCGCGATGATATCAACATGTTTGTCTCAATCCCCTGAGTTCAACCATGGGTCTTATGAAGCCTGATTTTTCCTGTGCTGGGAATCCCTAAATTGGAAGCTTTGAAACCCTAAAAATCATCCATGGTGGTTTGTGATTCCGGGCTCCATAATGCAATTGTCTTATACCATTAGCTTCAGAAGAGTGTTAGCAATGTAAAGCACACAAAAAAATTCATCAATGATGCATGAATAATAAATTATGATTGTGAGACAAATATGCAAACCGTATGACTGTTTCTTAGGATTCCTTGAGCGTTGACGTGTGATTTTGATCTCAAAAGATTCCTGGGGACTTATGCAATGTATTAGAATCAATTAAAAGTTTGGAAATGGCCTGGAGGTGAGAAAACAGATTTCAAGTTTTCGTTGATTTTTTTGAATATGGTTTTGCCGTTTGTGCAGTGCTCAGGTCGTGTATTAGGTCTGCCAGGCTTGCTTATGTATGTCTCAATGAATTTAGGTCAGTAGCCAGGCTTGGTATCCATGGAATTGAAGTCTTGAGATTTTTGTTTATCACCATTAAAGGACTTTCCAAGTTTGAAGCAAAACCATGATTTTGTGCTCAAAATAGCCTTAACACGAATTTGGTAGTTGGCATATACTGTATGAAAGTTATTCAAACCACAAGATACCATTCCTTTAATTTTTTTGATTTTATTTGAATTATTATGGATTAAAATGAATTAAATCCACAAAAATTAAATAAAAATGAAAAAATAAATGTTTGGTCTTGAAATTAATCATGGGACACGTGGGTGGCATGACAAGGCTGAATCAAGTGGAAGAAAGTGGGCCCTTTTGTCAAAAATTGAAGTTTTAAGGATAGTTGACTTTTGCCATTTCACAAAAATTTCCCAACTTCTCCAATGCATATCTTGCTCAATTTTGATCATATGAACATGTTCTTGGACATTTTGGAAAGGTCTTGAAGTCCTCTAATCAATGCCTTTGGTCCCATGTCATTTTATTAACCAATCTCAAGTTATGGTCTTTGAATTAAAATGCCTTTTTGTTGATTTTTGAAATTGACCTATAATGTAGAAATTGATAACTTTTTGTGAGAGCATTTCTTGGACTTGGAATGTGAATATGAGTTGCAGGAAATGTCCTCCCCTTCAAAATGAGCATTGGATGGTATTTTTCTGATGAACCATGAAAAAGTTATGCCTTGGTCAAGTTACAGTTGACTTTTCAGCTGTCCAAAAATGGAAACTTTTGCATCTTGATGATTTTTGAGCCATTCTTGTGGAATCATGGTCAAGACTTGACCAAATGATGATTGGGGCTTCAAAATAAGATGTTGACCAAAATTTTTGACTTTTGACTTCCAAATGACCATTTTACCCCTACAGTTGACTGTGAAGCAAATAAGGCTTTTGACTGTGCAACTTGGCCCTGTGAGCCTTGAAACTTGGCATGTAGATGCTTGACAATGTGTATAGGCACATGAGACTTGATTGAGCCCTTGAAAACCTCAACTTCCTTGCAAGAGCCAAAACCCTAATTTTGACTGGCTTAGGAGGATGTTTGACTGTGCAACCCCTTGAGAAATCTTGAGCCAATTGAGATGATGCTTGTCAAAACTTTGAAGAATATGGGAGGGAAAATTTTGGGGTACAACAGAAGGTAATATCAAGACGAACTTATTACTCAAAAATCAACCAAAAATATCAAACGAGGCGAGAGTTATGAATTTCTGAGCATCCGAAAGGTGAATAACACGCAGATAAAATAACTTATGTTTCCAGGAAATTAAATTATTCTGAGGCTTTCCTTGAAGAACTGGCTTCTGTCCTGAACATGAGAAATAAAGAGAATAACGAGACGGTCCAAATACATAAGGAACCAACTCAAACCAGTATCTTGATTGGAAGAAATGGATTTCTGAGCTCTAACCAGTAAAATGCTATTTATGGCTCGTGCTATCTCAAATCAACCGAATGCCCAGTTTCTACCCTGTTTAAAGCATATTAAGACACATGAGAACCTGACATGATGATGGTTCAAGTGATCATTACCCTGATAGTTTGCAAAACACACAGAACACCTTTGAACCTTTGAAAACCCAAGTTTTGCTTCATTGCACGGTATAACAAAATAATATCTTATGTAATTTCTGAGGAGAAAGACTTCAATCTCATAACCACTTGTCGACTAATGATGCATGCTATGTTAAATGATCTAATGTAGGATATACACATGTGAAATGCGAGATACGAGAAACGTAAGTCAGATGATCCTTATAAAAAGATATGACAAATTTGGAGTATGACAACGTGCAGTAAGGCATGTGATGTTGTATGAGAGAAAATGTTGGATAGTTAAGAATCAACATGATAATAAAATATAACATTGATAAAAATATTGTGTTGAATGTGTAATAATACTACACACGGTAAGATTATAAATGACAATATTAGAGAGCGTGTTGGATATCACCTATTAGGGGTGTTTGCGGTTCAGTTTGGATCGGTTTTAAAGTAAAAACTCATCTGATTCAAAGATAAATTTACTTGCGGTTTGGTTCGGTTTTAGATGATATATTAAAAAATCCAATTCGATCCGATCCAATTTTATGTTGTTTAATTTGGATCGATTTTTGAATATCTAAATTACACATTATATTTTTATTAATATTAAAAAATTACTAATAAATCATAGATTTGATATGATATATAACATATAGTATATTAAAAATTAATATTACAAAATGAGAGTGATCAATTATGGTTAAAATAATAAAAATAAATAGATTATATCAAATTAATAAATATTATTAAAAAAATTATTACCATCTAATAATAAATTCACGTAACATATCATACTAATAAAAAGTAAATAAGTATAAAAATATATGTATACAGTTCAATAAATGACATACAAACACATCTAATAAATTTCGGTTTTTTGCGGCAGTTATTTGAATTGATTTTCAATTTTTTATTTGAATTAGTTTGGATTTGAACACCCCTATCACCTATAATAAAAAAAAAATACTGAAAAATAAACTAAGTTGATTTGTGCATATAGAGAAAAAAAAATTTGTTTATTTTTAGTTTAGTCAACCAGTTTCGATCCATATAATAAATCGATTAATCTGATTTCATGATTCAGAAAAACGACTCACTGATCAAAGATCGAATAAAAAGAAGTCAGACACTTAGAGATAAAGAAATATCTAGAAAAATTATAAAAAAAAATAATTAAAAAAAATTTTAAATTAATAATTTGGATAAAAATATAATTCTAAATAAAATATTATGACAAAAAATTGATTCATGTAACTCACTCCATTATTATCCATTATATAATATACTGCATTCCAATGTTGTTGCTGCTGTATATTATAGGGAAATGATAAATTGACACAATTTTGTTACATTTATACCGTATCTGCATACTTACAGTGCACAATCTCTATCTTTTTAACAATTTATTTTGTCTCGATTTATGTGCAACATCTTTTTTCTTTTATGAAATCTACAGTGTAAAATACGGAGTATGCAAAAGGAGTGTCAAAATAACATGCCTCTATATTATATTATACCATTTTTAGGTTTTTTGACCATCCACATATAATCATTTTAGACAGGGTGTCCATATATAACTATTCAAATCAATTATTTTTGTTGTCTATTTAATTGCAAGTAATTTCTCAGAAAAGCTTATACAACAACTTAACCCCTTTTTCAGGGGTAGGGTAGATTGGAGAATGTCCAAATCAATGCATCTTGAATTCCAATTTTAAAACAATAAAGCAAAACTTGAATTCCTAAACAAGAAATTTACAAGAGCCAATATCACACATTTCATAAGTAAACTTTAAAGATAGAAACACAATTGGCACGAGTATCTGAATAAATAACAAAATGAAAACCAATGGAAAAAAGAAAAAAATAATAAAGGCACATAAATCAAGTGGAAATCCATACAATTTATGATCATAATGGAAAAGCAAAACCCATTGCAATTGCAACTGAGGCAGCAAACAGCCACATCAAATTGACTGGTGACCAATCATGAGCACCACTGCATTCATCATTAGCTCCACTATAGCATCCTGGTTTAGTTGCTTTAGCCACACCACCCTCAAAAGCAAAGGTGCTATTAGGTTTTCCATTGCCAAACAACACACACCAGAAATAAGGAGACCCTCCATCAGTACCTGTAACAGCAGCACCCACCTGAGTGTGGTTCTTACTGTATAGCAGGTCTAAGCTTTTCTGGTTTCTTATCAAGATCTCTGAAAACGCCTCCGGTGCATGGACATACTTAGTCTGACACCCCAAGAAACGACCGGTTATAAGAGCAAGAGTTGACGCCTTAACACCACAGGTTGGGGCAAAGACTTCAACAAATTGAGACTCTGGAGGCTTCTTGGCATCAGGTCCACCAACAGCACCACAATCACCCTGGTATGCCTTAATGTATTGTAGAGCGAGACATGCAAGCCCGGGATTGTCAAATAGAGACGAATCCTTGTGAGCAGTTCTGTTTTTGTTAATCTCAGCTACTAACTTGTCTGCAGGGTTTGCAGTAACTTTGGCTGCATAGTTGTTTTCATAATGTCAAACAAATGTGAATTTAGAAAACACACAAGCGGGCATATACTAGTTAACGCAATAAAATAAATTTAATCGTATAGTACTAGTATGTAAATAAATATGCACTGGTATATTCAAAAACGGCCCGCAAGAGGCAGCATAAAAGCTCTCCAAGGACAGGCGATGCAATATATCGCCCACTTATTGGAACATGCGCCCCTTATCTGTAAGGGTCGCCCGCTGATTGAAATACTCGCCCATTGATGAAGAAGTGGAGAATGACGCATCCTTACTTAGTAACAGTACAAGCAAGGCAGTCAAAAAGAGGAGGGTCATGCTCTCTAGGGAAAATAACCATTCATTCCCACGCTGCCGAGAGATAAAGGTCATGTTACTGTTTTCTTGGGTTTTAAGACCCAGACCCAAGAGACTCTTATGAATACCTCAACTCTAATTTTGAGGAAGGACATTCAATTCACTCCTAAAACACCAATAAACAGAGTTCCTCACCATCCTTGCGTAAGTTTGCTCTAATACCGCAACAACCCTAAGATCCTCTGACAGCCCTACACATCTAGTCACAGCTGGCAGATATGCTATGAAATGCTGGCATTGTAAGAACTCATTTCATTTCAAATCAAAATGTCAAAGATGCAATCAAAAACACAAGATCAAACAAACATTGATACAGATCACAAAGATTAACAGTAATGGCATTAAAGTGACGTTTTCAAAAAGCGATTCTAGTAACAGCAAGATTCCAAATCTGGAATCAAAACCAGTAGATAAAAATCAAAAGAAGTTGTTGAAGACTTACTTTGAGTAACAGCAGCAGTAGAACCCGTAGAAGCAGCAAGAAAAAAGGAAAAAATGAACAGAAGAAACCAGACAGTGGAAGTTTTAGGCATTGTTAGTGTTTCAGAGGAAACAGAAAATGAAGATAGATAGATCTGTGTTGTTATTATGTCTGTTTCTGTGTTGAAAAGCCACCAAACGAGTGGGTCTTTGGTAGCTCAAGGTATCTTAGAGTTCTGGAAATTTAATTATGAGATTATTATTATTATTATAAGGAATAAAAGCAAGTTTCAATTAGGAAACTATACTCATCTCAATTAGTTCATTTTCTGTCGGCGAGGTTAGGTTTATTATTATTATTCAAAAAGAGGAAAATAAATCAATTTTACTAGGTAATGAACGATTTTTTTTTTTTTTGGTTTGAATAAGGCTATTATAGAAAGAAATATGTGTTACACGGAGAGACTATGCCAATAACCTTTTAAGATTTAACAAATCTGAAAAACTCATCTCTAACCTATTTTTTATAAAATCATATCTAATAGTTAAAAGTATGACATCAAAAAGAATAAGGGAGGAAAAACTGCAGTCTAAATTAGCAAAAAAATCCGCACAAGAATTACCTTTTCGAAAAATATGAGAAATAACAAAAGACATGTTATCGATAATATCTTTACAACATAACCACTTATTTCTAAGTTGCCAAGAAACTAAAGTTTCCTTTGAAAAAGTTTGAACCACAATGAAAGAGGCTGGCTTGATCCAAAGCTCCTACCATGCTTTATCTCTAACAAGCTCGATCGCTCTGAAAACAGTAGAGAATTCCGCATGTATGAAATTAGGGGCCGAAGTTGGTTTCGCAAAAGCTAACAAAAAGTTCCCAAGAGAGTTTTTGTAGATACCGCCACAACCACTAGAATTGTTCTCGAAAGAGCCGTCCCAATTGCACTTAGTCCAATTCAAAGTATGAGGTTGTAAAAGAACTTCAACAATTTTGGGAGCCCTCGGATAATTAATATTAACCTTAAAAGACTTGAGCAGACAAAATTTCGATATAGAAGAATAAGCACACAAAGCGGTATTGTTCTCAAGAAGACGAACCTGAGTCAAAATACAAGAAAGGCTATAATGTAAAGGAGGAATTTTATTATGAAATCTGGCCCTGTTGCGGATTTGCCACAGGAGAGCAAAAGAGTAAACTATGGCAGTCGAGATGATGAGATAACCTTGAGAAGAATCACATGAGTGACTGTTTACCGTTGTTTTTGGTAAACAACCACTGATCTCCAAAAAGGTAAGTTTTTTGGTTTACTCACGGGATCGATCAAACTAATCCCAGGACATATGCTAACTTTTATGTAAAATGAGTAAGAAGGAAGAACGCACGTTCGACCCGGAGAAAGGATGTTTGAGATTGTTGAAAAGTAAGCAAAAGTATAGAAATGCAAGAAAAAGAAGTAAAAAGATAACTTTGCAGGATCATGGTAAAGTAATGTAAAAAGACTTTCATTAAGGAAAAAAGGTGTTTCCAACGTACATTGCTCAGCTTTATCCTTTCTCACGCAGTAGTTACTTGGATAATATTTGAGTGATTTAGTACAATAGGTTGAACACACTTGAAAATTACACAAGTTTCTTAATTTATACTAAAAGTAGGTAACCGTCGAGGGGACATTCTGCGCTAGGATGAAGACAAGTGTCTTCTGCATGTCCCTCGACCCATAGCCTTTGGCCACGTTGCCTCTTCTCAGACGCTGATGAAAACTTCCTTTCCCTCCAATAATTCAAAATTCAAATAGTCCTCGTTCCATGTGCCAAAGCGTGAACACTTTCTCTTAGTCGAGCAACATAAGTTTGCTTCAGTCGAATGAGCCCTTGGTCGAAGATTCCTATCATAACTTAGATCTTTTTTCTTAAGTTATCTCATGTGTCGAATCATACTCCCTGGTTTGGTTCACTCCAGTTGTTTGATCCAAAAGACCAAATACAGTAAGTGTCGAATTTGGGAGCCAACAAATTACCCCCCAAGAATGTCTATTTCGACGCTCAAAGAAATAGCCATTCTTTGAACTTCCCATTCGACACCTGTCTTCCCAGTTGTCCACCAATCTTGACGTGTGCTTTTCGCCTTCCAACAACTGCTATACTTGATAAAACCATCATTACTTTTTCTCCAAGATGTCTCTTTAAACTGCCGTTACCACGCTTGCCATGATGACCATATTCCTATAACCTAGGCAAGCATGTCCCAACGTTTCCCAATGCCTGCACGGTAACCGTTTCGCGCTTCGCCACGTGTCCCACTACCTGCAAAACATTAAATGGTCTTGACGAGACATCTCCCTCTTCTGAAGGCTATAAATACTTCCAAGCCTTTCTATTTGGAACTTTTACCATTTCCAGCATTTCCAAATCCCTTGCTTTCTCACAACATTGTACTGTCAACTTCGTTTTTTCTCTCAACACCTCAACAATGGCTTTCCTCTCAAATGCACCAAATAATCCTCAACCAAAAAACGCTAATGATGTCCAGAAACCACCAGAGATCTTTTCCACCAACCCTCATTCTTCCTCGACTAACAAGTACATTGCTGAACCTATGACGAAAGAATGGAGAGAAGAATATGATTCTCAGCTCCTCATTCCCATGAGATACGGTGGAAACATGTACGCTATATCTGGTCCGTTATCTTCATGCGTCGAAAATCCCTTGAAAAATTGCGCCTTCTTTCCTACTCACCCAAGGCTTAGACCCATAGGTTGCGCAAAGAAACCTAGGGAGGACCCTGAAGATGCTACTCCGGCTAACCAGCAACATCCTCAGACTACAAAGGATATCAACCTCCAGTTCATGAACAAAGGGAATCGAATCTTTCGATCAAGCCCTAACCTTTCTTCTGAATACTCAGAATGGTTGAATAAAATGGAGAGCGTGCAAGCTTCTGTCTGGAAGGAGATGGGCATTTATGACTTGGTGATGCTGTCGAAGACAGGATTGCCTTATTGTCCCCTTATGCTGGTATCTTCATTGTACTTTTGGGATAACGCACATTTCACTTTTCATCTTCCTTGTGGGATGATGACCCCCACTTTATTCGACATAGCTGCCATCACTGGTCTTCGACCCACTGGTGACTATTTCAACCCTGAAGACTTGTCTGAGGATCCTATTGGGTTTACTGCTACAAAACCCACTTACACCACCTTTATAAACTACTTTCATGACAAAACCTCTAGTACCGTGTCAGAGGTGGAGCATATAGCCTTCTTGGCTATGTGGCTGTCTCGTTTTGTTTTTTGTACTAAATCACTGCAGGTGACGAAAAAGATGCTGACGCTCGCAACGCAGCTTCACCATAAATACCCCCTTTGCCTGGCCGAATTGATTCTGGCCAACTTATATGAGTCCATCAGTAATGGTGTGACTCAACTTAATGTTCTAGGAGACAGGGGAAGCTTGCTGCTATCTGGTCCCTTTTGGCTTCTCCAGCTATGGCTCAATGCCACCTTTGAACCTTTCCTTCCCCAAAAGAACAAGATTAACGAAGAGGCTCCTGAAATCTTGAATAGGAGAGTCGAAGGCACTAGGCTTGCATTGCTAACTCCCACTGATGAAGGCCAACAGTTTCAAAAGGCTTTTACAAGCTTCGTAATGATGTTTGCGGAGCGAAAGAGCTTTGTTTCGACTATGGCTCCCTTTTCCAGTCGAAAAGTTGGTCTGGAATGGTTCACCAGACCATACCCTTCGAATGAGGAGGATGACGTGACTGATGAGTTCGTGAGCATGTGGGAATCATTTCTGCGCCCCAGGATCATGCCCTTAAGATTCAAGAGCTCAAAAAATCAATTGAGCTTAATTGCTTATCAACCAAATCTTGTCTCTCGACAATTTGGTATTGCTCAATCACTCCCTTCATCTATTTATCCTCGAGAGAAACTGCTACTTTTTTATAATGCAGATTACTCAGAAGATGTCGCTACCAAGCACATTGGTAGGTATTCCGGTCGAACTATACTGACCCTATTCGATTTTAACCTTCATTTTCCGAGTTCCGTCACTTTTGAGGCGTGGTGGAAACGGTACTATGACGAGGAGTTCTTCGATGAGAAGGACTTCGCCCACCATCTACATGAGGCGTTTAAGCTGGTTCTCGACAGAGTCAAGAAAGGTATTATTCTTTTCCATCTCTTCGTTTTATATTTGTCTTTCGACACTTAATTAACTATAGTTGTCTTGTCTTCTGTCTAGCTGTCAAGAGAGCCGCCTCGAAGAAAACTGCTGAGAGTTCAAAAGGGGGAGACTTCGCCGTCAACCCTTCTCCCAAGGTATTTACTTTTCCTTCATACCCTCATTTTTTTATCTAACATAGGTATTGATCCCCTCGATTTGATTTCCTGGGTATCAGAAACCTACCCCCAAAAAATGGAAGGTTCAAGAGATCCAAATCTCCAGCGATGAAGAAGAGGAGTCCCCTCCTGTTCCTTTGCAGAGACGAAGATTGAAAAAACCAGCTCCTGCCGTCGAACCCCGTCCAAAAATCAGGATTAAAACTACAGCTGGGAGGCTTCCTCCTGTAGTCATCAATGAACCTACTGAATAGGAGGTAATCGCTAGGTTAAACAATCCCAGCGAAAGTGACAACTCTAGTCCTGGTGCTGAAATCCCAGTCCAGGTATTTTACTTCGACTGCTTATTATCTATTCCTCCACTCTCTTTTTCTTTGAGAGGATTCTAAAAGAAACAAATTCTTTCTATTTCCCAGGACACTGTTGGCACTTCCACACGAATTCCTACTCATGTCGAGGATTCGGTCACTCTCTTGAATAGTGAAGGGGATCCTACTTATAGGCCCTCTTCAGCAAAAGGCTCTTTTATGAGTTCAGCTGACGAAGTAAATCAGACTTCTGAAGCTCAGCACGAAACCATAGAAGAAGCCGATGAAGAAGAAGCTGCAGGAAACCAAGAGGAGACTAGGGTTCCGCTGGTTGAAGTGCGAGAGACTGAGGAGGAAGGTATCCCTGGCGTTGAAACTGAAATAGAAAGGGAGAATGTAGAGATCCCAAAGGCTGACGGTGAAGAAGGTTTTGCTGAAGGAAACCAAAATCCTCCAGGTACTGAAACAGTTCCAAGTCAAGTGGCCAACATGGTTCTTACAGCCAACGAAAGTATCCCTTCGACGGGATCCAGAACCAAGGAGGATTTTGCCTTACTGAAACAACAGAATCCGTTAGGTTATCTGACTGCAATTCTAGAGGGTCGAGAGAGTTCTTCTGATCGCAGCGCCTCGACTGCATCTGGAAGGTCTACTTCGACTTCCCCTCTCGACGAGGGTCTTCAGAAAGTTAAAGCACAAATCTTTAAAATAGATTTAATGTTAACTTTAGAGGGGGAACCAGCAGCTCCTTCCTTTCTGAAGACCATCTTGAAAGCTGTCGATCTTCTTGTTGCTCCTCCGGATGTGGCCAGTCTAATCTTGGATTTACTCTCTATTGTTGATCAGGTATCAGCGAATTGCAACTGCCATAGAATTCTCAATCGTGATATCAAAGAAGCCAATGGTCAAGTGGCTGCTGCTTGGCATGCTGCTACTGAATCTGCTTCTAGAGTAAAGGACTTGTCGAAGGCCCAAGAGGCTAGACAAAAAGCAGTCGAGGAAATAGATCGAGATAATGCTCAACTGAGGGTGCAAATTGCAGAGTTGGAAGCTAAAATTGTTGCCAACGACTGAAAGAAAGGGGAGCTTCTTGCTGTGAACACTGAATCAGAGAGCCAAGAAGAATTGGCTGAAGGGTTAAAACATGCCGATCGAGCTCAATCTCTGGATGCTAAGCTCGAAACCCTTCACCAATCGAAAGCTCTATGTGATCGACGGCTAGAGTTACAGAGAATCAAGTATCTCCATATTAAAGCTAATCTTCCCTTTTGAATCTTGTTCCTCTCATTTATGTAATCACTTTCTGTAACGATTTCAGAGCCATTTTGGCACTTTTAATGAAATTTTTTAAGTTCCCATTTTGGAATTCTCTATTAACAGTGATTATATATTATTTATTTTTACCTCTTGAAGCATAGGTCTATACGTTTTCAGGTATTTACCATTTATCCTCAAGAGTCTTTGATCTTCGCTTAACTCTTTGACCTCATAGGCTCCGCCCGAGAATGCTTGCACAATACTAAAAGGTCCTTCCCACTTAGGGGACCATTTTCCCAAGCTTCTGTCTTTTCGATCCATTGGGAGTATTACTTTCCAAACTAGATCTTCAGGCTGAAATGTCTTGTACTTTACCCTTCGATTGTAGGATTTCTCGACTCGCTTCTTCTGTAGTCTCAAAAGATCCAAAGCTTTCAACCTTTCTTCGTCTAAGTCTACTAGTTCATCCAACATCATGCTCCAATAGACTTCAGAAGGGATATCATGATGTATCTGAATCCTTGTCGCTTGCAAGTGGATTTCCACTGGTAACACTGCATCATGACCATAGGTTAGGCGAAATGGTGTTGTCCCGGTGGCTTCTTTTGGACAAGTTCAACATGCCCACAGGATTTGATCTAGTGTCTTGTGCCAGTTTCTGGGTTTATTTCCCACATGTTTCTTTATTAAACTGATCACTACTTTATTTGCTGCTTCGACCTGGCCATTAGCCTGTGCATAGTAGGGCGTAGATGTTAACAGTTTAAACCCCATCTCTGCAGCGAATTCTTGCATCTTTCGACCAGTGAAGACTGATCCTTGGTCTGTAGTTATTGTTTCAGGGATTCCAAATCTATATATGATATTCCTTTGAATGAATTCAATGACATTCTCCTGGTCTACATTGACCAAAGGAATCGCTTCGATCCACTTAGTAAAATAATCAATGCCCACCAATATATACTTCTGACCTTTGGAAGATGCTGGCCGAATTTCTCCAATGAGATCCAAGGCCCATCCTCTAAAAGGCCAAGGTTTCACAATCGAGTGAAGTTCGTTTGCTGGCACATGTTGAATTCCTGTATGCTTTTGGCATTCCTGACACCCTTTGGCAAACTAAACACAATCCTTTAACATAGTGGGCCAATATAAGCCTTGTCGAAACAATAACCATTTCATCTTCTGGCCTACTTGGTGTGCTCCACATGCCCCAACATGTGTGGTGGAAAGAGCTATATATGCTTCTGTTTCACTTAAGCATTTTAAAAGCACACCTTCTGGTGTTTTCTTAAATAGTTCATTTCCCATCAACACATAACTCAGTGCTCTGTACTTTATCTTTCGTTCTATCGAAGTCGTTGGATTTTGTAAATAGTCCACTACAGGCTTTCTCCAATCTTGCTCTGTTAGATTGTCTATGAACAAAATTTCAAAATTTTCATGATCAGTGTATCCTAACGTTGTGGTCCTTAAATCCGATGGAGATAACTTAGTAGCAGTTATTCTCCCTCTAACTTCGATTGCTTGTTGCAGCCTATCTTTCGAAACTTTATACCCAGAAGCAATTTGTGCCAAGTCGTTGGCTGCTTGATTTTCCAATCTGGGTATGTGTCGAATGCTAACTGCCTCAAAGTTTTTCAACAACCGTCTGGCTATTACGAAATACATAATAAGGTTTTATTTTATGCATTTGTATTCTTTCGTGATTTATTTTAGGACTAACTCTGAGTCTCCCATTATTTCGACTTGAGTTGCCCCCAATTCCAACAAGATTTCAAGGCCTACGATTAATGCTTCGTATTCAGCCTCATTATTGGAGCAATCCCCGTCTATCTTGTACTTAAATGTTGTTGGAATTTTATTTGGAGAAATAATAAGGACTCTGACTCCAACTCCGTCTTTATAACTAGAACCATCAAAGTAAAGTTTCCACGGTTCGATCTCCAAATAATTTAGTGATCTTTCTTGTATAGAGTGGTCGACTATAAAGTCTGCGACCACTTGGCCTTTCATAGCCTTTAGAGGCGTAAAAGTTAATGAATACTCAGTTAATGCAAGTGCCCATTTGCCAATTCTACTGTGCAAAATGGGTTTTGACAACATGTATTTGAAAACGTCAAAATGAGACGAAACATAAACATTAACTGGCTTTATATATTGCTTAAGTTTTGTACATGAAAAATATAGACATAAACATAGTTTTTCAACTTCGTTATATCTAGTTTCTGCATCGTTTAAAACTCTACTGAGGTAGTATATGGGCCTTTTGACACCATGTTCATCCTCCTGAGCCAGCATGCTCCCTAAAGTCTTATCAGACGCAACTATGTACAGTCTCATACTTCTACTTCGACAAGGAGGCACCAAAATAGGTGGTTTAATGAGGTACTCTTTGATTTTGTCGAAGGCTTCTTGATGTTCCTCCCTCCATTCAAATCCTCCTTTGTTGAGTCGAAGTAATGGCGAAAAGGCTTGCGTTTTCCCACTAAGGTTGGATATAAATCTCCTTAGGAAATTTATCTTCCCAAGTAAGGATTGCAATTCCTTTTTGTTAGTTGGTGCTTTGGCTTGCAAGATAGCCTTGGTCTTGTTTTGGTTTATCTCAATGCCATTTTTGTGGACCAAAAAACCTAAGAAATCTCCTGCTTTTACACCAAAAGCACACTTCAGAGGATTCATCTTCAGGTCGTAGCGTCTCATCCTCTCAAAGGATTGTCGAAGATGATCCATGTGAGCCTTCCCTGAAACAGATTTGACAACAATATCATCAATATAAATTTACATGAAAGTGTCAATAAAGTCATGGAAAATCGAATTCATGGCTCTTTGATACGTTGCCCCTGCATTCTTTAGGCCAAAAGGCATTACTACCCATTCATAGGTGCCTAAAGCCCCAGGGCAACGAAATGCCGTTTTCAACACATCTTCTTCAGCAATGAAGATTTGATTGTATCCAGAGTAGCCATCCAGCATACTCATGTACTCGAAACCAGCGGCAGAATCCACAAGCATTTCTGCCACTGGCATTGGATATTCATCTTTGTGTGTTGCAGCATTTAGATCTCTGAAATTGATGCACACCCTCAAGGTACCGTTTTTCTTTATAACAGGTACAATATTTGCAATCCATTCGACGTACCTGGTCGTTCTTATGAACTTTCATCTCAACAGCCTTTCGACCTCCGTCTTGATTTTTGATAAAATCTCTGGTGCAAACCGTCTTGGAGTTTGCTTAACGGGTTTCTTTCCAGGCTTTATTGGTAACTGCAGTTCTACCAATCCTCTGTCGAGACCAGGCATCTCGTCATAGTCCCACGCAAAGCAATCCTTGAACTCTTTTAGTAATTTGATCATTTCGACCCTGAGTCCTGGATCCATTTTTGTGCTTATGTATGTGGGCTTGTTCACAGGACCTTCACCTAGATTTACCTCTTCTAGAGGATATTGCGCCAACATTCTGACATTGTTCGCCAGCGGGTCCTTTTTGAAACCTAGAGGTTCGTCGTCATAAATGGCGTCTAACCTCTGGTCTAGAAAGTCTTTCATTCCCAAGTCGGGAGGCTCTGGGTCGAAATCTTTCCCAGGCCCTGTCTTCGAAAGGACTTGTTCATTGGCTTTGGAAGCCACATATTTAACGTTAGCCTCTAAGGCCGCTATCATTATGTTTTCGACCACATATGTCAAAATCTTTTGGAGAGTTGATGACTCAGTCATCATCATTAAACTCGCTTCCCCAGCCTGTTGGTCGTATATCACTGACTCCTCCAAAGTCAATGTTGGATAAGTCTTCTCTATCCCACTGAAAGCCGTAATTGGAGTGTAGGTATAGGGAGCAGAACACATTAGGAGTTGGAGTTAAATCAAACTCTGATGGGTTACAAGGCCCTATGTGAGCCAAATTCCTGTCGAAATCATTCTTTCCGACACTGTTTATTTCACCCAAGTAATAACTCTGGTTTGCTTCAATGTTCTCCACAATGTCGTCGGGGCGCCACATTATGACCCTTTGGTGCATCGAAGATGGCACTGCTCCAATGCCATGTATCCACTCTCGACCAAGGAGTAGATTGTAGTTGGGTTTTGCTGAAATAACCATGAACATGGTGGGTCGAAGGATTGAGCCCACTTTGAGGTCTAGTTGAATGGCACCCATTGTGGTGCCAATTCCCCCTTCATAGTTGGATAAGACCATGTTATGTGGTTTTATGTCAGCATCCCCTTTACCTAGATTTTCCAGCATGAATTGTGGTATGATATTGATGGTTGCCCCACAATCAACCAGAATTTTGTTTATGGTTACCTCCCTAACCTTCACTCTAATGAACAAGGGTTTCAGATGGCTCTTCATTGCCTCTGTTGGTGGTTCAAAGAATGCGTTTTGTTCCTCCACGCATCCATTGTTCATTATATAGTAACATACTGGCTTGTGTCTAGCCAGTTCTTGTTCAACCATTAGGTCAGTTTCTTCGACTTTGACCTCACAATTGTATTCTTTGGGCAACACAGATATGACATTCACCATGATGTCTAAACTGTCACTAGAGTCGGAATCGTCTTCATCATTCGACCCACACTCTTCCGCCCAGGGCACATGATTTCTCTCCAGAGGCTTCCTTTGTTTTTTCTGCACATTAGTGCTAACTTCTGGATGAGGTCCAACTGCCTCTTTCTCGGCCTTTTGCCGTCTTTGGAACCTTTTCCACTGTGAACGAGACATAGGATTCTCTCCTTTATAATTGCTCGACACATGGGTCATTTTGTTCGATGCAGAAGCATGGTACTCCTTTCTGTAATCTAGAGAAGAACCTCTTGGTACGTCGAATGCCTGCCATCTTTCTTCATTTGGCCGCTTCCTTCCCATGGTATTTAGCCAAGTATCTGTAGGCACATTAGTTGGAGGCCTAAAAGTTGGTGGCCTCCTTTCCTGATTCATGGGTCTTTGTTGATGTCCCCTTCTGGGGTCAAATCGAATTTTTGGACCCATTCTTTGTTGGGCATTGGTGCCCTGTTTTGCTTTTATAACCCGCATCACTTGTATGTGTTCAGTGACTTTCTTATCGAAAATAGAGCTACATCTAGGGCATAGCATTACTTCTGATTTCTTCTTTTGGCATCTATGCAGAAAATCTGCCAAATCTTCATCCTCCTTTAGGAATGCAGTTTTGTTTACTTCTTCTTGTCGAAGGGCTTCCTCTGAAGCTTTGGCTCCAGAGACTTCAACCACATTAACCTGTATGTTGCTTTTGGCAGCCAGGTTCATCTTTTGCATTTTGGCCTCCAAGTCTTCTGTCGAACCCTTTGCGGCAGCCAAATAAGAACCTGTGGTGGTTCTTTTACTGGAGCTTTCAGCAACTCCTTTGATTTTGTTTGGGTCTTCAGTAACCCGTTTGATCAGTTTCAGGCTACTAGCAGCCTTCTTGTTCGACCCTTGGCCAACTTCCTTTTTTGAATCCAGGCCTTCAGTGGCTTTTCTCACCCCTTCAATATTTTTTCTGGAAATGTTTCCAGTGAAACTTCCAAAGATGGGTTTTGTGATGAAATCTTCAGACACTTCCACCACATGAATGCCAACTGGTTCGGCATAATGAGCCTCTGTCTGCAGTGGGTTTGTGTCGATTTTCATTGCTGGTTTATCAGCAAATTTCAGCCTTCCTTCAGCGCTTGTTGAACGAGATCCCTGAAAAGGAAACATTGTGAGGTTTTATGTCCCAAGAACTTATGGTATTTACAAAAACCTCTTTTCTTTCTTTGTTCTAAAGGAGGCAATTTAGCCCCTGGGGGCACTATCATCTATCCATCTTTAACTAATAGATAGAATATTTCGTCACACTTGGATATGTCGAAGCTATAAGTTTTCTTAGGAAATTTATCACTATTTTTCTCAGGTTCTACAAGATTTTTCCCATTTGATGGCACTAGCAATTTACAAGAATATGATGGTCCTTGTTTTAATTCAGCTAAATCAATTTCACCTTCTTCGACATCTATAGGCTCGCTGTATGTCTCTGGATCGTCATCATCCATTTCGACATAAGCTACCCTTTCTCGTCGATGAGTTTTGGCAGTTTTAGCCTTTTCAGCTTTAAGGCGTTCTACTTGTCGAACTCTATCAGCAAGCTGGGCCATATCTCTTAGGTATTGTGTATCTAACTTTTCCTGATCGAATAATCCAGGCCCTCCGCTGCTATTTCAACTAATTCATGCTCAGGCACTTGGGTAAAGCATATGGCTTTTAGTAATCGAAATCTATTTAAATATTCATCAATTGGCTCTGTAAACCTTCTCTTCACACTAGCCAATTCTTTTAGACTTATCTTAGTTTGACCCATGTAAAATTGTTCATGGAACAATCTTTCCAATTGGTTCCAGTTGTGGATCGAATTGGCTGGGAGGGTAGTGAACCAAGTGAAAGCATTCTTAGTCAAGGAACTTGGGAAATATTTGATTCTAAGGTTTTCATTGTTTGCTATTTCGCCGGCCTCTATCAAATATCTAGCCACATGTTCGACAGTCGACTCTATCGTATCCCCTGAAAATTTAGTGAATTTTGAGACTTTTCCCCTAGGTGGTAAGTCTGTTTGCAGAATATACTCTGACAATGGGGATGCAAAGTTTGGTCTATGAAAACCAACATTCATCCCGTTTTGAAGCATGATCCTCTCGATCATAGCGGTTAAATTATTGTCCGTCCCATAGTTCTGGTGTCGAACTTGCTGTATTAATTCGTCAGTGTTTTAGTTTCTATTAACCATAATAAAGCCTTGATCGATTTCTCGATGGTTTTGAGGTATCTATCTCCTTGGTTGTTCTACTTCTATCCTAGGAATTTGGGGGTTTGAATTAACGGTCAAATCTTCTTCCATAATTACCCCTTGATTTACCCTTATTGGTACCCTCTGGGGTTATCGAACAACTTGGGGTACCCCAAAGAATTCAACCATGCACGTCATTTGCTCTGTCATCTGTTGATTCGACTGTGTAGTAGTCTGAATGAGGGGATTTAGCACTGTACTTAAAGTTTGTGCTAACATCTATACTATTTCATGATTACTTTCGTCCATTTGTTGCCTCAAAATTGCTGTCGAAGCATTTGTGAGGCTTGGTATCATGTGAGATGGCCCTCCCAAAATTTGGTTTCTACTGGCTCCAGACCCTTGTAATGGCGATGTTGCATTCACCAAAGGTTCTGAAAAAGTGAACGCAATATTCATAAGGCTAGCCATTTCAGTAGTTGGCATGCCATATGGCTGCTCTCGACCCATCCAGGTTGTCGAAAAGCCTGGGGGTACAGTTGATCGAGATCCTAGATTTATCCTTGGTGGAGGCGTTCCTAAAGGACCTCTTGGACCCACATACGAAAGTAAGGGTCCAGTTTGATTCGTGGTTAACGTTGGCATTGATCCAACATAAGTTGGGATATTCCCTTCGACAGCAGTAGTAACCGATGTTCCTGTGATTGGTGGAGGTATTTCTCCATGGTTTGGCTCGTTAGCCATACTACTCTCTCTATTTTTCTTCCTAACAGTATATTTGTTGGTTACTCTACCACTTCTTAATAACATGCAATGTTATAACTGTACAGGAAAAAACGCAGTAACATAGAAAATTAGCAAGGTCCCACCAGGTATGCCAATTTGTTTACCGTTGTTTTTGGTAAACAACCGCTGATCTCCAAAAAGCTAAGTTTTTTGGTTTACTTATGGGATCAATCAAACTAATCCCAGGACATATGCTAACTTTTATGTAAAATGAGTAAGAAGGAAGAACGCACGTTCGACCCGGAGAAAGGATGTTTGAGATTGTTGAAAAGTAAGCAAAAGTATAGAAATGCAAGAAAAAGAAGTAAAAAGATAACTTTGCAGGATCATGGTAAAGTAATGTAAAAAGACTTTCATTAAGGAAAAAAGGTGTTTCCAACGTACATTGCTCAGCTTTATCCTTTCTCACACAGTAGTTACTTGGATTATATTTGAGTGATTTAGTACAATAGGTTGAACACACTTGAAAATTACACAAGTTTCTTAATTTATACTAAAAGTAGGTAACCGTCGAGGGGACATTCTGCGCTAGGATGAAGACAAGTGTCTTCTGCATGTCCCTCGACCCATAGCCTTTGGCCACGTTGCCTCTTCTCAGACGCTGATGAAAACTGCCTTTCCCTCCAATAATTCAAAATTCAAATAGTCCTCATTCCATGTGCCAAAGCGTGAACACTTTCTCTTAGTTGGGCAACATAAGTCTGCTTCAGTCGAATGAGCCCTTGTTCTAAGATTCCTATCATAACTTAGATCTTTTTTCTTAAGTTATCTCATGTGTCGAATCATACTCCCTGGTTTGGTTCACTCCAGTTGTTTGGTCTAAAAGACCAAATACAGTAAGTGTCGAATTTGGGAGACAACAGTGACATAAATCCCAAACATCATCCACGGAAGAGACCGTGAGAGTGGAATTCAAAAGACCACACCACATCTCAACAAATTGACAACATCAGAACATTGAAAGAAAATATGAGATGTTGATTCATGATTTTTCTTACAAATACTACACATGGAGCATAAGCTAATACCTCGAATTTGTAATGCATCATTCGTAGGGATCTTATCATTCAAGAGTCTCCAAACCAACATAGATTTAGAGGGAGAGATGTCAGAGTTCCAAATCTTGACAGCCCAATCCAATTTGATAGAAGGAGGATCTTTGAATCTATATGCTTCTTTCAATGTTAGCATACCATCTGCAACGGGATATCCTGGATAAGGAAAGGAAAAAGAGTGAACCAAACTGAAGGGATATTCCAACCCCCATTAGCCAACACATCACAAATCAGTAAATTCTCATCAATTCCATGAGATGCTAGAGTAACGAGATTTGTTTTATCCAAGAAAGGAATACCACACCAAGCATCCTTCCAAAACTTAATTTTGTTTCCATTTTCCAGAAGCCAAGAGATATTTGCAAATAAACAAGGGAACTCAGGTCTGATACCACACCAAATGGACAAGAAAATGTGATGGCGGATAGTACCAAACCTCCATAAAACTCTAGCACAAAGCAAGATGGCCCAATCTTCCTCACTATTAAAACAGTCCCAACACATTTTTAAATTAGAAGCATTGTTTAAGACAATAAGGGACCTTAAACCAAGACCATCGTTATGCGTGGGACGACAAACTTTATTCCAAGTGACAATGACGAGCTTTCTGGAATTGATATTACCCCTAAGATGAAATTATAGGAATTTGTCTCTATCTCGCGAAGAAGAGACACGAGCCAAGAATAAATAAAGATGGAGTGATAAATCATATTGTGTATCACTGAACTAACAAGGGTGACTCTACCGGTATAGGAAAGAGTAGAACCTTTCCAAAGCGCCAATTTAGAAATCATTTTATCCGCCAATACTTGAAAATGAGCACGCTTGACTCTACCTTTAAAAATTGGGACTCAAAGATAGGTAAAGGGAAAACTACCTCTGGTTAAACCTGTGAGCAGAGGGAGATGGTTCTCTCTTCTATCAGACATAGATCACAATAAATCAAAGACTTAGAGGCGTTGATGGATTGGCCAGAGGTAAGAGAGTAATTCTGAAATAAATTCCGAAGGGAAAGAATGTTTGAAGACTTACCTTTACAGAAAAATGAATATGTCATTGTAATATGGTGGAGAACTGACTTGGGTGTTTTGCGTTTTATCGCAAATGTTGTGGATAACAAGAGTCGCCACCGACTTTTCTTTTATCCAATAAAGGAAAGGGTGAAAAGAACAGGAAAGACCTTTTGAGAATTTTTCTTGAGTTCAGGGGGTAGATTATGAAAAGGGAAGGTGTTAGCACCCTTTTCATTCGTAGTTATCTACGGGCTCTTAATTTGCTAGCTCACTTTGAAATGCTTTATGTTGGTGTAAGTTTGAAAATATTTTGAAAACGTCTTAGTTCGGAAAACTTTACAATGATTTTCGTATCATTGAGAATGTATACAAAATGTTGGTTATGAAAATATTTGTTTGAAAGGGTGTGTTTGGAAAGATGTTTTGAAGGTGTCAATGTAAGACAATTTTGTAATGATTCTCGTATTGTTGAGAATGTATACAAAATATTTGTTTTTTAAAAGTGTTTTGAAATTGTGAAATGTGGAAATGGTTTTGTTTGTGAGAAAGCAATCACGAGCAACCTACCTACTCAAAACATCTTTGTTCTTTTCCTCCTCCTTTAGATAGTGTTTGTCTACCATTAGTTGGTAGAGAGTCATATCATTGGATGTGAGGGACAGACATGGGTCATCGTACACTCATAGACGGCAACTTGTAGAATATTTTAGCAATTGTCCTAAGGGACTAAGATCGTTTATCAAAGGCAACATCGAATGTTCATCGAGGGACTACGATCTTTTAATCGAGGGTCTTTACTAAAACATCCCATATTCGAGGGACATGACTGTTTTTATCTGAGGCAACAACCGAGGTTACCCTGGAGGTGCGCGTATGCAAAGTGTGTTTGATTAAAGTTTAATTTTTCTTGATTAGGATTGTCTAGCGGTCGATTTTAAATCTTGCCATACACGCCTAATTACTATACAATATAAGGAACCGCGATAAAGTGCAGAAAATAAAATTCTACACTATTACAATGCTTCGGGAATGGGGTACAAGTTTACAAATGAGGAAGAGTAAAAGCCTAATTAAACTATTACAAACCATAAACAGTTACAATAATTGAAAGAGTGCGGAAATAGTAAATTACACGAAAAAAAGAAAAGGGAAATTTTTTGCTATTTTATCAAATAAGGAAATTAAATCAATTAAAAGCTATGAACGGAAATTCAAGAATTCTAAATAATATTTTTTAGTATTTTTGTTTGTGAGAAAATTCGAAAAGAAAAAAAGACCTATTCTATTTCTTTTTTAAACTTTTTTTTATCATGAAGAAAATAAAATAATTAGAAGAAATCAACTAAAAACTATTAAAAGTAGAATAAAATGACTAACTAACAAAATTTATTATTCACAAAAATTTTGAACAATTTTTTAAAACTAAGAAAAATAAGAAATTATTTAATTAAGAAAAAAAACTTGAATTTAAAATCTAAACTAAGCTAAAAAAAAAGAAATAATAATAATAATAATAATAATAAAAAGGTGCAAACAGAAAATACTGGAGGTGAATGGTGACTTTTGCTCATGGGCTGAAAATTGGAGAAAGGCCCAAATCAATCTCTGTTTACTAATTTAAAATAAAATGGATGGGAGTGTGAGATAGAAAATTAGGGGGGTGACAAGCGAAATTTGTATAGACTGGTTATGCTGGGGCAACAAGGCTGATTTTGGACAGCAAGGTGCGGGAACATCATGGTTGTTTTTGGGGCTGTTTTATCCAGGATTTGAGAGCAGGGCAACAACAATTAGTGCATGACTGGACAACAAGGTTTTGGCACAAATCAAATTGGCAACATGGATTTTAAGTCTTAGTAAATTAGGCTACATGTTGTAACATAGTTTGTAATGTTCATTTGAAAGGAATTTGATATAATTTTCTTGAATCATGAATGGTGTTTTGTATATTTGAATGGAACTTGAATGAAACTTGAATGAAAAATTGTCTTGAATGAATAAAACTTATAATGAATCTTGAATGTATTTTAATCAACAAGCTTGAATGATACTTGTCCTTTCGATAAACAAAATAAATGAAAATCCTTAAGTCTTGTTTACTACTTGAATGGTGCTTGAATGATAAGACTTTTCTTGCGAAAACCATGATGAATGCTTTCTTTTCACATGACAATTCTTTTGTATCTTGAACTTCAAGCAATCCTCATGAACCTTTGTGTGCTTGAATTGGTCTTTAGGAATAAACTACATGCCTTGAGAACTTAGGCTATGCATTTGATAAATTGAATCCATTATGATATACATCTTAAATTTATCCACTTGAATGGAGTTTGAATCTAGGAGTTAAGAATATTCCAAGTCGAGAAATGACCTATAACGATTAAATAAATTTCAAGGTCTTCTAAACACAATTTGACTCCGATCTTTAAAGAAACTTGTAGATGACATTCCTTATGATAATGTGCAAAAATAATCGTCTCAAGATCTTGAAAATTGAGGAAGTTACGATTCTTGGAAGTCAGGCACCAATTACTTGAGATTAGGTCAAAGTCCATAAAGCTATCTCTAAAGTATTCGAATTTTTGATGAACTTTCGTATATAATAGGCTCTTGACTTGTAAAGAGAAATTGGCGATGACGTCAAGAAGAGTCATACGCAAAAACAACCACTCAAAAATATTGAATAATGAAGAAGTTACAATCGTTTGAACTTGATCTTGAAAATGTTGACTTTTGGTCAATACAGTTGATTTTCGATCATCCGAGCAATTGACTGGGCGAACTTGTGATGCAAGGCATGAGATTTGATATGAGCATTCTTGAATACATATGGAGCACCATGAAATCCACTTGAGACCTTGGAAACCCAATCTTGCTTGAGAGATACCAAACCCTAGTTGTGGACCTAATGTTTAGGAGGAGAATTTGCCTGATCAATTCTTGAGTCACCTTGAGTATTTGAGAAACCCTAGGAGAATATTTTAAAGAAAATGGAGGGAAAATTTTTGGGTACAACAGTCATCGACATAGAATATATGAGTTGGAATATTCAGATTTTTGTTAGCTTTCATAGGCTATAGGCTACCAGAATTAACTAAGGCAATGATGTGTCTGCTTAGGACGTCTTCAGCAAAGCAAAAAAGAAGCGGCAAGAGAGGGTCCTCTTGTCTGACACCTCTCTCTCAAGGAAAATAACCATGAGTGGAACCATTAAAGACTACCGACATAAAAAGCAGAACTCATAATAGTAGAGATCCACTGACATAAAGTGTTGTTGAAACCATAACGCTCTAAAACCTTGATGAGGAAACTCCAATTAATAGTAGCAAAAGCTTTGTTGATGTCAACTTTAAGAGCGACGCTACCTCCGACGGTCTTTCTATCCAGAAGATTAACAACTTCAGAAGCAAGGCATAAGAAATCCTTAATATTCCTCTCTTTGATAAAAACACTTTTGCTCTTTAGACACCAGAAACGACATAATCCGAGAGAGTATGTGAACAAGAATTTTCGAAATGATCTTGAATTCGAAGTTAGCTAGGGCGATGGGCAAAAAATTATCCATAGAAGCTGTGTCGTTAGACTTCGGAATCAGAATAATGATATTGGCATTGTAGTTATTAAGAATCCAACCATCCATGAAAAATTTCCAAACAACATTAAACACGTCGAATTTTATGATGTTCCAGTAAGTTTGGAAAAACACTCCCCCAAACCCATCTGGACCCGGGGCACTCTCTTTTCTAAGACCACCAACCGCATAAGTAATCTCCTCAGTGGAAGGAATAGACATCAAAATGGAATTCATGGGATCGGAAACTAAATTTGGAATGATGTCTGATAAATCTGAATCTTGCACAATACCTGTAAAACCAAAAATGTGAGTAAAATAATTAACTGCATGTGTAGCCATAGCCTCAGGATCCAGGATAATATGAGCATCATCTCTCAAGCAAGTAATTTTGTTTTTGTTGCACTTGATTTTGGTGACCCTGTGAAAATACGATGTGTTTCTATCGCCATGTTTATGCCATCTAAGTTTGGCTTTTCCATCTAGAAGAACTCTTTTTTAGCCAAAGCATCCTCCAAGTCATGTTGAGCTTTTAAATCCTCATTAATACCCCTGAGATGTATCTGGTCTTGAATGTTATTAAGATGAGTGGTGGAGTTTTCAACCAAGATATGAATGTTACCATAAATCTGTTTATTCCAATGCTTAAGCTTGTTTTTCAAAAGCTTTAGTTTTTGAGACAAAATTAACATTGGGAAACCAATCATCGGTTGAGACCAGCAATCAGCAACAAGCACACTGCAACTATCATGGAGAGTCCACATACTTAAAAATCTGAAAGTACTTTTAAAGTTGATGGCAGAAAAACTAGCATCCAAACAAAGCGGGAAGTGGTCTGAATGGAGTTTGGGAAGAGTAAAAACATGCAAAGAACAACAGGCAATAATTCAAGAGCTCTGTCAAGGCGTCTTTCCATTAAATGAGAACTTGATCTGCCGTTAGTCCAGGTGAGAAAAGGATCATTAGCAGACAGATCAGACAAAGAATTCGAATCAATCCAGTCTCGAAAATCAGTGATGGAAGATCTGGAAGGAGGGTTACTATTGCATTGAAACCTCCCCAAAAGCACCAAGGAGCATTGTAATTCTGAGTTAGGATGGTAAGATCGTGCCAAAGGAAAATTTTGGAGGTCCATTCAGGGTTCGGCAAGAAAGCAAAAGTCTGGTTTATGAGTTAGAAGAAAGTTTTTAAGAACCAATCTTGTTGGGAAATTGGCTAGACCATGTGCATTCCAAAAAATGTAATTCATCAGAATGGCTTTGAGGTACCCGATTGTGATCTGGTATGATAGCTAGCCTTGGACTTGGCTTTTTGAAAAGTTTTCTTTCTCTTTTCCTAAAACTTTTTTTATGGCACATGATTTTATTAGTTAAGTAATTAGTAATAAATAAGTGCCAATTTGTTATAATTTATTACAACTCTTATTAAGAGTTATTATTTTCTTCTTTTGAAATTATATCTCTCTCTTAAAATTTATTAAAATGACATTGATAATTTATATTTTTTATAAATAAAAATGTATTAATGTGAGTATAAAAAGGACTCAGCCCTAATACAATAGGATTAAAGAAAAAAGGCCCCACAAAGAAGCACAAAACTACATCATGCAATTTGCAAACCAATCAATAAACTCAAAACCAACTAGACCTCCTTTTACTGCCCCAAACCACTCCAACAAAAGACATTTTGCTAAGGAGATAATATCATAAACATTTTTACAACCCCCTTTAAAAAGAATCTCATTCTTAACTAATCATACTGACCACAAGACAACAATGCAGAATAAAAGACGTCACTTCTTAAGAATTTTACCCTTCAAGCTAAGTCCACAATCCTACATATGGACCAAAATTGCATTCGGAGTCGATGGTGACCCAATACCAGTCCATCACCTATGACGAACCAAACACAAGTTGTTATAAGACATAACGGAAAGAAATGTGAACGATTTTCTACAGGGCCAAAACATAGCGGACAAACTAAGTCACGAGCGTCCCTAATGATCCATATTTTTGCTAATTCATCCAGAGTTTGCAGTGTGTTCAATAACATTCTCCAAGAAAAAACTTGGATGTTGCTAAGGACATAAGTTTTCCACATAAGCTCGAGAGCACAAGACAAGTCATCATCGATAACCAACCTTATTCCAGCGATATGATTCAACATATTACAAGCTTCATTGATAGAAAAGTTGTTTATATCACACCACCAAACAAACTTTTCCAATGAGTCTGAAATTGGTGAAACAAAGCTAAGGATATCAAGCAATTCCTCCTTCTCATCCCTTAGCACTCCATCTATAACTCCTTTGAGAAAATCTTGGTTTAACCAAAAATTATAATGTCAAACATCATTTTTCCAATAACCAGATTCATGAACTCTTGTTATGGGCTCCTGCAAAAATTGAAATATATCATGAAACAAAAGATACAAAAGAGTGGAACCTAACTAGTTATGCTTCCAAAAATAAATATCCACACAATTTCCTAATTTACATACTAAACTGTTACAAAACTAGTTTGGATCAGATTTCCAAATTCCAATTGAGGTCCTAATACTCCTTCCCCACAATGAAGAACTCTCGTTATTATCTTTCCAAACAGGGTAAAAAATAATCCTTTAATGTCTTCATATCTTCTTGCTAGAAGAGGAAACCATGTATAGTTTGGCTCATATATGATTTTCTAGGCCCATTTGTGGAACCTTATTTTGCAGGTGATAGACCTTTAATTAAGACATCATCTTTTGATGATAACAAATATAAATGACAAGTCAGGCATATTGCTTAAACGGTTAAATATGAAAACCTAAGTGTTATAGTTTGATAAACTTGACTATCCAAAGAAGACAAACAAAATGGAAATAATCTTAAGCCTCAATTGGTCTTAAACACTGTCAACACAAAATGACAAGGGGCTTGTAGAAGAGGAGTCAATATCCTAATTTATCAAATGAGTGAAATTATGCAAGCAAAGGGGTTTTTTCCCGTAAAAGTATAATGGTTAAAAGAACACACACACGAAATGACATTTCAAACTACTTTATCGAAAGAAAACATCTTCAAAATGTCTTAGAGTTATGCCAAATGACTTAAGAGCGATGGAAATAGCTAGAGGGAAAATTTTGGCTTATCTAATCGATTGGGTCTTTTTTCTAATCAATTAGATTAGTTCAAACTGACGCCCTAATCCATTTAAACTGTGCCTTAATGATGTGCAACAACTAGATATATTTTCCTTTCTTTTAAATAACTTACAAATGATTATTTCCCAACTTCTAATAAATTAGAATAAGTGTTAATCGATTAGATAACAGGAAAATTCATTTATTGCAAAATCCTTTTTGGGCACACCTAGAAGGTTAGGTTTCATTACCAGCCCTATCACTAATGATTGCACAACCAAACAACAAGAAATTATATACTTCAAACACTTTGCCAACCAAACCATCGTGAGAATTCATACCCTAGCTCCTTGATATTTCAAAGAATGTAATTTCTTCAAAAACTTTGAAAAACTAAGCCTCACCAACGTTCTATGCACACCCTCAAAAAGAATTTATGCCTCTCTTTAGAAGATGTTCTTTTCAAACCTACATTTCGCTGATGGAATACTTTAAAGTAAAGTAAATAAACATAGGATAAATATTTTAGTGGAAAAATTTGGAAAGTTACTAAATATTTCTCACGAAGACCGACTCACTGGACTAGGAGACAAAAAAATAGGTACATATATGTCATTGCTGCATCCTCCTTGATGAGAAATCCATTATCACACACATCTTATCCATTCACAGTTGGATACATTCTCTCTGGAAGTATAATAGACTCACATCCTCTTTCTTAGACAATGAAACATTGGTCTTCTAATCCAAACAAATGTAGAAACAAATTTGTTACATGAAAACAAAGTCAATACCAACTGGACCCAACAAGTAATTGACAACATGCTGGAAAACATGTCAAAAGGGACATGCCTTCCATATGTAAATATGATCACAAAAATACGGGAAGAAACATGGTACAACTTTGTAGAAGAAAGAAAATTTAAGGAAGGATCAACTGTGATAGGAAGTTTTGTCCTACCCTTAATACATTATGAATTAAAAGATGGAAATATCATTGAAAAGACACTGTAAGACAAAAAGAAAAGAAATACCATAAGTTAGGAAACACCCATATAAATAGAGAGCTCAAATGACTCCCCCGCATACTCACAACCATAGACCTGCTAAAAATCATAAGTAGAAAGATAAATATACTCAATGACAAAATAGACTTCATTGTACACCACTTCATTCCTGACCAAACCAAATTACCACATCACATTTTCCAACATGACGATCTTTATGAAGAATAGTCTCACTTTAATTACTTAGTTAAAATACGTTATGCTTTCTTCCTTCATGTACTTTTATTTTTCGACGATTTCCTTTTGTATTTTCAATTCAGTAAATTTCCTTTTTGTATTTTGAATTTGATCAATAATATGAGTGTGATGTCTTGTATTAAATGGCTTTATTTTGGATATTTAATAAGCTCTTTTTTTATTTTGGAAATATACTCTCAGGGAGATTATATATTTTCTATCTAACTCATGGGAGATATATCACTCCAAATATATATTGTTTCTTTTTCCACCTCCCATGAGAGATATGTTGTCATCGTGTAAGGTTGAGAAAAACACAAGAAATGGGGGTTTGAATTGGGTTTTCAAAAACTTTTTCTTTAGAAATGCTTCTCACAAACAATCAATGATAGACAAGATAGAAACGAAAAATGACACAATTCATTTATACAAGTTCATCTTAGAAAAGGATACTCTTATCCACCCGTCAAAGTGATTTCTCCTTAGAAAAGGATTCAATCCACTAATCTTGAAAGATTAAAAACAACTTTTAAGAGTTTAGAAAAACATATTAGCCCTCTCAAGTATACAAACTACAACTTAGTCCCTTGAGGAAACAAATCTCAACAGATTTACAATCAAACAATGTTTACAATAGTGCTTCCAAAAAGCAGATTTAACACTACAATGAAGAACAAATGTTTACATACAAATATGAGCAACAACTCTCGTGTATACAACAATGATAATAAAAAACACAAATATGAGCAACAACTCTTGTGTTTTTAGAGAATAAAATTTAACACAAAAATGAGCAACTTTTTGTGTTTTGATTTTCTTTTGAATATTTTCTCTCTTGAATTTCATTTGCACAATAGTTTTTATTTTCAATTTCTTGATATTTAATCGTTGGTTTTAAATGAAGTATTAATCCCTTAATATAGGCTGATAAAGTAGACCGTTGGATAGTATAAAATATCACTTTCATTTGCCAGATGCTACAACGATAGCGTGTGATTGTGGGAGACAAGAGCACAACAAATCTTCAATCGTACAAAGCTTTCTTCACTATAGTGGAATAAGTCTTGTGTTGTTGTACTATATTCTTCTTGTGAAAGTTTATGATCTTTTCTTTTGATAAGATACTTCTGATCTTGAGTAGAGAAGAGAGTGCATAAGAGATCACATTTTTGTTCTTAATCTACTGATGGAGTATTTCTGACATGAAATGATAAATATTCTAGAAGAAGTTTCATTGTAATGTTTCCAAAGGTACCTGAATCTTCAGAATCAGAACCCTGTCTTTAGACTAAGAGCAACAACTTATTTGACATACAAATCTTGATATCTGAGCTGGAAGCAAAAGCTTATCTAAGAAGCACATCATCTTGATTTCTGAGCTTTGAAGCATGAGCTTGATTTTTGATCTTGGCTTGATATCTTATCAGCACTAGGAGATCCTTTTCTAGCGAACACTCATGACTTTTGAAGAAACATATTATTTGGAGAAGTACACGTGGATCCTCTTCTGGAAAACATTCAACATTCATCAAAACTACTGATATTTCTTCATAAGTGTATGCAATAGTCATTCTGAGGCGTGCCAAACACATTTCTGATGATTCTTCAGACAACAATGCTGAATCAATTAGAATATTTTATCTTAACACTCAAGATTCCATTAGATAACATAATTGTCACACATATATATATATATATATATATATATATATATATATATATATATATATATATATATATATATATATATATATATATATATATATATATATATATATATATTGTTATCATAATAATTAGATATTATACATAGAACCAAATCTTGTTCTAACAATCATCAAAAAGGGGGAGAATGTGGAACCTTGTTTTACACGTGATAGACCTTTAATCAAGACATTAGCTTTTGACGATGACAACTATAAATGTAAGTCAAACACATTGCTTAAAGAGTTAAAGAATCAAACCTAAGTGTTAAGGTTTGATGAACTACAAATATTTTATATTCACCCTTAAGATACCATTAGATAACATAATTGTTACATAAAAAATATATGTATTGTTATCATCAAAACTGGATATTATACGCAAAACCAAATCTTGTTCTAAAAATCATCAAAAAGGGGGAGAATGTGGAACCTTGTTTTACACGTGATAGACCTTTAATCAAGACATTAGCTTTTGATTATGACAACTTTAAATGTAAGTCAAACACATTGCTTAAACAGTTAAAGAATCAAACCTAAGTGTTAAGGTTTGATGAACTTGATTGTTCAAAGAAGGCAAAGAAAGTGGAAATTATCTTAAGCCTTAAGTGATCTCAAGCAATGTCAACATAAAAGATAGTATCTAACAAAGGGCTTGTAGAAGAGGAGTAAATCTCCTAATTTAGTAAGCTAGTGAACTTATGTAAGTAAAGGGACTTTTCTCTAAAAATTATAAAGGCTCAATGCACACACACACGAAAACACTTTTCAAACTATTTTATCAAAAGAAAACATCTTCAAAAATGTCTAGGAGTTGTTCTAAATGACTTAAGATCCATGGAAATATCTAGGGGAAGTTGGATATCTAATTGATTGGGTCCTTTGTCTAATCGATTAGATTAGTTCAAACTTACGCCCCAAGCCATTTAAACAACACTTTAATGATGTGAAACATCTAGATATATTTTCCTTCCTTTTAAAGAACTTATAAATGATTGTTTTTCAATTTCTAATCAATTAGAATAAGTGTTAATCGATTAGATAACAGGAAAATTCATTTATTACAAATTCATTTTTGGGCACACCTCTTACCTATAAATAGAGGCTCCTTTTCTCATTTCAAACCATTCAGAATCGTGTTTTGACACTTCCATCTCTCATTATCTATCTCTCTAAGTTTTATTTTAACTTTCTTTTAGTAGATAACCAAATGCTTTTGTGAGAAAAGTTCCTTTGTGAGTGAAGATACTTTTGTAATTTTGGAAAGGGTAGAATTATAAATTTCACCAAGGAAATCTTTTGTACTCACATTGGTCGAATATTGTCCAATTAGGGATTATTTGGGGTTCGAAGCTAAATCTAATAAAAGCTTAGGTTGGGGATTATGTGATCAGTTCTAGGTTTTGTGGTTAGCTTGGTCAAAACCAAGATAGGTTAAAGATTATCCTGGTATTAAAATCTTCATAGATTTGATATCATCTCAGTCAAAATCTTGCAGGTTGTTTGGTTTGTCCTGGTAAAACCAAAGGTATAGAGTTCAAATATTTTGGAACTTGAAAACTAACTGCTCCAAGGTCTGTGTTCATGGAAATGAGTCTACCCGCTTCAATCCATCATAAGGAAGGAAGATTGACCACTTCACTCTCAATAATATATTGAAGAAATGACGTAAACGCCCACATCTATCATCTTGTAATATTTGGTTGATATCCAACCATCATTTTCTTGTATAAGGGGGTTCGTGAGCCTTCTAGTGGATTATATATGCAAGTATATGAAAAACATCAAAGTAATACAAAAGATTATCGTTCCCACAGAGACCAATTGTCAATCTATTAATTACTATTGTTACAGTGTTTGTCTATGGAAAATTAAATAAGTATTTTGAGTGCACATGAAAATAAATAATGAAGAAAATAAATTCAGATAAAATGCAGGCTTGAATGTAATTCACATCAGTTAGGCAGTACTCCAATTATTTCTAAATAGAACTACTTATGGGGTAATATTTTCTACTTTGAGAAGAATCAATTTGACACGAAATTTCGCTTTCGCGTATTCAGAACCGGGCTACTCTCTAATTAATGCCTTCCATTATCACTTATGAAAGGTGCTTGTCGCGTTAAATTAGTAAACCTATTTTTAAGAAATTAAACTCTTGACTAAGTTGAAAAGTGATTTGATTTGGAACGTTTAACTTAAAAAAGATCCACGGCTTTTGCTCAAGGAACCATATTTTAAACCTATAAACATGTCCGAAGATAGTTTCAAAATCGTTTTCTAATTGTGTTAAAAACTCCTAATTAACCAGACAAACTACTTTCACTATCTTTGACCAGTTAAAACTAACCAAGTTTATCTTTTACAGTCGGATGACTTTCGATCTTACCCAACTATATCTCGGCTCTACTTTCGTAGTTACCGATCAAACTAAGTACTGAAAACTTGAATTAAAACCGAAGTAGCCCCAAAAGAATTTCTACAGATACAACATGTGGAGTACCATCATAGCGACGATCCTTACATCTTAGCCCTTAAAGTTTTAGCTAGACATGAAAACAGGAATCAACATAGCAGAATAAATCATGTCTAAAATAAGTTCTAAAAGTACAAATGCTTTTTCAAATATAGACAACGGTAAAGAAAATGCTCTGAAGATAAAGGTTTTTGTAAAACTTAACAAGCAAGTAAATCGTGCAAGTTAATAAACAAGTAAACAAAGACAAAGCAAGGAAATAAATAAAGTAAAGCAAATGCAAGGTAAGTAAAATGTAAATGCGAAAAACTTGAATAAGAAACTTTCTCCTAATTGAAGAATTTAAACTGGTACACTTGAAAGTGAACTTGACTAGAAAGTAAAATGGCGGAAAGATTAACAGTACAATGCTCCAACCTAACTACAACTACGGTGCGATAATCCCCCGATGTGATGAATTATCGCTTTTACAATGGTGATTTTAGGATTAGTGTTGCAGACTAAGTTGGATGAAGAAGAAATGAAATGAGAAATGCCTATTATTGTACCCCAAAATTTTCCCTCTCACTTATCAAGAATTTTGCTCACAAGATCTCCTTTGGCTCAAGACTGCACTAGGGTTGATCAGCTCAAGACACCTCCTTAAGCACTGATGACCAAAATTAGGGTTTGAGATTGCACAAGGATATTTGAACTTCCAATGCCCCATATGACTTTCATGGATCATTATGGACCATTAAGCTTACTCATGTCAAGTTTCAAGCTTTGGATCACACTTTTGATCAATCAATTGAGCAGTTGACCTAAAAATCAATTGTATTGGAAAAAAGTCAACTATGGCCAATTTACAGTCAAACTTCATAATTTTTCGATCCACATCAACATTTTAAACTCATATGTATCATTTGATCAAGTTTGGACTGAAATTCCTCAAGAAATTTGATCCAAATCTTCAAAAGGGCAAAATGGTCAAAATTAGGGTAAAGCACTTTTGGAAGGATTTGTGTAGAGCAATGTTGTAGAAGTGCGCGCCTGTGACTTGAGGGACCTGGCTTCGAGCCCCAGTGGTACCCTTTTGGATTTTTCACATTTTTTTGCATTTCTGACTTTCTTTTTGGCAGGTGCCTGAGCCTCATCTCCTTGGGCTTATGTTTTTTTTTACTTTTCTGACCCCCTGTTTCATTTACACACCCTGGCCCATTTATTTATTTTTTTTCTTATTTTTATTTATTTATTTTCTTAAATATTTTATCTAATATTAAAAAAAATCATAAAAAAAATATAAAAATAGTAGATTTATATTTTGACATAGTTTATTTATTTTTCTCATAAAAATTATTTTATTTAATCATACTTTATTTATTTTGACTAATTTTTTTGTAAATTTAATTTAAAAAACTAGGTTTTTATTTATTTTCTTTTACACTAATTAAAATATATTATTTTAATATAAAAAAAAGACCAAAAATATTTTATAATACTATAAATTTATTTTTAAGACAAAAATACCAAAAATATTCTTCTTATAAACTTAATTTCCTTTTTAATCAATTAATAGATTAGGGTTTTCTTAAATTTCTTTTCCTAGTAAATTTAGGTTTTACTTTTAATTAATTATTTTCCCTTTAGTTAGTTAGGTTAAAAGCAAAACCCTTTTTCTCTAAAAAAATCCAAACAAATATCCATTTACTTTACATTTACATTCTTGAATAATTATTCATTTATGTACATTTATTTATTCAATTCTTGTACCAATTCAGTATGGTTGTAATAGATAATTAGGCTTTATTTTCTTGCAATCCCCATTCATAATTTGTACATCCCCCTCCCATAAGTATTATAATAGCGTAGTAATTTTAAATTCCACAATTTATCGCTTTATATATACAAATGCTAGTAATTAGGGTTTGTATGGAAAGACTAAAACCAATCAATTAGAAAACCCTAATCAAAGACAAAATCAAGCATGAAAATAATACACTTGCACACAAGCATCCCTAGGGTAAAATCCACTTGGTTGCCTTACAAAATGGTCATATTACGCATGTGAGGTATCTTAGCAAAAACAAGCAAAATATAAGATCATGGTCCCTCGATGACGTTATCTATGTTGCCTTTCAAATGATCTTAGTCCCTAAAGATAATGCTAAGATACCTTGCAACATTGTTAATCATGGTTATACGATGACCCACACCTGTCCCGTTTACATCCAAAGATAGGGTTACTTACCAAATCAATGGTAAGATAACAATGTCAAAAGAAAAGAAAATGAACAAGAAAGACTTTTAAGTAGGTAGAATGCTCCTAATTACTTGCTTCAAAACAAAACATCCTTGATATTTTCAAAACAAACACCTACACTTACAAAACATCTTACAAAACTTGAAAACATTTTCAAAAGATCAAACACTTTGTATACATTCTTACGAACGGGAATCATTACAAAGTTTGCCTAAACAATGGCCTATTTACAAAATACTTTCAAAAACCACACAAAGCACAATTTCAAACAAAAGCAAGTGGTCTAGCATGTAACTAAGAGCCCATGGAAAACCATTGTTGAAAAGGGTGCTAATACCTTCCCTTTTCATAATCTACCCCCCGAACTCAAGAAATAATCTCAAAGGTCTTTCCTGTGCTTTTTCACCTTTCCTTTTGGATAAAAGAAAAGTCGGTGGCAACTCTTGCTAACCGCAACATTTGCGATCAAACGCAAAACCTTCAAGTCAGTTCTCTCACCGTATCACAGAACTGGCGACTCTGTCGGGGAGAATACTAAAAGTGGGGTTACCTTAGGGTTAGATCACATTTACTTTCTTTCTTTGTTTGACTTGTTTGCTTTACATTATAGTTCTTTATTTGGGTTTGAATCCTCTACCCAGATTTGGGATACCTTATAGGTAAGTAGCAATACATTATGGAAACTATGCGGGGTATACCGACATGGTCTAAGCAATAGCTATGTTAGTGCGACATATTTATGGGTACCGGTAGCCCTTGAGTTAATTAAGGATAATACGGGGCCGCTGAGTGATGTCATGAAGCACTAATGAACTTTTAGAACCTTTACTTGACAAACTTGACCTTTAGGACGTAGTGAGATGACCGACTTTGGTGCAGTCTGAAGTTGGTAGATACTCGATACTACACTCATTGGGGTTTGGTTTTTTGGGATATTTTGGTCGCCATTAAAGAGGCTTGTGCTGAAACAATGCTCAAGGAAACAAACCAGTGATATTGAGCTCCTTAGAACCCTGTTGCTATTACTAGCATAGGTTTGAGCCAATTAAACTTCAAGAGGGTACTTACCTATGAGACTCCATGCAAGCCTAAACCTAAGGACTTGTTTGATTTGATTGTGTATACATACTTGTACATAACATCATGAACATCATAACATCATACTCATTCACTAACCATTTCAAGGATCTTGGGGTTTATCTTTGTTCTTGTTTTTTAGAACATGGATTCTATTTGCAGGAAAACTATTCAAGTCAATCTTGTAAGGATCCCTCCTCAACTTAAGGAGCTAGCATCAAGGATTCCTAAAAACTCTCCATTTACCGAAAGACATGGTCGCCTACTAAACTTGGTCACCTCCAACACTGATGAAGACATGATGAAGGTGCTCTTTCAGTTCTTTGATCCTTTACACCATTGCTTCACATTTCTCGATTATCAACTTGTGCCAACTTTGGAAGAATTCTCCCAACTCTTGAGGATTCCCATTCTCAATCAACTACCTTTCAACGGTACGGAAAGAGATCCAAAGCCGAAAGATATTGCTCAAGCTCTACACTTGCAACCATCTGACATCATAACTAATTGGGAAACAAGGAGTGGTGTCAAAGGTTTCCTAGCAAATTTCTTGTTTGATAAAGCCCAAAGCTGTTAGAATTCTTTGGATCTGCAAGCTTTTGAGGAAATTGTGGCTCTCCTCATCTATGGGATAGTTTTGTTTCCAAATCCTGACCAACTCATAGATGTAAATTCCGTCAAAATCTTCATGTCCTGTAACCCGGTGCCTACTTTGCTAGGGGACATCCTACATTCTTTTCACACTCGCACTATGAGGAAAAGAGGTATCCTTATGTGTTGCACTCCTCTATTGGAAAGCTGTTTTATTTTGCATCTTCCCCAATCTGTATTGAAGAACGAGCAAGGTTCAAGGTGGTCACAAAGGTTGATGAGCTCAAACATTCAGACATCCATTGGTGTTCCCAACCTATAGAGAATGTTACTATTGTCGATTGTTGTGGAGAATTCCCTAATGTCCCTTTACTTGGCATTAGGGGAGGTATCACCTACAACCCCTGCTTAGCCTTAAGACAATTTGGTTACGCCCGAAGGAATGGCCCATATGAGATTCTCATTCAAGGTTTGGTATTTGACTACGAGAACGACGACCAAGGTCTTCGCTAGAGATTCATCCGAGCTTAGAGGATGTTGAACAAGGTAGATAGCAAGACATTGGGGCACAAGAATTGCATCCCTCTTGAGCCTTACCTCAAATGGGTATGAACTCATGCTCAGAGTCTTATGATGCTTTATCCCTCCATCCTCCTGGTGATTATGGAGCCTGTTATGGAAGGAGATGTTCCATACACTATCCTACATCCTGACATGCCCACCTCTCTTGAAGACTTACAAAGAGATTGGATACAACTCAAGGGGGGAGCGAGACACTTTTGAATCCCAATTCTACGCTAGCGAGAAGAAGGTTTTGGAGCTCACTAAGCAACTTCATGAGGAGCATACTCTGAATGCCTACATTGCACCAAAGAGGATGCGTACTACCTTTTTATCTTACAGTTTTTGTATTATTTTGTCCAAAAAGGCATTGATGTACTCAAGCTTTAATTTATTAATATAACGTGTCTTTCTTTTTTGTCTAAAACAAATTTGAATCTTTAAAATCCTTGAAATCATTGCATATGCATTTACCATTGATCATAACATAAGCAGGTTTCTTGCAACAAGTCTCCTCATCTTTCTACTGTTTATTTCAGTAAGATGGATCTCGAGCAAACGGTGAAGGACCTCTATGATACGGTGGGAGAACTGACTTGAAGTTTACGTTTTATCGCAAATGTTGCGGTTAGCAAGAGTCGCCACCGAGTTTTCTTTTATCCAAAAGGAAAGGTGAAAAAGCACAGGAAAGACCTTTGAGATTGTTTCTTGTGTTCGGGGGGTAGATTATGAAAAGGGAAGGTGTTAGCACCCTTTTCATCCATGGTTTTACATGGGCTCTTAGTTACTTACTAGATCACTTGCTTTTGTTGTTTGAAATTGTGCTTGGTGTGGTTTTAAAATTATTTTGTAAAAGAGGTCATTATTTAGGCAATCTTTGTAATGATTCTTGTTCGTAAGAATGTATACAAAGATGTCTGTCTTTTTGAAAATGTTTTCAATTTTGTAATATGTTTGGAAATGTGTGTGTTTGTTTTGAAAATAGCAAGGATATTTGTTTTGAAATGGAGCAAGTAACTAAAAGTAATCTACCTACTCAAATGTCTTTCTTGTTCATTTTATTTTCCTTTGACATTGTTGTCTTACCATTGATTTGGTAAGCAACCCTATCTTTGGATGTAAACGGGACGGGCGTGGGTCATCGTATAGCCATGATTAGCAATGTTGCAAAGTATCTTAGCATTTTTTTTGAGGGACTAAGATCATTTTGTAAGGCGTTGTACCCCAAAATTTGCCCTCTCATATTCTTCAAGATTTGCCAAAATCAACCTTCAGATGATTCAAAATTCCTCAAGGATTGCACAGTCCAATGGCCTCCTAATACAGTCAAAACTAGGGTTTTGGTTCTAACAAAGAAATTGAGGTTTCCAAGGGTCCAATCAAGTCCCACATGCCTAGATATATTGTCAAGCATCCATATGCCAAGTTTCGAGACTCACAGCATCAAAATTGCACAGTCAAAAACCCTAAATGCTTCACAGTCAACTGCAGAGGCAAAATGGTCATTTGATAGTCAAAAGTCAAAATTTTTGGTCAACATCTTATTTTGAAGCCACAAACATCATTTGATCAATTCTTGATCATGATTTCACAAGCATGGCTCAAAAAGTCTCAAGATGCAAAAGTTTCTATTTTTGGACAGTTGAAAAAGTCAACTGCAAATTGACCAAGGCATAACTTCTTCATGGTTTATCATAAAAATCCCATCCAAAGCTAATTTTGAAGATAATGACATTTCCTACAACTCATCTTCACACTTCAAGTCCAAGAAATGCTCTCACAGAAAGTTATCAATTTCAACATTATAGGTCATTTTCAAAAGTCAACAAAAAGGCACTTTAAGTCAAAGACCATAACTTGAGATTGGTAAATCAAAATGACATGGGACCAAAGACATTGGTTAGAGGACTTCAAGACCTTTCCAAAATGTCCAAGAACATGTTCATAGCTTCAAAATTGAGCAAGATATGCCTTGGAGAAGTTGGGAAATTTTTGGGAATTTTGAAAAGTCAACTTTGCTTCAAAAGCTTCAAAATTGCTAATGGGCCACAAATTCTTCCATGAATCATTACCCAAAGTCTATGCACGACCCATTGACCTCAAAGGGATTTATTTTCTTATTTTTTATTAATTATTTGAATTTTTATTATTATTAATTCATTTAATTAAATTTAATTACGAGAAAAATATTAAACAATGGTTTTAAATCTTTTTTGTGCAGCAAATATCTTCCACACATGCTAGAGATTTCGTGCACCATCTCAAGGGGACAATATCATCCAAATTTGGCAAGAATTGCATGGAAAAAGATTGGAAAAGATATGAACAAAATCAAATATTCAAAACTTTAATTCATGGATTATGGGCTTGGTTTTTTGACCTAATTCCATTCAGATACTTATACACAAGCTAACCTAATGCAAAAGGAGACGAAAGAGCTGCTAGAGAGGCATAATCAAATTGCATTTTTTCCATAAAAACTTGAAATCTAAAATCATAGGAAGAGGGCGTTTCAAAGCACAACAAGCATTCCAATACGTTCCTGACATTGCTAGGAATCGATTGCAATAAAAAACGAGTCCCCATACTCCAAGAATTGGTAGAAAAGAATCGTCTTCTTCATGAACATGTCCACAATCGTTTTTTGATTTTCATGCATTATTCACATGTTTTATTTGTTGCTTTATACTAACAATGATGTCCTGAAGCTATTGGCAATATCTGGTTGAACTAACGATGCGTGTATCAGGATCCACCATTGTTGAAACCTAGGGTTTCAGAAGCTCTAAATTGGGGCTTTACACATGTTGTAAAATCAGACCTTAAAACCTATGCCATTGAAATCGTGACATCCAAACGAAACGAACCATGACCTCGCGCCCTTTTTATACTTATCCAGATCCTATTCGCTATTTTTGCAGGCTTCACTTAGTGGGGGTTTAAAACCCCCGTTATTTGTTTATATTACAGATACAAAAAGGAAGAAGACGCATGCGTGTCTTCATGTGGTTGGACAATTCAAATAATTCAGCGCGCTTTTTGCTTTGTACCACTAACGCTTGCTTTTCTTTTATAATAATTACGCTTCATTATATTAACAGATGCACACAACAACTCAGTTGGTGGGTGAGGTGTCCTGCAAGTACTGGGACCTGAGTTCGATTCCCAAGTCCCCCACATATTTTCATATTTTTCTTCCTAATGTGCTTCCATGCAGTGTTCATCACAAGGTTCACCATACACGCATATGCTAAGGCCTGACAAGTGGCTTCAAGACCAATCTGAAGGCCAGAACGTGCAGTCCATGGTACACACTAGTCAACCACTCCACACGCAAGCACAGAAAGTCAAAAAAGGCTTGGATTCTGATGGGCCAAATTGCTTCACAAAAACCTCCTAAATGGGCCTGATACCCCCCATGGTTTGCATTATTGTTTATTTTTATTTGGTTTTCCTTTAATTATTTTTAGTGTTTAATTATTTCTTTTAATTCCATAAAATAACTTTTCATAATATAAAATACAGAAAAATCAAAAAAATGTTCATTTTTATTAATATTAATATCACCATTATTATTTTTGTAAATAACTTTAACAATTAATTTAGTTAATTTAAGTTTCAATTTTAACATTTTTCTTAATAAATAAAATAAGTAGAATTAGGGTTTTTAACCTTTTTATCTTTCTTTCAATAAATACTTTTCTCTCATTATTATTATTATTATTAAATATTTTTGTAAATAAATGTTAAATAGTTAATTTAGTAAATTAGGTTTTAAAACTTTAATCTTTTTTTTAATAAAATAAAATATGTAGAAATTAGGGTTTTTAACATTCTCATTTTTTCCTTTAATAAATAATTTTCTCATCATCATTATTATTATTAATTACTAAATATTTTGTAAATAAACACGTACATTAATTATTTAGTAAATTAGGTTAAACTTTAATATTTTTCATTAATAATTAAAAACAACTTAGAATTAGGGTTTCCCTTGATCTTCAACTTTCTTTATTTTCATAAAACAAAAACCTAAAAAACATTTCTTTTCTTTTAATTAAATAACTTTAATTTCAAGTTAATTTCAATTTAATTTCAAAAGGGTCAAAACCCTCGGACGTTCAACATTTATTCTTTCGCGTTATTCTTATTTTCCTTCCGAATATCATGTAACTGCTCAATCCATGTAATAGTAACTAGGTTTTACTTTCCGCATTTTTTTATTAAAACGGGTCTTTGTAATTTGGCGATGTATAGACCCGCGCCTTGTAATAGCGTAGGATTTATCTTTCCGCATTTAAATTTCCGCACTTTTAAATTCTAATTGCATGAAAGAATGAATGACTAATTAAAAACAATGCGTAGCTCACCATGCCATGATCAAAAGATAAACTTAACATGAAAATAACACACAAATTCACACACCACTCTTAGGGTACGCCTCACCTGTTGCCTTCGAAACGTGGTCGTCGAGTATAGGACGTTTTAGTAAGTCCTTATATCCATGATCAATGGCATAAGGGTAGCTTCTAAGGTGTCCTACTGTTGCTCTGGTGACCACACTGTCCCTAACAATCAAATTGACCCGAACACCTCCAACGGTGGTGCTACCTACCTCTCAATGGTAGGATGGCACTACCTTAAGGACTTCTACACAGCCTAATTCCTTAGGGTAGGTGGATGACTCGTAGATACTTGCTCAAATAAAAAACAAATCAAAAAAACTCTTTTCACACCGACACTTTTCAAAAAGCTTTCAAAACAATTTTTCAAACACTCTTGAGGACTGATACAAGAGTTATTCCGAAACTTTCAAAGAAACTTTTTCAAACCCACTCACACTTTGAAAAGCAAACAAACACTTTTGAAAACACAATGAGCAAGTATCTAAGAGCCCATGGATAACCATGGATAGAAAGGGTGCTAACACCTTCCCTTTCTATAAATCTACCTCCCGAACCGAGAAACTATCTCATAAGGAATTTTGCTGTGCTTTTGTCCTGTCCATGTTGGAGAAAATAAAAGACGGTGACGACTCTTGCTTACCGCGACATTTCGCGAACCAGCTTAAAAAACAGTCAGTTCTAAATCCACCGATCACAGAACTGGCGACTCTGCTGGGGACTATCTTTAAAGTGAGGTGTACCTTAGGACTAAGATCACTTGTGTTTTCAATTGCTTTGAATTGCTTGCTTTATTATTGTGGGTACTGTCTTGGGAGTTCTATAGATCCTAACCCGGATCTGGAGATACCTTTTTAGAAAGTAGCAACAAGGCTGTGAGGGAACTGTGCGGGGTATACCGACATGGTTGAAACAGTCTGCTATGTTGATGTGGCACTTTTGTGTGTACCGGTAACCCTTGAGTCCAGTCAAGGAGAGTACGGGGCCGTCGCGTGGTGTCGTGAAGCATCAACTGACCTTAGGAACCTTAATTGAACCATCTTGGCCTCTTTAGGGTAGTGAGATAACTGACTTTGGTGCAGTCCGAGGTTGGTTGATACTCGATACTACACTCAATTGAGGGTTGTTTTCTTGGAATATTTCGGTCGCCAGTTCAGTGGCTAAATCGAAATGATGAACAATGAAAGCAATCCAATGATATTGGGACCCTTAGAACCCGATTACTTCTGATAGGACAGGTTTTGATCCCACCAACTTCAAGAGGGTAATACCTAGACCCCATGCTGGCCTAAACTCTAAGGGTTGTGGTGTGACTTGTGTGCTTTACCATGTTTGCTTCTTGTGGATATTTGTGGTGTGTTTAATCATAGCATCATAACATCATACAACATCATATGCATTGACTAACCATTTCAGGGGTTCAAATCTTCATCTTTGTTCTTGTTTTGTAGGACATGGAAACTGTGATACGGTGGGAGAACTGACTTGAGGTTTTGCGTTTGTTTTCGCAAATGTTTCGGTTGAGCAAGAGTCGCCACCGACTTTTTATTTTATCCTAAAGAAAGGTTAAAAAGCACAACAAAAACCTTTGAGATGTTTTCTTGGGTTCGGGGAGTAGATTATAGAAAGGGAAGGTATTAGCACCCTTTCTATCCATGGTTATCCATGGGCTCTTAGTTACTTGCTTAGATCGACTTGCCTTAATTTTCAATTGTTCGAAATGGTGCTTTGTGTGTGTGGGTTTTGAAAATGTTTTTGAAAAGAGGCCAATGTGATGGAAACCTTTGTAATGATCCATGTTGGGATGTATACAAAGGTGTATGTCTTTTGAAAAGGTTTTCAATGTTTTTGAAAGTTGTTTTGAAAGTGTGTGATTTAAAAAAAATAGGCAAGTGTTTTGTTTTGCAAATTGGCAAGTAACCAAGAGCTATCTACCCTAAAGTTCTCAAAGATCTTTGCTATGTTTTAACCCTTTTAACAATTTTGTTCCACCATTGCATTTGGTGGACAATCTTGTGTTAGGATGTGAACGGGACGGGCGCGGGTCATCTCTTAGACCATGATTGCAATGGTGCCAAGTATCTTTGGGCAATTTTCCTTTAAGGGACTTGATCATTTTTAGGCAACTTTCGAAAGCGTCATCGAGGGACTATGATCATTTGAATTTGTTTTGTTTTGGCCCAATGATACTTAACATGCAATATGGCCCATTATTGAAGGCAACAAGTGGAATACCCTAGGGGTGCAAGTGTGATTGGTGTTGTCCATTTTCATGCTTGTTTATCTTGAAATTAGGTCAAACTATTTTTGGTTAATTGATTTGCATACAAACCCTAATTCTAACATGGCATAATTAGAAAGCTTTAAAGTGCGAAAAATAAAGTTCCTAAGTTATTACAACACAATATATGGGAAGGGGGGTACAAATGTTCAAATGGGGGTATTTTGACAAGAATTAAATCCTAAACTATTACAATCCAAATGGAATTATACAAATTATTTAATGTGCAATGATTAAATAAAATAAGATAAATATGCAAGATGCAAAAAATGATTTTTTATGTGTATGTAAAAAGTGTTTTTTATATGTCAAATAAACAAAATAAAAAGTATTAATTTTTTGGAGTTTTTATGTATTTAGGGCAAAACCCTAATTTTGCAAATAAAAGGTATTTATTATTTAATATATACAATGTTTATTAATTTATGCACAAAAATAAAATGAAGTATATTTGTAAAAAAGTAATTTTTGAGATCAAATATTAATAAAAAAAATAAAAATGTATTACTTTTATATTCTTTCCTAAATATACTAATAAATATATAAGTATTTATATTATTTACTAAATATATATTATATATACAAAAATAAACTATTTAATATTAAAAAAAAGTATATTTTATGTAAAATGTTTTCAAGAGGTAATATAAAATAAAATCAGAAAATAAACATGTTTGCATTATTTTTTAGTATTTTGAATAAGAGTATATCTATATATTTATTTATGTACAAATACCCATTTAAACAAACAAATGCCTAATAAATACAAAAATGGTTTAAAAAATAATTTTTATATTTTTGATATTATGAGAAAAAATAAATAAGTCAGAACAAAAAAGAAAAGGTCAAAAAATCATAAGAATAAGCATAATGGGCCAAGGGGGTGCAAAAGTAGAAATGAGGTGCAAATAGGAAAAACAACCAAGCCCAGCCCAAAAGGGTTGTCTTTAACCTCCAGACTGTTTGAACATGAACAAAAACGCGCGTTTTCTATCTCCAGATTCCTGGACTTTCAAGCAAAACTCACAACATGAAAAATGTAGGGCATTAAAAGACGAATCCAGACATATAAAGAACTTGACTTAACTCTCTAAGATGAGAGAGAATTTCTCCATCCCTAATTCTTGACCTAAGTTTCCATCAATGTTCAGACCTTAAATTCTCATAGCACATGCAAAATAAATGGAAAGTAAAGATATGTACAGCTTCAGGGGCATGAGTAGAACATTTTTCATTCACAAACCTAGAGCTAACAATGCCTGGATAAGGAGATAGAAGTCCATGAACTTACCTGTTCAGCTTGAATCGTATCTGGCAATGGAGGTACTTTCAGTGCAAGGTGATGATTGGAATAGCTTGCTTGAAGTTTAGGGATGCTTCTCCAACCTTTAGTTTGCTTTGAAACTAGCTGAATCGAGCTATAGAACCCCACCTGCAAAACAGAAAAATGAAAATGGTGATGTTGGTTAGGGGTGTTACAGTCTGCTTCTAATGCTTTGGACAGTTTGTATGGATGGTAGGGAAAGTGTTTGAAGTGGTTTGGATGGAAGTGCACGATGGAAATGAGTTGTGGGAATCCAACTGCAGCCTAAGCCCTGTTTTTGCAGTTTTATGGTGATTCTGTGTTTGAGAGGGTGTTGGAGATGGTTGGCTCGTGTTCTAGCTCAGTTAGGATGTATGGAATTTGTTTTCAATCTTTTCTTAAGCTTGCCTTGACAGGAATGTGAAGTTCTGTTTGTTATGCCAAGTTACTTCTAACTTAAGCAAGAAATGGCAAGTTGGTGTTTTAGGCTTGTACAGGCCCCTCTAGCATGCTGCATAATCTCTCCTTGATCAGTGGGATTAGTCTAATAACTTGTGCCTCAGATATTTTCTTTGTACCTTCTTGATTTACAAATTGTCATAAAGCACTTCTTTTCAAAAATGACAAAAATGCTTTATCTAAAAATGGCTTAATCTTGCATATAATGTTTGAACACACAAAATAAGGTCTTGGAACAAGGGATATGCATTAAATTATTGAGTGCAAATGAGATATAAGACCTGAAATCAAAGAATGCAAGCTGATTTCAAAATGGCCTAGATGTATGAACATGTAACTTGGCCATAAACAAAGTGACTTTTTCCCAACTTGCCAAATTCGATTCTCCCTAACCATGAGGTTGTTTGATGAGTTCTTGGACATTTTGGAAAGCTTGGAATGTGTACTACAATCCATCTTTGAAATGCAAATTGAAATTCCAAGTGGAAGTATGTGAAAAATGGTCTTGAAGTTAGGCAAAAATCCTGCCTAAAATAGGTCAAATTTCTCTAAGTTAAGAATGGTTTGGTACCCTTGTTCCAAAAATTGTAACTTGATCTACAAGCTTCTTTTGAGGAAACTTTGTGAATCAAAGTTGTAGATTTTGCAATGGACTACAACTTTCATGTTTTGACTTTTCCTTGAATCCAAATGAATCTTGGTGAGAAAGTGGGACAAAGTTAGGGAAAAATTAGGGTTTTTCATAACTTAGAAAAATTCTAAGTTATGAAAAATCTTCATTTCAAACCCTAATTTGCAATTCTTGATTTCTTGATGAACAAGTTTCATGATTTGGCATGTTTTGATGAAAAATGAATCTTGACACTTGATTTTGACCAAAAAGTCAAAGTTTGACTTTTCAGTATACAGTCAAAATTGATCAATTGACTGGGAAATTCAACTGTCAATCTTGTGCATTTGGGATCTTTTGAACTTGTTGAGTATGTCAAGAAAACTACATGGGGTCCTTGAGTCCATATGTGAGTTTGGTTTGCCATTGGCTAGGTCAAACAGTCAAAAATTGCCTTTGCAGTCAAAACCCTAAAAATGACCATTTTGCCCTTTTGGTGTTCTGATCAAATTTCTTGTGGAATTATGATCCAAACTTGATCAAATGGTCCATATGAGTTCATAATGTTGATGTGGGTCAATTTTCATGAGGTTTGACTGTCAATTGGCCACAATTGACTTTTTCCCCAATACAGCTGATTTCTAGGTCAACTGTCCAATTGACTGGGCAAAGGTTGGAATCAAGACTTGAAACTTGGTATGGATAAACTTGGGAGTCCAACATGAAGCATGAAAGTCATCTTAGGCATTTTAGGTCAAAATATCTTTGTGCAAACACAAACCCTAATTTGGGTCTACAGTGCAAGGAGAAGTCTTGAGCAGAGGAAACCCTAACTTGGATCTTGAGTTCCAAGGGTCTTGTGATGAAAAATGTTGAGGAAATGGGAGGGAAAATTTTGGGGTACAAAAGAAACTATCCGCCGAAAGACAATTCAGATCAGCCTTGTAAGGATCCCTCCTCAGCTTAAGGAACTTATATCCAGGATTCCCGAGAGCTCTTCTTTCAGTGAGAGGCATGGAAGACTCATCAGCTTGGTCAACACCAACATCGAGGAAGATATGATAAATGTCCTCTTCCAGTTCTTTGACCCTCTGCACCACTGTTTTACTTTCCTGGATTATCAACTGGTTCCTACATTGGAAGAGTTCTCCCGGCTTCTGAAGATCCCTATCCTTAGTCAACTGCCCTACAACGGTACGGAAAAGGAGCCCAAGCTTGAAGAGATTGCTAAAGCCTTACACCTACAACCCTCTGACATCAAGGGACATTGGGAAGTTAGAAGTGGTATCAAAGGGTTCTTAGCCAAGTTTCTGTTTGAGAAGGCCCAAGAATGTTGGAACTCCCTTGACCTACAAGCCTTTGAAGAAGTTGTGGCCCTCCTTGTCTATGGATTGGTTCTGTTCCCGAATCCCGATCAGCTTATAGACATCAATGCTGTCCAGATCTTCATGTCCAAGAATCCTATACCTACGTTGCTTGGGGACATCCTTCACTCATGTTACACTCGAACCATGAGAAAAAGAGGTGTTCTTATGTGCTGCACTCCTCTCCTGGGAAGGTGGTTTATTTCGCACCTTCCACAATCAGTTTTGAAGAACGAGCGGGGTTTGAGATGGTCACAACGGTTAATGACTCTTACACATGCAGATATACATTGGTGTTCTCGGTCCAAAGAGGATGTCACTATCATTGATCGTTGCGGGGAGTTTCCTAATGTTCCTTTACTTGGAATCATAGGAGGTATTACTTACAACCCGTGCCTGGCTTGGAGACAGTTTGGGTATGCTCGGAGGGATGGCCCTCATGACATGTTAATTCCTGACATAGTTTTTGACTTCGACAACGATGCGCAAGGACTTCGCCAGAGATTTATCAGAGCTTGGAGGATGCCCAACAAAGTAGACAGCAAGACACTGGGGCACAGGAACTCCATCCCGTTGGAGCCTTATCTCAAGTGGGTACGAGCCCGCTCCCAGAAGTTAGTGATGCCATATCCTCATGTTCTCCCTGTGATCAAAGAGCCAGTATTGGAAGGAGAGGTGTCCTACACCATTCAGCATCCTGACATGCCTACATCATGGGAAGAAATGCAGAAGAGTTGGATCCAGCTTAAGGAAGAACGGAATTCTCTTGAGTCCAGTCTACATGCTTGTGAGAAGAAGGTCTTGGAGCTCACCCGCCTACTGCACGAGGAAAATACTCTCAACACTTACATTGCTCTAAAGAGGATGCGTAGTGTCTTCTGGGATTGATTTACTTTGTAATGTTTTGCCCACGAGGCCTTGATGTACTGGACAATTATTTCTTAATGATAACGTGTGTTCTTTTTGTCTACAACAAATTTGAACTTTCGAACCCTTGAATGCATTGCATAAACACATATCATGCATCATGTGCATAGCAGGTACTCTTCTTTTCAGGTTGCTTAATGTTCTTCGCTGTTTATTTCAGCATCATGAACCCTGAATCATCTACCGAGCAGTCCATCAAGGCCCTTCAGGCTCAGAACGCCCAATTCCAAGAGCTGATCATGAGTTTGGCCCAAGGTCAAGAGGAGTTGAAGGCTCTGCTGGTTAAGAAGAAGAAGAAGAGAACTGTACTGTTCAACACTGGCCGGAGGTTTGGTAACACACTGCAGAATGAGGTTGATCAAACTGGTTCTTCTGTAGGAAAAGGCAGTCCCCAGGGGGGAAGAGTTCCTAGTCCGGTGGTCTCTGACAACGAGACTGATTTTAATGAGGAGCAATATCCTCCAGCTGAAGACAAGTACAAGCAGTTGGAAGACCGTCTGAATGCCATGGAAATTCAACAAGTGCCTGGTTTGGATTTCGGAGACTTGGGTTTATCTTCTGGTGTGGTCATCCCATACAAGTTCAAAGCACCATCTTTCGCTAAGTATGACGGGGCGTCCTGCCCTAAGCTACATCTCAGATCTTATGTGCGGAAGATTCAGCCGTATACTATGGACAAGAACTTGTGGATCCATTTCTTCCAGGAGAGTCTTTCAGGGACTAATCTCGAATGGTTCTATCAGCTGGATGGGACCAAGGTTCGTAACTGGGAGGATTTGGCTACTGCTTTTTACAAGCAGTATCAGTATAATGCCGACCTCGCTCCTACACGTACCCAACTCCAGGGTATGTCACTAGGATCGGGAGAAGGTTTTAAAGAGTATGCGCAGAAATGGAGGGACCTGGCTGGCAGGGTGCAGCCACCATTAACCGACCGTGAGCTAGTAGACATGTTCTTGGGGACCCTATCCGGGCCGTTCTTCAATCATCTCATTGGCAATTCCTCTGCAGGGTTTACAGACCTCATTCTGACTGGGGAAAGGATAGAGGCTGGTATGAAGTCAGGAAAGATTCAGAAAGGTGCGTCCTCAAGTTCTGAGAAAAAGCCTTTCAAAAAGGAGGCCAGTGCTGTGTATGGGCCTAGAAGGCAGAATAAACTGGAACGCCGCCAAGCTGTCAACGCGGTGGTGATTGCAAAGCCTGCTGCCGCTCCTCGGCAACTCAACCAACCAAGGGCTGAGAGACCTAGAAGAGAGTTCACTCGGCTTAGTATGACCTTGTCACAAATCTTGCCGCAACTGCTATCGACCAACTTGGTAACCGTCAGAGAGGCTCCAAAGGTGGTGAACACGACCTCCCCAAAGTATAATCCAAATGCCCGCTGTGCTTATCACTCTGATAGCCCGGGGCATTCCACTGATGATTGTTGGGCCCTAAGGAATAAGGTGCAGGACCTTATCGATGCAAAGGAAATATAGTTTGAGGCACCTGAAAGGCCCAACGTTGTGACCGCTCCCATGCCCCAGCATGGAGTAAATGCTATTGAGGAAGACCTGTACGCCGTTTCTGTGGATGATGTTGCTACCCCTTTATTGGCTGTTAAAAGGAACCTGTTGCTAGCCGGTTTATTTCCGGGCTGTAGCAAGGGTTGCCTTCTGTGTGTTGTTTCCCCTACTGATTGTCCGTTGCTGATGTCAGGCATCCAAAGCCTGATGGATAGCAAAGAAATTCTGTTCAAGAAGACCGCTGTTCCTTTTGTTCCTGTTGAAGAAGTATCTGTCGTCACAATTTTCAACAATCCCACCAAGGCTCCCCCGAGGAAGCCAGTTAAAATCTTGTCCGTTGCACCTATAACCATTACTGTTCCGGGGCCAATCCCCTACAAGTCTGATAAGGCTGTCCCATGGCACTATGGGGCAGATGTGTATGTACTTGGAGTGAAGCAGGAGTTCAACACCAGCACCGGTATCGGTAACATCACTGGTCCCGCCAAAGTCACTCGCAGTGGCAGGCTCTTCTCGCCTGACATTGCGCCACCAGTCATCCGAAAACCGCTTATAATTACGCCTGCAAGTGCGCCGGTTTCCCCTTCTGATCAAGTTTCTACCCCTGCTGTCGAGTCATCTGACACTCGGGGCAAAGGGACTGCTGATGTGCCTTCCAGGATGGAGGCACCAAAGACTGTGAATGTTGAAGCCTCCCAGCAAGAGATGGAGGAAATTCTTAAGATAATCAAGAAGAGCGACTTCAATGTCGTTGAACAGCTGGGGCATACCCCCTCCAAGATCTCTATGCTATCATTGCTGCTGTGCTCAGAGGCCCATGCCAAGGCCCTGATTTCATTTCTAAAGACGGCCCATGTGCCACAAGAGACATCTGCAGATCAATTCACTGACTGTGTGGCCAATTTGACAGCTGACAATGGTTTGGGTTTCTCGGATGCTGATCTTACCGCTAAGGGAAATAACCACAATGATGCCCTGCATGTCTCCATAGAATGCAGGGGCACTACTCTCGCACACGTGTTGGTGGACACCGGTTCTTCCCTGAATGTATTACCCAAGAAGGCCTTAGACCGGTTGGATTGTGAGGGTCTGGAGTTGAAGCCTAGTAACATCATTGTCCGAGCCTTTGACGGGTCGAAGAGGATGGTACATGGTGAAGTGGACATTCCGATTCGTGTTGGTTCCCAAGTATTTGAATCAACGTTCTATGTGATGGACATCCGTCCATCTTATTCCTGTTTGCTGGGTCAACCCTGGATTCACAAGGTTGGGGCTGTGACCTCCACTCTACACCAGAAGCTCAAGTACCCTGTCAGAGGGAAGATTGTTACTGTGCAGGGGGAGGAAGAATACATGGTTAGTCATCTGAATTCATTCCGGTATATTGAGATGGACGGGGAGTTTATTGAAACCCCCTTTCAACATTTTGAAGAAGTACCTCCAACATTGGCGTCAGCTGAGACGGTGATTGAAGAAGACTTTCCTCTGAAGATGGCCTCCTTAAAGGACGCCCGGGCTGTAATTGAGAAAGGTAAATGTGCTAACTGGGGCAGGCTCCCTGATTTTACACCAAAGACTGACAAGTTTGGGCTGGGTTTTACTGCAGAGGCTCAGAGGGCTGTGCGCAAAGCGAGGATCGGAAGACCTCCCGTGTTCATCACCAACCCGGGAGTGAATGCTATTGAAGGCGAGGCGGAGGAATCAGAGTTTGATAGCTGGATCTACCCGACGACTGACGGTGGACTGAACAATTGGATTGCTAAAGATCACATACCTGTTACTTTTGTTACGCAGTAATGAATTCCTTTGTTTTTATTTGTAATAAACAATAAATTGAAACTTTATGGCCCGGTGTCTTACCCGGGGCACCGTTGGCTTCATTTGTGAGGGCTTATTAACTGTCATTTCCATATATCATGAATAAAGACATTGGACGTTTTTTCGCATTTCAAATCTTATGCTCCCTTTCTTTCTTTCCTTCTTTTATATATTGCAAAACAGCTGTATTTACACACACTCACCCATACAGGTTTCAATCCACTCTGGATCTCATTGGTAACGACTCTGCTACTGCCAGTTATGACTTCGAAAATCCGATCAACTTAGCCGAAGACGAAGGTGAAGATGATTGCGAAGTGCCTGGCGAGCTTGCAAGACTGTTACTCCAGGAAGAGAGGGCCATTCAGCCACATGAAGAGCCAATGGAAACGGTAAATCTGGGTACTGAGGCAGATAGAAAGGAAGTCAAGATTGGTGCTAACCTAGAGCTCAGCGTGAAACAATGGTTGATTCAGATGTTGCATGATTATGTGGAAATATTTGCCTGGTCTTATGAAGACATGCCTGGGTTGGATATTGATATTGTGGTCCATCACTTGCCTACCAAGGAAGACTGCCCTTCGGTTAAGCAAAAGGTTCGCCGTATGCGTCCAGAGATGTCCGAGAAGATCAAAGCTGAGGTTATGAAGCAATTCGATGCCGGGTTTCTAGCAGTGACTTCTTACCCTCAGTGGGTTGCCAACGTGGTTCCGGTGCCGAAGAAAGATGGTAAGGTCAGAATGTGTGTCGATTACAGGGATCTGAACAGGGCCAGCCCTAAAGATGACTTCCCCCTACTTCACATCGACGTTCTGGTTGACAATACTGCTCAGAACAAGGTGTTCTCCTTCATGGATGGTTTTTCAGGTTACAATCAGATCAAGATGGCTCCTGAAGATATGGAAAAGACTACCTTCGTTACTCAGTGGGGCACCTTCTGCTACAAGGTCATGCCATTCGGGTTGAAAAATGCTGGGGCAACCTACCAACATGCCATGGTTGCTCTATTTTAATGACATGATCCATCATGAGATAGAAGTATATGTTGACGATATGATTGCAAGGTCTCAAACTGAGGAGGAGCACCTTGACCATCTACAGAAGTTGTTTGATCGTCTGAAGTTGTACAAGCTGAGATTGAACCCGAACAAGTGCACCTTTGGGGTAAGATCTGGAAAGTTGCTAGGCTTCGTCGTGAGCGACAAGGGTATTCAAGTGGACCCTGCCAAGGTTAAAGCCATACAAGAGATGCCAGTTCCTAAGACAGAGAAAAAAGTCAGAGGCTTTCTAGGACGTCTGAATTACATTGCCCGATTCATCTCGCACCTAACTGCTACTTGTGAACCAATCTTTAAGCTGCTGAAGAAAGATCAGGTAGTACGTTGGAATGATAAATGTCAGGCCGCTTTCGACAGAATCAAAGAGTATCTCCAAGAACCACCCATTCTTATGCCACCGGTTGAAGGGAGACCTCTAATACTATACCTGACAGTACTTGACAGCTCAATGGGGTGTGTGCTGGGGCAGTATGACGAGTCTGGCCGAAAAGAGAACGCCATTTATTACCTCAGCAAAAAGTTTACCGACTGTAAGACCCGATACTCACTGCTCAAGAAAACTTGCTGCGCTTTGGTATGGGCTGCACGCCGGCTGAGACAGTATATGCTGACTCACACTACTTTGTTGATTTCAAAGATGGATCCAATAAAGTACATATTCGAAAAGCCTGCTCTGTCTGGAAGAATAGCAAGATGGCAAATGATTTTGACAGAATACGACATCCAGTACACGACTCAGAAAGCTATCAAGGGAAGTGTATTGGTAGACCATTTGGCACACCAAGCAGTAGACGACTATCAGTCAATGAACTTCGAGTTTCCGGACGAGAGCATCATGATAGTGACTGATTATGAAGTACCTGGACCGGATGAAGGACCTGAGGAAGGATCCCGATGGTCTATGCACTTCGACGGAGCCTCCAATGCTTTGGGTAACGGTATCGGCGTTGTGATCATATCCCCTCAAGGCACTCATACTCCACTCACTGCCCGGCTATGTTTCAACTACACCAACAACATGGCGGAGTATGAGGCATGCATCATGGGTCTTCAAGCTGCGATTGACTTAAGGATCAAGTTTCTGAGTGTCTTCGGAGATTCCGCTCTCGTGATCAATCAGATCAAAGGCGAGTGGGATACGAAACATCCGAATCTTATTCCTTACAGAGAATGTGTGTTGACATTGATCCCCCATTTCACAAAGATAACTTTTGAACATTTCCCAAGAGAGGAGAATCAGTTGGCGGACGCGTTGGCTATGATGTCTTCCATGTTCAAAGTCAAATGGGACAACGAGGCTCCCCGGATCGTTATCTGGAAACTGGACGAACCTGCATATTGTTGTGATCTTGAGGCTGAGGTAGTAACTGAAAAACCCTGGTATCATGAGGTGAAAAGGTACTTGGAAGCTCAAGAATATCCTGAAGGTGCATCTGTCAACGACAAAAAGTTTCTAAGAAGGTTCGCAGCGAAGTTCTTCCTCAGCAACGGCGTTCTATACAAGCGAAACCATGATTCAACCTTACTGCGATGTGTGGATAAGAACGAGGCAGAAAGGATCATGGCGGAGTTACATGAAGGTACCTTCGGAACACATTCCAGTGGACACACCATGGCAAAGAAAATCCTTCGGGCAGGATATTTCTGGTCCACAATGGAAGCTGACTGTTACCAACATTCTCGGACATGTCATAAGTGCCAAATATACGCTGATAAGGTGCATGTTCCTCCAGTTCCTCTGAATGTCCTGACCGCGCCTTGGCCTTTTGCAATGTGGGGTATTGATATGATCAGCGAGATTAAACCTACGACATCCAATGGGCATCGCTTCATCCTAGTAGCGATCGATTACTTTACAAAGTGGGTTGAAGCAGCTTCTTACGCCACTGTAACCAAGAACGTGGTGGCACGGTTCATTCGGCACAATCTGATCTGTCGATACGGAGTTCCGGAAAGGATCATCACGGACAATGGTACCAATCTTAATAATAAGATGATCACTGAGCTCTGCGAGCAATTCAAGATACAGCACCACAATTCTTCTCCTTACCGGCCGAAGATGAATGGGGCTGTAGAGGCGGCTAATAAGAATATCAAGAAGATCGTGCAGAAGATGACAGTGACCTATAAAGATTGGCACGAGATGCTACCGTTTGCTCTTCATGGGTACCGTACCTCAGCAAGAACGTCAACCGGGGCAACTCCTTTCTCCTTGGTCTATGGCATGGAGGCAGTCTTGCCGATTGAAGTCCAGATACCCTCTCTCCGGATAATGAAGGATGCAGATCTGAGCGAAGATGACTGGATCCAGACTCGACTTGATCAGCTAAACTTAATTGACGAAAAGAGACTCACTGCTATTTGTCATGGTCAAACATACCAAAAACGGATGATCAGGGCATTTAACAAGAAAGTCAGACCGCGAGAGTATCAAGTTGGGGACCTGGTAATCAAGCGCATCATCCTTCCTCAAAGTGATCCCAGGGGCAAATGGACCCCTACGTATGAAGGGCTATTTATGGTTAAACATGTCTTCTCAGGAGGAGCCATGATTCTAACCACCATGGACGGTGACGACCTTCCTCACCCCGCCAATGCAGACATAGTAAAAAGATACTACGCATGATAAAAGACCCGCTAGGTTGACATACCTAGGCAAAAATTAGGGCTTCCCGGCGAACCAAAAGGATTCGGGCAAAATGAGGGATGAAATGAAAAAATCTATACACCCGGCAAGTCGAAAACCTGAAAAGGCGGCTTGGGCAAAAATGGGTATCCCGGTGGACTGAAAACCAGAAAGGGCGGTCCAGGAAAAAGTTAGGGATTAAAAGCGTAATACTATGTCTCATTGGATCACCTTGCATCCAGAATCCGATATCTACATCAAGTTCAGACGGCATAGATCGATCAACTTCATCTTCAACCGAGCAGCAAAGTGATGAGACGCTCAAAGATATAAAGGCGATAGCAGAGTTGAAACCCAGTGGGATTATTCTTTTCACACAGCTGTTTTGTTTTCTTTGTACAAATTGTATAAACTCTGTTGTTCGGCAGCGTTCTCTTACTAGGACGTTAGCCTCTTGTACATAAACGCCTATTTACAGGCAAATCCAAAAATCAATACAAATTCACTTTTCAGATCAATTGCCAATTGTTTTTCCTTTTTCTGTTTTGTTTTGTGAAGAACGTCCAATGTTCAAATTTTTGATATATGCATTTGATAATAATTGCTAACTCATAAATATTTGCATGCGAAACAAAGGATTAATTACAGGTAACATTAGAAACAGGGGCAATAATGAGTTGTCTAAGCGATCTAATTGCTCCATCCACCAAGGTACCAAGGTAGGTTCGGCTGAAGAACGTAACATAGATACCTTCATTCCCTAGTGAAGTCACCAAGAGTCAACAATTCCCCTCAAGCAGTTGGTCTCCCAATCAGCCCTACACGGCACAGTATCTCCAGCAAGTCAGTAATTTACTCCCCAAGCAGAGTTAATATACTGTCAGCCATAAGAAAATTGGATTATCCCCCGCAGATCTCAACATTCCCCGACGAAGTACACATACATTCTTAACAAGCATCCCCGGCAATCTTAATCTAAGATTGTTCCCCGACGGTATACCAGACATCCAGTGGAGCCATTCCCCAGTCCAATCTGAAAAATCTCCCCAGAAGAGTTCAATCAATCTCCCCAGCAGGAAGCTTATCCCCAGTAGATTCGGGAAAGATTATCCCCCGCAGAGCACGAACGCGTCTCCCGGACTTTTTATTCAAAGGTTATTTCCCTACCAGGATATAACTGGGTTATCCTCAGCCAAAAGTCACGGAAAGATCGTCCTCGGCGAAGTCTTCCTATCCCCAGTGGAGTCTATTAATTCCTTCAACATAACATAACAACGGTATCCCCAGCAGAGTCGCCAGTTCTAAATCCATCGATCACATAAGGCAACTTTGAATAGCGTCCTCGAGGGACTATGATCTTGTATTTGTTTGTTTTTGCTAAGACACTTTACATGCGTAACATGGACATTTTGTATAAGGAAACCAAGTGGGATAAACCTAGGGGTGTCTTGTGTGCAAGTGTGTCATTTTCATGCTTGATTTTGTCTTGGATTAGGGTTTTCTATTTGGTTGATTTTATCTTTCCATAAAAACCCTAATTACTAACATATTATGTAAAGCGATAAATTGCGAAATTTAAAGATTACTACGCTATTACAACACTTTGTGGGAGGGGGGTATACAATTGATGAATGGGGATTGCAATAATATAAACCTAATTAATCTATTACAACCAAATTGAATTTATACAAGTATTAGAATAAATAATGTACAAGATAATTTAAATATGCAAAGATATGTAAATGCAAAAGAAGATTTTGTTTTGTTCTTTTTATGTAAAAAAAGTTTTAACCTAAGCCTAATAAACAAATCAAGATTAAACTTAAATTAATTAAGGAAGGAAATTATTTTTTAGAAAAGATTTTGTATTTTTGTATTTTTGTATTGAAAATAATATATGGTATTTATGAAGTATGTTGGTCTTTTTATATGTTAAAATAAATATTTAGTAGGTGTGAAGAAAAATAAGTATTTAACCTAATTTTAATTTAATTTACAAGTTTATTTAACAAAAATAGATAATATATAACTAAACAAATATTTTTTATGAGAAAATAAAATAAAATAAAACAAAATATAATATTTATTTTTTTTATATTTTTTATGATTTTTTATTATTAAGAAAAAATATTTGATAAAATAAAATGAAAATAAAATAAGTAAATAAAATATTTGGGCCAGGGGGTGCTAACAGCAAACAGGGATAGGAAGTTAGAAAGAAAAAACAAGCCCAACAATCAGAGGCCCACGCTGCAAGCTAGCAAAAAAAGAGATTGGAAAAATATGAAAAATTGCAAAAGGCAACGCCAAGGCTCGAATCCACGACCTAGGGCATTTTTGCGCGCTGTCTTACCACTGGGGTGGCTGTACATCCGTTAGTCTAAGTGAAAACATAAATACATAACACAAAAACATTACCTTGCCATGTACTTCATCTTGAACCTCTAGCCAACCAGATCCCCTGTAACTTTTTCATTTCTCAATAAAAATGGAAATTGATAACATGAAAATTATAGCATTTTACCTCACGATTCTAACCATGTACATAACTAAAACTATAAATCCAAGATCAGAGAGAATTTTGTTGGCCCTAATTTTTAACCTAATTTCTTCAGAAACTTCAAACTTAAAATTCTCTAAACTCAAGCCAAATAAATACAAGCTATGGATATGTACAACTTCGTAGTAATGATGTCTACATTCTATATTCACAAATGGAGAGCTAACTATGCCTGTACTAAAAGTTAGAAAAACAGAAAACTCACCTTGAAAATGGAAATCGTGTTTTGAAAATGAGCTTTCTTTAGGATGCTGTGATGATCAGGTTAGCTTCCTTGAACCTCTAGGAAGCTAATTCAATGCTTAACTTGTCTTGAGGGTGGCTGGAATAGTCTGGAGAAGTCCACCTGTGTTACTCTGTTTTTGAACTTCAACAATGGGAAAGATGGATTTACAATGATGTTTCAGGGTGTGATATGGTTTACTTGTAAGGTAATGAAGCTTGGGAAAGAAAAAGGCCTGAAAACGCATGAGTGAAATGGAAGATTTAGTTCACAAGTCAGAAATGGCAAGTTTGGAGGCTTGGTATGCAAATTATGATTCTAAGGTGTTTCAAGGCTTGGGAAAGTGTGGTTTTAGTTGCAAAATGATGGCTTTATATAAAGCAAAAGGTTGGAGGACTTGTGCTTGCTCAGAAGTACAAGATCACATGTCTTGCTACATTTCTTGTTTTTGAAGCAGGTGTGAGAAGTGACTTCTTAAGGCATGATTATGATCTTGTAGGGTGGCTTGAAGCTTTAAAAATGTTTTTTTCCAGGTTTAGAGGCTTGTTTTATGCATAAAGAACAAGTCCAAGGCTCAAGAAATGAAAAAAAATGCAAAAAGCATGCTTTTTCAAAATGGCAATGTTGCCTTTCTTCCAAAAATGGCTATTTTCTTGTACAATGCATTTAATGCTTGGCTTTAGGGCATGAAACCTTGTGAAATTCATTAATGGCGGAGTTATAAACGAGTTTGAGGCCTGAAAAGTGAAGATTGTACAGCCAATTTGCAAATTTGAAAACTTGTTCTTCATGAAAATGACCTATAATCAAAGTGATAAAACCCTAACTTCATCTCTTCGATTCTCCCTACTCAAAAACAATCTCAATTATTTCTTGGACATTTTGGAAAGCTTGTAATGTGCTATACAACCCATTTTTTAAATGCTTTTGAAAATTCCTCTTGGAACTAGGTGAAAAGTTTCCATGAAGTTAGGTCAAAAACCTGCCTAACTAGGGTAAAATTTCACAAAGTTATTTTAGTTCATGAGCATGTATTCACAAAATTATATCTTGAGATCCAAGCATCTTTAGGAGAAATTGTGTGAAGAAAACTTGTATATTTCATGGATATATACAACTTTCATATTGGGAACTTCCTTTGAATCATGTTGTATCATTGTGAAAATTTGGCCTAAAGTTGAGAAAAAATAAGAAATTTTCTATACTTAGAAAAATTTCTAAGTTAAGAAATTTCAAATTTCAAAACAAAATCTTCAATCCTTGATTTATTGATGAACAAGTTTCACATTTTGACATGTTTTGATGAATTGGGATCCTTGGCACTTGAATTTGACCAAAAAGTCAAAGTTTGACTTTTTAGTATATAGTTAACTTTTGATCAGTTGACTGAAAATTTCATCTGTCAATTCAATGAATTTGTAATGTTTTAAATCATGTCATTAGGTCAAGATGATGAAACTGAACTCTTGAAATCATGCTTCAAACCAATTGATCATTTGCTAGGTCAAAAATCAGAAATTGCCCCTTCTTAGTCAAAACCCTAATTTTGACCATTTTGCCCTTTTGATGATTTGATCAAATTTCTTGGGGAATTATGATCCAAACTTTATCAAATGATACATATGAGCCTAAGATGTTGATGTGGTTCAAAAATTATGAAGTTTGACTGAAAATTAGCCATGTTGACTTTTTCCCCAATACAACTTATTTTTAGGTCAATTGTCCAATTGACTGATCAAAAGTGTGATTCAAGGCTTGAAACTTGACATGAGTAATCTTGTGGGTCCACAATGATACTTGAAAGTCATATGAAGCATTGATAGTCCAAAAATCCTTGTGCAAACTCAAACCCTAATTTTGGTTATCAGTGCATGAGGAGGTGTCTTGAGCTGGTCAAACCCTAATTCAGTCTTGAGTCAAAGAGATCTTTTGAGAAAATTCTTAATAAGTGAGAGGGAAAATTTTGGGGTACAACAGCTTCCCCTGTTCAATCTTCTTAAACCTGAAGAGTTAGATTGGCGAGTTTTGCCATTTGTGACTCGAAGGTGGAAGATGATTGGATACTAGAGTGCCCATAAATTTGCACTCGATGATGTAATGATAGAAGGAATGAGTTTACAGATGCCATTTGGAGAGGTGACCGAAAGTTGTAGGAGATGGGCTTAAAGATGCCATCAAAGGTGATTGTTGAATTGTAATTTATAAGCTGGAAGAATGAGTATCAGAATGGCGTCCGTGTCTGGAGCGTATCTATACTGTATCTAAAAGTCGTATCCAAATGAATATCAGAATGGCATACATGTTTGGAGTGTATCTGTATTGTATCTGAAAGTTGAATCTGAATGAGTATCAGAATGGTATCCATATATGAAGCATATCTGTACTATATCTAAGAGTCGAATCTGAATGAGTATCAGAATGGCATCTGTGTCTGGAGCGTATCTGTACTGTATCTGAAAGTTGTATCTGAATGAGTATCAGAATGGCGTCCGTGTCTGGAGCGTATCTGAACTGTATCAAGAGTTGAGATTCAAATGAGTATCAGGATGGCATACGTATCTGGAGCGTATCTGAACTGTATCAAAAGGTTGAATCTGAATGAGTATCAGGATGACATCCATATCTGGAGTGTATCTGAACCGTATCAAGATTGAATATTGTTAATGGTAGTTGTTAATCTTATCCTGAAAAGGGTAAAATGTTATCTAAAATACAAAGTCATGTTGCATGAAATGTATGATGTAATGAATTCGTGTTATCAATGTTTATGATATGTGGATGCAATGTATGCGTATGTGAGCTAATTTGCTGTGTTGTTGTTGGATAAATCCCTGACTGTTGTTGAGGATATGTAAGTCTTCATGTCTTGAAGTCGAACTGTTGATGAATTTCTCTTTGAGAAATAAACTCTGTTGTAAGGAAAACGTCGTGTACTGCATGTAAAATCCTCCTGAGAAATTTGACGACTTCTAATGGGTATCAATAATTTGAAACTTTATTCCGCTGGGGATTTAAATGACATACTGCAGGGGATTACTTATGGAATAGCCTAGAGACGTTTTCCTATTCTTTTAACCTATCAGTAATTGTGTTTCCCATTTTGTTTATTTGTAAACAGTAATTATGTTCAAAAATAAATCATTGGACGTTTTCACAAACAAAACACAAACGTAAAGAAAATAAAGACCAATAGTTTTTGCACTTTCAAAGGGATATCTTTGTATTGACTTTGAGTAAAATATTTGTACAAGGAGACAAACATTCTAGTAAGAGAATGCTGTCGTAAAAAATGAAAATTTTGATACAAATAAAAGATAGCTATGTGTACAAAAAAATCCCACGGGGTTTTCATTCTGCTATTGCCTTCGTATCTCTAAGCATCTTGTCTATTTGTTGCCTTGTCCGAAGCTGATTGAATTGATCAGAACCTTTGAGTTTGTCAGTGGGAGCCAAAGGTTGTCCGTAAAGTGATCCAACGGGTCATAGTCATACGTTTTAATTCCCTAACTTTTGCCTGGACCGCCCTTTCGGGTTTTCAGTCCACCGGGAAGCCCTTTTTTTCCCAAGTCGCCCTTTCGAGTTTTCAACTTGCCAGGTGTACAGATTTTTTGTTTTATCCCTAACTTTTGCCCGAACCTTTTTGGTTCGCCGGGATGCCCTTGTTTTGCCTAAGTATGTCAACCTAGCGGGTCTCTTATGCGTAGTATCTTTTGATTATGTCCGCGTTCGTAGGGTGTGGCAGGTCGTCACCATCCATGGTGGTTAAGATCATTGCCCCACCAGAGAAGATGTTTTTTATTACAAATGGTCCTTCATAGGTATGAGTCCATTTTCCCCTAGGATCACCTTATGGCAAGATGATACGTTTGATCACTAGATCCCCAACTTGATACACTTGGCGTCTGACTTTCTTGTTGAAAGCCTTGATCATCCGTTTTTGATACATTTGACCATGGCAAACAACAATAAGTCTCTTTTCATCAATCAAATTTAGTTGATCAAGTCGAGTCTGGATCCAATTGTCTTCGTTCAACCCTAAATCCTTCATAATCCTCAGAGAGGGGATCTGAATCTCGATAGGCAAGACAACTTCCATGCCATAAACCAAAGAATAGGGTGTTTCCCTGGTCGATGTGCGAGCCGTGGTACGGTACCCGTGGAGAGCGAATGGTAGCATCTCGTGCCAGTATTTGTATGTGACTGTCATTTTCTGTATGATCTTTTTAATGTTTTTATTTGCCGCTTCGACAACACCATTCATCTTTGGCCGATAGGGAGAAGAATTATGATGATGAATCTTGAATTGCTCGCACAATGCGGTGATCATAGTGTTGTTGAGATTTTAACCATTGTCAGTGATGATCATTTCTGGGATACCATACTGGAAAATAAGGTTTTGCTTGATGAAGCAAGCAACAACATTCTTGTTAACAGAGGCGAATGAGGCTTCCTCCACCCATTTTGTAAAATAATCAATGGCCACTAAGATGAAGCGGTGTCCATTGGAGGCTGTCGGCTTGATTTCCCCAATCATATCAATTCCCCACATAGCAAAGGGCCAGGGATCTGTCAAGACATTCATAGGAACCCGAGGTACGTGCACCTTGTCAGCATAAATTTGGCACTTATGGCAGGTTCGAGAGTGTTGATAGCAATCTGCTTCCATGGTAGACCAGTAATAGCCTGCCCGTAGGATTTTCTTTGCCATCGTATGCCCACTAGAATGGGTTCCAAAAGTGCCTTCATGCAATTCAGCCATGATCCTTTCAGCTTCAACCTTATCTACGCACTGAAGTAACACAGAGTCATGATTGTGTTTGTATATGATGTCATTACTAAGGAAGAACTTAGCAGAGAATCTCCTTAAGAACTTTTTATCATTGATTGAAGCTCCTTCTGGATATTCTTGAGCCTCGAGATACCTCTTGACTTCGTGAAACCAAGGTTGGTCCACTACTTCTTCAGTATTAATCTCGTGACAGTGTGCTGGTTCATCCATCCATTCAATGGTGATCTGGGGAGCCTCGTTATCCCAATTAAGTTTTAACATAGATGACATTATGGATAGAGCGTCTGCTAGCTGATTTTATTCTCGTGGGAAGTGCTCCAAGGTAATATCCTCAAAATGTGGTAGCAATGTCGAAACATGTTCTTTGTAAGGGATAAGGTTTGGGTGTTTGGTGTCTGATTCCCCTTTGATCTGACTGATGACCAAGGCCGAGTCTCCGAATACATCCAATGATTTAATCCCCAAGTATATGGAAGCTCTGAGACCAAAGATGCATGCTTTGTATTCTTCCATGTTGTTCGTACAATTGAAGCAAAGTCTGGCAGCAAAGGGAGTATGACACCCTTTCAGAGATATGAGTACATCACAGATACCATTGCCAAGTGCATTAGAGGCTCCATCAAAGAACAGGGTCCATCGGGATCCTTGTCCAGGTCCGTGATATGGCCTAAATTCTTCACAGTTGTCTAATGTCATGATGTCTTCATCCGAAAATTCGAACTTCATGGACTGGTAGTCTTCTACAGCTTGGTGAGCAAGGTGATCAGCTAGTACACTCCCCTTTATAGCTTTTCAGGTAGTATATTATATGTCATATTCTGTCAGGATCATCTGCCATCTCGCTATTCTCCCAGAAAGAGCGGGCTTCTCGAAGATGTATTTTATCGGATCCATTTTAGATATCAACAAGGTAGTATGAGTCAGCATACACTGTCTTAGCCGGCGAGCAACCCATGCCAGAGCGTAACAAGTTTTCTCGAGCAGTGAATATCTGGTTTCATAGTCGGTAAATTTTTTGCTCAGGTAGTAAGTAGCGTGCTCTTTTCGGCCAGACTCGTCATGCTTCCCCAATACACACCCTATTGAGTTTTCTAAAACAGTCAGATACATAATCAACGATCTTCCCTCGACTGGTGGCATCAACACAGGAGGCTCTTGCAAGTATTCTTTGATTTTGTCAAAAGCAACTTGGCACTCATTGTTCCATTTGACTACTTGATCTTTCTTTAATAGTTTGAAGATTGGCTCACAAGTAGCTGTCAGGTGAGAGATGAATCTGACAATATAGTTCAAACGTCCCAAGAAGCCCCTGACTTCCTTCTCAGTACGAGGAGTAGGCATCTCTTGTATTGCTTTAACTTTGGTAGGATCGACCTCAATACCTTTGTTACTAACGATAAAGCCTAGGAGTTTAACAGACCGTACCCCAAATGTACACTTGTTTGGATTCAACCTCAGCTTGTACTTCTTCAGTCTCTCAAATAGCTTTTGTAAGTGATCAAGATGCTCTTCTTATATTTGAGATCTGGCTATCATATCGTCCACATAGACTTCTATTTCATGATGTATCATGTCGTGAAGTAAAGCTACCATGGAACGCTGATAGGTTGCCCCAGCGTTCTTCAGCCCGAATGGCATCACCTTGTAACAGAATGTGCCCCACTATGTGACAAAGGTTGTTTTCTCCATGTCCTTAGGTGCCATTTTGATTTGGTTGTAACCTGAGAATCCTTCCATGAAGGAAAACACTTTGTGTTATGTCGTATTGTCAACTAGAATATCAATGTGGGGGATTGGAAAATCATCCTTAGGGCTTGCCCTATTCATATCTCGATAGTCCACACACATTCGCACTTTGCCGTCCTTTTTTGGCACGGGAACAACATTGGCAACCCATTGGGGATAAGAGGTGACTACCAAGAATCCAACGTTAAATTGATTCATGACCTCTGCTTTAATCTTTTCTGACATATCAGGCCTCATTCGATGTACCTTTTGCTTTACTGGCGGACAATCTTCTCTTGTAGGCAGACAATGTACCATAATATCTTCATCAAGTCCTGTCATGTCTTCATATGACCAGGCAAAGACTTCGACATAATCATGCAACAGCTGAATCAGACGCTTCTTGATACTGGGTTCCAGATTGGCACCCACTTTGACCTCTTTTTTGTCTTCTTCGGTACCTAGGTTGATCGTATCCACGGGTTCCTCGTGAGGCTGAATGGTTCTCTCCTCTTGTTGTAGCAATCTGGCCAGTTCCCCTGGTACTTCACAATCTTCCTCACCTTTGTCTTCGGCTTGGTATATTATATTCTCAGAGTTACGAAAGGCCATAGTAGTACCGTTACCCATGGGATCCAGAATGGATGGATACCTGCATTGTGAGTGTGGGTGTGTGTAAGGGTATAGCTATCTTTGAAAGAAAATAAAATGTAAAAGAAAAACAATGAGCACAAAAGTTTGTATGCGAAAACGTCCATGATTCATTAATGTCATATGAAGATGAAATAATAACCCTTACAAATGGACCATTGTGCCTCGGGTAAGACACAAGGTTTTAAGAGTGCGAATTGTTTTTGAATATTATAGATCCAATAAAATGTAAAGATAAATTACTGTGGGATAAAAGTGATTGGGATGAAATCTCTGGCCTCCCAATTGCTGAGTCCTCCATTGACAGTCGGAAAGATCCAATCCTCCAGGTTGCAATCATCTTCACCATCTTCCACCGCGTTGACCTCACGGTTTCTAATCTTCAAGGGTGGCCCCCCAACACGGGCACGGCGTACAACCTTTTGAGCACTTGAAGTGAAACCTAGGCCAAACTTGTCAGACTTATATGGGATATCTGGGAGTTTCCCCCAGATGGTGCATCCATCTTTCTCTACCACGACTTTGACGTCCTTTAGTGATGACATCCAGAGTGGAGGTCTTGTAATCTTGGGAATCTAGGACACAGTCTTGGTCACTACCACCTCTTGGGGGACCTCTTCGAAGTGTTAAAATGGAGTTTCAATGAATTCACTGTCCAGTTCCACATATCTGAAGGAATTGAGATGGATGATCATGTATTCTTCCTCTCCATGTACGGTGATAAGCTTCCCTTAAACCAGATACTTCAACATCTGGTGCAGTGTAGAGGTAACAGTGCTAGCATTATGGATCCATGGTCGTCCTAGCAAGCAGGAGTAAGAAGGGCGGATATCCATTACATAAAAGGTTGAATTGAAAGTTTGAGTCCCAACCTTTATGGGGATATCCACTTCCCCGTGCGCCATCCTCTTCGAGCCATCAAATGCCCTTACTACTATGTTTCTTGGATTTAACGTTAGCCCCTCGCAGTCAAGTCTGTCAAGAGCTTTTTTCGGTAGTACATTTAAAGATGAGCCAGTGTCCACCAAAATATGGGCCAGAGTTATGCCCCTGCATTCCACTGAGACATGTAATGCCTTATTGTGATTTCTTCCTGTTGTACCCCAAAATTTGCCCTCCCATATTCTTCAAAATTTGCCAAGTCAAAGCTTCAAAATCTCCCCAAGGGTTGCACAGTTCAAGGGCCTCCTAACAGTCAAAATTAGGGTTTTGGTGCTGACAAAGAAAAGGAAGTTTCCAAGGGTCCAATCAAGTCCCACATGCTTACAATCATGGTCAAGCATCCTCATACCAAGTTTCAAGACTTTCAGCACAAAATTGCATAGTCAAAAACCCTAATTGCACTACAGTCAACTGTAGGGGCAAAATGGTCATTTGACAGTCAAAAGTTCAAATTTTTGGTCAACATATCATTTTGAAGCCACAAACATAATTTGATCAATGCTTGATCATGATTCTCAAAGCTTGGCTCAAAAATCATCAAGATGCAAAAGTTTCCATATTTGGACAGTTGAAAAAGTCAACTGTAAATTGACCAGGGCATAACTTTCACATGGATTATCATAAAAATTCCATCCAAAGCTCATTTTGAAGAGAAAGAAATTTCCTACAACTCCTCTTCATACTTCAAGTCCAAGAAATGCTCTCACAAAAAGTTATCAATTTCAACATTATAGGTCATTTTCAAAAGTCAACAAAAAGAGACTTTAAGTCAAAGGCCATAACTTGAGATTGGTAAATCAAAATGACACGGGACCAAAGACATTGGTTAGAGGACTCAAAGACCTTTCCAAAATGTCCAAGAACATGAGCAAAGCTTAAAAATTGAGCAAGTTATGCCTCGTGGAAGATGGGAAATTTTTGGATATTTTGAAAAGTCAACATTGATTCAAATGACCTAAAAATGCTAATGGGCCTCTTTTTCTTCCACAATTCATCATCCAAGGCATGTGCACGACCATTTGGCCCAAAGGGAAGTTTTTATCATTTTTATTTTATTTATTTGAATTTTTAAATGCTAGAAATTCATTTAATTAATTAAAATATATAAAAAATGCTAAACCTAGGTTTTTCAATCTTTTTATGCATGATATATACTCAATATTTCGTGCAAATCAGGTTAGGAAAGAATCAAAGGTGATTGGATGTGATTGAAGCCAAAAAGCATGAAAAAGATTTGGAAAATTATGGCTTGAAAATCAAATATCCTTTTCATTAATTCATGGATTTTGGATCAATTTCTTTGACCTAAATCATTGATACATACATATATAGTGCAACCCTAATGCATAGAGAGGGGAAGCTGCGCCATAGATACAGAACCAAGGTTGCATTTTTTCAAAGAAATTCCAAAAACTGAAAACACACTTGCAAGGCTTTTGAGGGCAAGAAATTCATTCCATTACCTTCCTAGGACATTACTGAGTCTGACTGGATAGTTTTCCACGCGCATAGCCCCTTGAATCGGTATACAGGAACCAAACTTTTTCATATAATATGCATAATCGTATTTTGATTTTCAGGCATTCTCATGGCATTTTTCTTGTGGATTCTTGTTAATTAACTGATTTTGAAGCTAACCCAATTGTTTGATTGAATTTCTATGCACCCTACGCGAATCTACCATTGTCGTATTTTAGGGTTTGCAGAGCTTTGAATTGGGGTTTCCCAGTTAAGGTAAAATTGGAACATCACAGTACCATAACTCAATTCAGCGCATTGGGACGGTTCAAAATCAACCCTCGCGCCTAGTTTATGAGACGTCAGGGGCTAATCGCTATTTTTCAGAATGGGGTATAAGGGAACAGGCCAAAACCGTTGCCAATTTCTTTTTTGTTTCAGGAAAAAATAGAACGAGGAAGAAGATGCTTAGGTGGCGAGGCGTAAGTGGTTGGTTTGAATTTCGCGCGGAAAAATACTATTAACCATTGTTTTGAGTTATATTAATTGTTTACTATTATATATTCAAAATGCGCTAGGTGGCTCAGTGGCAAGCAATTGTATTGGTGACCTTCAGGACCTGGGTTCGGCCCCAGGTCCCTACCCCTTTCCAATATTATTTTTCCAATTGTTATCCCATGCAGATTCAACACAAGGTTCCACCATATGCTCTTCAATCCAATGCGCCACATGTCCCAAGGCACTCAATCAAGGGCCAGGATCCAGAGACCATGATGGGTACTAGTCAACCACCTTACACGCTAGCAGAAAAGTCAGAAGGGCCAAGGTTCATTGGGCCTGGATTTCTAAGCAATAACCTCGAATTGGGGACAGACCCCCCAAGGTTTGCTATTTCTTTTTATTTTATTTTATTTTTCATTTGATTTAATTAATTCCCTTTAAATTCTTCAATTAATTTATTTCCATAAAAAATATAAAATAACATAAAAATCAGAAAATTACAAACTTCAAAATATATTTTATTTAATTAATATTTTTTAAATAAATATCATTAATTAACTTATCTTTGTAAATTTAGGTTTAAATCTCAATATTTTTCTAATAATCTCAAAATTTGTAGAATTAGGTTTTTTACTTATTTTTATTCCTTTTTTCTCTTTTTCACCATAATTAATTATTGAATATTATTTTTTTTAAAATCAAAATTGCATGTAAATAATTAGGTTAATTTAAGTTTAACTTTAATACTTTCTTAATAAACTAAAAAACAATTAGAATTAGGGTTAGCGTTTTAATTTCAATTAATCTTCCTCATTAAATTCATAAATCCAAAAAATACCAAAAATAACTTCCTTTCATTTTAATTTTCATTAATTTAATCATTTAATTTAATTTCATTAAAAAAGGGTCCAACGCCCTCGTTTCTAATCTTTAATTCAATTCGCGTATTTATTTCTTTTTCTTTTAATTGATGTAATTCCCCCAAAGCCGTGTAGTATATTTCTCGCACTCTACTTTCTTTATTTTCTGTCAAATCGGGTCCTGGAAATTTTGGCGATGTGGACCCGCGCCTTTTGTAATAGTTTAGAACTTTACCTTTTTCGCACTTTTTAACTATTAAATAAATGCATGCAAGAATGAATGGCCTGAGATAAAAACAAAAGCGTAGATCACCCATGACATGACAAAAGACAAAAATATCTGAAAACGACACACGAATCACACACCACCCCTAGGGTACGCCTCACTGTTGCCTTGCCCCTCGAAAGGTGATCGTCGAGTAGAGGATGTCTTAGTAAGTCCTCATGATCCGGGAACCTGGCATGAGGGTAGCTTCTAAGGTATCTTCCCATTGCTCTGGTGATCACCATGTCCCGAACCTTCGAATTGACCCGAACACCTCCAACGGTGGTGCTACCTACCTCTCAATGGTGGGATGGCACTACTTTAAAGGACATTTACACAGACGAATTCCTCAGGGTAGGTAGACGACTCTAGATACTTGCTCTAATTTCAAAATAAAATTCAAAAAATACTTTTCACACCGACACCTTTTCAAAAGCTTTCGAAAGCGACTTTTCAAACACTCTTGAGGACCGATACAAGAGTCGAACTGGAATTTTCAAAGAAACTTTTTTTAAACCCACATTGAAAAGCAAACAAACCATTTTTTAAAACACAAATGAGCAAGCACCTAAGAGCCCATGGATAACCATGGATAGAAAGGGTGCTAACACCTTCCCTTTCTATAATCTACCTCCCGAACCGAGAGCAATCTCTTTAAGGAATTTTTCTGTGCTTTTGTCCTTTCCATTTGGAGAAAATAAAAGACGGTGGCGACTCTTGCTTCCGCGACATTTCGCGAACCAGCGTTAAACATTCAGTTCCAGATCCACCGATCACACTTCCCCTTGGTGTTAGATCAACATCCGAGAAACTTAGGTCATTATCCGCTGTCAAGCTGGCTACGCAATCTTGGAATTGATCAGCAAACGTCTCTTGAGGCACATGGGCTGTTTTTAGGAACTTCACCAAGGTTTTCGCATGTGCCTCGGAACATAGTAGTAATGCCAGCATGGAGATTTTGGAGGGAGTTTGCCCCAATTTCTCAACTACATCGTAATCTCTCTTCTTTATAATCTTTAGGATCTCCTCCATTTCTTTCTTGGAAGTTTCGGGGTTAGTCAACGATTGAGCCTTCGTCTGGACATGCTCCACTTGAATACTCTTTCCTCGAGTCTCGGTAGAAGGAGTGTTGGTAGGAATGATAACAGGAGTTGTAACATCTTTGTTAATAGGGGCACTTGTAGAGATGATTATGGGTATGGAAGTAACCTTTGGAGCAGCCACAGGGATGATCACGGGTCCAAAAACTGCTTTTAGGGGAGCAATTTCTGGAGAAAAGATCCTACCGCTTCGGGTAATTTTACTAGTTCCGGAAATATTGCTGATGTCGAAATCTTCTTCTTCGGAGTTTATCTCTTCGGTGGCCGGCCAGTCTTGTTTGATGCCATGGTAGTAAATGTCCCCTCTGTAATTCCACGACACGGTTTTGTCTGATACATATGGGACTCACCCAGGCATTGTGATTATTAGAGGAGTTGCTTTCGGAACTGATGTAGTTCTAACGGGTCTTTTGGTGGAGACCCTGGAAGAATTGGCAGAAATGGTAATGATTGAAACATCTTCAACAGAAATAGGTGAAACTGGAGTTTTTATAAACAAAATCTCTTTGTTATCTATCAGGAATTGAATGCCTGCTTTTAACAAAGGGCAATCAGTTGGTGAGGACAAGCAGAGATGGCAAACTTCATTACATCCCGGGAACACACCAGCTTTCAACAAGTTTATCTTAATGGTCGGAAGTGGAGTCATGAGTTCATCAATTGTGGTAACAAACAAATCTTGTTCAATAGCATTGGTATTGTGACCATGTCTGGGCATAGGAGCAGAAATGACATTTGGCTTCTCGGGCGCATCAAACTCAATTTCTTTTGCTTCAATGAGGTCTTGTATTTTGTTTTTCAAGGCCCAACAATTATTAGTATCGTGACCAGGACTTTCAGAGTGATATGCGCAACGGGCATTGGGATGATAATGATGGGATGTTGTATTGGGGTTTTTTGAAGCTTCATTCAAGGTTGCCAAGTTGGATCTCAGAATATGCGGTAATACTTGGGACAGAGTCATGTTAATTCTGGTGAATTGCCTGACTGGCCTTTCCACCCTTGGTTGATTACTTCTTTGTTGATCAGATGTAGGCTTGGGAATCATAACAGCCCCCACCATTGGTCAGCGTTCGGCCCTATCTTGGTTCCTTTGCGGATATATAGCAGCTACCTCTTTCTTCCCGATGAAAGGCTTCCTTACAGCTGTAGAAGAAGATGAATCCTTCTGAATCTTTCCACTTTTTATGCCAGCTTCCACCCTCTCTCTGGTCAATATAAGTTCAGTAAAGCCTGCAGATGAACTTCCGATTAAATGGTTGAATAAGGGGCCAGATAAGGTGCCTAAGAACATGTCCACCAATTCCCTTTCAGACATAGGGGGTTGAACTCTTCCAGCCAAATCTCTCCATTTTTGTGCGTAATCCTTGAAACCTTCATTGGAAACCATGGCCATACTCTGGTGTTGAGTACGGGTAGGTTCCAAATCAGCATTGTATTGATATTTCTTATAGAAAGCTGCGGAAAGATCTTCCCAATTATGGACGTTGGCTCTTTCTAGTTGGTAAAACCAGTCGAGTTATGTTCCAGACAGACTGTCTTGGAAAAAGTGCACCCATAAGTCTTTATCAGCGGTGTGGGGTTGGATTTTTCTCACATATGACCGGAGATTCATTTTAGGGCATGGCACTCCATCATATTTTGCAAACATAGGCACTTTTAATTTTGGAGGAATCACAATCCCCGACACTAGTCCCAATTCCTCAAAGTCTAAGCCCGACACCTTTTGTATTTCCATCGCGCTCAAACGCTCTTCAAGATGTCTGTACTTGTCATCAACTGGAGGGTACTGTTCCTCAGAGTAGTCTTCCTCTTCTTCCGATTCTGATAGGACAGTTGTTTCCTTGCCTTTCCCTTCTCCTTCACCGGATTTTGTTGCAAAATTCAAAGTCCTTCTTGTCTGCCCCTAAAATCTTCTTCCCATGTTTAAGACTCCAGTCACCTTCTTTGTTTATTTTTTCCTCTCTTCAGCCAACAGAGTCTTCAATTCTTCTTGCCCCTTGGCTAGGGTCATGTGCAACTGTTGAAACTGCGTATTCTGAGCTTGAAGATCTTTTACTGTTTGCTCGAGATCTATCTTACTGAAATAAACAGTAGAGAGATGAGGAGACTTGTTGAAAAATACTTGTTTATGCTATGATGAATAATATATGCATATGCAATGTTTTCAAGGATTTCAAAGATTCAAATTCGCTTTAGACAAAAAGAAAACACACATTATATTAATAAGATAAAGTTTGAGTACATCAATGCCCTTTGGACAAAATAATATAAAACTCTAAGATAAAAAAGTAGTGCGCATCCTCTTTGGTGCAATGTAGGCATTTAGAGTCCACTCCTCATGAAGTAGCCTAGTGAGTTCCAAAACCTTCTTCTCGCTTACGTAGAATTGGGATTCGAAAGTATCTCGCTCTTCTTTGAGTTGTATCCAATCCCTTTGTAGGTCTTCAAGAGATGTGGGCATGTCAGGATGTAGGATAGTGTATGGAACATCTCCTTCCTTAACAGGCTCAATGATTACCGGGAGAATGGAGGGGTAAGGCATCATAAGATTCTGAGCACGAGTTCATACCCATTTGAGGTAAGGCTCAAGAGGGATGGAATTTTTGTGCCCCAAAGTCTTGCTATCCACCTTGTTTAGCATCCTCCAAGTTCGGATAAATCTCGGGCGAAGACCTTGATCGTCGTTGTCGTAGTCGAATACCAAACCTTGGATCAACATCTCGTGTGGGCCATCCCTTCGGGCATAACCAAACTGCCTTAAGCCCAAGAATGGGTTGTAGGTGATTCCTCCCCTAATGCCAAGTAAAGGGACATTAAGAAATTATCCACAACGGTCGACAATGATAACATTCTCTTTCAAACGGGAGCACCAATGAATGTCTGAATGTTGAGCGTCATCAACCTTTGTGACAACCTTGAACCTTGCTCATTCTTTAAGACTGATTAGGGAAGATTAGAAATAAACCATCTTGCCAAGAGAGGGGTGCAACACATAAGGACACCTCTTTTCCTCATTGTGCAAGTGTGAAAAGAGTGTAGGATATCCCCTAGCAATGTGGGCACTAGGTTGTGTGACATGAAGATTTTGACGGTGTTCACATCTATGAGTTGATCAGGATTTGGAAACAAAACCATCCCATAGATGAGAAGAGCCACAATTTCCTCAAAGGCTTGCAAGTCTAAGGAATTCCAACAGCTTTGGGCTTTCTCAAACAGGAACTTTTTTAAGAAGCCTTTAACACCACTCCTAGTTTCCCAATGAGTTGTAACATCAGATGAGTGCAAGTGTAGAGCTTGAGCAATCTCTTCTGGATTTGGATCTCTTTCTGTACCGTTTAAAGGTAGTTGATTAAGAATGGGAATCCTTAAGAGTTGGGAGAATTCTTCCAAAGTAGGCACAAGTTGATAGTCAGGGAATGTGAAGCAATGGTGCAAAGGATCAAAGAACTGAAAGAGCACCTTCATCATATCCTTATCTAAGTTAGAGGTGACCAATTTGAGTAGACGACCATGTCTTTCGGTGAATGGAGAGTTCTCAGGAATCTTTGAAGCTAGCTCCTTAAGTTGTGGAGGAATTCTCACAAGGTTGACTTGAATAGTTTTCCTGCGAAGTGAATCCATATCCTACAAAACAAGAACAAAGATGAATCCCCAAAATCCTTGAAATGGTTAGTGGATGTATATGATATTCATGATGTCCATGATGTTATGTACAAGTATGGATATACAAGAAAAGAAAACAATTCCTTAGTTTAGGTTTGCATGGAGTTTTATAGGTAAGTACCCTCTTGAAGTTTAGTTGGCTTAAACCTGTCCTAGTAATAGTAACCGGGTTCTAAGGAGCTTAATATCACTGGATTGTTTCCTTAGTCATTGTTTCAGCTCAAGCCTCTTTAATGGCGACCGAAATATCCCAAGAAACCAAACCTCAATGAGTGTAGTATCGAGTATCTACCAACTTCGGACTGTACCAAAGTCGGTCATCTCACTACATCCTAAAGGCCAAGTTGGTCAAGTAAAGGTTCTAGAAGTTCATTAGTGCTTCATGACATCACTCAGCGGCCCCGTATTCTCTTTGATTAACTCAAAGGCTACCGGTACCCACAAATATGCCGCACTAACGTAGCTATTTCTTAGACCATATCGGTATATCCCGCACAATTTCCACAATGTATTGCTACTTACCTATACTGTATCCCAAATCCGGGTAGAGGATTCAAAGCCAAACATAGAACCATAATGTAAAGCATACAAATCAAGCAATGTAAGAAAATAAATGTAATCTAAACCCTAAGGTAACCCCACTTTTAGAATTGTCCCCAGCAGAGTCGCCAGTTCTGTGATACGGTGGGAGAACTGACTTGAAGTTTTCATTTTATCACAAATGTTGCGGTTAGTAAGAGTCGCCACCGACTTTTCTTTTATCCAAAAGGAAAGGTGAAAAAGCACAGGAAAGACCTTTGAGATTGTTTCTTGAGTTCAGGGGGTAGATTATGAAAATGGAAGGTGTTAGCACCCTTTTCATCCATAGTTTTCCATGGGCTCTTAGTTACTTGCTAGATCACTTGATTTTGTTGTTTGAAATTGTTCTTGGTGTGGTTTTGAAAGTATTTTGTAAAGGAGGCCATTGTTTAGGCAATCTTTGTAATGATTCTCATTCATAAGAATGTATACAAAGATGTTTGTCTTTTTGAAAATGTTTTAAATTTTGTAAGATGTTTGGAAATGGAGCAATTAACTAAAATTAATCTACCTACTCAAATGTCTTTCTTGTTCATTTTCTTTTCCTTTGACATTGTTGTCTTACCATTGATTTGGTAAGCAACCCTATCTTTGGATGTAAACAGGACGGGCGTGGGTCATCGTATAGCCATGATTAGCAATGTTGCAAAGTATCTTAGCATTTTTTGAGGGACTAAGATCATTTTGTAAGAAAACTTTGAATAGCGTCATCGAGGGACTATGATCTTGTATTTGCTTGTTTTTGCTAAGACACTTTACATGCGTAACATGACCATTTTGTATAAGGCAACCAAGTGGGATAACCCTATGAGTGTCTTGTGTGCAAGTGTGTCATTTTAAAGCTTGATTTTGTCTTGGATTAGGATTTTCTATTTGGTTGATTTTATCTTTCCATACAAACCCTAATTACTAACATATTATGTAAAGCGATAAATTGCGAACTTTAAAGATTACTACGCTATTACAACACTTTGTGAGAGGGGGTATACAATTGATGAATGGGGATTGAAATAATATAAACCTAATTAATCTATTACAACCAAATTGAATTTATACAAGTATTGGAATAAATAATGTACAAGATAATTTAAATATGCAAAGATATGTAAATGTAAAAGAAGATTTTGTTTTGTTCTTTTTATGTAAAAAAAGTTTTAACCTAAGCCTAATAAACAAATCAAGATTAAACTTAAATTAATTAAGGAAGGAGATTATTTTTTAGAAAAGATTTTGATTAAACCCTAATTCTAATTTATTAAAAGGAAATACATTTTTTTAAGTATTTTTGTATTTTTGTATTTTTATATTGAAAATAATATATGGTATTTATGAAGTATTTTGGTCTTTTTATATGTTAAAATAAATATTTAATAGGTGTGAAGAAAAATAAGTATTTAACCTAATTTTAATTTAATTTACAAGTTTATTTAACAAAAATAGATAATATATAACTAAATAAAATAAAATAAAACAAAATATCATATTTATCATTTTTATATTTTTTATGATTTTTTATTATTAAGAAAAAATATTTGATAAAATAAAATGAAAATAAAACAAGTAAATAAAATATTTGGGCCAGGGGGTGCTACCAGCAAACAAGGATATGAAGTTAGAAAAAAAACAACAAGCCCAACAATCAGAGGCCCATGCTGCAAGCTAGCAAAAAAAGAGATTGGAAAAATAGGAAAAATTGCAAAAGGCAACGCCAAGGCTCGAACCCACGACCTAGGGCATTTTTGCACGCTGCCTTACCACTGGGGTGGCTGTACATCCGTTAGTCTAAGTGAAAACGTAAATACATAACACAAAAACATTGCCTTTCCGTGTACTTCATCTTCAACCTCTAGCCAGCCGGATCCCCTGTGACTTTTTCATTTCTCAATAAAAATGGAAAGTGATAACATGAACATTATAGCATTTTACCTCACGATTCTAACCATGTCATAAATAAAACTATAAATCCAAGATCAGAGAGAATTTTGTTGGCCCTAATTTTTAACCTAATTTTTTCATAAACTTCAAACTTCAAATTCTCTAAACTTCAGCCAAATAAATGCAAGCTATGGATATGTACAACTTCGTAGTAACAATGTCTACATTCTATATTCACAAATGGAGAGCTAACTATGCATGTATTAAGAGTTAGAAAAACAGAAAACTCACCTTGAAAATGGAAATCGTGTTTTGAAAATGAGCTTGCTTTAGGATGTTGTGATGATCAGGTTAGCTTCCTTGAACCTCTAGGAAGCTAATGCAATGCTTAGCTTGTCTTGAGGGTGGTTGGAATAGTCTGGAGAAGTCCACCTGTGTTATTCTGTTTTTGAACTTCAACAATGGGGAAGATGGAGTTACAGTGATGTTTCAGGGTGTGGGATGGTTTACTTGTAAGGTAAGGAAACTTGGGAAAGAAAAAGGCCTGAAAACGCACGAGTGAAATGGAAGATTCAGTTCACAAGTCAGAAATGGCAAGTTTGGAGGCTTGGTATGCAACTTCTGATTCTAAGGTGTTTCAAGGCTTGGGCATGCGTGGTTTTAGTTGCAAAATGATGGCTTTATATAGAGGAAAAGGTTGGAGGACTTGTGCTTGCTCAGAAGTACAAGATCACATGTCTTGGTACATTTCTTGTTTTTGAAGCAAGTGTGAGAAGTTACTTCTTAAGGCATGATTCTGATCTTGTAGGGTGGCTTGAAGCTTTAAATATGTTATGTTCAGGTTTAGAAGCTTGGTTTATGCAGAAAGAACAAGTCCAGGGCTCAAGAAATAAAAAAATGCAAAAAGCATGCTTTTTCAAAATGGCAATGTTGCCTTTCTTCCAAAAATGGCTATTTTTCTTGTAAAATGCATTGAATGCTTGGCTTTAGGGCATGAAACCTTATGCAATTCATTAATGGTGGAGTGACAAACGAGTTTGAGGCCTGAAAAGTGAAGATTATACAACCAATTTGCAAATTTGAAAACTTGTTCTTCATGAAAATGACCTATAATCAAAGTGATAAAACCCTTACTTCATCTCTTCGATTCTCCTTACTTAAGAATGATCTCAAGGAGTTATTGGACATTTTGGAAATCTTGTAATATGCTATACAACCCATCTTTGAAATGCTTTCCAAAATTCCTCTTGGAACTAGGTGAAAAGTTTCCATGAAGTTAGGTCAAAAACCTGCCTAACTAGAGCAAAATTTCACTAAGTTATTTTAGTTCATGAACATGTATTCACAAAATTATATCTTGAGATCCAAGCATCTTTAGGAGAAATTGTGTGAATAAAAGTTGTATATTTCATGGAGATATACAACTTTCATGTTGGGAACTTCCTTTGAATCATGTTGTATCATGGTGAAATTTTGGCCTAAAGTTGAGAAAAAATAAGAAATTTTCTATACTTAGAAAAATTTCAAGTTAAGAAATTTCAAATTTCAAAACAAAATCTTCAATCCTTGATTTCTTGATGAACAAGTTTCACAATTTGACATGTTTTTATGAGTTGTGATCCTTGGCACTTGAATTTGACCAAAAAGTTAAAGTTTAACTTTTCAGTATACATTTGACTTTTGATCAGTTGACTGAAAATTTCATCTGTCAATCCAATGAATTTGTAATGTTTTGAATCATGTCATTAGGTAAAGATGATGCAATTGAACTCTTTAAATGATGCTTTAAACCAATTGATCATTTTCTAGGTCAAAAATTAGAAATTGCCCCTTCTCAATCAAACCCCTAATTTTGACCATTTTGCCCTTTTGATGATTTGATCAAATTTCTTGGGGAAGTATGGTCCAAACTTGATCAAATGATACATATGAGCCTAATATGTTGATTTGGATAAAAAATATGAAGTTTGACTGAAAATTGGCCATGGTTGACTTTTCCCCCAATACAATTGATTTTTAGGTCAATTGTCCAATTGACTGATCAAAAGTGTGATTCAAGGCTTGAAACTTGACATGAGTAATCTTGGGGGTCCACAATGATTCTTTAAAGTCATATGAAGCAATGATAGTCCAAAAAATCCTTGTGCAAACTCAAACCCTAATTTTGGTTATCAGTGCATGAGGAGGTGTCTTGAGCTGGTCAAACCCTAATGCAGTCTTGAGTCAAAGAGATCTTGTGAGAAAATTATTGATAAGTGAGAGGGAAAATTTTGGGGTACAATTACCTCCAAGCTCAAAATGCTCAGTTTCAACAGATGTTCTTAACTCTAGCCAAAGGACAAGAAGAGTTAAAGACCTTGCTGGTTGAAGAGAAAAAGAATAAGACAAAGAAAATAACCAGAGTTCTAAATATGGGAAGAAGGTTCCAAGGACAAGCAAGAAAGACCTTGGACTTTGCAACATCATATGGTGATAAAGACAATTAAGATGGGAAAGGCAAGGAAGCAGTAGTCTAGCCAGATTCAGAAGAGGAAGAGGAAGAAGAAGATTATTCTGAAGAACAATATCCTCCACCCGACGATAAGTATAAGCATCTGGAAGAACGGTTAAGTGTAATGGAAATTCAAAAAGTGCCTGGATTGGACTTTGAGGAGTTGGGTCTAGTATCTGGGGTTGTCATTCCCCCAAAATTCAAGACACATGTGTTTGCCAAATATAACGGAGTTTCATATCCCAAAATTGACCTCCAGTCCTATGTGAGGAAAATCCAGCCTCATACCGCTGACAAGGATTTATGGGTACACTTCTTCCAAGACAGTCTGTCTGGAACTCAACTTGATTGGTTTTATCAGTTAGAAAGAGCTAATGTTCATAACTGGGAAGATTTGGCCACCGCCTTTTACAAACAATACCAATACAACGTTGATCTTGTACCCACGATGTTGTACCCCAAAATTTTCCCTCCCATATTCTTCAAGATTTGCCAAAGTCAAAGCTTCAAAATCTCCCCAAGGGTTGCACAGTTCAAGGGCCTCCTAACAGTCAAAAACTAGGGTTTTGGTTCTGACAAAGAAAATGAAGTTTCCAAGGGTCCAATCAAGTCCCACATGCCTACAAAAATGGTCAAATATCCTCATACCAAGTTTCAAGACTTACAGCACAAAATTGCACAGTCAAAAACCCTAATTGCACTACAGTCAACTGCAGGGGCAAAATGGTCATTTGACAGTCAAAAGTTCAAATTTTTGGTCAACATCTCATTTTGAAGCCATAAACATCATTTGATCAATTCTTGATCATGATTTTCAAAGCTTGGCTCAAAAAGTCTCAAGATGCAAAAGTTTCCATATTTGGACAGTTGAAAAAGTCAACTGTAACTTGACCAAGGCATAACTTCCACATGGATATCAGAAAAATTCCATCCAAAGCTCATTGTGAAGAGAAATACATTTCCTATAACTCCTCTTCACACTTCAAGTCCAATAAATGCTCTCACAAAAAGTTATCAATTTCAACATTATAGGTCATTTTCAAAAGTCAATAAAAAGGGACTTTAAGTCAAAGGCCATAACTTAATATTGGTAAATCAAAATGACGTGGGACCAAAGACATTGGTTAGAGGACTCAAAGACCTTTCCAAAATGTCCAAAAACATGAGCAAAGCTTAAAAATTGAGCAAGATATGCCTTGTGGAAGTTGGGAAAGTTTTGGATATTTTGAAAAGTCAACTTTGCTTCAAATGTCTTAAAATTGCTAATGGGCCTCTTTTTCTTCCAAAATCCATCATCCAAAGCATGTGCACGACCATTTGGCCCAAAGGGAAGTTTTTTATCATTTTTATTTATTTATTTGAATTTTTAATTGCTAAATATTCATTTAATTAATTAAAATATATGAAAAATACCAAACCTAACTTTTTAAATCTTTTTATGCATGGAATAAGCTCAAGATTCCGTGCATGATCAGATATGGAAGGAATTAAAGTGATTGGCCATGATTTGTATCAAATATGCATGAAGAAATATTGGAAAAGATTCTTGAAAATCAAATCTTGAAAATCATTAAAAGCAAGGCTATGGGCTTGGATTATTGATCAAATTCGTTCTCTATACAAGTGCAAACCTAACCCTAATGCTGATAACCACAAAGCTGCGCCAGAAAAGCATAACCAAGTTTGAGTTTTTTACAAAAAATTCTAAAACTGAAAACCAACTTCCAGTGCTTTTCAAGATCAAATAACCACTCCATTAGCTTGCTAAGGTGACCAGGAGACTATTCCAATCAAGAACATCATCCCTAACGCCCAGAATTGGTATAGGGAATTCAAACTTTTTCACATTTTTTTCATATTCGTGTTTCAATATTTAAGCATTCTCATTGCATTTTTCTTGTGGATTCTTACTAATTAATTGATTCTGAAGCTAACTGTGTGCTTTGATTGAGTTTTCACGCGTTATATGAAGAATCGCCATTAAAGGACGCTAGGGTTACAGGACTTTCAAATTAGGCGTTTCTAAATACTGTAAAATTAGAGAACCTCAGTGCCATGTTTGGAATCAGGAAGCTTGGACGAATTGATTGCCATAGTCGCGCATAATTTATGTGGCCATATGGCCTAATCGCTATTCTGGAAAACTGCATGTTTTGGGGGGGGTTTAAAACCCCCGCTAACCCTTTTATGTTTCAGGAAAAAAGGCAAAACGAGGAAGAAGAAGAGTAGGTGGCACCATCTGATTGAGTAGTTTGAATTTCGCGCGAAAAAGAGCACTAACGCTTATTTTACCTTATGTTAATTGTTACCCATTATACATACAAAGCGCGTCAAGAGCTCCAGTGGCAAGGCATGTGTATGGTAACCCCTGGGACCTGGGTTCGAATCCCAGGTCCCCCATCCCTTTCCATAATATTTTTCTACTCACGCTTCTGTGCAGTTTCATTACAAGGGTGCATCATACATCCACAATCTCAAGCTTGCCACGCACACATCAAGATCAATCCAAGGCCTATGATCTGAAGAACATAATGGACATGAGTCAACGCATATGCATGCTACCCTGGGAAGTCAACCAGGCCAAAGGTCTATGGGCCAAAGATGCTGGACTTTACCTCCAATATTGGGGACAGAACCCCCCTTGGTATTGTATTTCTTTATATTTTCTTTGTTTTATTTTTATTATTTGTTTTAATTCCCTTATTTTCTTTTAATTCCATAAAAATTAATTTCACATAAAAATAACAATAAAAATCAGAAAAGTCATAAAAGAATCAAAAAAATATATTTTGTGTTAATATTTTTAAGTAAATATCATTAATTAATTTAGCTTTGTAAAATTAGGTTTAATTCAAATATTTTTCTTAATAAATTAAAAACTTGTAGAATTAGGTTTAATTATTTTAATTACTCTTTTTTTTTTTCATCACTAATAATTTAATATTTTTTATAAATCAAATTGCATTAATTAATTAGGTTTAATTTTAGGTAATTTTCCTATTTTCTTAATAAATTAAAAATAACTAGAATTAGGGTTAATTAAATTTTAAATTTCATTTAATCTTCACATAAAAAACCATAAATACAAAAAACCTCAAAAATAATTTCTTTTTATTTTATTTTAATTAATTTGTTCATAATAATTTAATTTCATTAAAAAGGGTCCAACGCCCTCGCTTTCAATTTTAATTCAATTCGCGCATTTTTATTCCTTCTTTTTAAATATTGATGTAATTCTCTCAAAGCTGTGTAACTCGGACATCTTATATTTCTCGCACTTTATTTCTTTATTTTATGTCAAATCGGGTCCTGGATTAAATTTGGCGATGTGGACCCGCGCCTTTGTAATAGTTTAGGAATTTTATCTTTCCGCACTTTTTTTTAACTGCTAATAAAATGCATGCAAGAATGAATGACAAAATAAAAACAAACGCATAGATCACCTAACATGACAAGACAAAAATAACTGAACATGACACACAAATCACACACCACCCCTAGGGTACGCCTCACTGTTGCCTTGCCTCGAAAGGTGATCGTCGAGTAGAGGATGTCTTAGTAAGTCCTCATGATCCGGGAACCTGGCATGAGGGTAGCTTCTAAGATATCTTCCCATTGCTCCGGTGATCACCATGTCCCGAACCTTCGAATTGACCCGGACACCTCCAACGGTGGTGCTACCCACCTCTCAATGGTGGGATGGCACTACTTTAAAGGACATTTACACAGACGAATTCCTTAGGGTAGGTAGACAACTCTATATACTTGCTCTAATTTCAAAACAAATTCAAAAATACTTTTCACACCGACACCTTTTCAAAAAGCTTTCGAAAGCAACTTTTCAAACACTCTTGAGGACCGATACAAGAGTCGAACTGGAATTTTCAAAGAAAATTTTTAAAACCCACAGTTGAAAAGCAAACAAACCATTTTGAAAACACAAGTGAGCAAGTATCTAAGAGCCCATGGATAACCATGGACAGAAAGGGTGCTAACACCTTCCCTTTCTATAATCTACCTCCCGAACCGAGAGCAATCTCTTTAAGGAATTTTTATGTGCTTTTGTCCTTTCCATTTGGAGAAAATAAAAGACGGTGGCGACTCTTGCTTTCGCGACATTTTGCGAACCAGCGTTAAACAGTCAGTTCCAGATCCACCGATCACAGAACTGGCGACTCTGCTGGGGACTCTTATAAAGTGAGGTGTACCTTAGGACTAAGATCACTTGTGTTTTCAATTGTTGTGTTTGTTTTCTTTATTATTGTGGGCTGCATCGGAGTTACATAGATCCTAACCCGGATCTGGGGGATACCCTGTTTAGGTAGCATAAGCTGTGAGGGACCTGTCCGGCATAGACCGACACGGGTGAAACAGTGGCTACGTTGGTGTGGCACCTTGGTCTGTACCGATATCCCTTGTGTTGCAACGAGGAGAATATGAGTCTTCTGAGGAGTCATTAAGCACCAACAACCTTAGAACCTTAAATGACACCACTTGGCCATTAGAACAGTAGCAGTATGCTACGCCCATTGAGGCTAAACTCGTGATGGTTCTGGCCGCAAGAAAAGATTGCGATGCTGGAGTTATGACCTATTGAGGGTAGTCAATGATATTGGGATCCTCTAAGAACCCGGTTACTTTGATAGGACAGGTATGAACCAACAAACTGAAAGACGGTAGTACCTAGACCTCATGCTGGCCTAAACTGTAAGGGCTTGCCTTGTGTGACTTGTATGCCTTACCATGTTTGCCTTTGTATCTATTTGTGGTGTGCTTTATCATAACATCATAACATCATGAGCATCGCATGCATCCTGCATAAGGACTGACCATTTCAAAGACAAGAGGGTTTCACCTTTGCTCTGTTTTGTAGGACATCATGATGCCTGTGCGAAGGAATACTATTCAGTTCAACTTTGTTCACCCACCTGAGTTGCTTGAAGAGTTGGTTAACAGAATTCCAAATACCACTTCCTTCATTCAGAGGCATGGTTATCTTCTCAGTTTAGTCACTGCAAAGCGAGATCAACAGTTGATGAGTGTTCTGACCCAGTTCTATGACCCTCTGTACCAGTGCTTCACCTTTCAAGACTTCCAGCTGGTCCCTACCCTGGAAGAATTCTCTGATTTGCTTGGTATCCCTATCTTGGATCAGAATCCCTTTACTGGTTGGGAAAAGACCCTCAGGCTTGAGGAGGTTGCTGCAGCTCTTCCCTTGACACATCAAGAAGTAATGGACAACTGGGTGGCTAGAAGCGGAGTTAAGGGTTTCTTGGCCAAGTTTCTGATTGGTAAAGCTAACAGTTTCTGGAATGACCTGGATTTTAGGGCATATGAAGACATCTTGGCTCTCTTAATCTATGGGCTAGTCTTGTTTCCCAATCCTGATAACTTCATCAATGTCACTGCCATAAGGATCTTTATGTCTCGGAACCTTGTGCCCACTCTCTTGGGTGACATCTTGCAACAACTTCATGCTCGTACTACCCGAAGACGAGGAACTCTATGGTGTTGTATCCCTTTGTTGGTGAGGTGGTTTATTTCACACCTCCCTAAGTTCGTACTGAAGAACCAAGAAGGAAGAGGTTGGGCTCATAGGTTAATGTCTCTCACTGATAAAGACATCATTTGGACTTGCAGAGGTTTGGATGAGATAGCTATTATTGATCGATGCGGGGAATACCCTAATGTTCCTCTGATTGGTACCCAAGGAGGAATCTCTTACAATCCATGTCTAGCTCTCCGTCAGTTTGGAAGAGCAAGAAGAGCAGGGCCTCATGAAATGTTGGTGCCTCACATCAGTTTTGAGTTTCAAATGGATAGTGACGAGCTGCGTCGTAGGTTCATCAAGGCTTGGGACAAAGTTCATAAAGCTGACCCACAAGAGTTGGGGCCAAAGACTTCTTTACCTATGGAAGCCTACTACAAATGGGTTCGCATCCGTGCTCAGAAGTTAGGTATGCCGTATGAAGCTGTCAGACCCATCATTCTTGAGTGTCCCGACAAAGATGGTGTTCCTCCAACTGTCCTTCCTCCTCAGATACCTACTGATTATGAGACATTAAAGAGATCTTGGTCACAACTGCGAGAAGAGCGGGATTCTTACTGGGAAAAGTTCAACGAGCAGGAGTTGAAGATCCAGAAGCTGACAAAGCAGTTGGAGAATGAGCGAGCTCTAAATGATTACATCTGTACTGAGAAGAGGAGACCATGGGATCAATAAGGAGCTCTGGATGTTCTTTTACAGTTTTATTTCCCTTTTCAGTATTTCCCTTTTATGTAAACGCCTAAAGGCAATCTGTTGAACAATTTAAGTTTCAAAGTTGAATCTAATGAAGTGTGTTCCTTTTTGTTTACAAAGTTGATTCCCGATTGTCTTTGAAAACATAAATCATACGCATTCCATTCATCATGTGCATAGCAGGTTTTCTTCTTTTCAGGTTGCTTACAGTTCTTCGTTGTTTATTTCAGCATCATGAATCCTGACTCATCATCAACTGAGATGTCCATCAAGGCTCTTCAGGCGCAGAATGCGCAATTTCAAGAATTAATCATGGGTTTGGCTCAAGGCCAAGAAGAGTTGAAGGCTCTGCTCCTGAAGAAGGAAAAGAAGAAGAAGAGAAGAACTGTTCTTTTCAACTCGGGCCGAAGGTTTGGCAACACTCTGCAAAATGAAGAGGCTGGTTCTTCTATAGGCAAGGGTACTCCCCAAGGGGAAAAAGGTCCTAGTCCAGTGGTCTTCGACAACGAGACTGATTTTGATGAGGAACAGTATCCTCCTGCAGAAGACAGATACAAGCAGTTGGAGGACAGGTTGAATGCTATGGAGATCCAACAGGTGCCTGGGCTGGATTTTGGAGATTTGGGTTTGTCTACTGGTGTGATCATTCCTCATAAGTTCAAAGCACCTTCCTTCACCAAATATGATAGGGCATCTTGTCCCAAGCTACATCTCAGATCCTACGTGCGGAAGATTCAACCGTACTCAGTGGACAAGAACTTGTGGATCCACTTCTTCCAGGAGAGTCTTTCAGGGACTCATCTCGAATGGTTCTATCAGCTGGATGGGACCAAGGTTCGTAACTGGGAGGAGTTGGCTACTGCTTTCTATAAGCAGTATCAATATAATGCCGACCTTGCCTCTACACGTACCCAACTCCAGGGTATGTCGTTAGGGTCAAGTGAAGGTTTTAAAGAGTACGCACAGAAGTGGAGGGATATGGATGGCAGGGTGCAGCCTCCGTTGACTGACCGAGAGTTGGTAGACATGTTCCTGGGGACCCTATCTGGGCCATTTTTCAACCATCTTATCGGTAACTCGTCTGCAGGGTTTACTGATCTTATTCTGACTGGAGAGAGAATTGAGGCTGGGTTGAAGTCTGGTAAGATTCCAAAGGGTGCATCTTCAAGTTCTGAGAAGAAACCCTTCAAGAAAGAGGCTAGTGTTGTGTATGGCCCAAGAAGGCAAGACAAACCTGAACGCCGCCAAGCGGTCAACGCGGTGGTAATCTCTAAACCTGCTACTGCTCCACAACAGTACAACCTACCCAGAGCGGAGAGGCCTAAACGACAGTATACTCGACTCAGCATGACTCTCTCTCAGATCCTGCCGCAACTGTTATCAGCCAGCTTGGTGACTGTTAGAGAAGCCCCGAAGGTTGTGAATACTACATCCCCCAGGTACAATCCAAATGCCCGTTGCGCTTATCACTCTGATAGCCCGGGACATAACACAAATGACTGTTGGGCCCTAAAGAATAAGGTGCAGGACCTTATTGATGCAAAGGAGGTACAGTTTGAGGCACCTGAGAAGCCTAATGTAGTGACAGCTCCCCTGCCTGCTCATGGAGTGAATTCCATTGGGGACGAAGATGAAGTGGATGAAGCTGAGTTTGATAGCTGGATTTACCCGGCAACCGACAGTGAACCTATCAATTGGATTGCAAAGGACAACCTACTTGTTTCTCTTGTTACTGAGTAATGAATTCTTTGTTTTGTTATTTGTAATAAACAATTAAAACTCTATGGCCCGGTGTCTTACCCGAGGCACCGTGGCTTCATTTGTGAGGGCATATAAATTGTCATTTCATATATCATGAATAAAAATCTTGGACGTTTTCTCGCATTTCAAATCTTATGCTCCTTTTCTTTCTTTCCTTTCTTTATATTGCAAAACAACTGTATTTACACACACTCACTCATACAGGTTTCAATCCACTCTGGATCTCACTGGTAACGACTCTGCTACTGCCGGTTATGACTTCGAAAATCCGATCAACTTAGCCGAAGACGAAGGTGAAGATGATTGCGAAGTGCCTGACGAGCTCGCAAGACTGTTACTTCAGGAAGAGAGGGCAATTCAACCACATGAAAAGCCAGTGGAAACAATAAATCTGGGTACTGAGACGGACAGGAAGGAAGTTAAGATTGGTGCCAGCCTAGAGCTCAGCGTGAAGCAACGGTTGACTCAGATGCTACGTGATTATATGGAGATCTTTTCCTGGTCCTACAAAGACATGCCCGGTTTGGATACTGATATTGTGGTCCATCACTTGCCTACTAAGGAAGACTGCCCTCCGGTTAAGCAAAAGGTCCGCCGTATGCGTCCAGAGATGTCTGAGAAGATCAAAGCCGAGGTTATGAAACAATTTGATGCGGGGTTCCTTGCAGTGACTTCTTACCCTCAGTGGGTTTCTAATGTGGTACCAGTACCAAAGAAGGAAGGTAAGGTCAGAATGTGTGTCGATTACAGGGACCTGAACAGGGCCAGCCCCAAGGATGACTTCCCTCTACCTCACATTGATGTCCTTGTTGACAATACTGCTCAGCATAAGGTGTTCTCGTTCATGGATGGTTTTTCAGGTTACAATCAGATCAAGATGGCTCCTGAAGACATGGAGAAGACTACCTTTGTTACTCAGTGAGGCACCTTCTGCTACAAAGTCATGCCTTTTGGACTGAAGAATGCTGGGGCAACCTACCAACGTGCCATGGTTGCTTTATTTCATGACATGATCCATCATGAGATAGAGGTGTATGTTGACGACATGATTGCAAGGTCTCAGACTGAGGAAGAGCACCTAGATCATCTGCAGAAGTTGTTTGACCGTCTGAAACTGTACAAGCTGAGGTTGAACTCGAACAAGTGCACCTTCGGGGTAAGATCTGGGAAGTTGCTAGGCTTTGTTGTAAGTGATAAAGGTATTCAAGTGGACCCTGCCAAGGTTAAAGCTATTCAAGAGATGCCAGTTCCTAAGACAGAGAAGGAAGTCAAAGGCTTTTTAGGACGCCTAAATTACATTGCTCGGTTCATCTCACACCTAACTGTTACTTGTGAACCAATCTTCAAGCTGCTGAAGAAAGATCAGGTAGTACGTTGGAATGATGAATGTCAGGCTACTTTTGACAGAATTAAAGAGTACCTCCAAGAACCACCCATCCTTATGCCACCGGTTGAAGGGAGACCTCTGATACTATACTTGACAGTACTTGACAACTCAATGGGGTGTGTGCTGGGGCAGCATGACGAGTCTGGCTGAAAAGAGCATGCCATTTATTACCTTAGCAAAAAGTTTACCGACTGTGAGACCCGATACTCACTGCTTGAGAAAACTTGCTGCGCTTTGGTATGGGCTGCTCACCGGCTGAGACAGTATATGCTGACTCACACTACCTTGTTGATCTCAAAGATGGATCCGATAAAGTACATATTTGAAAAGCCTGCTCTGTCTGGGAGAATAGCGAGATGGCAAATGATCTTGACAGAATACGACATTCAGTACACAACCCAGAAAGCCATCAAGGGAAGTGTATTGGCAGACCACTTGGCACATCAAGCCCTAGACGACTATCAGTCAATGAACTTCGAGTTTCCAGACGAGAGCATCATGATTGTGACTGATTGTGAAGCACCTGGACCGGATGAAGGACCTGAGGAAGGATCCTGATGGTCTATGCACTTTGACGGAGCCTCCAATGCTTTGGGAAACGGTATTGGCGATGTGATAATATCCCCTCAAGGCACTCATACTCCACTTACTGCCCGGCTATGTTTCAACTGTACCAACAACATGGCGGAGTATGAGGCGTGCATCATGGGTCTTCAAGCTGCGATCGACCTAAGGATCAAGTTTCTGAGTGTCTTTGGAGATTCCGCTCTCGTGATCAAACAGATCAAAGGAGAGTGGGATATGAAACATCTGAATCTTATTCCTTACAGAGAATGTGTGTTGACCTTGATCCCCCATTTTACGAAGATAACCTTTGAACACTTTCCGAGAGAGGAGAATCAGCTGGCGGACGCGTTAGCTACGATGTCTTCTATGTTCAAGGTCAAATGGGACAATGAGGCTCCCCGGATCATCATCTGGAAACTGGACGAACCGGCATACTGTTGTGATCTCGAGACTGAATTGGTGACTGAGAAGCCTTGGTACCATGAGGTGAAGAGATATTTGGAAGCTCAGGAATACCCTGAAGGTGCGTCTGTCAACGATAATAAGTTCTTGAGAAGGTTCGCAGCAAAGTTCTTCCTTAGCAACGACATCTTGTACAAGCGAAACCATGATTCGACCTTACCGCGTTGTGTGGACAAGACTGAAGCAGAAAGGATCATGGAAGAGCTACATGAAGGGACCTTTGGTACACATTCCAGTGGACACACTATGGCGAAGAAAATCCTTCGGGCAGGGTATTTCTGGTCCACAATGGAAGCTGACTGCTATCAACATTCTCGGACATGCCATAAATGCCAGATATATGCAGACAAGGTGCATGTTCCTCCAGTCCCTCTGAATGTTCTGACTGCGCCTTGGCCGTTTGCAATGTGGGGCATAGACATGATCGGTGATATTAAACCTACGGCATCCAACGGGCATCGCTTCATTCTGGTGGCGATCGACTACTTCACGAAGTGGGTTGAAGCAGCATCCTACGCTACAGTAACCAAGACTGTTGTGGCACGGTTCATTCGGCACAACCTGATCTGTCGATACGGCGTCCCTGAAAGAATCATTACAGACAACGGTACCAATCTTAATAACAAGATGATCACTGAGCTCTGCGAGCAATTTAAGATACAGCACCACAACTCTTCTCCTTACAGACCGAAGATGAATGGGGCTGTAGAAGCAGCAAATAAGAACATTAAGAAAATCGTGCAGAAGATGACAGTGACTTATAAAGATTGGCACGAGATGTTACCGTTCGCTCTACATGGGTACCGTACCTCAGCCAGGACGTCAACCGGGGCAACTCCTTTCTCCTTGGTCTACGGTATGGAGGCAGTCTTACCGATCGAAGTGCAAATACCCTCTCTCCGGATAATGAAGGATGCAGACCTGAACGAAGATGATTGGATCCGGACACGACTTGATCAGTTAAACCTCATTGATGAAAAGAGACTTGCTGCTATCTGTCATGGTCAGACGTATCAAAAACGGATGATCAGGGCATTTAACAAAAAGGTCAGACCACAAGAGTATCAAGTTGGGGATCTAGTAATCAAGCGAATCATCCTTCCTCAGAGTGATCCAAGGGGCAAATGGACCCCTACGTACGAAGGGCCATTTGTGGTTAAACATGTGTTCTCAGGAGGAGCCATGATTCTAACCAACATGGATGGTGATGACCTTCCTCACCCCGCCAATGCAGACATAGTAAAAAGATACTACGCATAAAAAAAGACCCGCTAGGCTGACATGCCTAGGCAAAAATTAGGGCTTCCCGGCGAACCAAAAGGGTTCGGGCAAAATGAAGGGATGAAATGAAAAAATCTGTACACCCGGTGTGATACGGTGGTAGAACTGACTATTTAACGCTGGTTCGCGAAATGTCGCGGAAGCAAGAGTCGCCACCGTCTTTTATTTTCTCCAAATGGAAAGGACAAAAGCACAGAAAAATTCCTTATAGAGATTGCTCTCGGTTCGGGAGGTAGATTATAGAAAGGGAAGGTGTTAGCACTCTTTCTATCCATGGTTATCCATGGGCTCTTAGATACTTGCTCACTTGTGTTTTCAAAAATGGTTTGTTTGCTTTTCAACTGTGGGTTTTAAAAAAGGTTTCTTTGAAAATTCCAGTTCGACTCTTGTATCGGTCCTCAAGAGTGTTTGAAAAATTGCTTTCGAAAGCTTTTTGAAAAGGTGTCGGTGTGAAAAGTATTTTGAATTTGTTTTGAAATTAGAGCAAGTATCTAGAGTCGTCTACCTACCCTAAGGAATTCGTCTGTGTAAATGTCCTTTAAAGTAGTGCCATCCCACCATTGAGAGGTAGGTAGCACCACCGTTGGAGGTGTTCGGGTCAATTCGAGGTTCGGGACATGGTGATCACCGGAGCAATAGGAAGACACCTTAGAAGCTACCCTCATGCCAGGTTCCCGGATCATGAGGACTTACTAAGACATCCTCTACTCGACGATCACCTTTCGAGGCAAGGCAACAGTGAGGCGTACCCTAGGGGTGGTGTGTGATTTGTGTGTCAGATTCGTTTATTTTTATCTTGTCATGGTATAGGTGATCTACGCGATTGTTTTTATTTATTGTCATTCATTCTTGCATGCATTTATTTAGTAGTTAAAAAGTGCGAAAAAGGTAAAGTTCTAAACTATTACAAAAGGCGCGGGTCCACATCGCCAAAATTTCCAAGACCCGATTTGACAGGAAAATAAAGAATTAAAGTAAAAGTGCGAGAGATAAATATTTACATGGCTTTGGGAGAGGTACATAAAAAATTAAAAGAAATAAAATAAAATGCGCGAAACAAATCAATAATTGAAAGCGAGGGCGTTGGACCCTTTCTAATGAAATTAAATTATTATTAAATTAATTAAAATTAAAATGAAAGGAAGTTATTTTTGGTATTTTTGGATTTATGAATTTTTATGAGAAAGATTAATTAAAATAAAACATTAACCCTAATTCTATAACTTTTATTTATTAAGAAAAATATTAAAGTTAAACCTAAATTAACCTAATTATTTACATGCAATTTTAATTTATAAAAATAATAGGAAATATTTAATTATTTAGAGAAAAGAAAAGAAAAGGGATAAAAAATTAATACAAACCCTAATTCTACCAATTTTTGAGTTAATTAAGAAAATGCTTGAATTAAACCTAATTTAATAGCTAAAATTAATGAACAATATTTATTTGCAAAAAGTATATTAATTAAATAAAAATACTCATTTTTGTCTTTTTCTGATTTTATATTGTTTTTATGTTTTTTATGAAAATAATTAAATTAAAAGAATTAATTAAAAAGAACAATAATTGAAATAAAAAAAAAGAATGAAAAAATATAGAAGATTGCAAACCTAGGGGGGTCTGCCCCCAAATGGAGGGTGAAGTCCAGTAATCAGGCCCATTAAGCCTTTGGCCTGTTTGACTTTTGCACTGGCATGGATCTCCATTGACTAACGTACACGGTGTTCTCCCAATCTGGACCTTTTGATTCATCTCAGTAGGCACGTGGGTGGCTTGATGTGGTGGATGTATGGTGGACGCTACCACTGAAATTGCATATAAGTATTAATTAAAAAATAATATGGAAAGGGGTGGGGACCTGGGGTTCGAACCCAGGTCCCAGGGATTACCAGTGATACACTCTGCCAACTGCTCCACACGCGTCTTTTGGTTATTATATGGAAAACAAATAATATGATATAAACTAAGCGTTAGTGGACTTTTTAGCGCGAATTTTTAAATGACCCAATCACTGCTGGCCACATAACCTTCGTCCTCCTTGCTTTTGTTTTTTTCCTGAAACACAAAAGAATCAGCAACGGTTTTTGAACCGTTCCAAAATATGCCATTCCAGAAAATAGCGATTAGCTTGTGGTAGCTCATAAATTGAGCGCGAGGGTGGATTTAGCATCGTCCAAGCATGCTGAGTATGGTCATGGTATCATGGTGATCCAATTTTACAGCGTTAAGAAACGCCCAATTCAAAGCTTGAAAAACCCTAACCTGTATCAATGGCGAATCTTCTATTTTGGCACGAAAACTTAATCAAACCATACAGTTAGCTTTAGAATTAAACACTGAACATAAATCAAACATCAAAAATTATGAAAGATGCATGAATCGTGATGCAAGAATGTGGAAAATTTTCTGTACAGGACACCATCGTTCTCACGTTTCTTGGTGTTAAAGCTTATGGTTTTGATTCCAATTCCTTCCTTGAAGTCTCAGCAAGCCAACGGAACAGATATTTTGCCTTGAATCGCCCTGTATCCTAGTTTTCAGTATATGATTTTTTTGAGAAAATTGCAAACTTATTGATCAGGTTCTTGCGCAGCTGGGAGTCCTTTAGGAGTAGGGTTAGCATATGTATATATGTGTGAGTGATTAGGGTTGAGAATTTGATCAAGAAAATCCATGAATTGATGAAACAATATTTGATTTTCCATGCCATAATTTTCAAATCTTTTCATGCACATTTGCCACCAAATCATGTCCAATTACCTTTGATTCTTTCCTAACCTGATTTGCACGAAATCTTGGAGATATTCTATGCACAAAAAGATTTAAAACATTAGGTTTAGTATTTTTCACCTATTTATTTTAATTAAATGAATTATTAATAATTAAAAATCCAAATAAATAAATAAAAATTATAAAAAACTTCCCTTTGGGCCAAATGGTCGTGCACATGCCTTGGATGATGAATTGTGGAAGAAAAAGAGGCCCATTAGCATTTTTAGGTCATTTGAAGCAATGTTGACTTTTCAAAATATCCAAAAATTTCCCAACTTCCACAAGGCATAACTTGCTCAAATTTTAAGCTTTGCTCATGTTCTTGGACATTTTGGAAAGGTATTTGAGTCCTATAACCAATTCCTTTGGTCCCATGTCATTTTGATTTACCAATCTCAAGTTATGGCCTTTGACTTAAAGTCCCTTTTTGTTGACTTTTGAAAATGACCTATAATGTTGAAATTGATAACTTTTTGTGAGAGCATTCCTTGGACTTGAAATATGAAGAGGATTTGTAGGAAATGTCTTTATCTTCAAAATGAGCTTTGGATGGAATTTTTCTGATAATCCATGTGGAAGTTATGCCCTGGTCAATTTACAGTTGACTTTTTCAACTGTCCAAATATGGAAACTTTTGCATCTTGATGATTTTGGAGCCAAGCTTTGAGAATCATGATCAAGCATTGATAAAATGATGTTTGTGGCTTCAAAATGAGATGTTGACCAAAAATTTGAACTTTTGACTGCCAAATGACCATTTTGCCCCTACAGTTGACTGTAGTGCAATTAGGGTTTTTGACTGTGCAATTTTATGCTGTAAGTCTTGAAACTTGACATATGGATGCTTGACCATGTATGTAGGCATGTGGGACTTGATTGGACCCTTGGAAACTTCATTTTCTTTGTCAAAACCAAAACCCTAATTCTTGACTGTTAGGAGGCCCTTGAATTGTGCAACCCTTGGAGAGATTTTGAAGCTTTGACTTGGCAATTCTTGAAGAATATGGGAGGGCAAATTTTGGGGTACAACAGTTGCCCCTGTTCAATCTTCTTAGACCTGAGGATGCAGATTGGTTGTCGTGCCTTTCGTAATCCGAAGGTGGAAGATGATTGAACACTAGAGTGCCCAGAAATTTGCGCTCACATAGTAGTGTGATATGGGGAATGGGCTTACGGATGCCATTTGGAGATTGAGGAGGAGGGTGATGGGCTTATAGATGCCATGCTAAGAGATGATGGATAGGTGGATGGGCTTATAGATGCCATCTGGATGTAGATCGCGTGAGAGATTCCTTAGCGAGAACTTGCGTACCTGCAAAAGAAAATGATTACCTGACCTATTACAGGAGTTGGTCTTCAAACTCTTGGTATAGATATGTCCTGACTGGTTACAGGAGCTGGATCTGGAGCTTCAAATGGTGATGAATGAACCAGGGATGGTTACTACCTCAACAGGAACGATGAGAGAACCTTGGATGACTTCAACCTCAATAGTATCGCTGAGAGAATCTGGGGATGATTACTACCTCTGCAGGATCGGGGAGAGAACCATAGGCGACTACAACCTCAACAGTAATCATTGAGAGAATCTTGGATAACTTCTACTTCAACAATAACGCTGAGAGAAATCTTGGGATGATTACTACCTCCGCCGTATCGGGGAGAGAACCACAGGCGACTACAACCTCAACAGTAATCATTGAGAGAATCTTGGATATCTTCTACTGAGTCTTTATCAGGAAAATCTGTTTGGGGTCGATTTAACTGGACTAGAGAAGGCCTTGGACTGGATAAGAAACAGAAAATCTTAGGGTCGATTAACTGAACCGGTCTAGGTCTTGAAATCTTCAACTGGATAAGAAACAGGGAGATCTTAGGGTCGATCTGACTGAATCAGAGAAGGCCTTGGACGGGATAAGAAACAGAAAAATCTTAGGGTCGATTTAACTGAACCGGTCTAGGTCTTGAAGTGTCTTCAACTGGATAAGAAACAGGGAGATCTTAGGGTCGATCTGACTGAACCAGAAAAGGCCTTTGACTGGATAAGAAACAGAAAAGTCTTAGGGTCGACTTAGCTGAACCGGTCTAGGTCTTGAAATCTTCAACTGGATAAGAAACAGGGAGATCTTAGGGTCGATCTGACTGAACCAGAGAAGGCCTTTGACTGGATAAGAAACAGAAAAATCTTAGGGTCGATTTAACTGAACCGGTCTAGGTCTTGAAGTGTCTTCAACTGGATAAGAAACAGGGAGATCTTAGGGTCGATCTGACTGAACCAGAAAAGGCCTTTGACTGGATAAGAAACAGAAAAGTCTTAGGGTCGACTTAGCTGAACCGGTCTAGGTCTTGAAATCTTCAACTGGATAAGAAACAGGGAGATCTTAGGGTCGATCTGACTGAACCAAAGAAGGCCTTTGACTGGATAAGAAACAGAAAAATCTTAGGGTCGATTTAACTGAACCGGTCTAGGTCTTGAAGTGTCTTCAACTGGATAAGAAACAGGGAGATCTTAGGGTCGATCTGACTGAACCAGAAAAGGCCTTTGACTGGATAAGAAACAGAAAAGTCTTAGGGTCGACTTAGCTGGACCGGTCTAGGTCTTGAAATCTTCAACTGGATAAGAAACAGGGAGATCTTAGGGTCGATCTGACTGAACCAGAGAAGGCCTTTGACTGGATAAGAAACAGAAAAATCTTAGGGTCGATTTAACTGAACCGGTCTAGGTCTTGAAGTGTCTTCAACTGGATAAGAAACAGGGAGATCTTAGGGTCGATCTGACTGAACCAGAGAAGGCCTTTGACTAGATAAGAAACAGAAAAGTCTTAGGGTCGACTTAGCTGAACCGGTCTAGGTCTTGAAATGTAGCTGAGAACTCAACTGGATCTTTCCTGAAAGGTAAAGGTCAGTCATATGCAATGCATGATATGGATCAAGCAATGATGTTCTCAACATAAATGAGATTTGTAAGATATTATGCGTATATGCATGCCATAATATATGGAAGTGCGATGTTCATGAATGTATGTTTGTCGTCTAGGAAAGTAAATCCTTGACGGGTGCCGGGAAGTCACTCCTGGGCTGATGTTGAAGAATAGATCTTAGCTTCCGCTGGGGATGATAGTTGCAAGAATACCGGTAGGAGAAGATAACTCCGTTGGGGAATAAACTTGACAAATGGATTACTCTGCAGGGAGAAAAGTACTCTAAAGATTTTGCTGGGAAACAATACTCTGTGGGGAGAGAGGTACTTTGTTGAGATATTGATGGTAACTTTACTGGGGATACCATTGTCGTGTTGGAAGTGTTGATAGACTTTGCTGGGGATAAGAAGACTTCGTCGAGAACGATCTTTCTGTGGCTTTCAGCTGAGGATAACCCAGTTATACCCTGGTAGGGAAATAACTCTTTGGATAAGGCCGGGGGACGCGTTCGTGCTCTGTAGAGGATAAGCTTCCAGAATCTACTGGGGATAAGCTTACTGCTTAGGGAGATGGATTCCAACTTTCCTGGGGAAACTGGATTGGACTCTCTTGGGGAAGTTTTGAGATGTTTTGAAAGTGATTCCACCGAATGTTTGATATACCGCCGGGGAACAATCTTTAGACCAAGACTGCCGGGGATGCTTGTTAAGAAGGCGTGTATTATGCCGGGGAATGTTGAAATCTGTTGGAGGATACCCAACTTCCTTAAGGTTTGATTGTAGCTTTGCTCGGGGAGAGTGCATTGGCTTGCTGGCTCACTCTCTGGGGAATTAAGACATCTGGTTATGTTCTTCAGCTGAACCTACCTTGATACCTTGGAGGACAGAATAATTAGATTGCTTAGACAACTCTTTATTGCCCCTGTTTCTGAGGTGGGAGAGGAAGATCTGTGAGATGCTGATAGCTGTTGATGGACGAACCTTCTTCTGGTAGGCAAGTGATAAGATGGCAGGACATAGTCGTACGCTTTGATCCCTAACTTTTGCCTGGACCGCCCTTTCGGGTTTTCAGTCTACCGGGATACCCCTTTTTGCCCAAGCCGCCTTTTCAGGTTTTCGACTTGCCGGGTGTACAGATTTTTTTAATTTTCATCCCTTATTTTTGCCCGAACCCTTTTGGTTCGCCGGGAAGCCCTTATATTTGCCTAGGTGTGTCAACCTAGCGGGTATTTGATTGTGCGTAGTATTTTTTTCAACTATGTCCATGTTCAGGGAGTGTAGGGAGCTGCCCCTGTTGGGAGTATTTTGCCATGCCCCATATAATGTTTAATCAAGCAAGATTCGTCGTTGGAGTGCCCCAAGTGACTCAAGCAGAGATTTGCCCCAGGCTATTTGGCCTTTGAGAGATTCCCCGAATCTTGATTGGATTTCCCCAGATGATGGACCATGATCATGTCATGCCCCTTGATTGGAAGTGCCTTTGTTCACTAGGCTTTCATCGTGCGAATTTCCCTGCTGTTCAAACAAATAGTCATATGCAAATAATGTTATATCAAAAATGCAAAGCTTATGTCTGTCTTGAAGATTTTGAAAATGCATTCTTTTTTCATAAAACAAGTGAATGTTTGTAAAACGTGATGTCAACTCTGTATTTACCGTAAGCCTTAAGGAGTCAGGATACCTTTCGTAACAGTATGCTTTCGAACTAACCCATGCTTCAGCTAGGACTTTTAAGGGTTATAGCGTGGCCTGGTTCACGGTTTAAGAAACAAAGGATAAAGGCTCAAATTATTTGTACCCACCCACTCTTCGTGATGTTCTCCAAACCTAAACTCAGTTGATCATACGTTAGACCTTGTTCAAGTCTTTGTCCTGGTGTTCCAATGATGATTCAGATATTGATATTTTGTTCTGAATAGGCAGTCATTCCTTTTTGTTATTGAGGGTTTGTGTGACCTCTTTCCTTTTTTTTTTATTTCGTTATCCCTGTTTTTTGCCTGAACTGTTTCTTTTTTGGAATTACAGTCAGCGGGATGCCCCAGTTTTGTAAGTCTCCTTCATAGGTTTTGACTTGACGGGCTTTTATTTCTTTGAGATAATGACTGCCTGTCTTTATGATTGTTCGGAACCATCACTGTCTTTCTTTGTTTTGTAAGGACCTCTTTGGTATCATTCGTTATGCACTTCGATCAACTGAGAGAACTACCCTGCCCCAGGTTATGATTAAGGGTTTTAAATTTCGAAAAGAAAAACTCCTACTTCTTTGGCTCAGAAGGGTTGACGAGGGATTATCTTCCTTATAACTCTAGTGTTTAGGGATTTGAAACAATGCCTGTACTTCATCAGCGGGGTCTGTTCAAAAGCATACTGTAAAGATCGTGGTATCATTTTCGTCATCCTCCCTCAAGAGGCTTAGAATTATCAATCGAGAGTTGAACATCACAAAATATGAAAACAGTTTAAATATAGCGAATGCGAATATATTGATTCAAAACAGACATATGCAATTCATTGATAAAGTAACAACGTTTGACATGAATAAATGTTTAAACAATCAAAGAACAATACAACTTGAACATTCGAATGAACAAAAGTTTTCTAGTCTCAGGGCTTGTCACTTCAAATGGTGAGCCTTGGAGGGATGGTAGAAAAACTCAGTCTGACCATCTTGTGTGAACTCCAATGCTCCTTCATCAATCAGGTCCTGGATCTTGTTCTTCAGAGCCCAACACTCATTTGTGTCGTGTCCCGGGCTGGCAGAGTGGTAGGCGCACCTTTTGTTGGGATGATAGTTAGGAGCAGAGATGTTGGGATTCCAGGGAGGAGCTCTTAGTGTAATCAGATTCAACCTCAACAGGTGTTGTAGAGCTTGAAACAGCGACACGTTAAGCTGGGTGAATTGCCTCTTGGACCTGCTCTGATCAACTTGTTGCTCTGGGCGAGGTTGTAGTTGGACCTGTGAAGTGGTAGCAATTTGGAGAGGTCTATTCTTCCCCATACCAGACTCTTGTCTTCTTGGAAGCTGATTAAAGACCTGGTCCCTGACTCGGACTGGTTGCTTCATGTTGGATCTGTCTTGGTGGAGCTGACTGATCATGGTCCTCAACTCTTCTTGCTCCCGAGCTAAACCTTGGATGAGAGCCCTTTGCCCCAGCATCTGGGTTTTCATTGTATCTACCTCAGCTTGCAGACGTTTCAGCCGTTCGTCTTTGTCATCTTCGGTACTTTTCATGGCCAAATTCCCCGTGAGGAGTGTCCTCAACTCTTCTTGCCCCTTGGATAGGCTTAAGAAGATCTCCCTGAACTGAGTCTCTTGAGCATGAAGATTCTGGTTATCTTGTTGGCAAGCCATTGCTGAAATAAACAGCGGAGAAGGTAAGTGACCTGTAACAAGGGTACCTGTAATGCAATGATATGTATGATATGCATGTAATGTTTTCAAGGACCTCGCGGGGTAAACAAGAAAATTGTTAGAGTTGGAAACTGGTAACTTGATTGAAGGAACTTCATGTTGTTGAGAGTCCTTCTTCAAGAGTCAAGTCTCACCATATCGAGTGGGTTATAGCCCCTGACAACCTTGGTTAAAGGAAAATAAATCCTCTTTTCCCCTTGTTGGACAGTTGGTTCATCATGACCTGCATCACAAGCCCTTGAGATCCTTGAAATGGGTTAGGCCTTATGCAGGATGTATGCAATGGTATGATGTTATGCTATGCATGGAGTGATGTAGGTAAACCCTGTTATGAGTCCCAATTAAGGACTGTAAACAAAACCTGCAAGAAACTCAAGTGTCAGATCATAGGCATGCAAATAGTCAAGTTGGAAGGCACATAAGTCACACAAGAGAGCCCTTAGAGTTTAGGCCAGCATGAAGTTCAGGTACTACCCTCTTTCAGTTTGTTGGTTCAGACCTGTCCTATCAAAAGTAACCGGGTTTTTAGAGGATCCCAATATCACTGACTACCCTCAATCGGTCATAACTCCAGCATCACAATCTTTTCTTGCAGCCAGAACCATCACGAGAGTTTAGCCTCAATGGGCGTAGCATACTGCTACTGTTCTATTGGCCAAGTTGGGTCATTTAAGGTTCTAAGGTCGGTTGGTGCTTAATGACTCCTCAGAAGACCCATATTCTCCTCGTTGCGACACAAGGGATATCGGTACAGACCAAGGTGCCACACCAACGTAGCCACTGCTTCACCCATGTCGGTCTACGCCGGACAGGTCCCTCACAGCTTATGCTACCTAACAGGGTATCCCCAGATCCGGGTTAGGATCTATGTAACTCCGATGCAGCCCACAATAATAAAGCAAACAAGCACAACAATTGAAAACACAAGTGATCTTAGTCCTAAGGTACACCTCACTTTAAAAATGATATCCCCAGCAGAGTCGCCAGTTCTGTGATACGGTGGTAGAACTGACTATTTAATGCTGGTTCGCAAAATGTCGCGGAAGCAAGAGTCGCCACCGTCTTTTATTTTCTCCAAATGGAAAGGACAAAAGCACAGAAAAATTCCTTATAGAGATTGCTCTCGGTTCGGGAGGTAGATTATAGAAAGGGAAGGTGTTAGCACCCTTTCTATCCATGGTTATCCATGGGCTCTTAGATACTTGCTCACTTGTGTTTTCAAAAATGGTTTGTTTGCTTTTCAACTGTGGGTTTTAAAAAAGGTTTCTTTGAAAATTCCAGTTCGACTCTTGTATCGGTCCTCAAGAGTGTTTGAAAAATTGCTTTCGAAAGCTTTTTGAAAAGGTGTCGGTGTGAAAAGTATTTTGAATTTATTTTGAAATTAGAGCAAGTATCTAGAGTCGTCTACCTACCCTAAGGAATTCGTCTGTGTAAATGTCCTTTAAAGTAGTGCCATCCCACCATTGAGAGATAGGTAGCACCACCGTTGGAGGTGTTCGGGTCAATTCGAGGTTCGGGACATGGTGATCACCGGAGCAATAGGAAGACACCTTAGAAGCTACCCTCATGCCAGGTTCCCGGATCATGAGGACTTACTAAGACATCCTCTACTCGACGATCACCTTTCGAGGCAAGGCAACAGTGAGGCGTACCCTAGGGGTGGTGTGTGATTTGTGTGTCAGATTCGTTTATTTTTATCTTGTCATGGTATAGGTGATCTACGCGATTGTTTTTATTTATTGTCATTCATTCTTGCACGCATTTATTTAGTAGTTAAAAAGTGCGAAAAAGGTAAAGTTCTAAACTATTACAAAAGGCGCGGGTCCACATCGCCAAAATTTCCAAGACCCGATTTGACAGGAAAATAAAGAATTAAAGTAAAAGTGGGAGAGATAAATATTTACATGGCTTTGGGAGAGGTACATAAAAAATTAAAAGAAATAAAATAAAATGCGCGAAACAAATCAATAATTGAAAGCGAGGGCGTTGGACCCTTTCTAATGAAATTAAATTATTATTAAATTAATTAAAATTAAAATGAAAGGAAGTTATTTTTGGTATTTTTGGATTTATGAATTTTTATGAGAAAGATTAATTAAAATAAAACATTAACCCTAATTCTATAACTTTTATTTATTAAGAAAAATATTAAAGTTAAACATAAATTAACCTAATTATTTACATGCAATTTTAATTTATAAAAATAATAGGAAATATTTAATTATTTAGAGAAAAGAAAAGAAAAGGGATAAAAAATTAATACAAACCCTAATTCTACCAATTTTTGAGTTAATTAAGAAAATGCTTGAATTAAACCTAATTTAATAGCTAAAATTAATGAACAATATTTATTTGCAAAAAGTATATTAATTAAATAAAAATACTCATTTTTGTCTTTTTCTGATTTTATATTGTTTTTATGTTTTTTATGAAAATAATTAAATTAAAAGAATTAATTAAAAAGAACAATAATTGAAATAAAAAAAAAGAATGAAAAAATATAGAAGATTGCAAACCTAGGGGGGTCTGCCCCCAAATGGAGGGTGAAGTCCAGTAATCAGGCCCATTAAGCCTTTGGCCTGTTTGACTTTTGCGCTGGCATGGATCTCCATTGACTAACGTACACGGTGTTCTCCCAATCTGGACCTTTTGATTCATCTCAGTAGGCACGTGGGTGGCTTGATGTGGTGGATGTATGGTGGACGCTACCACTGAAATTGCATATAAGTATTAATTGAAAAATAATATGGAAAGGGGTGGAGACCCGGGGTTCGAACCCAGGTCCCAGGGATTACCAGTGATACACTCTGCCAACTGCTCCACACGCGTCTTTTGGTTATTATATGGAAAACAAATAATATGATATAAACTAAGCGTTAGTGGACTTTTTAGCGCGAATTTTTAAATGACCCAATCACTGCTTGCCACATAACCTTCGTCCTCCTTGCTTTTGTTTTTTTCCTGAAACACAAAAGAATCAGCAACGGTTTTTGAACCGTTCCAAAATATGCCATTCCAGAAAATAGCGATTAGCTTGTGGTAGCTCATAAATTGAGCGCGATGGTGGATTTAGCATTGTCCAAGCATGCTGAGTATGGTCATGGTATCATGGTGATCCAATTTTACAGCGTTAAGAAACGCCCAATTCAAAGCTTGAAAAACCCTAACCTGTATCAATGGCGAATCTTCTATTTTGGCACGAAAACTTAATCAAACCATACAGTTAGCTTTAGAATTAAACACTGAACATAAATCAAACATCAAAAATTATGAAAGATGCATGAATCGTGATGCAAGAATGTGGAAAATTTTCTGTACAGGACACCATCGTTCTCACGTTTCTTGGTGTTAAAGCTTATGGTTTTGATTCCAATTCCTTCCTTGAAGTCTCAGCAAGCCAATGGAACAGATATTTTGCCTTGAATCGCCCTGTATCCTAGTTTTCAGTATTTGATTTTTTTGAGAAAATTGCAAACTTATTGATCAGGTTCTTGCGCAGCTGGGAGTCCTTTAGGAGTAGGGTTAGCATATGTATATATGTGTGAGTGATTAGGGTTGAGAATTTGATCAAGAAAATCCATGAATTGATGAAACAATATTTGATTTTCCATGCCATAATTTTCAAATCTTTTCATGCACATTTGCCACCAAATCATGTCCAATTACCTTTGATTCTTTCCTAACCTGATTTGCACGAAATCTTGGAGATATTCTATGCACAAAAAGATTTAAAACATTAGGTTTAGTATTTTTCACCTATTTATTTTAATTAAATGAATTATTAATAATTAAAAATCCAAATAAATAAATAAAAATGATAAAAAACTTCCCTTTGGGCCAAATGGTCGTGCACATGCCTTGGATGATGAATTGTGGAAGAAAAAGAGGCCCATTAGCATTTTTAGGTCATTTGAAGCAATGTTGACTTTTCAAAATATCCAAAAATTTCCCAACTTCCACAAGGAATAACTTGCTCAATTTTTAAACTTTGCTCATGTTCTTGAACATTTTGGAAAGGTATTTGAGTCCTATAACCAATGCCTTTGGTCCCATGTCATTGTGATTTACCAATCTCAAGTTATGGCCTTTGACTTAAAGTCCCTTTTTGTTGACTTTTGAAAATGACCTATAATGTTGAAATTGATAACTTTTTGTGAGAGTATTCCTTGGACTTGAAATATGAAGAGGAGTTGTAGGAAATGTCTTTATCTTAAAAATGAGCTTTGGATGGAATTTTTCTGATAATCCATGTGGAAGTTATGCCCTGGTCAATTTACAGTTGACTTTTTCAATTGTCCAAATATGGAAACTTTTGCATCTTGATGATTTTGGAGCCAAGCTTTGAGAATCATGATCAAGCATTGATCAAATGATGTTTGTGGCTTCAAAATGAGATGTTGACCAAAAATTTGAACTTTTGACTGCCAAATGACCATTTTGCCCCTACAGTTGACTGTAGTGCAATTAGGGTTTTTGACTGTGCAATTTTGTCCTGTAAGTCTTGAAACTTGACATATGGATGCTTGACCATGTATGTAGGCATGTGGGACTTGATTGAACCCTTGGAAACTTCATTTTCTTTGTCAAAACCAAAACCCTAATTCTTGACTGTTAGGAGGCCCTTGAACTGTGCAACCCTTGGAGAGATTTTAAAGCTTTGACTTGGCAATTCTTGAAGAATATGGGAGGGCAAATTTTGGGGTACAACACCCGGCAAGTCGAAAACCTGAAAAGGCGGCTTGGGCAAAAGTGGGTATCCTGGTGGACTGAAAACCCGAAAGGGCGGTCCAGGCAAAAGTTAGGGATAAAGCGTAATACTATGTCTCATTGGATCACTTTGCATCCAGAATCCGGTGTCTACATCAAGTTCAGACGGCATCGATCAGTCAGTTTCACCTTCAACCAAGGTCATCAAGTGATGAGACGCTCGGAGGTATAAAGGCAATAGCAGAGTTGAAACCCAGTGGGATCATTCATTTCACACAGCTGTTTTATTTTCTCTTGTACAAAATTTGTATAAACTCTTTTGTTCGGCAGCGTTCTCTTACTAGGACGTCAGCCTCTTGTATATAAACGCCTATTTTCAGGCAAATTCAAAATCAATACAAAAATATGCTTTTCAGCTAAAATTGCCAATTGTTTTTCCTTTTCTGTTTTGTTTTGCGAAGAACGTCCAAGGTTCAATTTGTGATATATGCATTGACAATAATTTGCTAACTCATATTTGCATACGAAACAAAGGATTAATTACAGGTAACATTAGAAACAGGGGAAATAAAGAGTTGTCTAAGCAATCTAATTGTTCTGTCCTCCAAGGTACCCAGGTAGGTTCAACTGAAGAACATAACCAGCGTATCTTAATTCCCCAGAGAGTGAGCCAGCAAGCAGTATACTCTCCTCAAGCCAAGCTATATTATCAACCTTAAAGGAAGTTGAGTATCCTCCAGCAGATCTCAACATTCCCCGGCGGTATATCAAACATTCAGTGGAGTTACTTCCAGTACAGTTCAAAATTTCCCCAGGAAAGTCCAATCTAGTTCCCCAGGAAAGATGGAATTTATCTCCCCAAGCAGTAAGCTTATCCCCAGTAGATTCTGGAAGCTTACCCCCGCAGAGCACGAACGCATCCCCCGGCTTTATTCAAAGAGTTATTTCTCTACCAGGATATAATTGGGTTATCCTCAGCCAAAAGCCACGGAAAGAGCGTCCTCGACGAAGTCTTCTTATCCCCAACGAAGTCTATTAACACTTCTAACACAACAAGGGTATCCCCAGCGAAGTTACCATCAACAACTCAACAAAGTATCTCTCTCCCCACAGAGTATTGCTCCCCAGCAAGATCGTTAGAGTACTTTTCTCCCCACAGGGTAATCCATTCGCCAAGTTTATTCCCCAACGGAGTCATCTTCTCCTACCGGTATTCTTGCAACTATCACCCCCAGCGGAAGCAAAGATCTACTATTCAGCATCAGCCCAGGATTTAACTTCCCGGCACCCGTCAAGGATTTACTTTCCTAGACAAAAACATACATTCATAAACATCGCATCTTCATACATTATGGCTTGCACATACGCATCATGAACATACAATCTCATTCATTCTGAGAACATCTCGCATGTCATACATCACGACATCACATATAACTAACGTTTGTCTTTTCAGGACAAAAGTTAATACAAAGATAATTGCTATCGACCGTCGTGATTCCAGATCCGATTCCTGTATCTCGCCAGGGAGTATCTGTTGACGACTACAGTACCAGACTCGATTCCTGTATCTGGACAGGGCATGTCTGAAGAGTTCGAAGATCCGATTCCTGTATCTTGCCAGGGTGTATCTGTTGACGACTACAGTACCAGACTCGATTCCTGTATCTTGACAGGGCACGTCTGAAGAGTTCGAAGATCCAATTCCTGTATCTTGCCAGGGTGTATCTGTTGACGACTACAGTACCAGACTCGATTCCTGTATCTTGACAGGGCACGTCTGAAGAGTTCGAAGATCCGATTCCTGTATCTTGCCAGGGTGTATCTGTTGACGACTACAGTACCAGACTCGATTCCTGTATCTTGACAGGGCATGTCTGAAGAGTTCGAAGATCCGATTCCTGTATCTTGCCAGGGTGTATCTGTTGATGACTACAGTACCAGACTCGATTCCTGTATCTTGACAGGGCACGTCTAAAGAGTTCGAAGATCCGATTCCTGTATCTTGCCAGGGTGTATCTGTTGACGACTACAGTACCAGACTCGATTCCTGTATCTTGACAGGGCACGTCTGAAGAGTTCGAAGACCCGATTCCTGTATCTTTCCAGGGTGTATCTGTTGACGACTACAGTACCAGACTCGATGCCTGTATCTTGACAGGGCACGTCTAAAGATTTCAAGACCTAGACCGGTTCAGTTAAATCGACCCTAAGATTTTTCTGTTTCTTATCCAGTCCAAGGCCTTCTCTGGTTCAGTCAGATCGACCCTAAGATCTCCCTGTTTCTTATCCAGTTGAAGATTTCAAGACCTAGACCGGTTCAGTTAAATCGACCCTAAGATTTTTCTGTTTCTTATCCAGTCAAAGGCCTTCTCTGGTTCAGTCAGATCGACCCTAAGATCTCCCTGTTTCTTATCCAGTTGAAGACATTTCAAGACCTAGACCGGTTCAGTTAAATCGACCCTAAGATTTTCCTGTTTCTTATCCAGTCAAAGGCCTTCTCTAGTCCAGCTAAATCGACCCCTAACAGATTTTTCTGATAAAGACTCAGTAGAAGACATCCAAGATTCTCTCAGCGTTACTGTTGAGGTAGAAGTCGCCCAAGATTCTCTCAATGATTACCGTTGAGGTTGAAGTCGCCCAAGATTCTCTCAATGATTACTGTTGAGATTGAAGTCGTCCAAAGATTCTCTCAATGATTACTATTGAGGTTGAAGTCGCCTAAGGTTCTCTCACCGTTCCTGTTGAGGTAGTAACCACCCCTGGTTCATTCATCACCGTTTGAAGCTCCAGATCCAGCTCCTGTAACCAGTCAGGACACATCCACATAAAGAAGTTGAAGACCAGCTCTTGTGACAGGTCAAATAATCATTTTTCGTTTTCCAGGTACGCAAGTTCTCGCTAAGGAATCTCTTACGCAATCGACATCCAGATGGCATCTATAAGCCCATCAGCCTACCAATCATCTCTCAGCATGGCATCTATAAGCCCATCATCCTATTCATCGATCTCCAAATGGCATCTGTAAGCCCATTCCCCCCATCACACTACTATGTGAGTGCAAATTTCTGGGCACTCTAGTGTTCAATCATCTTCCACCTTCGGATTACGAAAGGCACGTCAGCCAATCTGCATCGTCAGGTCTAAGAAGATTGAACAGGGGCAACTGTTGTACCCCAAAATTTGCCCTCCCATATTCTTCAAGATTTGCCAAAGTCAAAGCTTCAAAATCTCCCCAAGGGTTGCACAGTTCAAGTGCCTCCTAACAGTCAAAAACTAGGGTTTTGGTTCTGACAAAGAAAATGAAGTTTCCAAGGGTCCAATCAATTCCCACATGCCTACAAACATGGTCAAATATCCTCATACCAAGTTTCAAGACTTACAGCACAAAATTGCACAGTCAAAAACCCTAATTGCACTACAGTCAACTGTAGGGGCAAAATGGTCATTTGACAGTCAAAAGTTCAAATTTTTGGTCAACATCTCATTTTGAAGCCATAAACATCATTTGATCAATTCTTGATCATGATTTTCAAAGCTTGGCTCAAAAAGTCTCAAGATGCAAAAGTTTCCATATTTGGACAGTTGAAAAAGTCAACTGTAACTTGACCAAGGCATAACTTCCACATGGATTATCAGAAAAATTCCATCCAAAGCTCATTGTGAAGAGAAAGAAATTTCCTATAACTCCTCTTCACACTTCAAGTCCAATAAATGCTCTCACAAAAAGTTATCAATTTCAACATTATAGGTCATTTTCAAAAGTCAATAAAAAGGGACTTTAAGTCAAAGGCCATAACTTAAGATTGGTAAATCAAAATGACATGGGACCAAAGACATTGGTTAGAGGACTCAAAGACCTTTCCAAAATGTCCAAAAACATGAGAAAATCTTAAAAATTGAGCAAGATATGCCTTGTGGAAGTTGGGAAATTTTTGGATATTTTGAAAAGTCAACTTTGCTTCAAATGTCTTAAAATTGCTAATGGGCCTCTTTTTCTTCCAAAATCCATCATCCAAAGCATGTGCACGACCATTTGGCTCAAAGGGAAGTTTTTTTATCATTTTTATTTATTTATTTGAATTTTTAATTGCTAAATATTCATTTAATTAATTAAAATATATGAAAAATACCAAACCTAACTTTTTAAATCTTTTTATGCATGGAATAAGCTCAAGATTTCGTGCATGATCAGATATGGAAGGAATTAAAGTGATTGGCCATGATTTGTATCAAATATGCATGAAGAAATATTGGAAAAGATTCTTGAAAATCAAATCTTGAAAATCATTAAAAGCAAGGCTATGGGCTTGGATTATTGATCAAATTCGTTCTCTATACAAGTGCAAACCTAACCCTAATGCTGATAACCACAAAGTTGCGCCAGAAAAGCATAACCAAGTTTGAGTTTTTTACAAAAAATTCTAAAACTGAAAACCAACTTCCAGTGCTTTTCAAGATCAAATAACCACTCCATTAGCTTGCTAAGGTGACCAGGAGACTATTCCAATCAAGAACATCATCCCTAACGCCCAGAATTGGTATAGGGAATTCAAACTTTTTCACATTTTTTTCATATTCGTGTTTCAATATTTAAGCATTCTCATTGCATTTTTCTTGTGGATTCTTACTAATTAATTGATTCTGAAGCTAACTGTGTGCTTTGATTGAGTTTTCACGCGTTATATGAAGAATCGCCATTAAAGGACGCTAGGGTTACAGGACTTTCAAATTAGGCGTTTCTAAATACTGTAAAATTAGAGAACCTCAGTGCCATGTTTGGAATCAGGAAGCTTGGACGAATTGATTGCCATAGTCGCGCCTAATTTATGTGGCCATATGGCCTAATCGCTATTATGGAAAACTGCATGTTTTGGGGGGGTTTAAAACCCCCGCTAACCCTTTTATGTTTCAGGAAAAAAGGCAAAACGAGGAAGAAGAAGAGTAGGTGGCACCATCTGATTGAGTAGTTTGAATTTCGCGCGAAAAAGAGCACCAACGCTTATTTTACCTTATGTTAATTGTTACCCATTATACATACAAAGCGCGTCAAGAGCTCCAGTGGCAAGGCATGTGTATGGTAACCCCTGGGACCTGGGTTCGAATCCCAGGTCCCCCATCCCTTTCCATAATATTTTTCTACTCACGCTTCTGTGCAGTTTCATTACAAGGGTGCATCATACATCCACAATCTCAAGCTTGCCACGCACATATCAAGATCAATCCAAGGCCTATGATCTGAAGAACATAATGGACATGAGTCAACGCATATGCATGCTACCCTGGGAAGTCAACCAGGCCAAAGGTCTATGGGCCAAAGATGCTGGACTTTACCTCCAATATTGGGGACAGAACCCCCCTTGGTATTGTATTTCTTTATATTTTCTTTGTTTTATTTTTATTACTTGTTTTAATTCCCTTATTTTCTTTTAATTCCATGAAAATTAATTTCACATAAAAATAACAATAAAAATCAGAAAAGTCTTAAAAGAATCAAAAAATATATTTTGTGTTAATATTTTTAAGTAAATATCATTAGTTAATTTAGCTTTGTAAAATTAGGTTTAATTCAAATATTTTTCTTAATAAATTAAAAACTTGTAGAATTAGGTTTAATTATTTTAATTACTCTTTTTTTTTTATTTTTCATCACTAATAATTTAATATTTTTTATAAATCAAATTGCATTAATTAATTAGGTTTAATTTTAGGTAATTTTCATATTTTCTTAATAAATTAAAAATAACTAGAATTAGGGTTAATTAAATTTTAAATTTCATTTAATCTTCACATAAAAAACCATAAATACAAAAAACCTCAAAAATAATTTCTTTTTATTTTATTTTAATTAATTTGTTCATAATAATTTAATTTCATTAAAAAGGGTCCAACGCCCTCACTTTCAATTTTAATTCAATTCGCGCATTTTTATTCCTTCTTTTTAAATATTGATGTAATTCTCCCAAAGCTGTGTAACTCGGACATCTTATATTTCTCGCACTTTATTTCTTTATTTTATGTCAAATCGGGTCCTGGATTAAATTTGGCGATGTGGACCCGCGCCTTTGTAATAGTTTAGGAATTTTATCTTTCCGCACTTTTTTTTAACTGCTAATAAAATGCATGCAAGAATGAATGAAAAAATAAAAACAAACGCATAGATCACCTAACATGACAAGACAAAAATAACTGAACATGACACACAAATCACACACCACCCCTAGGGTACGCCTCACTGTTGCCTTGCCTCGAAAGGTAATCGTCGAGTAGAGGATGTCTTAGTAAGTCCTCGTGATCCGGGAACCTGGCATGAGGGTAGCTTCTAAGGTATCTTCCCATTGCTCCGGTGATCACCATGTCCCGAACCTTCGAATTGACCCGGACACCTCCAACGGTGGTGCTACCTACCTCTCAATGGTGGGATGACACTACTTTAAAGGACATTTACACAGACGAATTCCTTAGGGTAGGTAGACAACTCTAGATACTTGCTCTAATTTCAAAACAAATTCAAAAATACTTTTCACACCGACACCTTTTCAAAAAGCTTTCAAAAGCAACTTTTCAAACACTCTTGAGGACCGATACAAGATTCGAACTGGAATTTTCAAAGAAACTTTTTAAAACCCACAGTTGAAAAGCAAACAAACCATTTTGAAAACACAAGTGAGAAAGTATCTAAGAGCCCATGGATAACCATGGATAGAAAGGGTGCTAACACCTTCCCTTTCTATAATCTACCTCCCGAACCGAGAGCAATCTCTTTAAGGAATTTTTCTGTGCTTTTGTCCTTTCCATTTGGAGAAAATAAAAGACGGTGGCGACTCTTGCTTCCGCGACATTTCGCGAACCAGCGTTAAACAGTCAGTTCCAGATCCACCGATCACACACCCGTACTCAACTCTAGAGTATGGCCATGGTTTCAAGTGAAGGCTTCAAAGACTACGCGCAAAAATGGAGGGACTTAGTAGGAAGAGTCTAGCCTCCCCTATCTGAAAGAGAATTAGTAGACATGTTTTTGGGCACCTTGTCCGGTCCTTTCTTCAATCACTTAATTGGGAGTTCATCGGCAGGTTTTATTGCATTGATATTGACCGGAGAAAGGGTGGAAGTCGGGATAAAGATTGGGAAGATTCAAAAAGATGCATCCTCTGCTGCTGTAAGGAAACCATTCATTGGAAAAAAAGAAGTTGTTGATGTATATGCTCAGAGAAATCAAGATAGGGTTGAACGCTGTCCGACGGTGGGGGCTATCATGATTCCTAAACCCGCATCTGCCCAACAAAGAAGTAACCAGCCAAGAACGGAAAGACCAGTCAGACAGTTCACCCGAATTAATATGACACTATCTCAAGTATTACCACATTTGTTAAGATCCAATCTAGTGACTTTGAAAGAAGCTCCAAAGAATCCTAACACAACCTCTCCTCACTATCATCCTAATGCCCGCTGTGCATACCATTCTGAGAATCCCGACCATGACACTAACCACTGTTGGGCTCTGAAGAACAAAGTACAAGACCTTCTTGAAGCCAAAGAGATTGAATTCGATGTGCCAGAAATTCCCAATGTCATCACTGCCCCTATGCCCAAGCACGACCATAATGCCAACGCCATTGAGGAAGATATGTTTGTTACTTCAGTTGATGAACTTGTGGCCCCACTCCTGACTATAAAAAAGAACTTGTTGAATGTCGGTGTATTCCTAGGCTATGATGAAAGTTGTCATTTCTGTTTATCCTCACTAATCAGCTGTCCTTTGTTAAAAGCAGGCGTTCAATGCCTAAAAGATAACAAGGAGATTTTGTTCGAGAAGACTTCAATTTCAACTGTTTCTTATAATGATGTTTCCATCGTGACCATTTCCAACAATTATTCTGGGGTCTCCACCAAAAGACCCGTTAGAATTACATCAATTCCTAAAGTGGCTCTGTTGATAATTACAATGCCTAGACCAATCCTGTATTCGTCAGACAAAACCGTCCCATGGAATTATGGAGGTGATGTCTACTACCACAGTGTCAAGCAAGATTGGCCAGCTATTGAAGATTCAAGTTCTGAGAAAGTTGATTCTGATATCAGTAATATCGCAGGGACTAGCAATATTACCCGAAGTGGAAGGGTATTCTCTCCAGAAATTTCTCCTCCAAAAGCTATTTATGGACCCGTAATCATTCATTTTATTATTGCTCCTCCAAAGGCTATTCCCAGTCCTGCAATCATCTTCGCTAATACTCTTGTTGACAAAACTGCTACAATCCCTGTTATCACCCCTACTGACATTCCTGCTGCCGAGTCAACTGAGACTCGAGGTAAAGGTATTCTGGTTGATCCTGTCCGGATGAAGGCACAATCAGTAACTATCCCTGAGACCTCTCGAAAAGAGATGGAGGAAATTCTAAAGATCATAAAAAGAAGCGACTACAAGGTAGTTGAACAACTGGGGAAAACTCCATCAAAAATTTCCATGATGGCTTTATTATTATGTTATGAGGCTCATGCAAAGGCCTTGGTAAGATTCCTCAAAACTTCCCATGTACCCCAAGAAACATCTGTCGATCAATTCCAAGACTGCGTAGCCAACTTGACTGCAGATAATGGTTTAGGTTTTTCAGACGCTGATTTAACGCCAAGGGGGAGGAAGCATAACGAGGCATTGCATGTATCAGTCGAATGCAGGGGCACGACTTTGGCTCATGTCTTGGTAGACACTGGTCCGTCTCTGAATGTGTTGCCTAAAAAGGCTCTTGATAGGCTTGACTGCAAAGGATTGACATTGAAGTCGAGCAACATAGTAGTGAGAGCTTTTGACGACTCAAAAAGGATGGTGCATGGGGAAGTAGACATCCCCATAAAAGTTGGAACACAAACATTTGATTCAACTTTTATGTAATGAATATTCTCCCTTCACACTCCTGCTTATTATGGCGACCGTGGATTCATAATTCTGGTGTTGTTACCTCTATGTTGCATCAAATGCTGAAATATCCAATTCAAGGGAAAATTATCACTGTTCATGGAGAAGAAGAGTATATGGTCAGCCGTCTAAATTGATTCAGATATGTGGAATTAGCTGGTGAATTTATTGAAACTCCATTCCAGCACTTTGAAGAAGTCCCACAGACCGTGGCAGTAACCAAGGTTGTTTCTCAAGTCCCCAAGATTACAAGGCCTCCGCTCAAAATGTCATCTTTAAAGGACGTCAGGGCAGTGATAGAAGAAGGTGGTGCACTATTTGGGGCCAACTCCCAGATATCCCATACAAATCTGACAAATTTGTTTGGGTTTCACTTCAGGAGCCCAGAAAGTTGTACGTCGTGCTCGTGCCGGAGGACCACCCTTGAAGATCAACAATCGCGAAGTCAACACCGTGGAGGATGATGAAGAAAACTATAACCTAGAGGACTGGATTTTCCCAAGTGTCAGTGGAGGGCTTAGCAACTGGGAAGCTATAGATTTTGTCCCGATCACTTTTATCCCACAGTAATTTATCTTTAAATTTTGTCGGATCTGTAATATTAAAATAATTCAGACTCTTAAAACCTTGTGTCTTACCCGAGGCACAATGGTCCATCTGTAAGGGTTATTATCTCATTTCCATATGACATCAATCAATCATGGATGTTTTTTTCATACAAACTTTATGCTCATTGTTTTTCTTTTTTACATTTTTCATTTCTTTCAAAGATAGTTATACTCTTACACACACTCACATTCAAAATGCAGGTTTACATCCACTCAGGATCCCATGGGTAACGATTCTGCTATGGCCTTCTGTGATTCTGAAAATATAATCTATCAAGCCGAAGACGAAGGTGAGGAAGATTGTGAAGTGCCAGGGGAACTCGCCAGGTTACTACAACAAGAAGAGAGGACCATCCAGCCCCACGAACAACCAGTGGACACAATCAACCTAGGTACCGAAAAAGACAAAAGAGAAGTCAAGGTGGGTGCCAATCTGGAACTCATTGTCAAAGAGCTTCTGTTTCAGTTGCTACACGATTATGTCGAGGTCTTTTCCTGGTCATACGAAGACATGCCAGGACTTGACGCAGACATCGTAGTACATCGTCTACCTGCAAAAGAGGATTGTCCTCCGGTAAAACAAAAGGTCCGTCGTATGCGACCAGACATGTCGGAGAAGATCAAAGCATAAGTCATGAAGCAATTCAATGCCGGATTCTTGGCTGTCACTTCCTATCCATAATGGGTTGCCAATGTTGTTCTCGTGCCCAAAAAGAACGGCAAGGTACGAATATGCATGGATTACATAGATTTAAATAGGGCAAGCCCTAAGGATGATTTCCCACTTCCCCACATTGATATTATAGTTGATAATACGGAACAACATGAAGTGTTTTCCTTCATGGACGGTTTCTCAGGCTACAACCAAATCAAAATGGCGCCTGAGGACATGGAGAAAACAACCTTTGTCACACAATGGGGCACATTCTGCTACAAGGTTATGCCATTCGGGCTGAATAATGCTGGGGAAATCTATCAGCGTGCCATGGTAGCTCTATTTCACGACATGATACATCACGAAATAGAGGTCTATGTGGATGACATGATAGCTAGATCTCAAATAGAAGAAGAGCATCTTGACCATTTACAGAATCTCTTTGAGAGATTAAAGAAATACAAGTTGAGGTTGAACCCAAATAAATGCACGTTTGGAGTAAGGTCTGGTAAACTCCTAGGCTTTGTTATCAACAATAAAGGTATTGAAGTAGATCCTACCAAGGTGAAAGCGATACAAGAGATGCCTGCTCCTTGTACTGAGAAGGAAGTCAGAGGATTCTTGGTACGTTTAAACTACATTGCCAGATTCATTTCTCACCTGACAGGTACTTGTGAACCAATCTTCAAATTACTGAAGAAAGATCAAGTAGTCAAATGGAATGATGAGTGCCAAACTGCCTTCGACATGATCAAAGAGTACTTACAAGAGCCTCTTGTTTTGATGCCACCAGTCGAGGGAAGACCATTAATCATGTATCTGACTGTTTTGGAAAATTCAATGGGGTGTATGTTGGGGCAGCATGACGAGTCTGGCCGAAAAGAGCATGTTATTTATTACCTGAGCAAAAAGTTTAATGACTGTGAAACAAGATATTTACTGCTCGAGAAAACTTGTTGTGCTCTGGCATGGGCTGCTCGCCGGCTAAGACAATATATGCTGACTCATAATACCTTGTTGATATCTAAAATGGATCCAATAAAATACATCTTCGAGAAGCCTGCCCTCTCTGGGAGAATAGCGAGATGGAAGATGATCCTGACAGAATATGACATACAGTATACTACCCAGAAAGCAACCATACAGTATACATGTTGCTCACCAAGCTGTAGAAGACTACCAGTCCATGAAGTTCTAATTCCCAGATGAAGACATCATGATGGTAAATAACCATGAAGAATTCAGACCATATGACAGACCTAAACAAGGATCTCGATGGACCCTGGTTTTTGATGGGGCATCCAACGCACTCGGCAATGGTATAGGTGTTGTACTCATATCTCCTGAAGGATGTCATACCCCCGTTAAGGCAAGACTCTGCTTCAATTGTACAAATAACATGGCAGAATACGAAGCATGCATCTTTGGTCTCAAAGCTTCTATAGATTTGGGGATCAAATCCTTAAATGTATTCGAAGATTCGGCTTTGGTCATCATCCAGATCAAAGGAGAATGGGACACCAAACACCCTAACCTTATCCCCTATAAAGAACATGTGCTGACATTGATCCCATATTTTAAGAAGATTACCTTCGAGCATTTCCCGCGAGAAGAAAATCAGCTAGCAGACACACTAGCCACAATGTCATCCATGTTTAAACTTAAATGGGATAACGAGGCTCCCCATATCACCATTGAACGAATGGATGAACCAGCTCACTATCACGAGATTAATACTGAAGAAGTAGCAGACCATCCTTGGTTTCACGAAGTCAAGAGGTATCTCGAGGCTCAAGAATATATGGAAGGAGCTTCAGTCAATGATAAGAAGTTCTTAAGGAGATTCTCTACTAAGTTCTTCCTTAGTAATGACATTCTCTACAAACGCAACCATGAATCTATTTTACTCTGTTGCGTAGACAAAGTTGAAGCGGAAAAGATCATGGCTGATCTACATGAGGGCACTTTTGGCACTCATTCCAGCGGGCATACGATGGCAAAGAAGATCCTACGGGCAGGCTATTGTTGGTCTACAATGGAAGAAGATTGCTATCAACACTCTCGAACCTGCCACAAGTGTCTGATTTATGCTAACTAGGTGCACGTACCTCTGGTTCCTCTGAATGTCTTGACGGCTCCTTGGACCTTTGCTATGTGGGGCATCGATATGATTGGGGAAATCAAACCAACAACCTCTAATGGATACTGCTTCATCTTAGTGGCCATGGACTATTTTACAAAATGGGTTAAGGCAACCTCTTTCGCTTCTGTTACCAAGAATGTTGTAGCCCAGTTCATTAAGCAGAATCTCATCTGTCGGTATGGTATCTCAGAGAGGATCATCACAGACAATGTTACGAATCTAAACAATACTATGATCACCTCCTTGTGCGAACAATTCAAGATCCACCATCATAATTCTTCCCCTTATCGGCCCAAGATGAATGGTGATGTCGAAGTCGCAAATAAGAACATCAAAAAGATCATACAGAAAATGACAGTCACATACAAAGACTGGCATGAGATGCTACCATTCGCTCTCCATGGTTATCGTACCACAACGCACACATAAATCGGGATAACACCTTACTCTTTGTTATATGGCATGGAAGCTGTCTTGCCTATTGAGGTCCAGATCCCCTCTCTGAGAATCATGAAGGATGCAGGTCTGAATGAAGAAGATTAGATCCAGACTCAACTTGATCAACTAAACTTGATTGATGAGAAAAGGCTTACTACTGTCTGTCATGGTCAAATATATCAAAAATGGATGATCAAGGCTTTCAACAAAAAGGTCAGACGCCAAGTATATCAAGTTGGGGATTTGGTGATCAAACGTATCATACTACCAAAAGGTGATCCCAGGGGAAAATGGACTCCTACATACGAAGGACCATTTGTAATAAAAAACATATTCTCTGGTGGAGCAATGATTCTGACCACCATGGATGGCGACGACCTACTGCACCCTGTGAATGCAGACATAGTCAAAAGATACTACGCATAAGAGACCCGCTAGGTTGACACACCTAGGCAAAACAAGGGCATCCCGGTGAACCAAAAAGGTTCGGGCAAAAATTAGGGATAAAAAAAATATGTACACCCGGCAAGTTGAAAACCCGAAAGGGCGACTTGGGAAAAAAAGGGTATCTCGGTGGACTGAAAACCCGAAAGGGCGGTCCAGGAAAAAGTTAGGGAATTAAAGCGTATGACTATGTCTCGTTGGATCACCTTATGGACAACCTGCAAACTCGACGGTTCTGATCAATTCAATCAGCTTCGGACAAGGCAACAAATAGATAAGATGCTCAGAGATACGAAGGCTATAGCAGAATGGAAACCCCTTGGGATTATTTCACATAACTATCTTTTCTTTGTATCAAATTTTCATTTTTTATGACGGCATTCTCTTACTAGAATGTTTGTCTCATTGTACAAAAATACTTACTAAAGTCAATACAAAGATATCCCTTTGAAATTGCAAAACTATCTGTTTTTTTTTACTCTTGTGTTTTGTTTACAAAAACGTCCAATGATTTATTTTTGAACATATGCATTTGAACATAATTACTATTTACAAATGAACAAAATGGAAAAGGCAATCACTGATGGATTTAAGAGATAGGGAAATCCTCCAAGCTGTTTCCATAAAATCCACCGCAGTGTGCAGTTTAATCCCCAGCAGAACAGAGCTTCCAGTTATCAATCCCCAGTAGAAGTCGTTCAATTTATCTGGATTCCCCAACAGGATTTTACAAGTTGTACACGACATTCCCCTTATAACAGAGTTAATTTCTCTAAAAGGAAATTCATCAACACTTCAACTTCACAACATGAAGACTTACACTCCATATCCTCAGCAGCAATCAGGGATTTATTTTCTCCAATCCAACGAGCAGTGCAGCAGATTAGCTCACATACGCATACATTGCATCCATATATCATAAACATTGATACATGAATGCATGTATCACAATCTCATTATACCATGCATTTCATAAAACATGACTTTGCATTTTAGATAATATTTTACCCTTTTTAGGATAAGGTTAATCAATAGCTACCATTAACAATGTTCAAAGGCTTTTTTAGATATAATTCAGATACGCTCCAGACACGGATGCCATTCTGATACTCATTCAGATTCAGCTTTCAGATACAATTCAGATACGCTCTAGACAAGGATGCCATTCTGATACTCATTCAGATTCTATCTCAAATACAGTACAGATACGCTCCAGACACGGACGCCATTCTGATACTCATACAGATTCAGCTCTCGGATACAGTTCAGATACGCTTCAAACACGGATATCATTCTGATACTCATTCAGATTCTCTCAGATACAGTACATATATGCTCCAGACATGGACGCCATTCTGATACTCATTCAGACTCAGCTTCAAAATACAGTTCAGATACGCTCCAGACACAGATGCCATTCTGATACAGATTCAGCCTTCATATACAGTTCAGATATGCTCTAGACACAGACGCTATTCTGATGCTCATTCATATTCTCTTTTAGATACAGTACGACAATCATTTTGGTTGGCATCTGCTAGCCCATCTCCGAAAACTTCTCATCTCCTCTCTAAATGGCATCTTTAAGCCCATTCCCTATACCATCAACCATCATATCACCGAGTGCAAAATTCTGGGCACTCTAGTGTCCAATCATCTTCCACCTTCGAGTCACGAATGAAAAAACTCGCCAATCTAACTCTTCAGGCTTAAGAAGGTTGAACATGGGTAGCTGTTGTACCCCTAAATTTTCCCTCTCACTTATCAATAATTTTTCTCACAAGATCACCTTTGGCTCAAGATTGCACTAGGGTTGATCAGCTCAAGACACCTCCTTAAGCACTGATGACCAAAATTGGGGTTTGAGATTTCACAAGGATATTTGAACTTACAATGCCCCATATGACTTTCATGGATCATTATGGACCATTAAGATTACTCATGTCAAGTTTCAAGCTTTGGATCACACTTTTGATCAGACAATTGAGTAGTTGACCTAAAAATCAGTTGTATTGGGAAAAAGTCAACTATGGCCAATTTACAGTCAAACTTCATAATATTTTGATCCACATCAACATTTTAAACTCATATATATCATTTGATCAAGTTTGGACCATAATTCCTCAAGAAATTTGATCCAAATCTTCAAAAGGGCAAAATGGTAAAAATTAGGGTTTTGACTAGGAAAGGGCAATTTCTGATTTTTGACCTAGAAAATGATCAATTGTTTTAAGGCATGATCTCAAGAGTCCAATTGCATCATTTTGACCTAATGACATGGCTTAAAACATTGCTCAAGTCCAATGGATTGACAGATGAATTTTCAGTCAACTGTATACTGAAAAGTCAAACTTTGACTTTTTGGTTCAATTCAAATGCCAAAGATCACAATTCATTAAAACATGTCAAAATATGAAACTTATTCATCAAGAAATCCAAAATTCAAGATTTCATTTTGAAAAGTTAAAATTTCTAAACTTAGAAATTTTTCTAAGTGTTGGAAATTTCTTATTTCTAAACATGAAAGTTGTAGATCTCCATGAAATCTACAACATTGCTTTACACAACTCCTTCATAAAGTGCTTGGAGCTCAAGTTATAATTTTAAGAATGCATGGTCATGAAACAAAACACTTAGTGAAATTTTTCCCTAATTTGGTCAGGATTTTGACACAACTTCATGGCACTTTTTCATATAGTTCCAAGTGGATTCTTCAAAAGTAATTCAAAGATAGGTTGTAGAGAACATTGCAAGCTTTAAAAATGTCCAAGAACTCCTTGAGATCTGTAGTTGTTTAGTTATTGGCATGCATTTTTGGTAAAACCAGGTGTGTGAATGTCATGACTGATGTCATAACATTCTAGTTTATTAGGTACTGATTTATTAGGTACCTTTGCAGAAAAATAGTGGTATACAGGTACTGATGTTTATGAGTGTGTATCTGAGCATTTTTGCAAAATGATCACATTTACCAAAATCAGTAAACAGGAATTCATATGTCATAACAAATGTTAAGACATCCTGTTCTGAACAGAATCTCTCGTGGACTTGGGGTTAACCTAGCTCAACCCTAACCTGGTTGATAAAGTCCAGTGACCAAGTCTTAAGGTCAAACGGAATTAACCCTAGTTTTTTGTGGAAACCCTAACTGAAGAAGCATCTGCTATATATTCAACAGGGCTGCTGTTTGGAATTTATCCCTTTTGACAGAAGATCATTTAGAAGCTGTATAGTTTTAACTATTGTAATCCAAGCAAGTATCATTGTGATAAGTGACTTGGAATAGGTTTTAATTATAAGGGTTTTGTATCACTCAAAGCTTTGAAGCAAGAGTGTTTTGTGTCTCTTGACTAAAGCTTTGAAGCAAAGTCAAGTTAGGTTTGTGTATCACTCAAAGCTGTGAAGCAAGAGTGTTTGTGTTGCTTGATTAAAAAGCTGTGAAGCATAATCAAGTGTATGTTTTGAAGAGTGTCTTCATTAAATCATTAGTCAATTGTTTTAAGTATCACTGCTGTGATTGAGGGGGAGTGAGTAGGAACTCAGGTTTAAGTTGTACTTAGATTGAAGTTGCATTGGGTAGGTCTTAAGTGAAGGAGATAAACTGGTTGGTTTATTCCTGAATTAATATCTCTTATAGTGGATTTCCTCCCTGGCTTGGTAGCCCCCAGAGTAGGTGTTGTTGCACACTGAACTGGGTAAACAATTGACTGTGTTCTTTACTGTTTTTGTATTTACTGTCTTATAGAAAGTCAGATACGGTGTCATAACATCGAACGTGACATTGAGTATCTGCAGCCAGAATTTCAATTGGTATCAGAGCAGGCACCCTGCCTGTATTACTGGGTGAGATCTAGGGATATCACTTTCTGGCACTATGGACAAAGAAGGAGTTTTTGGAAATAGACCACCCATTCTGGATGGAACAAATTATGACTACTGGAAACCTCGTATGATTGCCTTATTAAAATCTCTGGACAAAAAGGCTTAGAGAGCTGCTGACAAAGGATGGAACCATCCCACCATAACTGAGAAAGATGGGACAATCAGTCTGAAGCCTGAGGAAGATTGGAGTAAAGAAGAAGATGAGTTAGCCCTGGGTAATTCCAAAGCTTTAAATGCCTTGTTCAATGGAATTGATAGAAACATATTCAGACTAGTACATCAATATGAACTGGCCAAGGAAGTTTGGGACACTCTCAAAACTACCCATGAGGGCACTTCCAAAGTAAAAATGTCAAGGCTTCAGATGTTGACTACCAAGTTTGAGAATCTAAAAATGATGGAAGATGAAACCATTCATGAGTTTCACATGAACATCTTGGAGATTTCCAACACCTCAGGAGCATTGGGAGAAAAGATGTCAAAAGAAAAATTGGTGAGAAAGATTCTCAGATCCTTGCCTAAAAGATTTGCAATGAAGGTAACTGCTATAGAGGAAGCCCAGGATATCAGCAAGTTGAAAGTGGATGAACTCATTGGGTCTCTTCAGACTTTTGAGATGGGGATCACTGAAAATGTTGACAAAAAGAACAAGAGCATAACACTTGTATCCAACACTGATGTTGAAAACAAGGAGGATGAAGAAGAAAATATTTCAGAAGCTATAGCCATGCTTGGAAGACAATTCAACAAACTTATCAAAAGAATAGATCCAAAGTCAAGTTCGAATGTTCATAACATCCCCTCTGACATTGACAGTTCCAGCAGAAGACCAAGGTCAGAAGAGAAGGGAAATCAAGGGAGAGGAATTCAATGCCATGGTTGTGAAGGATATGGGCATATTCGAGCTGAATGTCCTACCTTTCTTAAGAAACAAAAGAAAGGAATGACTGTTACTTGGTCTGACTATGATTCAGAAAGTAATTCTGAAGAAGAATCTGCCAAACTAGTTACTGCTCTAACTGGTGTTTGTATCTCTGAAAGTGACACTAGTGATGAAGAAGTGACATTTGAAGAACTGGCTGATACTTACAAGAAATTGTGTATCAGAAGTGCTGAAGTCTGTGTGCAGAATGAGAAACAATCAAAACTCATCATAAAGCTGGAGGCTGAAAAAAGGGCAGACCTTGAAACTATAAGTCATCTAGAAGGGGAAGTTCAATTGCTGAACTCACAACTGAACCAAATGACCAAATCTGTCAAGATGCTGACTAATGGAACAGACAAATTGGAAGAGATTCTTCAGGTTGGACAAAATGTGGGAAACAAATCTGGACTAGGATTTGTTGAAGCAAAGAAATCTAGTACAGACAAGAAGATCAGGCCTGTTAAACAAATGTCAAAGCAGATGTCTCAACACAACTCTCAACATCAGGAACAGAGACATATGAAGAAAAGGTACCAAAGATGGAGATGTCATCATTGTGGGAGGTATGGCCACATAAAGCCTTTCTGCTTCAGATTGCATGGATACCCTAATCAAAACTCAGGTGTCAAACCTAAGTCTAAAAAGGTACCACATACTCCTAAATGGAAGAAAAAGGCTACTGCCGTGATAGCCCACACTTCCCTGAGGGTCTCTGCAAAGGAAGACTGGTACTTTGACAGTGGGTGTTCCAGACACATGACTGGAATCAAGAACCTCCTCAATAATATTAAACCTTACACCACTAGTTTTATGACCTTTGGAGATGGTGCTAAAGGTGAAATCAAAGGAGTTGGTAATTTGGACTGTCCTGAAGTTCCAAATCTGAATGAAGTACTATTGGTAAAAGGCCTGACTGCTAATCTCATTAGTATCAGTCAATTGTGTGATCTAGGATTCAAAGTCATCTTCTCAAAATCTGAATGTCTTGTATTCAATGAAAAACAAGAAGTTGTAATGAAAGGAATCAGATCTAAAGACAACTGTTACTTGTGGCAGCCTGAGAACACTAATAACTCTACTATGTGTTCTATTACCAAAGAAGAAAAAGAGGTGAAACTGTGGCACCAAGAACTTGGCCATCTTCATCTAAGAAGAATGAAAAGAACTATCTCTATGGAAGCAGTCAGAAGGATTCCAAGACTGCAAATTGATAAAAGGAGGGTTTGTTGTGAACATCAAATGGAAAGGCTTAGTAAAAAGAGATATGTCTATGATGTGGTGAATAACCTTGAAGTTTTTAGAGAACTGTGCAAAAGAACTCAAAGAGAAAGATGTATTGTTAGAATCAGAAGTGATCATGACAAGGAATTTGGAAACAACAAGTTTAAGAAATTCTGTTTCTCAGAAGGAATGAGTCATGAATTCTCTTCTCCTATAACTCCTCATCAAAATGGAGTTGACAGAAGGAAAAATAGGATCATACAGGAATCTTCCAGAGCTATGATTCATGTCAAAAGAATGCCTTCTCAACTCTGTGCTGAAATAGTTGCAGCTGGTAGTAGCTGTTCTCAAAATATCTGGACAAAACAGATGCTCACTGAGTATAATGTCTCACAAGATGTTGTGACATTGTATTTTGACAATCTGAATACAATCAATATTTCCAAGAACCCTATTCAGCATAGCAGGACCAAGCACATTGACCTTGTAGAGAAGAAGACAATTAAACTGGAACATGGTATCATTAAGCTTCAGCTGGCTAATTTTTCTACCAAGGCTCTTGATGGAAATCAACTTGAAAACTTGAGGGGCAAGATGGGTATTTGCCAACATGAGAAATTATAGCAATTAATTTTGCTTAAAACAAGGGTTGAAGGAGTTATTTTTGTTAAGTCTATTTTTAGTGGGTTAATCATATGTTTTCCCAATTCTTTCAAAATTATTAAGAAGTTGAATAGACTCTCATTTGCCTCCTACCTCTCTCGACTTTGCAACCTATTCCTTTCTCTCAATCAAAGTTTTCTCTCAAATTGCTACTGGTGCTCTAAGTTAATCAAAATGTCTCAAACATCATCTTCGACCAAGGCGACCACTTCATCTTCATCATCTGACCAAGATTCTCGAGCAATCACCACATGCATAGATTCTGAAGTCCTGGAGATCACTCCTCTCAGAGAAATGGCAACTGACCCCTCCAAAGTCAAAAAGCTGAGAACTAGGCATGCAGGAAGAGCTCAAGCTACTGCTTCTGGTAATCCTTCTCATCCTTCTTCCTCTGTACCAAATAGGGAAGGATCAGCTCAAGTACATCAAACAATTGCTAGGCTTGTTACAAGAATACTAAGTGGAAACCACTCTGTACCGGGGATTTCTGTCCCATTAAATCAAGAATCAGCAAGCCCAAATGTTGAAGCAAATGTAGATGTCTTTGAGAATGTTGCGACACCAAATGACAACATTCAGAACCCTTCAGAGAAGACTGTTGATCCACATGTCATTGATATGGATGAGGAATACTCAGACAATGATCTAATTGCCAATGTAAACCCTAGCATAGCTAGGAGAATGATGAAAAGAAAGGGTAATCAGAATGCTATGACCAAAGAGAAACCTGCTGATAAGAAATCCAAGGCTGAAGGCAAGACTGGGGTAGAATCTGTGAAAACTGGTCAGTCCAAAGGGAAGGTGAAAGCCCAGGTGCATACTGGTAGACAACCAATTACAAAGAAGAGAAAAGAACCTGAGTCTTCTGATTCTGATGAGGAATCAGAGGTTGAGATTGATGCTGAAGAAATTCCTATCAGAAGGAAACTCCCCTCCAGCAAAATGGCTAGAGTTCCTGAAGTCCCAACAGACAACATCTCTTTTCACCACCCTGACAATGCCAACAGATGGAAGTATGTTTGCTTGAAGAGAATTGCTTTAGAAAGAGAGCTAAACAATGATGCTATGGAGTGCAAGGAAATCATGGACCTGATTAAAACTGCTGGACTGATGAAGACTGTGGTAAAATTTACCAAGTGCTATGAAAATCTGGTCAAGGAATTTATAGTAAACTTGTCTGATGAATGTGCTGATGGAAGGTCAGCTGACTTTGAATGTGTTTATGTTAGAGGAAGAAGGGTTCATTTCTCTCCATCAGAAATTAACAAATTTCTTGGAAGATCAAATGAGGATTGCCCTGAACTGGAAGTCACTGACAATGAAGTTTGTCAAACCATCACAGCAAGACAAGTCAAGTGCTGGCCCTTGAAAGGCAAGCTGAATGCCAGCAAACTAAGCATGAAATTTGCCATCCTGCACAAGATTGGTGCAGCCAACTGGGTCCCTACAAACCATAAATCTACTATCTCCACAGGATTGGGGAGATTTATTTATGCTGTGGGAACCAAGACTGAATTTGACTATGGCAGGTATATTTTTGAACAAACTCTAAAACATGCTGGTAGCTTTGCTGTCAAAGGCCCTATTGCCTTTCCCTCCCTTCTGTGTGGAATTATCCTTGCACAGTACCCTGATATCCTGGTGGCAAGAGATACTGCTTGCAAAAGAGCTCCTGCTCTTGGTTTACACTACAAGCTGTTTCAGGGATCTCATGCTCCTGATATTGTCATAACATCAGCTGAGACATCATCTGTAAAGACTCAGTCCAAAACATCTGATGTTATAGCTGTATTGAAAGAGACTTGCAAAGAGCTGGAGACTAGGAAAAAGACCCTAGAAAACCTAATTTCCAGGTTAGAAAAGGAGGAAGTTGAAGGAAACAGAAGGGAAGAGGGTGCTGCTGAAGATCAACTCAATACTGAAGAAACTAACTCCTCTGAAGGGGACAGTGCTTAAAGGTTGGTGGAGTTGCTGCTGGTTTCTGGTGGAGTTTGCAAGTGTGTTCAGTTTTTAGTTGTTGTTTTCATTACTTTTTCTGGATGACTGTATAAACATTTAAGTACATGTAATCTTTGGCCCATTTGTGGCTAAAGAGGGGGAGATATATTTTGGTAGACATTATTAGACTCTATTTTTCTGCAGTCATATTTATTCTACTACTATCTATTCTCTGATTGCTTAGGGGCTTTAGCCAAAAATCTGCCAAAGGGGGAGTTTGTAGTTGTTTAGTTATTGGCATGCATTTTTGGTAAAACCAGGTGTGTGAATGTCATGACTGATGTCATAACATTCTAGTTTATTAGGTACTGATTTATTAGGTACCTTTGCAGAAAAATAGTGGTATACAGGTACTGATGTTTATGAGTGTGTATCTGAGCATTTTTGCAAAATGATCACATTTACCAAAATCAATAAACAGGAATTCAGATGTCATAACAAATGTTAAGACATCCTGTTCTGAACTAACAGTTATGCAGTTTGGTTAATTCTGAGTTTTTTCAGGAAAATGACTCAGTCTTTCCAGAACAGAATCTCTCGTGGACTTGGGGTTAACCTAGCTCAACCCTAACCTGGTTGATAAAGTCCTGTGACCAAGTCTTAAGGTCAAACAGAATTAACCCTAGTTTTTTGTGGAAACCCTAACTGAAGAAGCAACTGCTATATATTCAACAGGGTTGCTGTTTGGAATTTATCCCTTTTGACAGAAGATCATTTAGAAGCTGTATAGTTTTAACTATTGTAATCCAAGCAAGTATCATTGTGATAAGTGACTTGGAATAGGTTTTAATTGTAAGGGTTTTGTATCACTCAAAGCTTTGAAGCAAGAGTGTTTTGTGTCTCTTGACTAAAGCTTTGAAGCAAAGTCAAGTTAGGTTTGTGTATCACTCAAAGCTGTGAAGCAAAAGTGTTTGTGTTGCTTGATTAAAAAGCTGTGAAGCATAATCAAGTGTATGTTTTGAAGAGTGTCTTCATTAAATCATTAGTCAATTGTTTTAAGTATCACTGCTGTGATTGAGGGGGAGTGAGTAGGAACTCAGGTTTAAGTTGTACTTAGATTGAAGTTGCATTGGGTAGGTCTTAAGTGAAGGAGATAAACTGGTTGGTTTATTCCTGAATTAATATCTCTTATAGTGGATTTCCTCCCTGGCTTGGTAGCCCCCAGAGTAGGTGTTGTTGCACACTGAACTGGGTAAACAATTGACTGTGTTCTTTACTTTTTTTTGTATTTACTGTCTTATAGAAAGTCAGATACGGTGTCATAACATTGAACATGACATTGAGTATCTGCAGCCAGAATTTCAAGATCATTTTTAAGTAGGGAGAATCGAAGAGATGAAGTTAGGGTTTTATCACTTGAATTACAAGTCATTTTGTGATGAACAAATTCAAAATTCAAAGTTATGCTACATAACCTCTACTTTGCAGGACTCAAACTTGTTAGGCACTCCATAATTAATTGCTTGCACAGCTGTTAGAGGTCTCATTTCAAGCATTCAATTCAAGGCCATGCTTTATATCCATTTTGGGAAGAAAGTGCACATTGCCATTTTGATAAAGTAATTTTTTGCACAACACTTGTTCTTGAGACTTGAACTTGTTCTCTTCTGATCATACATGCCTCATAACACAAGAGAAATGGTTTAGAAACTTACAATCACCCAGACCATGCTTGTACATCCCCTTGAAACTTGTTTTCCCACTTTTCTTGAAAATCAAGTAACATAGCAAAACGCTTGAAACTTGTACTTCTGACTTTCCAAATCACTCAAGACTCTTTACTTATAGATACACAAGACATTTGCCATAAAATGGACACATGCTTGACCCCTAAAAAACACCAAGAGCTCAGAACTGTATCACATACCTCCATTGTTGCCTAACCTGACCAAAAGTTTGAAACTCACATCTCCCTCGTACGTTTTCAAGCCTTTTGGTTCCAAAAGTTTCTAAACATCATTTAGAACTCATCTCACACCCTGTTACAAGACTGTAACACCATTAACACCATCCTCCATTTTCAAAAATAGATATTTGCACTTGGACTTCTCTAGGACTCCCCAGGCACTTCCAGCTCATGCTAAGCATCCCATTAACTTCCTGGGAACTTGAGGAAGCTAACCCAATCATTGGAACTCACTGAAAGCTACTCAAACTCCAAACCCGATACCCTCTTGCAAGGTAAGTTTTCTGACTTTGGAACTTTTCATACAGGCATCATTAATGGTTTATTTGTGAATGAAAAATGTAGATATCATTGCCTTAAAGCTAACCATGTCCATAGTTTTCATTAATTTTGCTTGAGCTTGGAGAATTTTAAGATTGAAGTTTATGAGATTTTTAGGGTTCAGATTAGGGTTATTAAAATTCATGCTTATCTTTGATCTGTAATTCTATTGCTTTGCATTTCTGAAATCATGAGGAAATTTGCTACAAGTTTCCTGTTTACAGTTTTCATTTTTGTTGAGATTTGAATGAGTTATAGAGGCTCTGGCTGGGCGTGAGGTTGAAGATGAAGTTCAGGCCATGGACTTGTTTACTATCATGTATTTGTTGATTTGATTATATAAACGGATGTATAACCACCCCAGTGGTAGAAGCGCGCGCCTGTGACTTGAGGGACCTGGGTTCGAGCCCCAGTGGTACCCTTTTGGAATTTTCACATTTTTTTTGCATTTCTGACTTTCTTTTTGGCAGACGCCTGGGCCTCATCTCCTTGGGCTTATGTTTTTTTACTTTTCTGACCCCCTGTTTCATTTACACACCCTGACCCATTTATTTCTTATTTTTTTCTTATTTTTATTTATTTATTTTCTTAAATATTTTATCTAATATTAAAAAAATTATAAAAAAAATATAAAAATAGTAGATTTATATTTTGACATAGTTTATTTATTTTTCTCACAAAAATTATTTTATTTAATCATACTTTATTTATTTTGACTAACTGTTTTGTAAATTTAATTTAAAAAAACTAGGTTTTTATTTATTTTCTTTTACACCAATTAAAATATGTTATTTTAATATAAAAAAATACCAAAAATATTTTATAATACTATAAATTTATTTTTAAGACAAAAATACCAAAAATATTCTTCTTATAAAGTTAATTTCCTTTTTTATCAATTAATATATTAGGGTTTTATTAAATTTCTTTTCCTAGTAAATTTAGGTTTTACTTTTAATTAATTATTTTCTCTTTAGTTAATTAGGTTAAAATCAAAACCCCTTTTCTCTAAAAAAATTCAAACAAATATCCATTTACTTTACATTTACATTCTTGAATAATTATTCATTTTTGTACATTTATTTATTCAATTCTTGTACCAATTCAATATGGTTGTAATAGATAATTAGGCTTTATTTTCTTGCAATCCCCATTCATAATTTGTACATCCCCCTCCCATAAGTATTGTAATAGCGTAGTAATTTTAAATTCCGCAATTTATCGCTTTATATATACAAATGCTAGTAATTAGGGTTTTTATGGAAAGACTAAAACCAGCCAATTAGAAAACCCTAATCAAAGACAAAATAAAGCATGAAAATAATACACTTGCACACAAGCACCCCTAGGGTAAAATCCACTTAGTTGCTTTACAAAATGGCCATATTAGGCATGTGAGGTATCTTAGCAAAAAAAAGCTATATATAAGATCATAGTCCCTCGATGACGTTATCTATGTTGCCTTTCAAATGATCTTAGTCCTTAAAGAGAATGCTAAGATACCTTGCAACATTGCTAATCATGGTTATACAATGACCCACGCCCGTCCTGTTTACATCCAAAGATAGGGTTACTTACCAAATCAATGGTAAGATAACAATGTCAAAGGAAAAGAAAATGAACAAGAAAGAATTTTGAGTAGGTAGAATGCTCATAATTACTTGCTTCAAAACAAAACATCCTTGCTATTTTCAAAACAAACACCTACACTTTCAAAACATGTTACAAAACTTGAAAATATTTTCAAAAGATGAAACACTTTGTATACATTCTTACGAACGAGAATCATTACAAAGTTTGCCTAAACAATGGCCTCTTTACAAAATACTTTTAAAAACCACACAAAGCAAAATTTCAAACAAAAGCAAGTGATCTAGCAAGTAACTAAGAGCCCATGAAAAACCATGGATGAAAAGGGTTCTAATACCTTCCCTTTTCATAATCTACCCCCCGAACTCAAGAAATAATCTCAGAGGTCTTTCTTGTGCTTTTTCACCTTTCCTTTTGGATAAAAGAAAAGTCGGTGGCGACTCTTGCTAACCGCAACATTTGTGATCAAACGCAAAACCTTCAAGTCAGTTCTCCCACCATATCACACCTATTTATATAAAATCAAAATATCTTGAAAAGACAAAGTTTCCCTCCAACCGCTCTTGAGTGTGACGAACTCAAGGAAGATGGCTTCCGCCATCTCTGCTTGGAGCCTGTCATATGAACACATGGAGAAGATCATGGTTGGGTGGAAGTTGGCCACCGGTTGACAGTTTATACATCGTGGCGCCTCTCTTAGCAGCCTCCATGTTGAACGTCGCATGTGTATTTTTCCATAAAAGTCATAACTTCTTGCCCTTTTGGCTTCGTTTCCTCAAGAAGGGCACTTGCAAGGAAAAGTACTTGAAAATAAGACAAAAAGCAAACATAACACAAGAAAATAACAATAAGACTCTAATAAACATGTGCAATCCGAGTTAAATATGCAATGTGTTTCAATGTTATAAAATTCTCCCATACTTAAACCTTTGCTTGTCCTCAAGCAAAACTCTTATGAGCACAAAAGAAAAACAACAACACGCAACTATTCAATTTAGGCTAAAAAACTCTAAGCTCAACCAAGGATATGTTGATAGGTACTTACTAATGAACCAAGGATATCAAGGTGACACTTTGCGCAAATGCGGTCATAAGCTTCTTTCCTATACAAACCAAACCATATCATGCTACTATACCTAAGCCTACCTTTTTCATCCTTTTTAAATCCCTTTTCAGTCAGACACAATCACATTAAGCCTGTTATCCATACATACTCATAATATGGCGACCAGTTAGTAATTCTAATCATATGCATGGGGCTCTGGTACCTTAATTGGTGCAACCTCTTTATTTTCGTTATTGTAGCTGTGGGGGATCGGACTATAATTCTCCCTACAAAGCCCAACACCAGAAACCTCTAAACGAACTAACAACGGGTATTTTATTTTATTTTTGCAGGTTTTACAGAAGTTGGGTTAAGTAACCGTGTGAGAGTCACCTAGCTCAGAGTTGCAATATCTATTTTTAATTTATTAGGAAAGAAGAAAAAAATTAGGACCATTCACTTATTTTCACCAGCTTTCTTACGTAGAGCATGCTTAAGCCAGAGTTGACTGCTAAAATAAACTACTTAAGGGTTTATTTGGGATGATGATTAAGGCTATAACATAGTAGGTATCAGAATCAGTTCCTATAATTAAGAAGCTTACGGTATTAAGACGATGTCGATTTTTCAAAAGTTTTCCCAAGTCTTCACATCCTATCCCAAACTTATCTGATAGCCCAAATTTAAAAAAATAAAAGTTGTTTTCTTTGTAAAATTTTTTTGGTAAGGCTCAAGAAATGGGGAAGTAAGGATACACTACATAAATGACTCGTCAAGCACATGCAATTTATTGAAAGCAAACTAACAAAACAACCTAAATAAATTTTAAAAAAAAGGCAATAAAAACTAAAAACAAAGGAAAAGGAAAACAAAATAAATCTCCTTCCACACTTAAACCGAACATTGTCCCCAATGTTTCGATAAAAGATGAGAAAGGTGTAACCTAAAATATACTATTGGTGACCACTAGTGCCCTCGCCTCCATGCTCTGAATGCTTAGGACAATGACTCATGCTGCAATGATGACCACTCTGTGAAAGATCAAGTTGCTCAGCCCTAGTTGATAGTGCGGCATTAGACTCTTGTAGTTGTCAAAGGTTACCCAATACGGAGCCTTGAGTGGCCTTAATTAGGGTGAAATGTCTTTAAAAATAGGGAGTAAGGTGAAGGTTCTAAATCAGAAAATTTCCAGAGGCTACAGGGCCTGACTAGGTGGTGCAAAACAGAATGAATATCTCCTCAGCACTAACATGGTTATAATTATCATTCTTTCCAAGGAAAGTATGGGCTAGGATCATTTCGAAGTATCGAAAAGTTGGGCTGTGGATTTTGTTGGATAGTTGGATAAATGGGTCAGGGCTCCCTCCACTTGTGATATCACTTTAGAATTTATCTATCTCATCCTGCATAAAATATCCTACAAGGAGTTCAGGCATAGCATCAAGGCCATACTGGAAACCTAGTAAATCAACAAACTCCTTATGATTAAAGGTTTACTCAATTCCAAACAGCCTGAAGTATATATGGCCTCTCTGAAAACCTCTACCAATGTATGGTTCATAATTGAGTGAGCTTATGAATTCCATGGTAAGGTTTCTGTAGGTGACATTCATGGCATCAACATATTTTTCCCATTGAAGTTGATTTCATATGCACCTCACACTTGCCTCAAGACCTAAGGTATCCATGCATTTGTGATCAGGGTATCTGGTTGGTAACATGGGACGCTGAGATAGGACCACATACCTATTTCTTTGAATTTCATCTTTGAACACAACATGCATATCATCGAAATTATGAATCCTGAAAAATATGGTTAGAGGAGAGTGCTATGGAGAGCGATGGGACCTGAAACCTGAAATATGAACATTATGAAGGTTAGTCCAGTCAAATACATAAATAAATGGATTTCCTCCCGTGCTTATAGGGGTTTTATAAGCGGTTCTATAAGCCCATAATGCTTCTTTAAGCTTTTGAGACCAATCTTTTTTGGATATTGAAACTGTTTTTTCTAGGATTTTCTTAATCTCTCTATTCGATACTTCCACTTTTCCACTAGTTTGCGGATGGTATGGTGTTGCTACTCCGTGCTTAACTCCATATTTACTTAAAAGGTTGTAAAATATTTTGGATATGAAATGAGATCCACCGTCACTTATAACGAGGCGTGGCACTCCAAATCTATGAAATATGTTATTCTTGAATAACTTAATTACTACTTGAGTGTCATTTATAGGTGAGGCTATGGGTTCAATCCATTTAGACACACTGTTAACAGCTACTAAGATATATTTGTTTCCCATTTACAAAGGAAATGGTCCCATGAAATCAATTCCCCAAACATCAAAGAGTTCTACTTCTTGGATATTTCTTAAGGGAATTTTTTCATGTCTTGAGACGTTACTGGTACGTTGGCACCAATCACATCTGACAATGTAAGCATGGACATCGTGCCATAATGTTGGCCAGAAAAGGCTAGCTTGGAGAATTTTAACGCATGTTTTGGATGTGCCTGCATGTCCATCATAAGGTGCAGAGTGACGATGTTTTGTGATGTTTTCTACTTCCTCTTCAGGGAAACAACAATGAAAAATGTCATCCATACTTATTTTGAAAAGGAGTGGTTCATCCCAATAAAAATGTCTTACATCATGAAATAATTTCTTCTTCTGTTGATAGTTAAGGTCGGGGGTATGATATCAACAACTAGGTAGCTTAAAAAGTTGGCGTACCAAGGTACGTTGGTCACTGCTAGGGCATTTTTAATGTTCCATTCTACACAAGGATTGGGGTCATCATTTTGAACAACTTCAATTGTAGCTATAAATCTATCATAGGTAAAATCGTCATTTATAGGCACTAGGTCTGGTTTTAAATATTCAAGCATAGAAAGGTAGTCAGCAACTACATTTTTTGCGCCCTTATTGTCTCGAATATCCATGTCAAACTCTTGTAGAAAAATGACCCATTTAAGTAACCTAGGTTTAAAATCCTTCTTTCTTAATATGTATCAAATATCTGCATGATTTGTATAAACTATAATTTTGGATCCGACCAGATAAGATCGAAATTTATCAATGGCAAAAACAACAACGAGAAGTTCCTTTTCAGTTGTTGCATAGTTAAGTTGGGCAACATCCAGGGTTCTACTGGCATAGTAAATTACATGTAGTTTCCTGTCCTTTCTTTTCCCTAACACAGCATAATCGCTAACATCACACATGATTTCGAAAGGTTGGTTCCAATCTGGGGGTTGCATAATAGGCGTGGAAACCAGTGTTTGTTTCTAGATATTGAATGCTTCAATACATTTTTTGTCTAAAATGAATTCAACATCTTTCATTAGAAGGGCAGTAAGAGGTTTGGTTATTTTAGAGAAGTCTCTGATAAAGCTTTGATGAAAACCGACATGTCCAAGAAAGCTTCGAACTTCCATAACGGTCTTAGGTGGTTTAAGGTTTTCTATAACCTCTATTTTGGATTTTTCAACCTCAATGCCTTTTTCAGAAACTATATGTCCTAATATTATACCTTCTGTAACCATAAAATGGCATTTTCCTAGTTTAACACAAGGTTTACTTCCACGCACCTTTTCAGAATTCTCTCAAGGTTAGCAAGACAGTTTTCCAAACTGAATCCACATACCGAGAAATTGTCCATAAAAACTTCCATGATCTCATTGAGGAAGTCTACGAAGATTGATATCATATAGCATTGGAAGGTGGTTGGGGCATTGCAAAGTCCGAATGGCATTTGTCTATAGGAAAATGTTCCATAAGGGCATGTAAAGGTTGTCTTCTCTTAGTCTTCGGGGTAAATAGGAATTTGGAAAAATCATGAGTATCCATCTAGATAGAAAAAGTAAGAGTGTCTAGCTAGACGCTCAAGCATTTGACCTATGAATGGAAGAGGGAAATGATCTTTTCTATTTACCTTATTTAGTTTTCTGTAATCAATGCACATACGCCAACCGCTTTCTACACGCTTAGCTACATGCTATTGTTGTACCCTAAAATTTTCCCTCTCATGTTTTCCAAGATTTTCTCTTACATGGGTGATTACAAACACTTGCTTAAAGAAAATAAGAATTTTGAAGATACACAAGGTATCTTCGATTGACATTTAAACAAGGTATCTTCGATTGGCAATGAAAAAAGGTATCTTCGATTGGCATTGGAAAAGGGTATTTCAATTGGCATCTGAGCAAGCTTTGATTGGACATCTAAAGATCCTTCGAGCAAACTTTGGTCCACAAGTATCATTCCAGCAATGCCTTCCTTTCACTGGTCTTCGATTCACAAGACAAAAGGCCCCTTTCAACTGACATTTGATTCACAAGGTAGAAGCTTCCTAAGATTTTCCTTCAATCTACTAAGAAAATACTCCATCTATGCTTGCCTTCAGCGCACAAGGAAAAATTTTCCTCTTCATGCCTACCTTCGTTTCACAAAGCATAGGATTGCTACGTTATGAACATGTTGGTGGCCCATTTGAAGAATGCACAAGGCATACATGTGGGCTATTTGAAAGACACACAAAAGGGTCATTCGAAGGATGTACAAGAGTTCCATTCGAAGGAGACACATAATTATTGAAAATAAGTTTGTTTTAGTCCAAGTTTCTTGCTGGCCCAAAGGCCAACATGTTGCCAAGCCCAAGCCCTCTGCACAATTGCATTCGAAGGAGGTAACAAGAGAAGTTTCGACTGGCCAGAATGAAGTCTTTCGATCGGGTTAGTTGGGTAGTGTCAGAGCCAATCGAAGAACAAGGAAATTAGGGACTCAACCGAAAAAGCCATCATGATGAGGCTTGGAGGCATTCGAAGGAGGCAACTCAGGGCCAATCGAAGAGCAAGGCTCGAGGGCATTCGAAAGAGTCAAACATGTACAGGTTCATCCCAAGACCCAAAAGGTTAGGAATCCCTAAAAAATGGCAATATTTTAATGTATCTGATTTTTCCTTCAAAGCCTAGTTAATGGTTGTCCCTTTCCAGTTCCATGCATATCACATCCCTATAAATACAAGCCTAAGGATACATTGTCAGGCGGAGAAAAAAAACCATAGAAAAGAAGGAAACACTCCTGCCGCACTCACACCACCAGCCAGATACTACATACATACAGGTACACACACTAGAGACTTACACCCAGGAACCACACATATTTATTGCCTTATACACACACACACTGCCTCCTAAGACACACCAAAGTTATCAAAAACCTCATAAGTAATCCAAATCGAAAGAATCTTCAACAACACTCCATCCACTCCTTGAAGTTTGCAGGAGGTATTCCCAAGCACTTTGCAAGCCATCTCCATCCAAAGCAAAGCATCCCATTGGTAACAAACCTTCGATCCTAAGTTAATTTTGATTGTTGCATGGCATATTAACATTTATAGTTCAATTTGTATTCAGGACTAAGGACCTCAGTTCGACACCGAGGTTTGTATTTGTTTTTTTCCTAACGCTTGTACTGCAGATCAAGCCTAAGCAGACCAACGCGCACATGATCGAAAGACCTGGGTTCGACACCCAGGTCCTGCATCTTTATTTTTTCTAATGCTTGTCTTGCAGATATGGTTCAAAAAGTAGCTTGCCTCCTGGATCGAAAAACAATCACCCTTCATTGGATTGAACGCTGTCCTTTCGTTTTGATCGAAGGCCATTTTCTTCCTTAGATCGAAAGACCTTTCCTCTTGCACTTTTTTCACTTATTTCTTGTAATAGTTTCCCTTTTAAATTAACAATTAAATAAAATCCCAAAAAACATTAGGTTAGTATTTTTTTAATTAAGTTAATTAAATTAATTAATTAATTATTTTAACATTTTCTTTAAATTAAAATTAAGCAGACTTAGGCTTTGTTTTCTTTCATAAACAAAAATAACCAAAAGGTTTTATTTTCCTTAGGATTCTTAGATGTTATTTTCAATTCGCACGCATTTATTTATTTTCACACTTTTCATATTATTGTAACTGCTCATGGATTGTAATAGAATAATTAGGATTTTATTTTCTGCTTTATCCCCCTCTTTCTTGGACATGTAAATACCACCTCCCCGAAGCATTGTAATAGCGTAGATTTAAATCCATGCACTTTAAATTCTTGTACATATTAACTGCTAGACTAATAGGATTGTATGGCAAGACTAATAATCAAACGCTAGCAAACTTAATACAAAAGACAAAAATAACTGAAAACCAACACACCTTGCACATATACACCTCTAGGGTATGCCCACTTTGGTTTCCTTTGGAAATAAAACAGTCATGTTCCTTGAAAGTAGGGACGCTTTAGCAAAGACCCTCAAAAAATATCATAGTTCCTCGATGATCCTTCAGTGTTGCCTTTCGGTAAATGACCTAGTCCCTTAAACAAAATTGCTAAAGCGTCTCTCTATGTTGCCTTTATGACTGTACGTCCCTTCGGACGTCCCTCAAACATCCAACGATAGGGCTACCTACTCACTAATAGTAGGATAGTAATGTCTAAAGGATAAGAGGAAAAGAACAAACCTTTTCGAGTATAAGTAGATAGTTATTAAATGCTTGCTCAAAATAAACTTTTTCACTTACATAGGACATTTCAAAAACACTTTCAAAAAACGCTTTATCAACACTCTTAAGGACTTATACAAGAGTTATCATAAAGCGAATCTCCGCACTAAGGCATTTTCAAACTAATTTTCAAAAACCCACAAAAGTACAAGGCATTTCAAATGAGCTGGCATCTAAGAGCCCGTAGAAAAACTACGGATGGAAAGGGTGCTAACACCTTCCCTTTCCATAATCTACCCGTCTTACTTAAACAAATCTCGAAAGGTCTTTTTCTGTTCTTTTCACCCTTTCCTTTGTTGGATAAAAGAAAAGACGATGGCGACTCTTGCTTACCGCAACATTTGCTAATACAAAAGCAAAACCAGTACAACAGTCGGTTCTGCCACCATATTACAGAACTGGCGACTCTGTTGGGGACTTAAAAAAGTGGGGTTACCTTAGAGCTTAGGTCATATTTAAATTGCTTTCCTTGTATGCTTTTATTTCTTTAACTTTAATGGTTTGCTTGGGTTTACTTGTAAAGATCCTACACCCGGATCTGTGGCACCTTTTAGGTAGGTAGCAATAGATCATGGGGACTGTGCGGGGAATACCGACACAGTTGAAATGATAGCTATGTTGATGTGTCACATTTATTGGTACCGGTAGCCCTTGAGTAGTCAAGGAGAATACGGGTCCGCTGTGTGGTGTCATGAAGCATCAACTAACCTTAGAACCTTTAATTTAACGAACTTGGCCATTAGGAAGTAGTAAGATAATTGAATTTGGTGCAGTCCGAAGTTGGTTGATACTCGATACTACACTCATTGAGATCTGACTTCTGGGATATTTCGGTCGCCAATAAAGAGGCTTGCGTTGAAATAATGCTCGGTGAAGAAAGATCAATGATATTGAGATCCCTTAGAACTTGACTACTATTACTAGGACAGGTTGAGCCAACTAAACTTCAAGAGGGTACTTACCTATGAACCCCATGTAAGCCTGAACCTAAGGTTGCTTGTGTGATTTGTCTGCTTTCATTATCTAACAACATCAATTCCTTGTAGGGTTTTGTTTATTATCTGATGATATGAATCATTGTCCAATAACCTGGATTTCTAGCAAGAGATACTTGTCTTCATCACCCTGCATTTTTGCTTAATGCATCACATACACATCATAACATCATACCATAGCATTTCCTTAACCATTTCAAGGATCTCAAAGAGCCTGTGATGCAGGTTATGATGAACCAGACGTCTAGCAATGGGCAAGGGGATTTATTTTCCTCTAGTCAATGTCATCAAAAGACCAAAACATAACAACTTGAGTCAGGGCTATGACCCACTTGATATGGTTAGCTTGTTTCTCTTAGAAGGGAATTCAACAATACGAAGTTCTTCAATTAAAGATGCAGTCAACTCCTAACCCCTCCTTGTGTTTACCCCACGAGATCCTTGAAAACATTGCAAAAGCATATCATACATGTCATTGCATAACAAACATTCCAAGGACATGCTTCTTATCTCTTCACTATTTATTTCAGCAAGAAGAAATGGCTCTTGAACAAACAGTTAAAGATCTCCAAACTCAAGATGTTCAGTTCAAGGAAATATTCTTAAACCTATCCAAGGGGCAAGAAAAATTGAAAGCATTCCTCGCTGGGAACTTGACCAAGAAACATCCTGACAAAAATAAGGATGACCAATTGGAACAACTGCAGGATGAGGTGGGAAAAATGAGAATTCAGATGAGTAGTCAGATGGCTCTTATCCAAAATTTAGCTCGGGGACAAGAAGAGTTGAGGATTCTCATCAGAAAGCTTCTTCAGGACAGCTACGACTGTCTGGGGAAAACTGCTAGAGCTTGGGGCCTAATCAATGATCAATCTCTCTTGGCAGATAGGGAATTGGGTGACATGTTCATATAGGGGCATGTTGAAAATAAACTCAAGAGCGGTGACATTCAAGGGACTGCATCTTCAAGTACTCAGAAGAGACCATACAATGGGAAGAAAGTTTCAAATGCCGTGTACGACCATAAGGGCCGCAATAAGAGTAATCTCAACTAATCTGTGGGGGTAATGCGGACTTCTATTCCAGCACCGATGTAGAAACAACGGCAAGATAATCATCATAAGCAGGACAACCCAAAAGGAAGTTCACCAAAATTAACATGTCCTTGGCTCAGGTATTGTAACACATGTTGAAGATGGAGTTGATTACATTAAAGGATCCTCCTCGAAATCCCAATGTCTCCGCTCCTAGCTATCATTCTGATGCAATGTGCACATACCCTTCCAATAGTCCTGGACATGACACGAATGGTTGTTGGGCATTGAAAAATAAGATCCAGGACTTGATCAACAAAGGAGTGCTAGAGTTCACACAAGATAGCCATACTGAATTCTTCTACCATCCCTCAAAGGTACGTCATCTGAAGTGACAAGTTCAGACAAAGAGGCTTTTATTCATTAGAATTTTCAAGTTCTAATTTTCTTTTGATTGTTCGAACATTTATTTATGTCAAACTTTGTTATTTAATCAATGCATTGCATATGTTTGTCTTGAATCAATTAATTTGTATTCACTATACTGAAACTATGCTTTTACTTCCTTTTTGTGATATTCGACTCTTGATTGAAAGCTTTAAGCCTTTGGAGGGAGGATAACGAAAATGATACGATAATATCTACAGTATTCTTTTGAACAGACCTTGCTGACGATGTACAAGAGTTATTTCAAATCCTAAACAATGAAGTTATAAGGAAGATAATCCATAGTCAACCCCTCTGAGCCTAAGAAGTAGGAGTTTTCTTTTTCAAACAAATTGAAACCTTTAGTCGTAACCTGGGGCAGGGTAGTTTCTCTGTTAATTCAATGGTGCAAGCTTTCCCTTCGTACATGACGAGTAGTGTCGGAGGTATCCTTCCAAAACAAAATATGGTGATGGTTCCACATAATCATTAAAACTTGCAGTCATTATCTCTCAAAAGAAAAGCCTGCTAAGTCAAAACCTATGAAGGAGACTTAAGAAAAAAAATGGGGCATCCCGCTGACTGTAATTGCAAAAGAAATAGTTCAGGCAAAAGTAGGGATAACAAAAAAAGAGGTCCTACAAATCCTCAACAAAAAAGAAAAGGTTACCAAAATGACTTCCTTCTCAAACCAACGTTCAATTTCTAAACCATCACCAAGTATCAGAGCAAAGATTCCAGACTCAATTGGGATCTAAATGCACAATTAGCTGAGCCTAAGATTGAATAACATCATGAAGAACGGGTTGGATACAAATAAAATTTGAGCCTCTACCCTTTGTTTCTTAAACCGTGAACCAGGCCACATTACATCCCTTAAAAGTCCTAACTGAAGCATGGGATAGTTCAAAAGCATACTGTTACAAAAGGTATCCTGACTCCTGTAAGGTTTGCTATTAAATCTTGAGTTTGATATCACACTCCTACAAAATTTGTTTGTTTTACTAAAAAATTAATTTTCAAACTTCAAGATAGACATAAGCTTTGCATTTTTTTAAAAATACAATTGCTTGCATATGACTATTTGTTCAACAGCAGAGAAAGTCGCAGACGAATATTCAATGAACGGAAATCCTCTCGATGGACAGAATCACCTCAGATGGAAAAACATTTCCAGTAACACACCTTCCATAATCAGGGGCATGACATGGTGCCTAATACATCTGAGGCAGTCAAGTCAAAAGTCCAAGAAAATCTCATAAAGTCATGAATAGCTGGGGCAGGTCTCCATCACTTGGGGCATCAAATGTGATTTCCATCAAAAGAGCACGTACAATCAAACAAGATTAATGTTTCCCAACGGATCTCTCCTCAAAACAACAAAATAGGAATTCCCAGCAGAAACATTCTAAATTATTCTAGATTTTCCTCTAGAAACGATTCAGGTACGATCCAGAGACGGATGTCATCCTGATACTTATTCCAGATTCTCTTCTAGAAATGGTTCAAATACGATCCAGCGATGGATGCCATTCTGACACTTATTTCGACACATCTTCAAGTATAATCACGACATAGATCCATCCACAAAATCTCCGCAGTTACTTTCTCCAGCAAGTACAGAGGCAGGGGCATCCTGCTACAAGGTCACTGCCATATTCTCAGTATGCAGCCTAATGATGTCTGGTATTCTCATATCCCTAAGGGAGCAAGAATCTCCAAATTACTGCTCCAACATCTAAAAATTTCCTAGCGAAATCGCCAAGCTTCTCAGGATTCCCCAACAGGATGCCAACAAAATCCCCAAGAAGTTCACGGAGTTTCCCTCCCCCAACAAAGTTTATTTCTCTAATAGCAGAAATCCGTCTCCCAGCATGTCAACTTCAAACAAAATTTGAAGACCTATATTCTTCATCCCTAGCTGCAATCAGGGATTTATTTTCCCTAATTCTGCAACACTGCAATAGAACAGCCGACACGTTCATACATTGCAGTCATACAACATTTACAATACATCGTAGCATATGCATAATTGAAATGCATATAACATTCTCATTTATTTTGAGAGCATCATGAAATTCATACATCATGAAATCGCATGTGTGATCTGTGGAAATAGAACTGACTGTTTTTTAAGCTGGTTCACGAAATATTGCGGTAAGCAAGAGTCGCCACCGTCTTTTATGTTCTCCAACATGGAAAGGACAAAAGCACAGCAAAATTCCTTATTCGAGATGTCTCTCGATTCGGGAGGTAGATTTATAGAAAGGGAAGGTGTTAGCACCCTTTCTATCCGTGGTTATCCACGGGCTCTTATGTACTTGCTCTTATGTTTTCAAAAATTGTTTGCTTTTCAAGTGTGTGTGGGTTTTGAAAAAAGTTTCGTTTGAAAAATTTCTAGGTAACTCTTGTATCTGTCCTCAAGAGTGTATGAAAAATTTGTTTGAAAACTTTTTGAAAGTGTCAGTGCAAAAAGATGTTTTGTTTGTTTGAAAGAGCAAGTACCTATGAGAAATCTACCTACCCTAAGGAATTAGGCTGTGTAAGAGTCCTTTAGACAGTACTATCCCACTATTGAGAAGTAGTTAGCACCGTCGTTGGAGGTATTCAGGTCAATTCGATTATTAGGGACATGTGTGGTCACCGAAGCAATAGTAGGACGCCTTAGCGGTAACCCTAATGTCCTAGATCCTTTTTATCCGAGACAACCGTTTCGAGGCAACTAGATCTTAGACAGGAGGGCGACCTCTAAAACACCCTATACTTGACGACCACGTTCGAGGCAACTAGTGAGGCGTACCCTAGGAGTGGCATGTGCATGTGTGTTGTTTCAGTTTATGTTTATCTTGTACATGTCATTTGTGAGCTACGGATTGATTTTAAGTTCATACATTGAATCTTGTAATGCATTCCCTATTATCAAACATCTAACATTGTATAGTTGCGGAAATTAAATTGGCGGAAATTAAATCTAAACTATTACAAGGCGTCGGGTATTTATATCGCCAAAAACAAACCCTTTAATTTAAATTGCGGAAAGTAAAATAAAGCAATAAATAAATCAAGTCCTAATTAAAGTTATTATATTCTGGGAAACAGATACAATAATATGATAAAATGGATCGTGTGCGGGAAATTAAATCGGATGCGAGTTTTTTGGGTTTTGACCCTTTTTTTATTAAAGAAAGGATTTTTGTTTATTTTTGAATTAAATAGAATTAAATTAAATGAACAATTAAATTAAATTAAATAATGAAAATATTTTTGGACTTGAGTTTTTAAAGAAATAAAATAAATTGAATTAATGCTAATGAAAACCTAATATTCTAAATTGATTTTAAATATTGCAAAAAAATATTAAAAGTTAAATCTAATTAAAGCTAAATTGATTAAATTAATTTATTTACAAAAATAAAAGTGATGAAGTTAATTTTAATAAATAAAATATTTTTTTGTGTTTTTGATTTTATTAGGAAAAAATGTTAATTGGTTAGTGATTAATAAAAATAATAACGATTAGTTAATTAAAGGAACATAATACAAATAGAGAGAGAGAGTTTAGGAGTATACGGGCCTGATTGGAGGGGTGAAACAGCTGTTGGCGTCATGTGTAAACTGTTTTGTTTTGGCTATTTGGCTTTTGGCTATTTGTGTTCTGGCCTCCACGTTTCTTAACCTTCTCAGGATATATGTCTCGCCATGTATTGGTGTCATGTGTAAACGGTTCTGTTTTGGCCATTTGGCTTTTGGCTTTTGGCCATTTGTGTTTTGGCCTCAACGTTCCTTAATGAACCTGCAAGGGATCCTGTCTAAATCTGCAGTGTTGAATCTCATGAACACATTAAATAAATTACTATATATCATAAAATACAAATAAAGCCAATATATGAAGAAATTTAATGTTTAGGCCAATATGACATGTATGAATGATTATACCCTTTTGATCATGGAGATCAAATCAACCTTACCTTTACTGAAAAAGTAGTGACATGAATGCTTTTATGCCCTTTGGATCATGGAGATCAAGCCAGCCTTACCCTTACCGAAGAAGTAGTGAGATGCTAGTTTGTAACTGAGATGGCTTGTTTGTAGTGAGAGAGAGATTTGTAATAAGGATTTCAAGGTTTTAGGGTTATTGAAAGAATTTGATATTCTGATAGCGTTGTGGCAAGGTTTTTTTCTTTCCTCCTGTTTGTGTGAAAAGAATGTGATTATATAATGGAAATTAGGGTAAAGAAAATGGGTTTTGAACGTGCAATTGGGCCTCAAATGTTCACTTGAGTTCGTCACTTTCCAGGCTAAATCGCAGGGACTTAAGTGCAATTTTTGAAGTTGAAATGTGAAAACAAAATGTAGCCGATATCGAGAACTAACTCCTGTCCGAAAATCGGCTCAATCGGATAAACGGTGAATTAGTTATGAATTTTTGAAGTTTCAGCTCAGACAAACTTATTTTGGGCTCCAGTGTCGACTCTGACACGTTCTTCAATAAAAAATTGGTATTGATCGGAGCATATTCCGGTCTCGACTTTTGAAGAAAAGTTGTAGATCTATGAGTCAGTGACCTTGTGTAAAAATATGAGCCCAATCCGATAAAAATTGACCGAGTTATGAATTTTCGAAGTTTCGGTCCAGATGAAATAATATTCAGCATTCAGGATTTTCGGTGTGTCACGCACTCGAAGGCCTTTTGAATACCGTTTGAACTCAATACCTTCTGTGAAAATGTAGCCAACTCAATTTGTGAAATTTTGGCGCCGGAACCAGCTCGATACGATGAAAATCGACCAAGTTATGATTTTCTGAACATGACGCAAATAAACTTCTGTCACAAATTTTCTGTATGAAAATACTTGATAAATCCACATTTTTGAAGACCTTCTGATCGAAATTGGCTTCCATCCGTGAGAGATGAAAACATAGATAATGTCAAGACAGAATTTTGGCCACCGGAACGGGTTCAAAACGAGCCACAATCTTCAAGTTATGAATTTTTTAGCGTGTAAAAACTGCACTTTCAGCACACTTTTTCACCATATTTCTTCAAGAAAACTCACACATTCGGATACCTTTTTTAAAGAATTATCTCTTGAGCCGAACCTGAATTTGAGAATACGTTATCAGAGATATCTTGGCGAAAGAACACCTGAATATGACGCGCCGGGTTGGACTTGTGAATTTTTCTTGAAATGTTTTGGGAAATATGGGAGGACAAATTTTGGGGTACAACAGTTGCCCCTGTTCAATCTTCTTAAACCTGAGGATATAGATTGGCTTTCGAGCCTTTCGTGATCCAAAGGTGGAAGATGATTGAACACTAAAGTGCCCAGAAATTTGCACTCGCATGGTGTAGTATCAGCATGGTGATGTCGGGAATGGGCTTACAGATGCCATTTGGAGATATGATGGATAGGAGAATCTGAATAAGAAATAGAATAGCTTCCGTGTCTGGAGCATATCTAGTCTATATCTAATTGCTGACGTCTGAATAAATAGTAGACTGACCGCCGCGTCTGGGGTATATCCATACTGTGTTTGAATGAGTGACAAAATGTCATCCGAATCTGGATCGTATCTGGACTGTCTTTTGAATGAATCTGGACTAAATAATAGAATGACATCCGGGTCTAGAGCATCTCTAAGTTGTCTTTAGAAGTTTGAATCTGAATAAGCAATAGAATAGCGTCCGGGTCAGGAGCATCTCTGAGCTATCTCTGAAAGGAAATCTGAATAAGTATCAGAATGTCGCTATGTCTGGGTTGCATCTGAACTATCTCTGGACAGAATCTGGAATAAGTATCAGAATGTCGCCATGCCTGAGTTGCATCTGAACTATCTCTAGAAGGAAATCTGAATAAGCAATAGAATAGCATCCGGATCTGGAGCATCTCTAAGCCATCTCTGAAAAGAACTCTGAATAAGCAAAAGAATAGCGTCCATATCTGGAGCATTTCCTAGCTATATCTGAAAGGAAACTCTTGAATAAGCAAAAGAATAACATCCATATCTAGAGCATTTCTAAGCCATCTCTGAAGAGAAAATCTGAATAAGCAAAAGAACAGCATCCATATCTGGAGCATTTCCCAGCTATCTCTGAAAAGAAAATCTGGATAAGCAAAAGAACAGCATCCATATCTGGAGCATTTCCCAGCTATCTCTGAAAAGAAAATCTGAATAAGCAAAAGAACAACATCCATATCTGGAGCATTTCCCAGCTATCTCTGAATAAGCAAAAGAACAGCATCCATATCTGGAGCATCTCTAAGCTATCTCTGAAAAGCAAAAGAACAGCGTCCATATCTGGAGCATCTCTAAGCTATCTCTGAAGAGAAAATCTGAATAAGCAAAAGAACAGCATCCATATCTGGAGCATTTCCCAGCTATCTCTTTAATCTCTTTAACGTAGATATGCCCTGGCTAGATACATGTATCGAATCCACAATCAATTACTCACAGATATGCCCTGGCTAGATACAGGTATCGAATCTGGAATTGGCCGTCTACAGATATGCCCTGGCTGGATACAGGTATCGAATCTCTAAACTCTTCATGCAGATATGCCCTGGCTAGATACAAGTGTCGAATCCCTAAACTCTTCATGCAGATATGCCCTGGCTGGATACAGGTATCAAATCTACAATCAATCACTCACAGATATGCCCTGGCTAGATACAGGTACCGAATCTGGAATTGCGACAGTTGATAGTAATCACCTTTGGATTGGCCTTTTTCCTGAAAAGGCAAAACATCAGTTGTATGCAATGTCATGATGTATGAAATGCATGATGTCATGATGTTCTCAAGAATAAATGATATTGTGTGTTATGATGCGTATATGCATGCGTCATGATGTATGATAATGTGATGTTTATGAATGTATTTTCGTCTAGGAAAATAAATCTTTGACGAATGCCGGGGAGTTGAATCCTGGGCTGATATTGAAGAGTAGAGTTCTTCATTTCCACTGGGGATGATGGTTGCAAGAATAAACCGGTAGGAGAAGATGACTCTGTTGGGGAATAAACTTGATGAAGGGATTACTCTGCGGGGAATACTCTGTGGGAAGAGATACTGCACTGAGGTTTTGATGATAGCTCCGCTGGGGATACCGTTGATATGTTATGCTGGGGAATTTTGATGAACTCCGCTGGGGGATAGGAAGAACCTCGCCGAGGACGGTCTTTCCGTGGTAATTAGCTGAGGATAACCCAGTTATAGGCTCTGGTGGGGAATAACCTTTACATATGGTCGGGGACGTATTCGTGCTCTGCAGAGGATAAGCTTCCAGAATCTACTGGGGATAATGATTCAATTCTCCTAGGGAAACTTTTGGACTGTACTGGGGAAGTGGCTCCACCGGGGTGTCTGGTATTCCACCGAGGAACAATCTTATATCAAGACTGCCGGGGATGCTTGCTTAGGAACATCTGTATACTCCACTGGGGAATATTGATATTTTCTGGGGATGCCCAACTTCCTTAAGGCTGACAGTAGCATATCTCTGCTTGGGGAGAGTATCGCTGACTTGCTGGAGATACCGTGCCTTTTTAAGACTGATGGGAGACCAACTCTGCTCGGGGAGAGTATTGTTGATTCTGGTCTTACTCTACGGGGAGTGAAGGTATCCTGGTTACATTCTTCAGCCGAACTTACCTTGGTACCTTGGTGGACAGAGAAACTAGATTGCTTAGACAATTCTTATTGCCCCTGTTTCTGCGGGAGAAAGTGCCTGCGGAGGTGCTTGATGACTGCTGATTGACAAACTTTCTTCTGGTAGGCAAGTGACGAGATGCCGAAACATAGTCGTACGCTTGTGATCCCTAACTTTTGCCTGGACTGCCCTTTCGGGTTTTCAGTCCACTGGGATACCCATTTTTGCCCAAGCCGCCTTTTCAGGTTTTCGACTTGCCGGGTGTACAGATTTTTTCATTTTCATCCCTTATTTTTGCCCGAACCCTTTTGGTTCGCCGGGAAACCCTTATTTTTGCCTAGGTGTGTCAACCTAGCGGGTCTTTGATTATGCGTAGTATTTTTTCGACTATGTCCATGCTCTCAGGATGTAGGGAGGTGCCCCTATTGTTGTGTTGCCATGCTACCAGAAGATCTTCGTTCGACCATGCTAGATTCGTTGCTGGAATTCCTGTCCCATGCCCCAAATGATTCAGATGGAGATCTGCCCCATGCTATTTGGAATTTTGAGAGATTCTCCGAATCTTGACTTAACTGCCCCAGATGATAGACAATGATCATGCCGTGCCCCTTGGTTGGAGGTGCTTCTTCCACTGGAGATGATCCTTGAGAAGATTTTTGTTCACTAGATATTCGTTGTGCGAATTTCTCTGCTGTTCGAACAAATAGTCATATGCAAACAATGTTATTTTAAGAATGCAAAGCTTATGTCTGTCTTGAAGTTTTTGAAAATGCATTTTTCAGTAAAACAAGCAAATTTTGTAAAATGTGATGTTAACTCGTTATTTTACCGCAAGCCTTAAGGAGTCAGGATACCTTTCGTAATAGTATGCTTTCGAACTAACCAATGCTTCAGCTAGGACTTTTAAGGGTTGTAACATGGCCTGGTTCACAGTTTAAGAAACAAAGGATAAAGGCTCAAAATTTATTTGTACCCACCCACTCTTCGTGATGTTCTTCAAACCTAAACTCAGCTAATCGTGCGTTAGACCTTGTTTGAGTCTTTGCTCTGATATTCCGGTGATGGTTCGGATATTGACAGTTTATTTTGAGTAGGCAGTCATTTCTTTTTTGTCGAGGTTTTGTAGGACCTCTTTCTTTTTTGATTTTGTTATCCCTGTTTTTTGCCTGAACTGTTTCTTTTGTGATTACAGTCAGCGGGATGCTCCAATTTTTGTAAGTCTCCTTCGTAGGTTTTGACTTATTGGGCTTTAGTTTTTTTTTGGTAATGACTGTCTGTCTTTATGATTATTCAGAACCATCACTGTCTTTTGTTTTGGAAGGACTCCTTTGGTGCCATTCATTGTGCACCTGGATCAACTGAGAGAACTACCCTGCCCCAGGTTTTGATTAAGGGTCTTAATTTTTGAAAAGAAAAAACTCCAACTTCTTTGGCTCAAAGGGGTTGACGAGGGATTATATTCCTTATAACTCCAGTGTTTAGGAATTGAAACAATGCTTGTACCTCATCAGCGGGGTCTGTTCAAAAGCATACTGTAAAATCGTGGTATTGTTTTCGTCATCCTCCCTCAAGAGGCTTAGGATTTTTCAATCAAGAGTTGATCATCACAAGAATATGAAAACAGTTTGCATATAGCGAATGCGAATATATTGATTCAAAACAGACATATGCGATGCGTTGATAAAGTAATAAAGTTTGCTATGACAATAATTGTTTGAACAATCAAAGAAAAATACAACTTGAACATTCGAATGAACAAAAGTTCTTCTCGTCTAGGGATAGTAGAAGAACTCGACCTGACCATCTTGGGTGAATTCCACTGCTCCTTCATCAATCAGGTCCTGGATCTTGTTCTGCAGAGTCCAACAGTCGTCGGTGGCATGCCCCGGGCTGTCAGAATGATAAGCGCAGCGAGCATTGAGGTTATACCTTGAAGGTGTCTTGTTGGGATTCTTAGGAGGGTACCTTAGTGTGATCAGATCCAATCTCAACAGGTGTTGTAAGGCTTGAAACAGCGACATGTTGAGCTGGGTGAATTGCCTCTTAGGCTTGTCTGGCTTGCTCTGATCAACCCGTTGTTCTTGGCGAGGTCGTTGTTGGACCTGTGAAGTAGTAGCAGCTTGGAGAGGTCTATTCATTGAACCAAACCTTTGACTTCTCAGAGACTGATTACCGGTTTGGTCTCCAACCCTGACTACTTGCTTCATACTGTCCTGCTGAAGCTGGTGAGGTTGATGCTGAATTTGTGACCCTGAAACAAGTTGAGGAGATTTTCCCTTGTCTTCTTGTCTCAAAGGGAATTTAATGATGACTGGCTCTTCAACCTTAGATGTTTACCCCAGTTGGTTATCCCGAAGCATTTGGTTGACGAGAACCCTGAGCTCTTCTTGTCTTTGAGCTAAGTCTTGAATGAGAGCCATCTGCCCCAACATCTGGGTTCTCATTGTATCTACCTCAGCTTGCAGACGTTTCAGCCGTTCGTCTTTATCGTCTTCTGGACTGTTCCTGACCAAAGTCCCCATGAGGAGTGTTCTCAGCTCTTCCTGCCCCTTGGATAGATTCAGGAGGATTTCCCCGAACTGAGTCTCTTGAGCATGAAGATCCTGGTTGTCTTGTTGGAAAGCCATTGTGGAAATAAACAGCGAAGGAAGTAAGTGACCTGTAACCAGGGTACCTGTAATGCAATGATATGTATGTATGCATGCAATGTTTTCAAGGATCTCGCGGGGTAAACAAGAAAATTGTTAGTGTTTGAATCTGGGTAGCTTGATTGAAGGAACTGCATATTGTTGAGAGTTCTTCTTCAAGAGTCAAAGCTCACCATATCGAGTGGGTCATAGCCCCTGACTCAAGTCATCAACCTTGTTTTGATTTCCAAACAACCTTGGCTAGGGGAACCTTCTTCAAGAGTCAAAGCTCACCATATCAAGTGGGTCATAGCCCCTGACTCAAGTCATCAACCTGGCTAGAGGGAAATAAATCCCCTTTGCCCCTTTCTAGACATTCTGGTTCATCATGACCTGCATCACAAGCCCTCGAGATCCTTGAAATGGGTTAGTCCTTATGCAGGATGTATGCAATGGTATGATGGCATGATGTTATGTTATGCGTGGAGTGGTGTAGGTAAACCCTGTTATAAGCCCAGATTAAGGACTGTAAACAAAACCTGCAAGGAACTCATGTGTCAGATAACAAGCATGCAAGTAGTCAAGTTGGAAGGCACACAAGTCACACAAGACAGCCCTTAGAGTTTAGGCCAGCATGAAGTTTAGGTACTACCCTCTGGAAGTTGGTGGGCTCAAAACCTGTCCTATCAAAAGTAACCGGGTTCTAAGGAGCTCAATATCATAGGGTTGTTTTCTATGTTCATTGTTTTGATTTAGCCACTGAACTGGCGATCAAAATATTCCAAGAAAGCAACCCTCAATGAGTGTAGTATCGAGTATCTACCAACTTCGGACTGCACCAAAGTCGATCATCTCACTACCCCTAAAGAGGTCAGGATGGTCAAGTAAGGTTCCTAAGGTCAGTTGATGCTTCACGACACCACGCGGCGGCCCCATACTCTCCTTGACTTGACTCAAGGGTTACCGGTACTCACCAAAGGGCCACATCAACGTAGAAAACTGCTTCAACCGTGTCGGTATACCCCTCACAGTTCCCTCACAGTTTTGTTGCTACTTTCTAAGAGGTATCCCCAAGATCCGGGTTAGGATCTATAAAACTCCGAAACAGGCCCACAATTTTAAAACAAACAAAACAAGCAATTGAAAACATAGAGTGGTCTAATCCTAAGGTACACCTCACTTTTATTATCCCCAGTAGAGTCGCCAGTTCTGTGATCTGTGGAAATAGAACTGACTGTTTTTTAAGCTGGTTCGCGAAATATCACGGTAAGCAAGAGTCGCCACCGTCTTTTATGTTCTCCAACATGGAAAGGACAAAAGCACAGCAAAATTCCTTATTTGAGATGTCTCTCGGTTCGGGAGGTAGATTTATAGAAAGGGAAGGTGTTAGCACCCTTTCTATCCGTGGTTATCCACGGGCTCTTAGGTACTTGCTCTTATGTTTTCAAAAATTATTTACTTTTCAAGTGTGTGTGGGTTTTGAAAAAAGTTTCGTTTGAAAAATTTCTAGGTAACTCTTGTATCTGTCCTCAAGAGTGTATGAAAAATTTGTTTGAAAACTTTTTGAAAGTGTCAGTGCGAAAAGATGTTTTGTTTGTTTGAAAGAGCAAGTACCTATGAGAAATCTACCTACCCTAAGGAATTAGGCTGTGTAAGAGTCCTTTAGACAGTACTATCCCACTATTGAGAAGTAGGTAGCACCGTTGTTGGAGGTATTCGGGTCAATTCGATTATTAGGGACATGTGTGGTCACCGAAGCAATAGTAGGACGCCTTAGCGGTAACCCTAATGTCCTAGATCATTTTTATCCGAGGCAACCGTTTTGAGGCAACTAGATCTTAGACAGGAGGGCGACCTCTAAAACACCCTATACTTGACGACCACGTTCGAGGCAACCAGTGAGGCGTACCCTAGGAGTGGCATGTGCATGTGTGTTGTTTCAGTTTATGTTTATCTTGTACATGTCATTTGTGAGCTACATATTGATTTTAAGTTCATACATTGAATCTTGCCATGCATTCCCTATTATCAAACATCTAACATTGTATAGTTGCGGAAATTAAATTGGCGGAAATTAAATCTAAACTATTACAAGGCGTCGGGTATTTACATCGCCAAAAACAAACTCTTTAATTTAAATTGCTGAAAGTAAAATAAAGCAATAAATAAATCAAGTCCTAATTAAAGTTATTACATTCCGGGAAACAGATACAATAATATGATAAAATGGATCGTGTGCGGGAAATTAAATCGGATGCGAGTTTTTTGGGTTTTGACCCTTTTTTTATTAAAGAAAGGATTTTTATTTATATTTGAATTAAATGGAATTAAATTAAATGAACAATTAAATTAAATTAAATAATGAAAATATTTTTGGACTTTTGAGTTTTTAAAGAAATAAAATAAATTGAATTAATGCTAATAAAAACCTAATATTCTAAATTGATTTTAAATATTGCAAAAAAAATATTAAAAGTTAAATCTAATTATAGCTAAATTGATTAAATTAATTTATTTACAAAAATAAAAGTGATGAAGTTAATTTTAATAAATAAAATATTTTTTTGTGTTTTTGATTTTATTAGGAAAAAATGTTAATTGGTTAGTGATTAATAAAAATAATAACGATTAATTAATTAAAGGAACATAATACAAATAGAGAGAGAGTTTAGGAGTATACGGGCCTGATTGGAGGGGTGAAACAGCTGTTGGCGTCATGTGTAAACTGTTTTGTTTTGGCCATTTGGCTTTTGCCCATTTGTGTTTTGGCTTTTGGCCATTTGTGTTCTGGCCTCCACGTTCATTAACCTTCTCAGGATATCTGTCTCGCCATGTATTGGTGTCATGTGTAAACGGTTCTGTTTTGGCCATTTGGCCATTTGGCTTTTGGCTTTTGGCCATTTGTGTTTTGGCCTCAATGTTCCTTAATGAACCTGCAAGGGATTCTGTCTAAATCTGCAGTGTTGAATCTCATGAACACATTAAATAAATTACTATATATCATAAAATACAAATAAAGCCAATATATGAAGAAATTTAATGTTTAGGCCAATATGACATGTATGAATGATTATACCCTTTTGATCATGGAGATCAAATCAACCTTACCCTTACTGGAAAAGTAGTGACATGAATGCTTTTATGCCCTTTGGATCATGGAGATCAAGCCAGCCTTACCCTTACTGAAGAAGTAGTGAGATGTTGGTTTGTAACTGAGATGGCTTGTTTGTAGTGAGAGAGAGATTTGTAATAAGGATTTCAAGGTTTTAGGATTATTGAAAGAATTTGATATTCTGATAGCATTGTGGCAAAGTGTTTTTCTTTCCTCCTGTTTGTGTGAAAAGAATGTGATTATATAATGGAAATTAGGGTAAAGAAAATGGGCTTTGAATGTGCAATTGGGCCTCCAATGTTCACTTGAGTTTGTCACTTTCCAGGCTAAATTGCAGGGACTTAAGTGCAATTTTTGAAGTTGAAATGTGAAAACAAAATGTAGCCAATATTGAGAACTAACTCCCGTCCAAAAATCGGCTCAATCGGATAAACGGTGAATTAGTTATGAATTTTTGAAGTTTCAGCTCAGACAAACTTATTTTGGGCTCTAGTGTCGACTCTGACACGTTCTTTAATAAAAAACTGGTATTGATCGGAGCATATTCCGGTCTCGACTTTTGAAGCAAAGTTGTAGATCTATGAGTCAGTGACCTTGTGTAAAAATATGAGCCCAATCCGATAAAAATTGACCTAGTTATGAATTTTCGAAGTTTCGGCCCAAATGAAATAATATTCAGCATTCAGGATTTTCGGCGTGTCACGCACTCGAAGACCTTTTGAATACCGTTTGAACTCAATACCTTCTGTGAAAATGTAGCCAACTCAATTTGTGAAATTTTGGCGCCGGAACCAGCTCGATACGATGAAAATCGACCAAGTTATGATTTTCTGAACATGACGCAAATAAACTTCTGTCATAAATTTTATGTATGAAAATACTTGATAAATCCACATTTTTGAAGACCTTCTGATCGAAATTGGCTTCCATCCGTGAGAGATGAAAACGTAGATAATGTCAAGACAGAATTTTGGCCACTGGAACGGGTTCAAAACGAGCCACGATCTTCAAGTTATGAATTTTTTAGCGTGTAAAAATTGCACTTTCAGCACACTTTTTCACCATATTTCTTCAAGAAAACTCACACATTCGGATACCTTCTTTAAAGAATTATCTCTTGAGCCGAACCTGAATTTGAGAATACGTTATCAGAGATATCTTGGCGAAAGAACACCTGAATATGACGTGCCGGGTTGGACTTTTGAATTTTTCTTGAAATGTTTTGGGAAATATGGGAGAACAAATTTTGGGGTACAACAGCATGAAACTAACTTTACCTTTTCAGGTTGAATTCGTAGACAGACGAATACTATCAACTTATGAATAGCAGGTCAAAGATTAATGCTCGAAACCAGACGGGGAAACTATCTACACTACCAAGTGGTATGAACTCCTGAAGCAAGACAGGTTTACCAACAAATATAGCAGGCCACAAATTATTTCCTGAAACCAGACAGGGAGCTATCTATGTGACCAATGTTGCCAAGTCCCAGATTATTACCTGTAACAAGCCAGGACAACTATCTGTGAATGATCAACTGTAGATTAATACCTATAACAAGCCAGGAAAACTATCTTTCTTTCTCAGGTCAGAGATTAATACCTGAAACCAGACATGACAACTATCTCAACCGACAAAAACAAGTTCCAAATTAATACCTGTAACAAGCCAGGACAACTATTTGTGGATGACCGACTGTAGATTTACACTTATAACAAGCCAGGAAAATTGTCTACATGAGGAGATTGAAGATTAATACCTATAAAAATCCATGAAAACTATCTTTATTTCTCAAGTAAGAAATTAATACCTGAAACCAGACAGGACAACTATCTCAAAGACCGACAAAAACAAGTTCTAGATTAATACTTGTAACAAGCCAAGACAAATATCTGTGGACGACTGACTGTAGATTAACACCTGTAACAAGCCAGGTAAACTATCTACATGAGGAGATTGAATATTAATACCTGTAACAAGCCAGGAAAACTATATTTCTTTCTCATGTAAGAGATTAATACCTGAAACCATACAGGATAAATATCTCAACGATCGACAAAAACTAGTTCCAGATTAATACTTGTAACAAGTCAAGACAACTATTTGTGGACGACCGACTGTAGATTAACACTTGTAACAAGCCAGGAAAACTATCTACATGAGAAGATTGAAGATTAATACCTGTAACAAGCCATGGAAACTATCTTTCTTTCTCAGGTCAAAGATTAATACCTGAAACCAGACAGGAAAACTATCTCAACGACCGACAAAAACAAGTTCCAGATTAATACTTGTAACAAGCCAGGACAACTATCTGTGGACGATCGACTGTAGATTAACACCTGTAACAAGGCAGAAAAACTATCTACACGAGGAGATTGAAGATTAATACCTGTAACAAACCAATAAAACTATCTTTCTTTCTCAGGTCAGAGTTAATACCTGAAACCAGACAGGACAACTATCTCAACGACCAACAAAAACAAGTTCCAGATTAATACCTGTAATAAGCCAGGACAACTATCTATGGACGATCGATTGTATATTAATACCTATAACAATCTAGGAAAACTATCTACATGAGCAGATCGAAGATTAATACATGTAACAAGCTAGGAAAACTATATTTCTTTCTAAGGCCAGAGATTAATACCTGAAACTAGCCAGGACAACTATCTCAGCGACCGACAATTTTCAAGTTCTAGATTAATTCCTGAAACCAGACAGGACAACTGTTTGTGAACAGCTGATTTGTTGAGTAACATCTGAAACTAGATGGGAAAACTATCTACATGACCAGATGAAGCAATCTCACACGGGTTCCTTCTCATGATCTCAGGATGCAGACTAACACGCACTCATCCTGAAACAGCCCTACACAGTCTCTTTCTAATACATTTTCAAGTAACGGTTAATTCCATTATCTCAAGCAAGTTACCGTGAAGCCTGTATTTCAATCAGAAAGCAGCAAAATCTCATCTCTCCAGTACAAAGATAACTCCTCAGTAGAGTCTTGGACAACTGAAGCTTATAGACTCTATTCCCCACAAAGTTTTCCTCAAGTGGGAGAACAATAGAAACCATATTCCCCAGCAGAGTCCTCCTTAAACAGCAGGAGCAAGAATTCCCCACAAAGGGACCATTTATGAAATCAGCATCTACTTTGGATGGCATCTTTAAGCCCATCTCCGACGACTCTCAGTCATCTTATCCAAATGGAATATGTAAGCCCATTCTCGACATCATCAACCATCAGTGTTACTTCATATGAGTGCAAATTTCTGGGTACTCTAGTGTTCAATCATCTTCCACCTTCAGATCATGAAAGGCAGACAAGTCAATCTAAATCCCCGGGTTTAAGAAGATTGAGCAGGGGCAACAGTTGTACCCCAAAATTTTCCCTCTCATGTTTTCCAATATTTTCTCTTACATGGGTGATTACAAACACTTGCTTAAAGAAAATAAGAATTTTGAATATAAAGAAGGTATCTTCGATTGTCATTGAAACAAGGTATCTTCGATTGGCATTGGAACAGGGTATTTTGATTGGCGTCTGAGCAAGCTTCGATTGGACATCTAATGATCCTTCGAGAAAGCTTTAGTCCACAAGTATCATTCCAGCAGTACCTTCCTTTCACCGGTCTTCGATTCACAAGACAAAAGGCCCCTTTCAACTGACATTTGATTCACAACGCAGAAGCTTCCTTAGATTTCCCTTTGATCCACTAGGAAAATATTCCCTCTATGCTTGCCTTCAGTGCACAAGGAAAAAGTTTCCTCTTCATGCCTACATTCTTTCATAAAGCACATGATTTCTACATTATGAACATGTTGGTGGCCCATTCGAAGAATGCATAAGGCATACATGTGGGTTATTCGAAAGACACACAAAAGGGCCATTCGAAGGATGTATAAGTGTTCCATTCGAAGGAGACACATAATTATTGAAAATAAGTTTGTCTTAGTCCAAGTTGCTTGCTGGCCCAAAGGCCAAAATGTTGCCAAGCCCAAGACTCCTGCACAATTGCATTCGAAGGAGGTAACAAGAGAAGTTTTGACTGGCCAGAATGAAGTCTTTCGATTGGGCTAGTTGGTTAGTGTCAGAGCCAATTGAAGAACAAGGCAAATAGGGACTCAATCGAAAAGGCCATCATGATGAGGCTTGGAGGCATTCAAAGAAGGCAACTTAGGGCCAATCGAAGAGAAAGGCTTGAGGGCATTCGAAAGAGTCAAACATGTGCAGGTTCATCCCAAGATCCAAAAGGGTAGAAATCCCTCAAAAATGGCAATATTTTAATGTGTTTGATTTTGCCTTCAAAGCCTAGTTAATGGTTGTTCCTTGCCAGTTCCATGCATATCACATCCCTATAAATACAGGCCTAAGGATACATTGTCAGGCGGAGAAAAAAAACCATAGAAAATAAATAAACACTCCTGCCACACTCACACCACCAGCCAGATACTACATACATATAAGTACACACACTAGAGACATACGCCCAGGAACCACACACATATATTTCTTTACACGCACACGCTGCCTCCTAAGCCACACCAAAGTTATCAAAAACCTCCTAAGTAATCCAAATGGAAGGAATCTTCAACAACACTCCATTCACTCCTTGAAGTTTGCAGGAGGTATTCCCAAGCACTTTGCAAGCCATCTCCATCCAAAGCAAAGCATCCCATTGGTAAAAAACCTTAAATCCTAAGTTAATTCTGATTGTTGCATGGCATATTAACATTTATAGTTCTATTTGTATTCAAGACTAAGGACCTGGGTTCGACACCCATGTTTGTATTTGTTTTTTTCCTAATGCTTGTACTGCAGATCAAGCCTGAGCAGACCAATACGAACATGATCGAAGGACCTGGGTTTGACACCCAGGTCCTGCATCTTTATTTTTTCTAATGCTTGTCTTGCAGATATGAATCGAAAAGTAGCTTACCCCCTGGATTGAAAAACAATCACCCTTCATTGGATTGAAGGTCGCCCTTTTGTTTGGATCGAAGGCCATTTTCTTCCTTAGATTGAAAGACCTTTCCTCTTGCATTTTTTCACTTATTTCTTTTAATAGTTTCCCTTTTAAATTAACAATTAAATAAAATCCCAAAACATTAGGTTAGTACTTTTTAATTAATTTAATTAAATAAATAAATAAATTATTTTAACCTTTTCTTTAAATTAAAATTAAGCAGACTTAGGCTTTGTTTTCTTTTATAAACAAAAATAACCAAAAGATTTTCTTTTTCTTAGGATTCTTAGATGTTATTTTCAATTCGCGCGCATTTATTTATTTTGCACTTTTCATATTATTGTAAATGCTCATAGGTTGTAATAGAATAATTAGGATTTTATTTTCTGCTTTATCCCCCTCTTTCTTGGACATGTAAATACCTCCTTCCCAAAGCATTGCAATAGCGTAGATTTAAATTCCTGCACTTTAAATTCATGTACATATTAACTGTTAGACTAATAGGATTGTATGGCAAGACTAATAATCAAACTCTAGCAAACTTAACATAAAATACAAAAATAACTAAAAACCAACACACGTGCATATATATACCTCTAGGGTATGCCCACTTTGGTTGCCTTCGGAAATAAAACAATCATGTCCCTCAAAAGTAGGGACGCTTTAGCAAAGACCCTCAAAAAACATCATAGTCCCTCAATGACCCTTTAGTGTTGCCTTTCGATAAATGATCCAGTCCCTTAAACAAAATTGCTAAAGCGTCTCTATGTGTTGCCTTTATGACTATACGTCCTTTCGAACGTCCCTCAAACATCCAACGATAGGGCTACCTACTCAGTAATAGTAGGATAACACTATCTAAAGGATAGGAGAAAAAGGACGAACATTTTCGAGTATAAGTAGATAGTTCTTAAATGCTTGCTCAAAATAAACTTTTGCACTTACACAAGACATTTTAAAAACACTTTCCAAAAACACTTTATTAACACTCTTGAGGATTGATAAAAGAGTTATCATAAAGAGAATCGCCGCACTAAGGCATTTTCAAACTACTTTTCAAAAACCCATAAAAGCACAAGGCATTTAAAATGAGCTAGCATCTAAGAGCCCGTAGAAAACTACGGATAGAAAGGGTTCTAACACCTTCCCTTTCCATAATCTACCCCCTTTACTCAGAAACAAATCTCGAAAGATATTTTTCTATTTATTTCACCCTTTCCTTTGTTGGATAAAAGAAAAGACGGTGGTGACTCTTGCTTACCGCAACATTTGAAAATACAAATGCAAAACCAGTACAATAGCCGGTTCTGCCACCATATTACAGCTATCCTTTCTCGTTTTGCACAACTGTGACAACTCTCTTTTTAGGCACCACATGTACAGGGCTTACCCACTTACTATCCAAAATTTGATAAATTTTACCAGCCTCTAGTAATTTTAGTACTTCTTTCTTAACCACATTTCTCATTATAAGGTTTATCCTTCTTTGATGCTCACTGGAGGGTTTAGAATCTTCTTCCAGCAAAATCTGGTGCATGCACACAGTTGGGCTTATCCCTTTGAGATCATATATGTTATATCCTAAAGTTGAGGGATACTTTTGAAAAACATCCAAGATTTGATTCGTTTCATCTTTATTTAAGGTGGCATTGACTATGACCGAGCGATTCTGTTCTTCATCTAAAAACTCTTATCTTAGATTTTTGGGTAGTTCCTTAAGTTCTATAGATGGTTTCTTAGGATATGGCATATGGTTCGGGGTGAGTGCTAAGAATTCATAAAGGTCGTCATCAATGTATGGTTCCATTAATTTTTCAAATTCGTCGTCCTCTCTTATAGGGGTCGAGGGTAATTTAATTGTTTTAGGAGGTTCTTCTTGGTCCAGCTTCCTTATACATTCATCAATGATATCGATCGCATAACATGAGTCTTCTATGACTGGTTCCATTACAAATTTGGAAAGTATGAATTCTATCTTCTCATCACCCACTTCAAAGGTCAATTTTCCTCTTTTAACATATATTATGGCTCCAACCATTGATAAGAATAATCTACCTATGAGGATTGAGATTTCATCGTCTTCTTTAATGTCCATGACCATAAAACCTGTCGGGATATAAAACTGGCCGATTCTAACAGGAATGTCTTTTAATATGCCTATTCAATATTTAATAGATCTATCTGCTAATTGAAAAGACATCTTAGTCAGTTTCAATTATCCTAGGTTTAACCTTTTACAAACTGTTAAAGGTATTAAGCTTACACTAGCTCCCAAGTCTAGAAATGCATTATCGATAACATGATTCCCTAAAATCCAAGGTATGGAAAAACTTATGGGATCTTTCTCTTTCTTAGCAAGTTTATTTTCAGTAATGAAGTTGCATTCTAAGGGTTTGGGATCATCAATCATATGTTTTTTGGTCAAGATATCTTTAAGGAATATAGCATAAGATGGTATCTGGGTGATGGCTTCGGTGAATGGAATCTCTACGTGGAGTTTCTAGATCACCTTTATGAACTTTTTATATTGATTATCAATTTTGGTTTATTTAAGCCTTTGCGGATATGGAATCGGTGGTTTACAAGGAGGGGAGGAACATAAACTTTATTTTTGACTTCTCCCTTATCTCTCACTTACTGGTTTTTGTGTTTCTCAGGTTCTACTTGTTCTTCTACTTGGTCTGTAGAGACAAAATTTTTCTTAGAAGTTTTTGATTCACTCAACATTGGTTTTACAGGTTCGTCATAAGTGGTCCCACTTCATAGGGTAATAACATTAGAGTTCCCTCTAGGGTTTGGTTGAGGTTGTCTAGGAAATTGTCCTCCAGGTGTGGCTTGGGGCTTGTTGTTGTGCCACTTGTGAGATTTGGGTTTCAAGCATTTTATTGTGAGTGATTACCGAATTAACCTTAGTTTCTAATTGTGTAATCAGTTCATTTACATGAATGTTCTGGTTAAGGAATTCTTTGTTTTGTTGAGTTTGGGCCGAAATGAAGTTCTCCATGATTTTCTCAAGGTTCTACTTTGGAGGAACAACCTGCATAGGTTGGATTGGTATCTGAGCTTGAAAACTCGGTGGTCTTTGAGGTGTAGAGCTCTAAATAGGGTTATTATTTTTATAGGATAAATTTGGGTGATTCCTCCATCCAGGGTTGTACGTGTTTGAAAACGAGTTTCCTTGGGCATAATTGACTTGGTATGTATTTGATTCTGCTAACAAATTGCATTCCACTGCAAGGTGTCCTTTGCTTCCACATATTTCACATTTTGGGTGGACTGCAGCTACGACAACTATAGGATCTGTTGAGATGTGTTCAACTTTCAAGGCTAGAGCTTCCAATTTAGCTTTCATCATATCCATACAATTGACCTCATGTATTCCTCCTTTGGTCTCCTTTTTCTCCACTGATGCTCGTTCAGTCTCCCATTGGTAATGGTTTTGAGCCATATCTTCAATGAGAGTGCAAGATTTGGGGTAAGGTTTGTTCATTAATGCACCACCAGCGACAACGTCGATGGTCATATTTGTGTTATAGTGAAGTCCATTATAGAAGGTGTGAATAATCCGCCATTATTCTAGACTATGGTATGGACAGGCTCTTAATAGTTCTTTGTATCTCTCCCAAGCTTCAAAAAGTGATTCACCCTGATTTTTAGTGAATCTGGTTATTTGGTTTCGTAGGACAATAATCTTACTTGGGGGAAAATATCTAGCAAGGGACACTTTCCTGAGGTCTTCCCAAGTTGTTATTGAGTTTTATGGAAGGGAATCTAACCAAGATCGTGCTCTATCTCTGAGGGAAAGTATCAGCTAATTGGATAAAAACTTTTAAATACTAATTCGGTTCTCTGTAGAGAGACCTGTGAATTTGTTTTGTTGTACTAGTTGTAATAAAAAGGGTTTTAGTTCGAAATTATTAATAGGAATAGTCAGGTTTACGATACTAGAACTGGGTTCTTCGTTAGAAGGTTGGGGGGATTCCTTAAGGGGAATTCGTTTTTGGTCTCCGACCATTTCTCTCCTAACTCTTTGGAGTAAGAGACGTGCATAAGCGTATCTTTAGGGTTCTGCTATTGGATCTACTAAACTTCAGGTACTGCTAGTTCTTTGCATTTACCGGTTAACAGGGCCTTAGTCTAGACGGTGTAACAACATGGTACGAAATTTGACGTAGTTGGTCCCTGGAAACGGCGCCAAAAACTTGGTGGGTTGTATCCGCAAGTATACGGAAAACGTTAAAGTAATACAAAAGATTATAATTCCCACAGATACCTGTGATACGGTGGGAGAACTGACTTGAGGTTTTGCGTTTGTTTTTGCAAATGTTTCAGTTGAGCAAGAGTCGCCACCGACTTTTTATTTTATCCTAAGGAAAGGTTAAAAAGCACAGCAAAAACCTTTGAGATGTTTTCTTGGGTTCAGGGAGTAGATTATAGAAAGGGAAGGTATTAGCACCCTTTCTATCCATGGTTATCCATGGGCTCTTAGTTACTTGCTTAGATCGACTTGCCTTGATTTTCAATTGTTTGAAATGGTGCTTTGTGTGTGGGTTTGAAAAATGTTTTGAAAAGAGGCCAATGTGGTGGCAACCTTTGTAATGATCCATGTTGGGATGTATACAAAGGTGTATGTCTTTTGAAAAGGTTTTCAATATTTTTGAAAGTTGTTTTGAGAGTGTATTGATGTGTGATTTGAAAAATAGGCAAGTGTTTTGTTTTGCAAGTTTGGCAAGTAATCAAGAGCTATCTACCCTAAATTTCTCAAAGATCTTTGCTATGTTTTAACCCTTTTAACAATTTTGTTCCACCATTGTATTTGGTGGACAATCTTGTGTTAGGATGTGAACGGGACGGGCGCGGGTCATCGTTTAGACCATAATTGCAATGGTGCCAAGTATCTTTGGGCAATTTTTTCTTTGAGGGACTTGATCATTTTTTAGGCAACTTTCGAAAGCGTCATCGAGGGACTATGATCATTTGAATTGTTTTTTTTTCTCCCAAAGAGACCTAACATGCAATATGACCCATTATTGAAGGCAACAAGTGGAATACCCTAGGGGTGCAAGTGTGATTAGTGTTGTCCATTTTCATGCTTGTTTATCTTGAATTTAGGTCAAACTATTTTTGTTAATTGATTTGCATACAAACCCTAATTCTATCATGGCATATTTAGAAAACTTTAAAGTGCGAAAAATAAAGTTCCTAAGTTATTACAACACAATATATGGGAAGGGGGGTACAAATGTTCAAATGGGGATATTTTGACAAGAATTAAAACCCTAGACTATTACAATCCACATGGAATTTACAAGGTATTTATTTACACAATATTCAAATAAAATAAAGTAAAATAAATATGCAAAATGCAAAAAAGGGTTTTTCATATGTATGTAAAAAGTATTTATCATGTATCAAATAAGCAAAAATAAAATTAATTAATTTTTGGTATTTTTATGCATTTAGGGCAAAAACCCTAATTTTTACAAATAAAATATTTATTGTATGATATATGCAATATTTATTAATTATTTACAAAAAATAAATAAAAGAAGGTATTTTATATGAAAAGTATTTTTGAGGTCAAAATATTAATGAAAACAAAAATGTATTAATTCTTTGTATTTTTCTAAATATATTAATAAATATGTATAAGTATTTTACTTTATTTGTTAAATATGTATTATATGTACAAAAATAAAATGTTTAATATTATAGAAAAAATATATTTTTATTATGAGAGGTTTTCAAGAGATGACATAAAAATAAAAATAAAAAAAAGAAATAAAGTATGTTTGTCTTACTTTTGTATTTTTAAATAAAGGTATATTTATTTATTTATCTACAAAGCTTAACTAAAGTCAAATAAATATCAAAATAAATGCAAAAAATATGGAAAAAAAGTTTTTAATGTTTTTTATGATTTAAATAAAAATATGAAAACAAAATCAAAAAGAAAAAATGGAAAATAACAAGTAAATTTCAAAATGGGCCAGGGGGTGCATGTGCAATACAGTGGTGTGAAAAGAAAAGATAAATCTCAGGCCCAACCCAAGACCTTGTCTTCTTCAACCTCCAGTATCTCTGTTCAACAAAAACACGCGTTTGCTATCTCCAGATTCCCTGATTTTTAGCACAAACTCACAACACAAAAAATGTAGAGCATCAAACCACGATTCTGGACATATAAAGAACTCATCTTAACTCTCAGAAATGAGAGAGAATTTCTTCTCCCCCAATTCCTGACCTAGCTTTTATTCAATGTTCAGACTTAAAATTCTCTAAGAGCACATAACATAAATGAAATCTAATGATATGGGCATGTTCAGGGCTATGAATGTGACATAATCTCTTCACAAATCTAAACCTAACAATGCCTGGATAGAGAGATACGAGTTCATGAACTTACCTATTCAGTTGGAATTGTATGCAACAATGGAGATGCTTACAAGGTAAGGTAATGATTTGTATAGCTTCCTTGATGTCCAGGGATGCTATTCCAATCTTTAGTTTGCTCCAAAACCAAGTGAATCGTGTTATGGCACTTCAACTGCAGAATAGAAAATATGGAAATGGTGATGTTAGCTAGGGGTGTTACAGGTCGTGTTTAGGGCTTGGAATAGTTTCAAGGGATGATGTGGGATGTGTTTGAAGTGTTTTTGGCCAAGATGCACGATGGAAATGAGCTAGCCAAGTCCAAGTGCAGAATGCCCTGTTTTTGTGCAGTTTAATGGTGATTCTGTGTTTGAGGATGTTTGGAACTTGGTTGGCTTGTGTTTCAGCTTAGGTTTTGTGTTTAGAATGAGTACAATAGCTTTGCTTAAGGTTATCTTTGCTGAGATGAGAGTTGGGAGTTGTTATTCAAGGTTACTTCAACTTTAAGCAAGAAAATCAACTTGGTGTTTCTAGCTTGTACAGGCCCCCAATCTATGCTGCATACATTAGTCTTAGTTAGAGTGATTTGTGTACAAAATACCAGCTCAAAAGATTGTGCCTATGCTTCTTGGATTTGCATTTGACATAAAGTTCAACTTTTCTAAAATGGATAATTTGCTTTTTCTACTTATGGCTTAATTTTGCATACAATGCTTAAACACATAAAATAAGGTCTTGGCACAATGGGTTAGCATTAAATTATTGAGTGCAAATGGGGTATAGGACCTGTAATCAAGGAATGCAAGCTGAGTTCAAAATGGCACAAGTGTATGAACATGTAAATTGGCCATAAACAAAGTGAGTTTTTCCCAACTTGCCAAATTCGATTCTCCCTAGCCATGAGGTTGTTTGATGAGTTCTTGGACATTTTGGAAAGCTTGGAATGTGTAATACAATCCATATTTGTAATGAAAATTGAAATTCCAAGTGGAAGTATGTGAAAAGTGGTCTTGAAGTTAGGCAAAAATCTTGCCTAAAATAGGTCAAAATTTCTCTAAGTTAAGAATGGTTTGGTACCCTTGTTCCAAAAATTGTAACTTGAGCTACAAGCTTCTTTTGAGGAAACTTTGTGAATAAAAGTTGTAGATTTTGCAATGGACTACAACTTTCATGTTTTGACTTTCCCTTGAATCCAAATGCATCTTGATGAGAAATTGGGACAAAGTTAGGAAAAAATTAGGGTTTTTCATAACTTAGAAAAATTCTAAGTTATGAAAAATCTTCGATTCAAACCCTAATTTCAATTCTTGATTTCTTGATGAACAAGTTTCATGATTTGGCATGTTTTGATGAAAAATGAATCTTGACACTTGATTTTGACCAAAAAGTTAAAGTTTGACTTTTTAGTATACAGTCAAAATTGATCAATTGACTGGAAAATTTAACTGTCAATTTTGTGCATTTGGAATCTTTTGAACTTGTTGAGTATGTCAAGACAATTCCATTGGGTCCTTGAGTCCATATGTGAGTTTGGTTTTCCATTGGCTAGGTCAAACAGTCAAAAATTGCCTTTGTGCAGTCAAAACACTAAAAATGACCATTTTGCCCTTTTGGTGATCTGATCAAATTTCTTGTGGAATTGTGATCCAAACTTAATAAAATGGTCCATATGAGTTCATAATGTTGATGTGGGTCAATTTTCATGAGGTTTGACTGTCAATTGGCCACAGTTGACTTTTTCCCCAATACAGCTGATTTCTAGGTCAACTGTCCAATTGACTGGGCAAAGGTTGGAATCAAGGCTTGAAACTTGGTATGGATAAACTTGGGAGTCCAACATGAAGCATGAAAGTCTTCTTAGGCATTTTATGTCAAAACATCTTTGTGCAAACACAAACCCTAATTTGGGTCAACAGTGCTAGGAGAAGTCTTGCAGAGAAAACCCTAACTGGATCTTGAGCTCCAAGGGCCTTGTGATGAGAAAATGTTGAGAAAATGGGAGGGCAAATTTTGGGGTACAACAATACCAATTGTCAATCTATCGATAATTATTGTTACAATGTTTATCTAATGTAAATAAAATAAGTATTTTGAGTGCACATGAAAAGAAATAATGAAGAAAATAAATTCAGATAAAATGCAGGCTTGGATGTAATTCACATCAGTCAGGAAGTACTCCAATTATTTCTAAATATAACTACTTATGCAATACTTTCTACTTTGAGAAGAATCAATTTGACAGGAATTGTTGCTTTCGTGTATTCATAACTGAGTTTACTCTTTAGTTAATGCCTTCCATTGTCACTTATGAAAGGTGCTTATCGCATTAAAGTAGTAAATCTATTTTTAAGAAATTAAACTCTTGACTAAGTTGAAAAGTGATTTTGATTTGGAACATTTAACATAAAATAGATCCAAGGCTTTCACTCAAGGAACCATATTTTAAACCTATAAACGCGTCAGAATATAGTTTCAAAACTATTTTCTAAGTGTTAAAAACTCCTAATTAACCAGACCTAGTGCTTTCACTATCTTTGACCAGTTAAAACTAACCAAGTTTATCTTTAACACTCGGACGAATTTTGATCTTACCTAACTATATCTCGGCTCTACTTTCGTAGTTACCGATCAAACTAAGTACTGAAAACTTGAATTAAAACCAAAATAGCCCCTAAAGCATTTCTACAGATGCGACATGTGGAGTACCATCATACCGACGATCCTTACATCCTAGCCCTTAAAGTTTTAGCCAGACATGAAAACAGGAATCAACATAGCGAAATAAATCATGTTGAAAATGAGTGCTAGATGTGCGGATGGTTTTTTAAATATAGACAACAGTAAATAAAATGCTTTGAATATAAATGTTTTTGTAAAACTTAACAAGCAAGTAAATCATGCAAAATGATAAACAAGTAAACAAAGACAAAGCAAGGAAATAAGTAAAGTAAAGCAAGTGCAAGGTAAGTAACATGTAAATGCGAAAAACATGAATAAGAAACCTGCTCCAAATCAGAGACTTTAAATTGGTACACTTAAAAGTAAACTTGACTGGAAAGTAAAATGGCAGAAAGATTAGCAGTACAGTGCTCCAACCTAACTACAACTACGGTGCGATAATCCCAAGATGTGAAGAATTATCGCTTTTACAATAGTGAGTTTAGGCTTAGTGTTGCAAATAAATGAAGAAGAAATGAAATGAGAAACGTCTATTTATAGAAAATCAAACCGCTCTTGAGTGGGACGAACTTAAGGAAGATGGCGTCTGCCATCTCTGCTTGGCGCCCATCATATGAACACATGGAGAAGATCATGGTTGCATGGTAGTTGACCACCGGTTGACAGCTTACACATCATGGCTCCTCTCTTAGTGGTTGCCATGTTGAACTCCATATGTGTATTTTTCCATAAAAGTATTGACTTCTTGCCCTTTTGGCTTTGTTTCCTCAAGAACGGCTCTTGCAAGGCAAAGTACCTAAAAATAAGACAAAAAGCAAACATAACACAAGAAAATAACAATAATACTCTAATAAACATGTGCAATCAAAGTCAAATACGCAGTATGTTTCAGTGTTATCTCCTTCCTACTAAAAGCTCTCAAGTATTATTGGAAACTCTCAAGACCAAGTCTTAGGGATAGGAGTGTGTCCTTTTGATTTGACCAAACCTCTATAATTATTTGTGTTCTTCTTATTTTCTTAACTATTCCCTTAGTCTTTGAAAATGTTTTAAACTCTGATTTAACTTGCCAAAAAATTTCAAAATCAAGTTTTTCCAAACCACACAATTAACCCCCCATCTTGTGCATGAAATCTTAAGTACAACAAGTGGCATCTGATCCTAACTTCTGTTTAAGGACTAATCATCTCAGGAGGAAGATGACTTCTAACACAAGATATATTTTAAATTCCCCATCAATTTTTGAAAATAGAAGTTTTTATATTTGGCAAGTTAGATTCAAACTTTTCTTGAAAGCTTAGATCGTAAATTGTGGGAAACAATTATTAAAGGTCCGACTTACCCCTTTCATCAAATATATGATGAAGAATTGGATAAATCCTATTATATTTGGAATGAAGAATAAAAATAGAAAGATAAATATAGATTTTAAAACCAATATTTTTATAATAATGTCTTTAGAGTACATTTTTCATTGTTCGCCATTTTAAAACTGCCAAGGAAATACGGGATACTCTGGAAAAGATATATGGAGTTTCTCCAAGTATCAAACTAGAGAATATGAACACATGAGGCGAAGATGATGTAGATACTAGTCTTAGATGCTCTTCTATTTTTAGAAATATAGGATTTTTTGTTGAAAATTATTTTACTAACAAATGTATAAGAAATAAGAATTGGAAAATTAATCCAACTCTTAAATCTATGGATGAGCGCCTTCATGAATTTTAGGAAAAATCTAGACAAAAGGAAATGATAATGAAGATGAACAGGTTGATTCAAATACTTAAAGAAGAATAAGTCAAAAACTGAAGAATTATCATCCTCATCTTGATCCTATCATACAACTCCAGTTTAATCCTTTGAAAGAACGTACTCAGTCATTGATCGATCAACATCAAATGAAGGATCCTCTTATTCAAGGAGAGACAAATAAGATGAAGAAATCTCTTCAACATTTTATTAAAAAAAGGAGGAGAAACATCAACCTCGGGGAGAAACATGAAAGAATTGTCTACCAACAAAGAAGATAATAACCTCAAAGGCAACCAACAAGGGAGACATGTTTTGGAGATTAAAAAATGAAGAACTCGGAAAGGAGAGGTTTCAAGTATATAAATGCACTCACTATAATAAAAATGGACACATGAAATCTTTTTGCTTTTAATTGAAAATATCTAAAGGTAATTGAAGGTGAGAAAATTACACAAGAAGGGGGGGTAGATTGTGTATGGTGGAATCTTTTACTTCTTTAAAAACAGATTCTGAAGAAAAGAGCAGATAGTAGCGGAAATAGATAAAGCAACAATGAGTAACAACACACACAAAAGTTATCACGGTTCCTCTACAAACGAGAGTAGCTCAGTCCCCTTGTTCCACAAGAGATTTTCCACTATAATTAAAACCTTGTTATAACATGCTTAAGCAAGCCAACTTAAGACTTCCTTTGCTCAATCAACCTAAAAAGAGACTCCTACTCTAGTAACCTGGAAGGGACTTTCTTTTCTTAGGCAACCTAGCAAGAGACTTATAATAAACCTCTAAATAAACAGTTTATATGAATGGACAACAAGATGCACTTGATATACAACCATAGGTGCACAAATAATACAACACAACCAAAGAATATAACTTGAGATTTCTAAAATATACAAGGATAAGAAATCTCAAGACTATGTGCAATACATATATATATATATATATATATATATATATATATATATATATATATATATATATATATATATATATATATATATATATATATATATATATATATATATATATATATATATATATATATATATATATATATATATATATATATATATATATATATATATATATATATATATATATATATATATATATATATGAAAGCTTAGTGATCAGACCAGTTATTGTTCTTGTTGTAATATCTTATTATGTTTTTCCTTCAAATCTTCAACTTCTTATATAGAGGCCACAAAAGAGTCATTGGAAGATGACTTGCACAAGTGTCTTTGCTTAGAAGAAATTTCCAAGAGAGAGACATTGGAAGATGGTACTGTTAAGATCTTCATCTTCTGAGTAAAAGCTTTATCCGTGGTGTTTTTATCAAGCATGGAGACCACAGGCACGTTCGGGAAGACTAAAGAGGTCCTGTCACAAAATCTTGAGCCTTGCACTAGTAATCCATAGTTGACTTTCTCCATAATTTGGATTTTGAGAAGATAGAACTGCTTTTCACAGAGTACGGACCTGAGGCGCTAATACTTTCTTTTCCAGGTCATCAAAATCTGAGTGGTCATCAGAAGCTAAGATTTCAAGTGCTGATACATCAGATTCTTATCCTTTAGAATCTGATTCATTTGCTTCTCTTCATTAGAAATCTTACAGGATCGGAACCAATTTAATTTAGATCGTATGATCCTGCACACTTAAGAAAATGTTAGTATACCCAATTGTTCTTTAAAACACTTTTTTATTGTCAAAATCCAGTTAGTATGAACAAATTTTGTTCTATAATCAACTTAGATCTTCTTTGATTAATGCACCTGGGCCCAAGAAGATGACATGGACACCAAAGATGAAATCTTAAGTGTTTTGTAGGAATACTTTTTTTCTTGAAGTCTAAATGACTATTTGAAGAAGTTGTACAAAGTATCAGTATACTCTATGAGTATACATGATTTATGGAAGTATTTGATCTCGAAGATGAAAGATGATGGCAAATGTCAACCATTATGATCAAAGCAATATATTTGATAGTATCTCAAAATTGATGATTTGAAATGATTAATTGAATAAATAAGTTTGTAATTGAATTATCCATTTTGTGGATTTACCAACTCTCACATCCAACGATATGGATAAGGATACACCATGTGGTGTTTTCAATTTAGATAAATATTTATCAAGAAATTCTTGATAAGAGAGGTAAAATTATTTTATGGTTGAAATAATCAAGAAAATCTGATTAAACTCTTAAAATGATTATTTCATTTATTTGCTCGTTTAGATTAAATATTTATAACCCATAAAAATAATAATTTTTAGTGTTCCATAGCAAAAGGTATAAATAATGAAAAATTGAGGTGCATAAAGATGGAAAATCCAGCACAAGGCCCAACAAGCACCAAGAAAGCTGAACCATGAAGGTCCTAATCAATTAGCACATATTGCTGACCAATTATAAAATATTAGAAGATGTATTTTTAGATAAAATCCAAGCATACCATGCATGCCAAGTAAATAAAATCTCAACATTTTTTAAGATCTCACCAAAATATAAAACATTGAAGAATCTAATCGATTAGAAGAACATTTAATCGATTAGAAGACTTGAAAATGAGTATTTAATTTGGATGTATATTTTGGACAGCATAATCCGCACTTAAATGTTTCTTATTTCACATGCTCAAATCCTCTAGGAGACACGCTATAAAAAGGTATTCTCCCTTCACTCTTCTTGCATCTCTTTCTTACTTATTTCTTGTGTGTGAGATTACTCTTGCAAAATCATCATTAACCCTAGAAGGTTAAGCTTTACTGTCATCTCTATCACTGATGATTTCACATCTAAAAAACAAGAAATTAGATACTTCAAACACTTTGTGAACCAAACCGTCATGATAATTCATACCCTACTCTAGAAGACTTCAAAGAATGCAATTTCTTCAAAAAAAATTGAAGAACTAACCTCTCCAACTTTCTCTGCACACCCTCAAAAAGAATTTATACCTTTCTTGTGAAGATGTTATTTTAAAACCTACATTTCATTGATGGAATACTTCAAAGTAAAGTAAGAAACATAGGATACATCTTTCAGTGGAAGAATTTGGACAGCTACTAGATCTTTCTCACAAAGACAGACTCACTAAACTAGGATGCAAAGCAAATAGGTACACATAAGTCAACATTGCATCCTTCTTGATGAGAAAGCCATTATCACACATACCTTATCTATTCACATTTGAATACACCCTCCCTGAAAGTAGGATGTCTCACTATGTGATGACTTACATCCTCTTTCCTAGACAAGGAAACTTTGGTCTCCTAACCCAAATAGATGTAGAAATAGTTTGGTTAATAGAGAACAAAGTCAAGATCAACTGGGCCTAGCAAGTAATTTACTATATGCTGGAAAATAGGTAAAAAGGGATACATATTCCATATGAAAATATGATCATAAAAATACTGGAAGAAACATGGTACAAATTTGAAGAAGAAAGAGAATTCAAGGAAAGATCAATTGTGACATGAAGCTCTTTCCTACCCTCAATGCATTATGAATTAAAATATGGAAAGATCGTTGAAAATATTCCATCAGACAAAAATAAAAGGAAGGCCTATAAGTTAGGAAATGCCCATAGAAATAGAGAGCTCAGATGACTCCCCTCACATACTCACAATCATATGAAGAAGTGAAAAACACAAGAAGGGGGGGGGGGGGGGGGGGTTGAATTGAAACTTAAAAATCAAAAGCAATAGACACGATGATTTTTATCCTGGTTCGCTTGATCTCAAACTACTCCATTCCATCCGCCAAGGTGATTTCGCCTCTCTCCAACGAGGACTTAATTCACTAATGAAACTGATTACAATTCTACTTTGAAAACTGCCAAAGTCTTCTTAAGTACAACCACAACCCGGTTTATATACAGGAAATTCACTTAATCAAAAGAAGAAATTCACTATGTACTATATGTTTTTCGTTACAAAAACTGTATCAATACTGTGATGTATTACACAAATTTGGAGTATAACATGAATATAAATTTTGCAACGTTTGAGATTGTTTTAAGCAGTAGTGTGAAAAATCGTAAACTATTTAGCCTTTGAGCTTGTTTATATAGGCGTGGAAATCTGTGCAAATGGAAATTTGATAATTATCCCTTAATGCACTTTCCATAATGAGAAGATCCTTGTCCGATTAGCTGTTGTAAATGATATTGGCTTGATGGAAAAGTAACGCTTCAGAACTTGAGGATTCTTGCTTGCTGCTTTACTTTAGATCTTGGGAAGTCAGAAACATAATGTTCTGTTTGCACGTTTAGACTTCCGTTCATAATCAAGATGTCTTTCTCTTTAGCGTAAATTATGATCTTCATGCTTCAGAACATTCTGATTACTCAGCTTGAGTACCTTTGAAGCTTAACTTATGATGCAGTTCCGTCAGAACTTCTGTACAACATAGAACACAAATTTAGAGTGCATATTTGTTCTTTGTGTTTGTTATCATCAAAACTCTTATGAGGGTTGTAGAATCAAACTATGTTCTAACATCATAGACTTACTTGGAATCCTAAGTGGAAAGATAGATGTACTCAATGAAAAAATAGACTTCATAGTACACCAAAATTCCTGTCCGAACCAAATTACCATATCACCTTTTCCACCATAACGGTCTTTATGAAGAATAGTCTCACTAAAATTACTTAGTTAAAATATGTTATGCTTTTCTTCCTTCGTGTACTTTTATTTTTCGCAAATTTCCTGTTGTACTTTCAATTTAGTAAATATCCCTTTTGTATTTTGAATTTGATTTATAATACGTGTGTAATGTTTTTTTTCTTAAATGACCTTGTTTTGTATATTTATTTCTCGCAATGCATCTTTACCCACCTTTTTTATTTTTACAGAGGGGAAGAAGTATACTTTCAGAGGAAGGTATATTTTTTATTTAACTCAGAGAGATTTATCACTATAAATATATATTGTTTATTTTACAACCTTCTCTGAGATATGCGTTGTCATCATTAAAAAGGGATAGAATGTGGAACCTTATTTTGCAGGCGATACATCTTTAATCAAGACATTAGCTTTTGATGATAACTGTGATACGGTGGGAGAACTGACTTGAGGTTTTGCGTTTGTGTTCGCAATTGTGCGGTTTAGCAAGAGTCGCCACCGACTTTTTATTTTATCCTAAGGAAAGGTCAAAAAGCACAGGAAAGACCTTTGAGATGTTTTCTTGGGTTCGGGGGGTAGATTATGAAAAGGGAAGGTGCAAGCACCCTTTTAATCCATGGTTTTCCATGGGCTCTTAGTTACTTGTTTAGATCACTTGCCTTTGCTTTTCAATTGTTTGAAATGGTGCTTTGTGTGTGTGGTTTTGAAAATGCTTTGAAAAAGAGGCCTTGTCTAGGCAACCTTTGTAATGATTCTTGTTTGAATATATACAAAGGTGTTTGTCTTTTTGAAAAGATATTTCAATGTTTTGAAAGTTTGTTTTGCAAAATTGTGTTGTGAAGTGTGTTTGAAAATAACAAGGATGTTTTGCAAGCTTTTGATCAAGTAACTAAGAGTTGTCTACCCTATTTTACTCAAAAGATCTTTCCTATGTTTTTAAACCCTTTTGACAGTGTTATTTCACCATTGCATTTGGTAAACAACCTTGTGTTAGGATGTTAAACGGGATAGGCGCGGGTCATCGCATACAATCATTGAAAGCAACTTGTGAGACGCTCTAGAAATTTTGTAAGGGACGAGATCTTTTATCGAAGGCAACATCGAGGGTCATCGAGGGACTACGATCTTTGTTTATCAAAGGGGAATTTGCTAGAGTGTCTCATATTCGAGGGACATGATTACATTTTCCGAAGCAACAAGTGAGGTTACCCTAGAGGTGCAAGTGTGCATTGTGTTTGTCATTTTCATGCATTTGGATCTTGTATTAGGTCATCTAGCGATTGATTTTGAATCTTTCCATACACGCCCTAATCTCTAGTCATGGCATATTTGAAAGTATAAAGTGCGAGAATTAAAATTCTAAGCTATTACAAAAGAGTATCCAGGGATGGGGGTACAATTATTTACAAATGGGGATGAATCTCACGAGGATAATAAAGTCCAAATATTATGTGTTACAACCAAATCGAATTGTCGCAATTCAATATAAATTATAACAAAACATAAAAATAAAGAGAATAAATCATGAAATGCATGTATTTATTTACAAATAAACAAATAAAAGTCTATTCTAAAAAAAGAAAAGATTAAGGAATTATTATTATTTTGTATTTTTATCAATTATGAAAAGAAAAAGTTTTGAAGAAAGAAAATTTACTTTAAAATAAATCTCTATTATTTACGTATTTTTATTAATCAATAAAAAGGGTTAAAGAAAACCAAAATTATTTAAATCAAACTAAATTTTCTTTTTTTGGTATTTTAATTATGTTAAACAAGATTAATAAAGAAAAAATAAAATTAACTTAAAAGAAAGTAAAACAAAATTTATTTTGTGTTTTTATTAACTAAAAGAAAGAAAACAAATTAGTTAAAATTAAATAGTAAAAAAAAGTGTTTGTTAATTTAAAGAAAAGAAAATAAGGAGATTGGGCTTAAGGCTTGAGGAGTTGGACCCAAGATAAAGAAAAGAAAGAAGGCATAAAGGGGGTCAGAATAGAGATGGGGGGGGGGGGGGGGGGGGCGTGTTAACAAAAAAAACACGGGCTTTGATTGTTTGATGAGGCGAAGGCCCAATACCAAACTTGTAACATTTTTAGGGTTTTCAAAATTAGGGTTTGTATGTTTGGCTTTACAGCGGCGGCCCTTTTGCTCTCTTCTCCGTCTTCATCTTTCTCGTTCTATGGTTCTGACTTGGAACTCCCTCTATGCCCTAGCCACCGGAGCGCCGCCTCTCACTCTCTCATCTTCCTAACACTTAATGGCCTTGGTTGCAAAGAGTAAGGTTCGTTTCTAGATTTGAGTTTTTTACAGTTTTATGTTTGTTTTAGCTCTGTTCATGTTACCTCCTTTTAATCCATGGTGTTTTATGCTTGAGATGCAGTAAAGGGTTGAGGAAAAACTTACCTTGAGCGTTTCTGGAAAGAAAATGGAGAGGAGAAAAAGGGTGAGACAGAGGCGCCTTCTTGGAGGCTAGAGGCGGAGGGAAGATGTGATGGACGCGCTTTTGCTTTTGGTAACCTTTTTCCTCTTTGTTGAATATTGATGATGAGTATAGCTATGAAATTTGTTGATTTTTGTTGTTCTTTTGTTGATGATGATGTAACACTCAGACTTGTTGTTCTTGATTTTGTTGATGATGAAAAAATTCTGAAACTTGTTGTTCTTGCTTCCCAAAACTCTTTCCTCTCTCTTGGCTTTGAAAGGTTGATGATAAAAATATCTTCTGAAACTGTGTTGGTTAGCTTCTGAAATTCTCTTCCTCTTTCTTGGCTTTGATGTTGATGATGAATATGTTTCTAAAACTTGTTTGTATGCTTGTTTGGCAAGCTTGCTTTTTGTTGGTTTGCTTGGCAAGCTTGATGATTTGTTAGCTTTACAGGTTTTTGTTGTTTGTGTAGCTTGGTTTTGGTTCTGTAGTTTGGCAGGCCTGCAATTTTGTAGTTGTTTGAAATTGTTAACACAGGTTTTGTTCTGTGTTGATCCACAAGGTTTTTGTAATCTTTGTGAAACTGTTGGACAATTTCTTCTATGTTGCAGTTTTCTTTTTGAACTGTTTGGGATTGCAGGTTTGGTAAGCAGGTTGGGAAGCTTTGTTGGTTGGCTTGCTGAGTTGTTAGCTTTGCAGGTTTTTGTTGTTGTAGCTTTGGCTGGTTGTTTTGCAGCTAGCTTGGTTGAGCTTGTTTTGCAGTTTGGAACTGCAGGTTTGTGGTGTTTGATTTGCAGTTTGGAAATTTGGACAGGTTTTGGCTATGCAGGTTTGCTGGCTTGGTTCCAATTGGTTTTTTGTTGTTGTTTAGGCTTATGCAGGGTTGGAAGATTTTTTGCAGGCTTTGGAGAGCTTTTGTGTTTTCTGAGTTTTTCGTAAGCTCTAATGTTCTCCCCCCCCCCTTGGACTGTTATGCAGTCTTTTTGTTTTATATCTTTTTTTTGCCTTTGATAACTTGAGACAGCCTGCTTTAGCCAAACTGCAAACTTTTCACAAAAGGTCCTCTCTTTCTCTCTTCCTCTCTCTATGAAATAAGCACTTTTTGCTTATTATATTATATTCTGAAAAGTTGCCTATGCCTGGAACATTATGACAGCTATGACAAGCTTTTGGCTTGTCAATTGGTTTTTCTTCTGCATTGTATTTGCCTGCTGCATTTACTGTACTTTCTGCATTGTGTACTTTGCATCTAGTTGGCTTAGTTGACAATTTTTGCATTCAGTTTGGGTTTGCCATGCTTAGTTTGCTTAGTTTATGTTTGTATAACATATTTAGCAATGCATCTTGGCTTGTTTTGCAACTCAGTTTGGTTACTGCAGTTTGGCATTCAGTTTGGCATAGTTTTGCTGCAAGTTTGCTTTGTATGCAGCATGTCTTTGTATGCTTGCCTTGTACCTTGCTTTTGTACAACATGACCCATGTTTTACATTTGAACCAATTGCTTTTGTATGCTTGCATTTTTTTATCTTTTACTTTTCTCTTTGTGAACCAATAAGAGCAATCTTCTTGTGATTTGCAAAGAGAAAAATAAAAACATGATGAACAAATAGCATTCTGATTCCGGACGACAAACTTTAATGATGACCTTCTCCTTTCTTTTTTTGTTTGAAAATTATTTTTTCAATTAACTGTACTAATTTCTTTTTCTTTCTTCTTTTTCAGGTGAATGCAACTTGGACGATAGAGGAAGCAGATGACTTTGAGCATGGGAGCAATGGAGTTTATGAGGCTTAGGCTTAGAATTTTTTATTCATTATAATAATTTATTCTCCAAATACTATAAGTTGTAAAACATATAATATTCAAACAATAAATTATTTTTGTAACAATCATTTGCAATGAATAAAAAAGTCTTTTATGAGATCAATTGATAATTCAATAAATCCTTCTACTGTCAATATCTTTCAATTCTTCCTTTGCATCTTCACTTTTTATTTAAGGTTCCTGATTTAAAATAACCGAAATTGCATTCCAGCATTTCCAATACAGATAACTTAAAATCCAAGTAATCCCAAAAACTCTGTAATCTCATAACTTGCGACAACATTCCAATCAACATACGCGTGGTATTCCAAACAAGCAAGCATTCCATTAACTGGCAAACATTTTATTCCATTAACAAGCAGATGTTTTAACAGACGCACATTATCTGGTTAATCTGGATTAGACAGTTTCAGCTCCTATCTCTTATCCCAGATATACAAAACTTGAGGACAAACAGCAATCATTCAGTAGGCTTAAAAAGCGTGAAAACAATGTAACATGAAACTGAATTTCTATGGATTCAATTTCTTTTGAGAAATGCGAGAGAAACCCTAATTCTTGATTTAATGCCAAAGAAAAGTTTGTTTGATTGATTCCTGAGCCAATCTTAAAAATCAGAGAAAAACCCTACGGTTGTGATTTCTTGTGAAAAAGGGAGGGCAAATTTTGGGGTACAACAGTTTCCCATGTTCAATCTTCTTGAACCTGAAGAGTTAGATTGGCGAGTTTTTCGTTCGCGACTCGAAGGTAAAAGATGATTGGACACTAGAGTGCCCATAAATTTGCACTCGTCAAAGCATAGTTGAGGGAATGGGCTTAAAGATGCCATTTGGAGATGTGACAGAATCTTATCGAAGATGGGCTTAAAGATGCCATCCAAGAATGTTTATTGAACTGTATGTTGTAGGTGAAAGAATGAGTATCAGAAAGGTATCCATGTTTGGAACGTCTCTGAGCTGGGGGTTTGAATAAGCAATAGATTAGCATCCGTGTTTGGTGCATCCATAAACTGTTTTCAAAGGATGGAGTTGAACAAGCAATAGACTAACATCCATGTTGGGAAGCATCCGTAAACTGTTTTCAAAAGTTGAATCTGAACAAGCAATAGATTAAAATCCATGTTGGGAAACATCGTAAACTATTTTCATGATTCTGGGGTTGAACAAGCAATAGATTAACATCCATGTTGGGAAGCATCTGTAAACTATTTTCAAAAGTTGAATTTGAATAAGCGATAAATTAACATCCATGTTGGGAAGCATCCGTAAACTATTTTCATGATCCTTGGGTTGAACAAGCAATAGATTAACATCCATGTTGGGAAGCATCCGTAAACTATTTTCAAAAGTTGAATCTGAACAAGCGATAGATTAACATCCATGTTGGTAAGCATCCGTAAACTATTTTCATGATCCTTGGGTTGAACAAGCAATAGATTAACATCCATGTTGAGAAGCATCCGTAAACTATTTTCAAAAGTTGAATCTGAACAAGCGATAGATTAACATCCATGTTGGGAACCATCCGTAAACTATTTTCATGATTCTGAATTCGAAGTTTGCTAATCTTATCCTGAAAAGGGTAAAATATTAGCTGAAATACAAAGTTATGTTGCATGAAATGTATGATGCAATATATGTGTTATATCAATGTTTATGATATATGAATGCAATGAATGCGCATGTAAGTTGATTAGCCATCTTGCCGAGGAAGATAAATCCTGGATAGCTGGAGATAATAAAATCTTTGACTGCTGTTGGGGAAGATAAATCCTGGACCACTGTTGAAGAGTATGTATGTCTTCCAACTTTTTGACAACCTCTATGGGGAGAAGTTATACTGCTTGGGGAAAATCAGGAGTTTGGGTTGTATGCCAATCTACTGGGGATTCCTATTTTGAGGAGAACTCTGCTGGGGGATATTTGAAAACTCTGAGGAATTGAGAATGCGAATCTTCATTCTGCTAGGGGAATTTGTGCTGAGGAGTCAAGAACGAGAATCTTCGATCTGCAGGGGATTAAAAAAAACCCTGACAAATTATGCTGAGAGTAAAGAAGGTTCTGGCAACTTCACTGGAGAATCAAGGATGAGAATCTTGATTTTGTTGGGGAGTAAAAACTCTGTGGGGAATAGCTGTACTGCTGGAGAGTAGATATCCTGCTGGAGAGTAAGCTCAGGACTCTGGGAAAAGCTTGTTCCTGTTTGGAAAAAGTTCAGGATTCTGAGAAAAGCTTATTCCTGTTTGGAAAAAGTTCAGGAGTTTAGGTCGTATGCCACTTTGAGAATGAGAATCTTCATTCTGTCGGGAATATCAGGAATTCAGGTTATATGCCACTTTGAGAATGAGAATCTTCATTCTGTCGGGAATATCAAGAACTTAGGTGTGTGCCACTTTGAGAATGAGAATCTTCATTGTGTCGGTAATATCCAGAATTCAGATTGTATGCCACTTTGAGAATGAGAATCTTCATTCTGTCGGAATATCAGGAATTCAGGTTATATGCCACTTTGAGAATGAGAATCTTCATTCTGTCGGGAATATCAGGAGCTTAAGTTGTATACCACTTTGAGAATGAGAATCTTCATTCTGTCGGGAATATCAGGAATTCAGGTCATATACCACTTTGAGAATGAGAATCTTCATTCTGTCGGGAATATCAGGAACTTAGGTTATATACCACATTGAGAATGAGAGTCTTCATTCTGTCGGGAATATCAGGTTATTCAGGTTATATACCACTTTGAGAATGAGAATCTTCATTCTGTCGGGAATATCAGGTTATATGCCACTTTGAGAATGAGAATCTTCAATCTATCGGGAATATCGAGAACTTAGGTGTGTGCCACCTTGAGAATGAGAATCTTCATTCAGGCGTTTGGGTCAGGAGGTTGGGAGTATGTCAATCTTCTGGGGAAGCAAGAACGAGAATCTTTATTCAAGCATTTGGGTCAGGAGGTCGGAAGTATGCCAATCTTCTGGGAAGCAAGAACGAGAATCTTCATTCAAGCGTTTGGGTCAGGAGGTCGGAAGTATGCCAATCTTATGGGGAAGCAAGGATGAGAATCTTCATTCTGTTAACGATTAACTGTTATCTGGTCAACATCCATGCTCCACAGCCTTGTATTGCTATCTGGTCAACATCCAGGCTCCACAATACGAACTTCGGTGAGAAATTGATTGCATCTTTCCTTTTGTTGGGGAAAATAAATCCCGAATTGGTGATGGAGAGAAGAGCTGGATTCTTCGTTTCTGATAGTGAAAAATCTGGAAGCAAATCAGAATAAATCGTTGAGAGATTTATCTGAAATAGGAAAACCCAGAATATCTTCCCCTGGAATAAGAATCAGGGAGATCTTAGTGTCGATCTGTCTGAACCAGAGAAGGTCTTGGATTAACTTTGACTCAACTGTATGATCGGTGGGAATGAGAACTGACTGTTTTTGGAATGTTGGTTCGCGTTTGCGTTTGTTTTTGCAAAATGTCGCGGTAAGCAAGAGTCGCCACCATCTTTTATTTTATCCAACAAGGAAAGGACAAAAGCACAAAAAAATTCCTTTTTTCGAGATGTTTCTCGGGTTCGGGAGGTAGATTATAGAAAGGGAAGGTGTTAGCACCCTTTCTATCCATGGTTATCCACGGGCTCTTAGGTACTTGCTCATTGTGTTTTCAAAAGTTTGCTTTTCTTTGTGTTTGTGGGTTTAAAAAGAGTTTTTTGTTTGAAAGGGGTGTAAGTGCGAAAAGTTTTGTTTTGTTTTTAAAAGGAGCAAGTACTTAAGAACCATCTACCTACTCAAAAAGGAATTAAACTGTACAAGTGTCCTTTAGACAAAGCTATCCTACTATTGAGGAGTAGGTAGCACCGTCGTTGGAGTTTTCGGGTCAATTCGATTAAGGGACATGTGGTCACTAAAGCAACGTTAGGACACCTTAGCGGTAACCCTAATGTCTTAGATCATTTTATCCAAGGCAACCGTTTCGAGGCAACTATGATCTTTGGACAAGAGGGCGACCTCTAAAACTTCCTATACTCAATGACCATGTTCGAGGCAACCAAGTGAGGTGTACCCTAAGAGTGGCATGTGCGAGTGTATTGTTTTTCAGTTATTTATCTTTGTACATGTTAATGCTGAGCTACTGTTGATTTTAGGTTAAAGATTTGATCTTGTCATGCATTGCCTATTTATCAAACATCTAACAGTTAATAGTTGTGGAAATTAAATTGCGGAAAATAAATCTAAGCTATTACAAGGCGTCGGGTATTTACATCGCCAAAGACAAACCCTTTTAAAATTAAATTGCGAAAAGTAAATAAAAGCGGCAAATAAATAAAAGCGGTAAATTATTGAAATATGGATAAAAAATAATTCGCGCGCGAGAAAATTAAATCGAAGTGCCTTAGGGTTTTGACCCTTTTTATTAAATAAAGCGTATTTTTTGAATTAAAAATTAGTCTAAGTTAATAATTGAATTAATTAATTAAATGAAAAGATTTTTGGTTTTTTATTATTTAAGGAAATAAAATAAGAATGGTTAAAAATATTAAAAGCCTAATTCTAAATTAATTTTAATTTATTGCAAAAAAAATATTAATGTTAAACCTATTTAAACTAAATTAATTAATTGTTATTTACAAAAAATAAATAATAAAATTAATGGAATTAATAAAAATATTATTTTTGTTGTTTCTGATTTTTTTTGTTATTGAGAAAATAAATAATTTGTTAGTGAAATAAATAATAATTAACTAAATAATTAAAATAAAAGAAATATATAGAGAAAAAGAAATAAACCAAAATGGGGGGTGTGGGCTTAATTTGATGGTGGAGTCAGCAATATCCAGGCCCAAATTCAATCAACCTGCTTTGACTTTCCCATTCCAATACGCGCTGGTTGACTTTAGTCCATGGTGGATCTGCAACTCTGGCCTTTGGATCTTGGCCTGAAGCCACTTGGCATTTGATGGGATGAGAAACATGATGGTCTACGCTTTGGGCGCTGCACATGAGTACCTGAGGAAAAATCAAATAAAGTGTTTTAGGGGACCTGGGATTCGAACCCAGGTCCCAAGGGATTTTCCAATAGCACGCTCACCAATCCAACCAGCTTGTTCAATTGTTATTGGAATTTAAAACAAATAATATATTCAAAACAATTAATTATGCCCTGCAAAATAAAAAAACGCGCTAATGATTCAAACAAACCAATGGACGCAAGCCATATTATCATCTTCCTCAAATACCCTGGTTATTTACCTGCGGATTTTTATCCGCAGGAAGATTCGTAGGGCATCTCAAAAACCTTCTCCAGGCCATATAAACGAAACCTAAGAGTACCAATGCACTCGTCTCTTCCTCCTGGTCATCCCTGTAACCATTATTTGGCCCAATTTTCCCTGTAATTCAAACGCCTAAAAACAACACAATAAAACCTAGGTCCGGGTACATGATTATAGGTCATGAAAACGAAATTAAATGATGCAGACTTGTTAGAAATTTGATAAGGATCAAGATTATGTCAATAGTTTATCAAAAGGATGCAAGAATGAATGGTTTCAATTTCATGTTCAGAGCCGTTTTCAAGAACACTTACAACGCTTTTCAGATAGCTTCAGGCCTTGGCTTTGGTTGCTATAGCTTCAGGAGATTGCAAGCAATAACACCACGTTGTGATTTGGGATTAAATTGGCCTCCAATGTTGTTTTCGATCTTCACTTTTTCAAGCTTTTTCTCAAACTTCTTCTGGCCGTTTCAGCAGTGTTTTGTGCATATTCTTGCTTTGTGTGGCTTGTGTGAGTGTTATAGAATGAATTAGGTTTGATCTTTTGGTTTGAATCCAAGTGCATTTAAGATTCATGATTTGATTTTGATCACCATTATCAAACTTCCAAAAATAGGCCAAATCTGATTTTTTATGCATGAATGAGCCTTGATACGAATTGATTTGATGAATCATGCCAATTGAAAGTTGTACCAATCACAAAGATATGATTTCATCAATTTTTAGATTTTATTTGATTTAATATTGATTAAAAATGAATTAAATCAATAAAAATTAAATCAATAAAAATTAAATAAAATAGAAAAATAAATGAATGGCCATGAAATCAAATATGGGACACGTGTGTGGCATGACAAGACCATATCAAGTGGAAAAAGGTGGGGCCTTTTGTCAAAAATTGGAGTTTTGAGGATAATTGACTTTTGGCAAATTTGGAAAAATGCCCAACTTCAACAATGCATAACTTCTTCAATTTTGAACTTTTGGAGGTGTTATTGGACTTTTAGAAACCTTGAGATGTCCTCTAACCAAATCTTTTGGTCTAATCTAATTTTGATGTTCCATGCTCAAGTTATAAGCTTTGGAAAAAATGTGTTTTTGTTGACTTTCAAGAATGACCTATAATGTCCAAATTTGTAAATTTTTGTGAGATCATTTCTTGATATTGGGGTGTGAATATGGATTGTAGGATATTGCATCCTCTTCAAAATGAGCTTTGTATGGGTAATTTCTCATAAAGTATGAGAAAGTTATGCTTGGTCAAAGTTGAGTTGACTTTTCCTACAAAACCCTAATTTAGCAACTTTTGAATCTTGATGAATCTTGAGCAATCCTTTATGAATCATGATCAAACCTTTATCAAATGATGAATTATCCTTAAAAATGATAATGTTGACAAAAAATCTTGAGGTTTGACTGTATTTGGGACACAGTTGACTTTTGCCCTAGCACAGTCGATTTTTGGACTTCTTGAGTAATTGACTGACCAAAATTCCTCTGCAAGGCTTGAAATTTGTCATGGATGAACTTAAGAACATATTAGGAGATTTGGTATAATTTGAGGTCATTTGGATGTAAGGACCTTGATGCAACACAAAACCCTAATTTGAGATTGACTGCCTTAGGAGGTGAGTTGACTGTCCAACTCTTGAGCTATCTTGAGCAACTTGGGAGTTATTCTTGAAATGTCTTGGGAAATATGGGAGGGAAAATTTTGGGGTACAACAGTTGCCCCTGTTCAATTTTCTTAAACCTGAGGATATAGATTAGCTTTCAAGCCTTTCGTGATCCGAAGGTGGAAGATAACTGAACACTAGAGTACCCAGAAATTTGCACTCACATGGTGTAGTATCAACATTATGATGCCGGGAATGGGCTTACAGATGCCATTTGGAGATTGCTGGTAGGAGGATGGGCTTGCCTATGCCATCTGCAAGAGTGTCGATCACATAAGAGATTCCTTAGTGAGAACTTGCATACCTGTTATTGTAAAAGATTCCACTGGGGGAGTCTAACCTTTGTTGAGATTTAGGAATTTGCTTGTACTTCAATTGAGAGAACGCCTCGGTCGAGTCTTAAGAACCTGTCCATAATTCAACTGGGGGGAAACATCTTCATCAAGGTCTAGGAATTATCTCGTGCTCAACGTAGTATACCGTTGAGGTTATAACACTCGTCCACACTGTGATAGAGGAAAACATCAAGATCTAGGAACTGACTCGTGCTCAACGGAGTATACCGTTGAGGTTATAGTACTCGTCCACACTATGACGTAGGGAAACATCTTCATCAAGATCTAGGAACTGTCTCGTGCTCAACATAGTATACCACTGAGGTTATAGAACTTGTCCACACTATGACATAGGAAAACATCAAGATCTAGGAACTGACTCGTGCTCAACGGAGTATACCGTTGAGGTTATAGTACTCGTCCACACTGTGACTTAGGGAAACATCTTCATCAAGATCTAGGAACTATCTCATGCTTAACGTAGTATACCGCTGAGGTTATAGAACTTGTCCACACTATGACGGAGGAAAACATCAAGATCTAGGAACTGACTCGTGCTCAATGGAGTATACCGTTGAGGTTATAGTACTTGTCCACACTGTGATGTCGGGAAACATCTTCATCAAGATCTAGGAACTGTCTCGTGCTCAACATAGTATACCGCTGAGGTTAGAGAACTCGTCCACAATGTGACGTCGGGAAACATCTTCATCAAGATCTAGGAACTGTCTCGTGCTCAACGTAGTATACCGTTGAGGTTATAGAACTTGTCCACACTATGACGGAGGAAAACATCAAGATCTAGGAACTGACTCGTGCTCAACGTAGTATACCGTTGAGGTTATAGTACTTGTCCATACTATGACGTAGGGAAACCGTCGAGATTGAGAACCTTATCCGAAATTCAACCGAGGATAATTTAATTGAGATTTAAGAACCGGTCAGGTCTTCGACGTAACTGAGAACTTTAACTGTATCTTTCCTGAAAGGTAAAGGTCAGTCACATGCAATGCATGATATGGATCAGGCAATGATGTTCTCAAAATAAATAAGATTGTATTTGTATGATGCGTATATGCATGTATCATGATGTATGGAAGTGTGATGTTTTAGCTGGGGAAATAAATCCTGGAGCTACTGGAGAATAAAGTTGAATGCTTCGCTTTCGCTGGGGGTGGCGGACAAAGGTGATAAATTTGTAGTTGAGAAGAACTCCGTTGGGGGATAAACTAATGAAGAGATTATTCTGAGGGGAATTACTCTGTGGGGAAGAGATGTTTTGCTGAAGATTTTAACGATAAACTCCGTTGGGGATTCCGTTGATAAGCTCTGTTGGGGATTTCAACGATAAATTCCGCTGAGGATGGATTACTGTTGCTGGTGATATTGAATCGGTTGAGGATAGAAGTCCTGTTGGGGGGAAAGAAAGAACTTCGCTGGGGATGATATTTCAGTTGCAACTTGCTGAGGATAACCCAGTTAGACTCTTGTGAGGATAACCTTCTGAATTTGGATGGGGAGATTTATTTGTGCTCTACAGGGGATAAGCTTCCGGAATCTACTGGGTAAGATGATTCAACTCCAGCGGGGAAGCTTTTTTAGACTGCGCTGGGGAAATGGCTCCACTAGGGGTATCTTGTATTCCACCAGGGAACATTCTTATACTCCATGGAGGAATTTTAAGACTGCCAGGGATACTCTTATGCTTGCTGGAGAATATTCTTATACTCCGCTGGGGAATATTAAGACCTTTTGGGGATACCAAGACTTTTTAGGGCTGATGGTAGACTAACTCTGCTTGGGGAGAGTATTGTTGATTCGTCCATAGTTGCAAGTCTCAGCTGAGAGAGCTATCATTACTGTCCTACTCTGCGGGGAGTGAAAGTATCTTAGCCATATTCTTCAGCTGAATATATACCTTGGTACCTGGTGGACAGAGCAACTTGTACAGTTCGGACAATTCTTATTTGCCCATGTTTTTGGGAGAAGGTGCCTGCGGAGGCCCTGTGGATCGAGTATTATCCCCACCTATGAGGTGCTTGGTATCTTTCGGTCAAAATGACAAGTCTTCTTCTGGTAGGCCAGTGACGAGATGACGAGACATAATCGTACGCTTTGATCCCTAATTTTTGCCTGGATCGCCCTTTCGGGTTTTCAGTTCACCGGGATACCCTTTTTTGCCCAAGCCGCCTTTTCAGGTTTTCGACTTGCCGGGTGTACAAATTTTTTATTTTCATCCCTTATTTTTGCCCGAACCCTTTTGGTTTTCCGGGAAGCCCTTATTTTTGCCTAGGCCAGTCAACCTAGCGGGTCTTTGATTATGCGTAGTACTTTTTTTTACTATGTCCATGCTCTCAGAATGTAGGGAGGTGCCACTGTTGGTAGTGTTGTGTTACCATACTACCAGAAGATCTTCGTTTGATCGTGCAAGATTCGTTGCTGGAATTCACGTCCAATACCTCAATTGATTCAAATGGAGATTTGCCCCTGGCTATTTGGCATTTTGAGAGATTCCTTGAATCTTGACTTAACTGCCCCAGATGATGGACAATGCTCATGTCGTGCCCCTGGATTGGAAGTGTTTTTTCCACTTGAGGTGACCCTTTTTATTGAGAATATTTTTGTTCACTAGATATTCGTCGCGCGAATTTCTCTGTTGTTTGAACAAATAGTCTTATGCAAGCAATGTCATTTTAAGAATGCAAAGCTTATGTCTGTCTTGAAATTTTTTGAAAATGCATTTTTTTTGTAAAACAGGCAATTTTTGTAAAATGTGATGTCAACTCAGGATTTACAGCAAGCCCTACAGGAGTCAGGATACCTTTGTAACAGTATGCTTTCAGACTGACCCATGCTTCAGCTAGGACTTTTTAAGGGTTATAACGTGGCCTGGTTCACGGTTTAAGAAACAAAGGATAAAGGCTCAAATTTTATTTGTACCCACCCGTTCTTCGTGATGTTCTTCGATCTTAAACTCAGCTAATCGTGCATTAGATCTTGGTTGAGTCTTTTAGATTTTATTTGATTTAATATTGATTAAAAATGAATTAAATCAATAAAAATTAAATAAAATAGAAAAATAAATGAATGGCCATGAAATCAAATATGGGACACGTGTGTGGCATGACAAGACCATATCAAGTGGAAAAAGGTGGGCCCTTTTGTCAAAAATTGGAGTTTTGAGGATAGTTGACTTTTGGCAAATTTGGAAAAATGCCCAACTTCAACAATACATAACTTCTTCAATTTTGAACTTTCATAGGTTTTCTTGGACCTTTTAGAAACCTTGAGATGTCCTATAACCAACCCTTTTGGTCTCATCTCATTTTGATGTTCCATGATCAGGTTATAAGCTTTGGAAAAAAAGGTGTTTTTGTTAACTTTCAAGAATGACCTATAATGTCCAAATTTTTAACTTTTTGTGAGAGCATTTCTTGATCTTGGGGTGTGAAGATGGATTGTAGGATATTGCATTATCTTCAAAATGAGCTTTGTATGGGTCATTTCTCATAAAGTATTAGAAAGTTATGCTTGGTCAAAGTTGAGTTGACTTTTCCTACAAAACCCTAATTTAGCAACTTTTGAATCTTGATGAATCTTGAGCAATCCTTGATGAATCACGATCAACACTTGATAAAATGATGAATTATCCTTCAAAATGAGAATGTTGACAAAAAATCTTGAGGTTTGACTGTATTTGGGACACAGTTGACTTTTGCCCTAACACAGTCAATTTTTGGACTTCTTGAGCAATTGACTGACCAAACTTCCTCTGGAAGGCTTGAAATTTGTCATGGATGAACTTAAGAAAATATTAGGATATTTGGGAGAATTTGAGGTCATTTGGATGTAAGGACCTTGATGCAACACAAAACCCTAATTTGAGATTGACTGCCTTAGGAGGTGAGTTGACTGTCCAACTCTTGAGATATCTTGAGCAACTTTGGAGTTATTCTTGAAATGTCTTGGGAAATATGGGAGGGCAAATTTTGGGGTACAACAAACCGGATGATGATGGAATCTTCGACGACTGCTACTCCAAAAGGTGATGAAAGAATCTTCGATAACCGTATCTCTAACAGGTGATGAAGGAATCTTTGACGACCGTGACTCCAACATGTGATGAAGGAATCTCTGACGACCGTAACTCCAACAAGTGATGAAGGAATCTTTGACGACCGTGACTCCAACAGGTGATGAAGGAATCTTTGACGACCGTAACTCCAACAGGTGATGAAGGAATCTTTGACGATCGTGACTCCAACAGGTGATGAAGGAATCTTTGACGACCGTAACTCCAACAGGTGATGAAGGAATCTTTGACGACCGTGACTCCAACAGGTGATGAAGGAGTCTTTGACGACCGTAACTCCAATAGGTGATGAAGGAATCTTTGACGACTGTGACTCCAACAGGTGATGAAGGAATCTTTGACGACCGTAACTCCAATAGGTGATGAAGGAATCTTTGACGACCGTGACTCCAACAGGTGATGAAGGAATCTTTGACGACCATAACTCCAACAGGTGATAAAGGAATCTTTGACGACCGCGACTCCAACGGGTGATGAAGGAATCTTTGACGACCGCGACTCCAACAGGTGATAAAGTAATCTTTGACGACCGTGACCAACAGGTGATAAAGGAATCTTTGACGACCGTAACTCCAACAGGTGATGAAGGAATCTTTGACGACCGTGACTCCAACATGTGATGAAGAAATCTTTGGCGACCGTTACTCCAAAAGGTAATGGTAACCTTTACCTGCCGATCAATCTGCATATGTTATGAATGTTGTTGAAATGTAATTTCGTTTTGGAGAATAAATCCCTGACAAATGTTGGGGAAATAAACCCATGACCGCTGGTCTGCTAGAGAGGTGATGAATTTTTCGAGGATGCTTGAATTTCTTTTCAGAAAGATTTTGGAGAGATTCGTCACTGCCCCTAGTATCAAATGTTTGCAGCACTGCCAGGAAACTTGGACTGTACGTAACCCTTTGATGAGATTGACGTTTTAATGCCCCAAGTGATGGTGAGGGAGACTTGCCCCAGGTTAATCTGCAATTGAGAGATTTCTTGAAATCTTGACTGGACTGCCCCAGGTTTACCAGACTTTGAGAGATTTGTTAAAATCTTGACTGGACTGCCCCAGGTTTACTGGGCTTTGAAAGATTTGTTTGAACTCTTGACTGGACTGCCCCAGGTTTACTGGATTTTGAAAGATTTGTTGAAATCTTGACTGGACTGCCCCAGGTTTACTGGACAATACCATACCAAGTCCCCTTTTGTTGATAGGAGATTTTTGCAACGGGAGTGTCATCCCACTTGAAGTGATTTTATTCACTGAGAGAGCTTTCATTCATCCGAACATTCACTGTGTGAATTTCTTCGCTGTCAAACAAAATAACCATGTGCAAACAACGATATTCAAATAATACAAAGTTCATGCATGTATTGAAGTTTTGAAAAATGAGTTTTTTAGCAGTAAACTTTTTATAAGAAAAATTCAGCTCAAGATTTAGAGCAAAGCCTTACAGGAGTTAGGATACCTTTTGTAACAGTATGCTTTCGAATGAACCCATGCTTCAATTAGGACTTTTGAAGGGTTGTAACGTGGCTTGGTTCACGGTTTAAGAAACAAAGGATAAAGGCTCAAAGTATATTTGTACCCACCCGCTCTTCGTGATGTTCTTTAATCCTAAACTCAGTTAATTGTACATTTTGAACTCCAAATGGGTCTGGAACGACGTTTTGGTGATGGTTCACACAAGTTGAATTTGTTGGAAGGCAGTCATCATCATTTTCTTTGTAACATTTTCCATGTTGTTGAGGATTTGTAGTGACCTTTTTTTCTGATTTATTATCCCTAATTTTTTCCTGACTGTTCCTGTTTTCGAGATCACAGTCAGCGGGATGCCCTAGCTTTCCTAAGCCTCCTTTGTAGGTTTTGGCTCAGTGGGCTTTTCTTTTTTCTGAGAGATAATGACTGCCTATGAGATAAGGAACCATCACTGTCCTTTGGTCTTAAAGGAAATTTTGATGTCGTTCGTTGTATTACGAACTGAGAGTTTACGACTAAACGCGCATTTTGAATTAATTGAGAGACTACCTCGCCCCAAGTTTGATTATAGGTTTCAATTTGTGTTAAAACAAAAAACTTCTACTTCTTTGGCTTGAAGGGGTTGACTATGGATTATCTTCCTTATAACTCTGGTGTTTAAGATTTGAAAGAAACGCATGTACATCGTCAGCAAGGTCTGTCCAAAAGCATACTGTATGAGATTATGGCATTGTTTTCGTCATCCTCCCTCTAAAGACTTGTAACTTTTAGCAAGAGTTAAATATCATAAAGAAAGTAGAGAGCATAGTTCAAGAATAGTGAAAACGAATGGATGAATTCAAGACAAACATATGCAATGCATTAATGAAACAGAGTTTGACATTAACAAATAATTGTTTGAATAACAAAAGAAATTACAACTTGAAAATTCAAATGAAACAAAAGTCTCTTAGTTCAAACTTGTCATTTCAGGTGGAGAAACCTCAGCGGAAGATTTTCATCTGGCCATCCTGTGTGAATTCCAGCACTCCTCCATCAATCAAGTCTTGGGTCTTGTTTTTAAGGGCCCAACAGCCGTTGGTGTCATGTCCAGGACTATAAGAGTGGTATGAACAGAATTCATTGGGATGATAATGTGGAGAAGTGGTAATTGTATTCCGAAGAGGATCCTTTAATACAGTCAGATTGACCTCTAACAAGCGTTCCAGTACTTGAGATAATGGTATGTTAATCTCAGTGAAGCGCCTTCCAGATGTATTTTGTTTGTGCTGATTACCCCGTTGATGTTGGTGAGGTTGTTGTTGGGCTTGTGACCCAGAAGCAAGTTGGGGAGACTTTCCCTTGGCTTCTTGTCTCAAAGGAGGCTGAATGGTGACTTGATTTTCAACCCTAGTTGTTGTACCCCAAAATTTTCCCTCTCCTTTCATCAACATTTCTCATCACAAGACTCTTGGAATTCAAGATCAAGCTAGGGTTTGCTCTGCTCAAGACACCTCCTTGCACTGTTGACCTAAATTAGGGTTTGAGTTTGCATAGGGATGTTTTGACCTAAAATGCCGAAAATGACTTTCATACTCCATGTTGGACTCATAAGTTTGTCCATACCAGGTTTCAAGCCTTGATTCAAATTTTTGCCCAGTCAATTGGACAGTTGACCTAGAAATCAGCTATATTGGGGAAAAAGTCAACTGTGGCCAATTGACAGTCAAACCTCATGAAATTTGATCCACATCAATATTATGAACTCATATGAACCATTTGATCAATTTTGGATCACAATTCCACAAGAAATTTGGTCAGATCATCAAAAGGGCAAAATGGTCATTTTTAGGGTTTTGATTGTACAAAGGCAATTGTTGACTGTTTGACCTAGCCAATGGCAAATCAAGCTCAACCATGGACTCAAGGACTCAATGACATTGTCTTTACCCATTCAACAAGTTCAAAAGATCTCAAATGCATAGGATTGACAGATGAATTTTTCAGTCAACTGATCAAAATTTGATTGTATACTGAAAAGTCAAACTTTGACTTTTTGGTCAAAATCAAGTGCCAAAGGTCATTTTTCATCAAGACATGTCAATTTATGAAACTTGTTCATCAAGAAACCCAAAAATGCAAATTAGGGTTTAAAATGGAAAAATTTCATAACTTAGAATTTTTCTAAGTTATAGAATTTTCTTATTTTTTCCTAACTTTGTCCCATTGTTTCACCAAGATGCAAATGGATTCAAACAAAACTTGAAACATGAAAGTTGTAGTCCTTCACAAAGTCTACAACTTTTATTCACAAAGTTTTCTCAAAAGAAGCTTGTATCTCAAGTTATGAATTTTGGAACAAGGGTACCTAAAACTTTTAACTTAGAGAAATTTTGCCCTAGTTTAGGCAGGATTTTGACCCATCTTCTTGGCCATTTTTCACATAGTTCCACTTGGAGTTTCAAGTTGCATTTCAAATATGGATTTTATTACATGTTGCAAGCTTTCCAAATTGTCCAAGAACTCCTCAAACACCTTTGTGGTTATGGAGAATCGAATGCTTGAAGTTGGCAAAAACTCACTTTGAAACCATGGCCAATACATGTTCATACCAAGTTGCAAATCTGACCAAACTAGCTTAGTACATGATTACAGGCCTCTAAACCAATTTAAACTCCAAAATTGAATGCAAATACATTGGATATTGGCATTGTTCTGATCAAGAGAGCTTTGTACAATGAACATTGCCATTTTGAGCATAAAGGCCACACTTCCATTTTCATAAAGAGCACTTTATGTCAAATTGCTTTTTCTTGAGCCTTGGACTTTCTTCCTTTGCAGAAAACAAGCTCCAAAATCTCATGCATAGTACAAGAAGTTGGTGCATGCTTAGAGATGGCTTGTACAAGCCTATCTCACTTCACTTCCAACTTTGCTTTCAAAACAAGTCAAATGGCCAAAAGCTTGTATCTCTCATATCTGAGAAAACCAACAAAAACAAAGTTGTCAAAAAAGTTTTGCATATCCTCACAAGTCAGAAACACGAGCCCTTGACCCCTTAAACCTCCTTGTACACAAAATCACTGTTTTTCTGCAAAACAGGGCAAGCCCTGCAGAACCACCTCCATCTCCACTTTCCCTCATGCGTTTTGCCTCAAATTTGTTCCAATATCTTCCAACCAACACACCTGAACTATTCCAGACCTCCATTGCTAGTTGTAACACCATTAACACACATTGCCATTTTTGTTTCAAAGCTTTGCAGGTTGAGTTCTGTAGCACGATTCAAGCTACTTCAAAACAAACTAAGCATTGAGAAAGCTTCATTGGACATCAGGCAAGCTCAAAAGAACCTCAAGCACCCTTGGAAGTTGCTGCATTGTCCAGCTCGAAGTCAACTGAAATAGGTATTTCATGAAATTCTATCTCTCTATTTAGGAATAGTTAGACTTAGGTTTGTGAATGAAAGATGTTGTATTCATAGCCCTGAAACCATACATGTACCTAGTTTTCATTTATATTAAACGTGCTAGGAGAATTTTGTTCATGAACTTTCTGAAAAAACTAGGTTAAGAATTAGGGCCAGAGAAATTCTCTCTGGTCTTTGAGAGTTAGCTTGAGTTTTTTATATGGTTAGATTCGTTATTTGATGCTCTACAAGTTTCATGTTACGAGTTTTGTCAAAAAAGCAAGGAATCGGGAGATAGCATTTTGTGTACAAAGCGCGCGTTTTGTTTTGAACTGAGGAAGAAGATGAAGTTGATTGGGCTGGGCCTGGTTGATTTTACTTCTAACACCTGCCTTTTCAGTTTACACCCCCTGGCCCATTTCTTTGTATATTTGTCATTTTTGTATTTTTATTTTAATTCTGACTTTATTATTTTATGTCCAAATATAAAAAATGCCAAAAAATTATTTTTATATTTTTTTCATATTTATTTGATTTTTATTTTTATTTTACTAGTATAAAAATGTTTAAATATTTTATATTCTTTTATTAAAACTTAAGAAAATAACGTAAAAAATACTTTTATTTTTATTTATTATTTTTATACATATTTAAAAAAATTTCTTGAAATATATACATTTTGTAAATAATTTATTTTATGTTTATGCACACTTAATATATTTAATACATATATAATATATTTTATTAATTAATTAGGACAAAAAACACAAAAATAATACATTTTTATTTTTATTAATATTTTATACTAAAAATACCATTTTTTTTAATATACTTATATTTTTGTACAAATTAATACATTATTCTATATAAATAATAAATGATACTATTTATTTCAGAAATTAGGCATACATAAAAAACCTTTTTTGCATAATACATTTTATTTAATATTTATTTATTGTATTTATTTAAATATTGTATATTTAATATTATGCCTTACCCATTCAATATAGTTGTAATAATTTAGGATTTAATTTCTTGCAAAATAATCCCCAATTCAAATTTGTACCCCCCTCCCTATATCATGTTGTAATAGTGTAGAATTTAAATTCTCGCACCTTTAAAGCTTCCAATGCCATGGTTAGACTTAGGGTTTGTATGCAAAATCAAATCAACAAATAGTTTGACCTAATCCAAGATAACAATGCATGAAGAAAAAAACACAATGCACACTTGCACCCCTAGGGTTTCAATCCACTTGTTGCCTTCAAAAATGGGCCATGGTATGCATGTCAAGTACTTTGGCAAAACAAAAACAAAAGAAAGATCATAGTCCCTCGATGACGCTATCTGAGTTGCCTAAACAAAATGATCAAGTCCCTCAAGAAAATTGACAAAAATACTTGACACCATTGTTATCATGGTCTATACGATGACCCGCGCCTGTCCTGTTAACATCCTAACACAAGGTTGTTCACCAAATACAATGGTGAAACAACACTGTTAAAAGGGTTAAAAACATAAGAAAGATCTTTGAGTAAAATAGGGTAGACAACTCTTAGTTACTTGATCAAAGTTTGCAAAAACATCCTTGCTATCTTCAAAACACACTTTACAACACAATTTCAAAACCCTACTTTCAAACATTGAAAACTTTTCAAAAGACAAAAACACCTTTGTGTACATTCAAACAAGAATCATTACAAAGGTTTCCACAACGATGGCCTATTTTCAAAACATCTTTCAAAATCACACATGTGATCGGTGGATCTGGAACTGACTGTTTAAAGCTGGTTCGCGAAATGTCGCGGTAAGCAAGAGTCGCCACCGTCTTTTATTTTCTCTAACATGGAAAGGACAAAAGCACAGCAAAATTCCTTTTCGAGATGTTTCTCGGTTCGGGAGGTAGATTTATAGAAAGGGAAGGTGTTAGCACCCTTTCTATCCATGGTTATCCATGGGCTCTTAGATACTTGCTCATTGTGTTTTCAAAATGTTTGTTTGCTTTTCAGAGTGGGTTTGAAAAAGTTTCGTTTAAAATTTCAGTTCGACTCTTGTATCAGTCCTCAAGAGTGTTTGAAAGGTTGTTTTGAAAACTTTTTGAAAAGTGTCATTGTGAAAAGAGTTTTGATTTGTTTTGAATTAGAGCAAGTATCTACGAGTCATCTACCTACCCTAAGGAATTCGTCTGTGTAAATGTCCTTAAGATAGTGCCATCCCACCATTGAGAGGTAGGTAGCACCATCATTGGAGGTGTTCGGGTCAATTCGAGGGTTCGGGACAGTGTGGTCACCAGAGCAATAGGAAGACACCTTAGAAGCTACCCTCATGCCATGTTCATGGACATGAGGACTTACTAAAACGTCCTCTACTCGACGACCACTTTTCGAGGGGCAAGGCAACAGTGAGACGTACCCTAGGGGTGGTGTGTGAACTGTGTGTCATTTTCAATTATGTTTATCTTGTCATGCATGGTGATCTACGCTTTGTTTTTATTTTTGGCATTCATTCTTTCATGTGGTTATTAACAGTTAAAAGGTGCGGAATTTAAAAGTCTTACGCTATTACAAAGGCGCGGGTCTACATCGCCAAATTAAACCAAGACCCGATTTGAAATAAATAAAAATGCGGAAAGTAAATACCCTAATTAATCTATTACAAGGCTTTGGGGCAAGTACATGAAATCTAAAAAGGGGAATAAAAGTAAATATGCGAAAAGAAATAAAATCGAGAATGCGAGGGCGTTGGACCCTTTTAAAGAAATTAAATCGAAATCGTAAATTAATTAAATTAAATAAAAGCAAGAACTTATTTTTTTGGAGTTTTTGTATTTAATAATAATAAAGAAAGATGGATTAAAATTAAAAAATTGGATAGAACCCTAATTCTAGTTTTTTTTATTTTATATACAAAATGTTTGATCTTGACCTAATTTTTTACCTAATTATTTAATGATAAATTTATTTACAAAAGTAATTAATCATTGATAATAATAAGAAGAAATTTTAATTATTGAAAAAAAGAATAAAAAGCTAGAAACCCTAATTTTTATGTTTTTTAATTTATTTAAGAAAAGAAGTTAAAGTTAAAACCCTAATTTAAAGCTAAATTAATTATCAAATTTATTTACAACAAAAAAAACATTAATACATTAAATAATAAATAAATATATTTTTTATTTTTGACTTTCTGGTTTTTGTATTTTTATATTATAAAACTTATTTTATGAATTAAAAGAAAAAATCATTAAATTAGAACAAACAAAAAAGAAAAAGGAATGAGAAAAGAAATACAAACATAGGGGGGTTTGTTGACCCTTTTGGAGGTATATTGCAGTAATGAGGCCCATTGAAATCTGGCCTTTTTTGACCTTCCCATGATCACGTATGGATCATTGACTAAGGTGCATGGTGGAGGTCCTGTGTTGGCCTTTGGATTCATCTCCTGAGACATGTGGCGCGCCAAGGTAGTGGATGCATGATGGACCCTAGGAAGAGAATTACACCTGAACGCATATTGGACAAAATTATGAAGAATATAGGGGACCTGGGAATCGAACCCAGGTCCCAAGGCTTGCAAACATCACTTTCCACCAACTGAGCTGTTTGGCAACTTTGTTATTATAATGAAACACAATTAATATAATGAAAAGTAAGTGCAAGTGGTATAAAACACAAAAACGCGCGCCAAGCTTTTGAATCAGCCAACCATATGATGACAACCCATCTTCTTCTCAAATTCTTCGCTTTTGCCTGAGAAATATATAATGGATAGCGGGGGTTTTAAACCCCCACTAAGTGAAGAACATCAAAATAGCGATTAGGCCCTGGGCTCATATAAATTGAGCGCGAGGTGTGGTTTTGAGTCGTTGGAATGTCACGAATCCAAGGGTGTTGGTCTTGTGGCTCAATTTTTCCATATGCAAAAGTTCCCAATTCGTGGTTCCTGAAACCCTAAAAAATAGCCATGGCATTTTTCTATACAAGCAATATTAGTTCAATTCAATAATACCATAAGCTTCAGTGAGTCCATATTAATACAAATCAACAAGAAAAATGCATGGATAATGCGTATAAATCAAAACACGAACATGAACAATATCAAGAACAGGGCGGTTTCGTTCTACCGATTCTTAATGTTAGAGGCTGTGGTTTTGATTGGAATAGATCCCTGGTAACCTTGGCAAGCTATTGGAATGGTTATCTTGCCTTGAAACGAACTGAAACTGTGTTTTCAGTTTTGAAATTTTTGGTGAAAAATACCAAGTTTGTATTTGATTCTGAGCGCAGATTTTAGGTTCTTGTGATTAGGGTTGTCATCTGCTTATGTATGCCAATGAATTAGGGTAACAAAACAAGTCCAAAATCCATGGAATCAATGCTTTTGAATTTTGTGATCTTCCATGATTTTTTCAATCTTTTTTTTTCATGCCAACTATGCCAATCATTGGAGATTCTTTCCATATTGAGTATGCAAGAAATCTTGAGATTATGATGAGTAGAAATGCTGCATAAAAAGATTTGAAAGGTGGCATTTAGTATTTTTTCATATTTAATTTGAATTAAATGAATTAATAGATTTAAAAATTCAATTAATAAATAAAAATAAGAAAATAACTCCCCTTTGGGTCAATGGGTCGTGCCTAGCCTTTGGGTGATGATTCTTGGGAGAAATTGTGGCCCATTAGCAATTTTGAGGCATTTGAAGTAAAGTTGACTTTTCAAAATTCCCAAAACTTTCCCAACTTCCACAAGGCATATCTTGCTCAATATTTAAGCTTTGATCATGTTTTTAGACATTTTGGAAAGATCTTGAAGTCCTCTAACCAATGCCTTTGGTCCCATGTCATTTTGATTCACCAATCTCAAGTTATGGTCTTTGACTTAAAGTCCCTTTTTGTTGACTTTTGAAAATGACCTATAATGTTGAAATTGATAACTTTTTGTGAGAGCATTTCTTGGACTTGAAGTGTGAAGATGAGTTGTAGGAAATGTCATTCTCTTCAAAATGAGATTTGGATGGAATTTTTCTGATAAACCATGTGGAAGTTATGCCTTAGTCAAGTTACAGTTGACTTTTTCAACTGTCCAAAAATGGAAACTTTTGCATCTTGAGACTTTTTGAGCCATGCCTTGAGAATCATGATCAAGAATTGATCAAATGATGTTTGTGGCTTCAAAATAAGATGTTGACCAAAAATTTGAACTTTTGACTGTCAAATGACCATTTTGCCCCTGCAGTTGATTGTTGAGCAATTAGGGTTTTTGACTGTGCAATTTTGTGCTGTGAGTCTTGAAACTTAGCATATGGATGCTTGACCATGTTTGTAGGCATGTGGGACTTGTTTGGACCCTTGGAAACTTCAATTTCTTTTCCAGAACCAAAACCCTAGTTTTTGACTGTTTAGGAGGCAATTGAACTGTGCAACCCTTGGGAGATTTTGAAGCATGCTCTTGGCAATTCTTGGAGAATATGGGAGGGCAAATTTTGGGGTACAACAGTTGCCCATGTTCAATCTTCTTAGACCTGAGGATGTAGATTGGCTGACGTGCCTTTCGTAATCCGAAGGTGGGAGATGATTGAACACTAGAGTGCCCAGAAATTTGCGCTCACATGTTAGCAGTGTGATGGTGGGAATGGGCTTATAGATGCCATTTGGAGATTGATGGATAGGATGATGGGATTATAGATGCCATGCTAAGAGATGATGGATGAGTGGATGGGTTTATAGATGCCATCTGGGTGTCGATCGCGTAAGAGTCTCCTTAGCGAGAACTTGCGTACCTGAAAAAGAAAATGATTACCCGACCTGTTACAGGAGTTGGTCTTCAAACTCTTTGTATAGATGTGCCCTGACTGGTTACAGGAATTGGGTCTGGAGCTTCAAAAGGTTATGAATGAACCAGGGATGGTTACTACCTCAACGGGACGGTGAGAGAACCTTGGGCGATTACTACCTCAACAGTAACGATGAGAGAACCTGGGGCGATTACTACCTCAACAGTAACGATGAGAGAATCTGGGGTGATTACTACCTCAACAGTAACGATGAGAGAATCTGGGGTGATTACTACCTCAACAGTAACGATGAGAGAATCTGGGGTGATTACTACCTCAACAGTAACGATGAGAGAATCTGGGGCGATTACTACCTCAACAGTAACGATGAGAGAATCTGGGATGTCTTCTACTGGGATAAGAATCAGGGAGATCTTAGGGTCGATCTGACTGAACTAGAGAAGGCCTTTGACTGGATAAGAATCAGGAAAATCTTGGGGTCGATTTAACTGAACCGGACAAGGTCTTGGAATCTTCAACTGGATAAGAATCAGGGAGATCTTAGGGTCGATTTAACTGAATCAGACAAGGTCTTGAAATATCTTCAACTGGATAAGAATCAGGGAGATCTTAGGGTCGATCTGACTGAACCAGAGAAGGCCTTTGACTGGATAAGAATCAGGAAAATCTTAGGGTCGATTTAACTGAACCGGACAAGGTCTTGAAACATCTTCAACTGGATAAGAATCAGGGAGATCTTAGGGTCGATCTGACTGAACCAGAGAAGGCCTTTGACTGGATAAGAATCAGGAAAATCTTAGGGTCGATTTAACTGAACCAGACTAAAGTCTTGAAATATAGCTGAGAACTTAACTGGATCTTTCCTGAAAGGTAAAAGTCAGTCATATGCAATGCATGATATGGATCAAGCAATGATGTTCTCAACATAAATGAGATTTGTAAGATATGATGCGTATATGCATGCTATAATGTATGAAAATGTGATGTTTTTGAATGTATGTTTTTGTCTAGGAAAGTAAATCCTTGACGGGTGCCGGGAAGTCACATCCTGGGCTGATGTTTGGAGAGTAGATCTTTGTTGTTTCCGCTGGGGAGTGATGGTTGCAAGAATACCGGTAGGAGAAGACAACTCCGTTGAGGAATAAACTTGGCGAATAGAACACTCTGCGGGGAGAAAAATTACTCTAGCGACCTTGCTGAGGAACAATACTCTGTGGGGAGAGAGATGCTTTGCTGGGATGTTGATGGTAACTTCGCTGGGGATACCGTTGTTACGTTGGAAGTGCTAATAGACTTCGCCGGGGATAAGAAGACTTCGCCGAGGACGATCTTTCCGTGGCTTTTGGCTGAGGATAACCCAGTTATATCCTGATAGGGAAATAACCTTTGAATAAAGCTGGGAGACACGTTCGTGCTCTGTAGGGGATAAGCTTCCAGAATCTACTGGGGATAAGCTTACTGCTGGGGAGATGGATTCAAACTTTCCTGGGGAAACCTCTGGACTGGACTCTCCTGGGGAAATTTTGGAGATGCTGGGGAAGTGGCTCCGCTGAACGTCTGGTATACCGCCGGGGAACAGTCTTAGATTAAGACTGCCGGGGATGCTTGCTAAGAATGTTTGTATATTACTGGGGAATGTTGAGATCTGCGGGGGATACCCAACTTCCTTAAGGTTGATTGTATAGCTTTGCTTGGGAAGAGTGCATTGACTTGCTGGCTCACTCTCTGGGGAATTAAGGTGTATTGATTATGTTCTTCGGCTGAACTTACCTTGGTACCTTGATGGACAGAACCATTAGATCGCTTAGACCACTCATTATTGCCCCTGCTTCTAATGTTACCTGTAATTATTCCTTTGTTTCGTATGCAAATATTTATGAGTTAGCAACTATTGTCAAATGCATATATCACAAATTGAACCTTGGACGTTCTTCACAAAACAAAACAGAAAAGGAAAAATAATTGGCAATTTTAACTGAAAAGTGATTTTTGTATTGATTTTTGAATTTGCCTGTAAATAGGCGTTTTATGTACAAGAGGTTGACGTCCTAGTAAGAGAACGCCGCCGAATAAAAGAGTTTATACAAATTTGTACAAAAGAAAGATAAAACAACTGTGTGAAAAGAATGATCCCATTGGGTTCCAACTCTGCTATCGCCTTTATATCTTCGAGCGTCTCATCACTTGATGACCTAGTCGAGGATGAAGCTGATTGATTGATGCCGTCTGGACTTGATGTAGATACCGGATTCTGGATGCAATATGATCCAATGAGACATAGTATTACGCTTTATCCCTAACTTTTGCTTGGACCGCCCTTTCGGGTTTTCAGTCCACCGGGATACCCATTTTTGCTCAAGCCGCCTTTTCAGGTTTTCGACTTGCCGGGTGTATAGATTTTTTTTCATTTCATCCCTTCATTTTGCCCGACCCTTTTGGTTCACCGGGAAGCCCTAATTTTTACCTAGGTATGTCAACCTAGCGGGTCTTTTTTCATGCGTAGTATCTTTTTACTATGTCTGCATTAGCGGGGTGAGGAAGGTCGTCACCATCCATGTTGGTTAGAATCATGGCTCCTCCTGAGAACACATGTTTAACCACAAATGGCCCTTCGTATGTAGGGGTCCATTTGCCCCTTGGATCACTCTGAGGAAGGATGATACGTTTGATTACCAGATCCTCAACTTGATATTTCTGTGGTCTGACCTTTTTGTTAAATGCCCTGATCATCCGTTTTTGGTACGTCTGACCATGACAAATAGCAGCAAGTCTCTTTTCGTCAATTAGATTTAACTGATCAAGTCGTGTCTGGATCCAATCATCTTCATTCAGATCTGCATCCTTCATTATTCGGAGAGAGGGTATCTGCACTTCGATTGGTAAGACTGCCTCCATACCGTAGACCAAGGAAAAAAGAGTTGCCCCGGTTGACGTCCTGGCTGAGGTACGATACCCATGTAGAGCGAACGGTAACATCTCGTGCCAATCTTTATAAGTCACTGTCATCTTCTGCACAATTTTCTTGATATTCTTATTCGCTGCTTCTACAGCCCCATTCATCTTCGGCCGGTAAGGAGAAGAATTATGGTGCTGTATCTTAAACTGCTCGCAGAGCTCAGTGATCATATTGTTATTGAGATTGGTACCGTTGTCTGTAATGATTCTTTCAGGGACACCGTATCGACAGATCAGATTATGCTGAATGAACCGTGCCACAACGTTCTTGGTTACTGTGGCGTAGGAAGCTGCTTCAACCCACTTCGTGAAGTAATCAATCGCCACCAGAATGAAGTGATGCCCATTGGATGCCGTAGATTTAATCTCGCCGATCATATCTATGCCCCACATTGCAAACGGCCAAGGCGCAGTCAGAACATTCAGAGGAACTGGAGGAACATGCACCTTGTCTGCATAAATCTGGCATTTATGGCATGTCCGAGAGTGTTGGTAACAGTCGGCTTCCATTGTGGACCAGAAATACCCTGCCCGAAGGATTTTCTTTGCCATAGTGTGTCCACTGGAATGCTTTCCGAAGGTCCCTTCATGTAGCTCTTCCATGATCCTTTCCGCTTCAGTCTTATCCACACAACGCAGTAAGGTCGAATCCTGGTTTCGCTTGTACAGGATGCCATTGCTAAGAAAGAACTTCGCTGCTAACCTTCTCAGAAACTTCTTATCATTGACAGATGCACCTTCAGGGTATTCCTGAGCTTCCAAATATCTCTTCACCTCATGGTACCAAGGCTTCTCAGTCACCAATTCAGTCTCGAGATCACAACAGTATGCCGGTTCGTCCAGTTTCCAGATGATGATCCGGGGAGCCTCATTATCCCATTTGACTTTGAACATGGAAGACATCGTAGCTAACGCGTCCGCCAACTGATTCTCCTCTCTCGGGAAATGTTCAAAGGTTATCTCTGTGAAGTGGGGGATCAATGTCAATACACATTCTCTGTAAGGAATAAGATTTGGATGTTTCGTATCCCACTCCCCTTTGATCTGATTGATCACGAGAGCGGAATCTCCGAAGACCCTCAGAAACTTGATCCTTAAGTCAATCGCAGCTTGGAGACCCATGATGCATGCCTCATACTCCGCCATGTTGTTGGTGCAGTTGAAACATAGCCGGGCGGTGAGTGGAGTATGAGTGCCTTGGGGGGATATTGTCACAGCGCCGATACCGTTGCCCAAAGCATTGGAGGCTCCATCAAAGTGCATAGACCATCGGGATCCTTCCTCAGGTCCTTCATCCGGTCCAGGTACTTCACAATCAGTCACTATCATGATGCTCTCGTCAGGAAACTCAAAGTTCATTGACTGATAATCGTCTACTGCCTGATGTGCCAAGTGGTCTTCCAATACACTTCCTTTGATAGCTTTCTGAGTTGTGTACTGGATGTCGTATTCTATCAAGATCATTTGCCATCTTGCTATTCTCCCAGACAGAGCAGGCTTTTCAAATATGTACTTTATAGGATCCATCTTTGAGATCAACAAGGTAGTGTGAGTCAGCATATACTGTCTCAGCCGGCGAGCAGCCCATACCAAAGTGCAGCAAGTTTTCTCGAGCAGTGAGTATCGGGTCTCACAGTCGGTAAACATTTTGCTAAGGTAATAAATGGCATGCTCTTTTCGGCCAGACTCGTCATGCTGCCCCAGCACACACCCCATCGAGTTGTCAAGTACTGTCAGGTATAGTATTAGAGGTCTCCCTTCAACCGGTGGCATGAGGATGGGTGGTTCTTGGAGATACTCTTTGATTCTGTCAAAAGCAGCCTGACATTCATCATTCCAACGTACTACCTGATCTTTCTTCAGCAACTTGAAGATTGGTTCACAAGTAGCAGTTAGGTGCGAGATGAACCGAGCGATGTAGTTAAGGCGTCCTAGAAAGCCTCTGACCTCTTTCTCTGTCTTAGGAACTGGCATCTCTTGAATAGCTTTAACCTTGGCAGGGTCCACTTGAATACCCTTGTCGCTCACGACGAAGCCTAGTAACTTTCCAGATCTTACCCCGAAGGTGAACTTGTTCGGGTTCAACCTCAGCTTGTACAACCTCAGGCGGTCAAACAATTTCTGCAGATGATCAAGGTGTTCTTCCTCAGTTTGGGACCTTGCAATCATGTCGTCAACATACACTTCTATCTCATGATGGATCATGTCATGAAATAAGGCAACCATGGCACGTTGGTAGGTTGCCCCAGCATTTTTCAACCCGAATGGCATGACCTTGTAGCAGAAGGTGCCCCACTGAGTAACAAAGGTAGTCTTTTCCATGTCTTCAGGAGCCATCTTGATCTGATTATAGCCTGAAAAACCATCCATGAAGGAGAACACCTTGTGCTGAGCAGTATTGTCAACAAGAACATCAATGTGAGGTAGGGGAAATCATCCTTGGGGCTGGCCCTGTTCAGATCCCTGTAGTCAACACACATTCTGACCTTACCATATTTCTTTGGTACCGGCACCACATTAGCAACCCACTGAGGGTAAGAAGTCACTGCAAGAAACCCGGCATCGAATTGCTTCATAACCTCATCTTTGATCTTCTCAGACATCTCTGGACGCATACGGCGGACCTTTTGCTTAACCGGAGGGCAGTCTTCCTTGGTAGGCAAATGATGGACCACGATGTCGGTATCCAACCTGGGCATGTCTTCGTAGGACCAAGCAAAGATCTCCACATAATCATGTAACATCTGAGTCAACCGTTGCTTCACGCTGAGCTCTAGGTTGGCACCAATCTTAACCTCTTTCATGTCCATCTCAGTACCCAGATTTATTGTTTCCACTGGCTCTTCATGTGGTTGAATTGCCCTCTCTTCCTGGAGTAACAGTCTTGCAAGCTCGCCAGGCACTTCGCAATCATCTTCACCTTCGTCTTCGGCTAAGTTGATCGGATTTTCGAAGTCATAACCGGCAGTAGCAGAGTCGTTACCAGTGAGATCTAGAGTGGATTGAAACCTGTATGAGTGAGTGTGTGTAAATACAGCTGTTTTCGCAATATATAAAGAAAGAAAAAAAAGAAAAGGAGCATAAGATTTGAAATGCGAGAAAACGTCCAAGGTCTTTATTCATGATATATGAAATGACAATTAATATACCCTCACAAATGAAGCCACGGTGCCCCGGGTAAGACATCGGGCCATAGAGTTTCAATTCATTGTTTATTACAAATACAAAACAAAGGAGTTTATTACTGCGTAACAAAAGTAACAGGAGTATGATCTTTAGCAGTCTAATTGGTCAATCCACCTTCAGTCGTCGGGTAAATCCAGCTATCGAACTCTGATTCTTCCACCTCATCTTCATCCCTAATGGCATTCACTTCTGGGTTGGTGATGAGCACAGGAGGTCTTCTGGTTCTAACTTTGCGCACAGCCCTCTGAGCCTCTGCAGTAAAACCCAATCCAAACTTGTCAGTTTTAGGTGTAAAATCAGGGAGCCTGCCCCAGTTAGCACATTCACCTTTCTTGATTACAGCCCGGGCGTCCTTCAAGGAAGCCATCTTCAAAGGAAAGTCCTCTTCGACCACCGTTTCTGCTGCTGCCAAAGTTGGAGGTACCTCTTCAAAATGCTGAAAGGGGGTTTCAATAAACTCCCCGTCCATCTCAATATATCGGAAGGAATTCAAGTGACTAACCATATACTCCTCCTCTCCCTGCACAGTGACAATCTTCCCTCTGACGGGGTATTTGAGCTTCTGGTGTAGGGTAGAAGTCACTGCCCCAGCTTTGTGAATCCAAGGTCGACCCAGTAAACAGGAATAAGATGGACGGATATCCATCACATAGAAAGTTGAATCGAATACTTGAGAACCCACACGAATAGGAATGTCTACCTCTCCATGAACCATCCTCTTAGAACCGTCAAAGGCTCTAACAATGATGTTGCTAGGTTTCAGCTCCAGGCCCTCACAACCCAACCGGTCTAAGGCCTTCTTGGGTAGCACATTCAGGGAAGAACCAATGTCCACCAGCACGTGCGCAAGAGTAGTGCCCCTGCATTCAATAGAGACATGCAGGGCATCATTGTGGTTCTTTCCCTTAGCCGTAAGGTCAGCATCTGAGAACCCCAAACCATTGTCGACTGTCAAATTGGCTACGCAATCAGTAAACTGGTCTGCAGATGTCTCCTGTGGCACATGAGCCGTCTTGAGAAATGAAATCAGGGCCTTAGCATGGGCCTCTGAGCACATCAGCAAGGAGAGCATTGCGATCTTGGAGGGGGTATGCCCCAGTTGTTCAACAACATTAAAGTCGCTCTTCTTGATTATTTTCAGAATTTCCTCCATCTCTTGTTGGGAGGCTTCAGCATTCACAGATTTTGGCGCCTCCATCCGGGCAGGCTCATATTCAATCCCTTTGCCCCGAGCATTAGATGACTCGGCAGCAGAGGATGCAACTTGATCAGAAATGGGAACAGGTGCACTTGCAGGTGTTATAATGAGGGGTCTTCGAATAGCTGGTGGTGCAATGTCAGGCGAGAAGAGCCTGCCACTGCGGGTAACTTTGGCTGGACCAGTGATATTGTTGATGCTGGTACCAGTGTTAAACTCTTGCTTTATTCCATGTACATACACATCTGCCCCATAGTGCCATGGGACAGCCTTATCAGATTCATAGGGGAGAGGCCCCGGAACAGTAATCACAATGGGTGCGACAGTCATGATTTTAACCGGCTTCCTTGGGAGAGCCTTGATCGGATTATTGAAAATGGTAACAACAGATACTTCTTCCACCAGAACAAACGGAACAACGGTCTTCTTGAACAGAATCTCTTTGCTGTCCATCAGGCTTTGGATGCCTAACTTTAGCAAAGGACAACCAGAAAGGGAAACAGCACAGAAAAGGCAACCTTCGCTACAACCCGGAAATAAACCGGTCAGCAGTAGGTTCCTCTTAACAGTCATCAGAGGAGTAGCTACATCATTCACAGAAACGGCATACACATCTTCATCAACGGCATTCACTCCATGCTGGGGCATAGGAGCAGTCACCACATTTGGCCTCTCAGGCGCTTCAAATTGTATCTCTTTCGCATCAATAAGGTCTTGCACCTTGTTCCTTAAGGCCCAACAGTCATCAGTGGAATGCCCCGGGCTATCGAAGTGATAAGCACAGCGGGCATTTGGATTGTACTTGGGAGAGGCAGTATTCACAACCTTCGGGGCCTCTCTAACAGTCACCAAATTGGTGGATAGCAACTGCGGCAAGATTTGCGACAAGGTCATGCTCAGCCGGGTAAACTCTCTTCTGGGTCTTTCAGCCCTTTGTGGATTGGTTTGCCGAGGAGCGACAGTAGGCTTTGTAATCATCACCGCGTTGACAGATTGGCGGCGCTCTGGTTTCTCTTGCCTCCTAGGCCCATACACAGCACTAGCCTCCTTCTTAAAGGGTTTCTTCTCAGAACTTGAAGATGCACCCTTCTGAATTTTACCGGACTTCATTCCAGCCTCTATTCTTTCCCCAGTCAGAATAAGATCAGTGAACCCTGCAGACGAGTTACCGATGAGATGATTGAAAAACGGCCCAGAGAGGGTCCCCAAGAACATATCTACCAGCTCACGGTCTGTTAACGGAGGTTGCACCCTGCCAGCCAGATCCCTCCACTTCTGTGCATATTCTTTAAAACCTTCGCTTGATCCTAGCGACATACCCTGGAGTTGGGTACGTGTAGGAGCAAGGTCGGCATTATATTGATACTGCTTGTAAAAAGCAGTAGCCAACTCCTCCCAGTTACGAACTTTGGTCCCATCCAGCTGATAGAACCATTCGAGATGAGTCCCTGAAAGACTCTCCTGGAAGAAGTGGATCCACAAGTTCTTGTCCACTGTGTACGGTTGAATCTCCCGCACATAAGATCTGAGGTGTAGCTTGGGACAAGACGCCCCGTCATACTTGGTGAACGATGGTGCCTTAAATTTGTGGGGAATAATCACACCAGTAGATAAGCCCAAGTCGCCGAAATCCAGCCCAGGCACTTGTTGGATCTCCATTGCATTCAGTTTGTCTTCCAACTGCTTATACCGGTCTTCAGTAGGAGGGTACTGTTCCTCATTAAAATCAGTCTCGTTGTCAGAGACTACTGGACTTGGAGCCTTTCCCCCTGGGGACTGTCTTTGCCTACAGAAGAACCAGCTTCCTCATTCTGCAGAGTGTTACCAAACCTCCGACCCGAGTTGAAAATAACAGTTCTCTTCTTCTTCTTCTCCTTCTTCAGGAGTAAAGCCTTCAGCTCTTCTTGGCCTTGAGCCAAACCCATGATCAGCTCCTGAAATTGCGCGTTCTGCGCCTGAAGGGCCCTGATAGACATCTCGGTTGATGATGAGTCAGGGTTCATGATGTTGAAATAAACAGCGAAGAACAGTAAGCAACCTGAAAAGAAGGAAACCTGCTATGCACATGATGAATGATATGTGTTTATGCAATGCATTCAAGGGTTCGAAAGTTCAAACTTGTTGTAGACAAAAAAGGAACACACATTATCATTAAGGGAATAATTGTTCAGTACATCAAAGACTCATGGGCACATGTTACAAAGCAAATCAATCCCAAAAGACACTAAGCATACTTTTCGGAGCAATGTAGGTGTTGATATTCCTCTCCTCGTGCAATAGGCGGGTGAGCTCCAAGACCTTCTTCTCACTAGCCTGTAGACTGGTCTCAAGAGAATTTCGTTCTTCCTTAAGCTGGATCCAGCTTTTCTGCATCTCTTCCCAGGACGTGGGCATGTCAGGATGTTGAATGGTGTAGGACACCTCTCCCTCCAAGATCGGCTCTTTGATCACAGGGAGCACATGGGGATAAGGCATTACTAACTTCTGGGAGCGGGCTCGTACCCACTTGAGATAAGGTTCCAACGGGATGGAATTCTTGTGCCCCAGTGTCTTGCTGTCTATCTTACTGGGCATCCTCCAAGCTCTAATAAATCTCTAGCGAAGTCCTTGTGCATCGTTGTCGAAGTCAAAAACTATGTCAGGAATTAACATGTCATGAGGGCCATCCCTCCGAGCGTAACCAAACTGTCTCCAAGCCAAGCATGGGTTGTAAGTAATACCTCCTCTGATTCCGAGTAACGGAACATTAGGGTACTCCCCGCAACGATCAATGATAGTGACATCCTCTCTGGACCGAGGGCACCAATGTATATCTGCATGTGTAAGAGTCATCAACCGTTGTGACCATCTCAAACCCCACTCGTTCTTCCAAACTGATTGTGGAAGGTGCGAAATAAACCACCTCCCCAGGAGAGGAGTGCAGCACATAAGAACACCTCTTTTTCTCATGGTTCGAGTGTAACATGAGTGAAGGATGTCCCCCAGCAACGTAGGTATAGGATTCCTGGACATGAAGATCTGGACAACACTGATATCTATAAGCTGATCTGGGTTAGGGAACAACACCAAACCATAGACAATGAGGGCCACAACTTCTTCAAAAGCTTGTAAGTCAAGGGAGTTCCAACATTCTTGGGCCTTCTCAAACAGAAACCTGGCTAAGAACCCTTTGATGCCACTTCTAACTTCCCAATGTCCCTTGAGGTCAGATGATTGTAGGTGTAAGGCTTTAGCAATCTCTTCAAGCTTGGGTTCCTTTTCTGTACCGTTGTAGGGTAGTTGATCAAGGATAGGGATCTTCAAAAGCCGGGAGAACTCTTCCAATGTAGGTACCAGTTGATAATCCAGGAAAGTGAAACAGTGATGCAGAGGGTCAAAGAACTGGAACAGGACCTTTATCATATCTTCCTCAATGTTGGTGTTGACCAAGCTGATGAGTCTTCCATGCCTTTCACTGAATGAAGAGCTCTCTGGAATCCTGGATATAAGCTCCTTAAGCTGAGGAGGGATCCTTACAAGGCTGATCTGAATTGTCTTTCTGCGAACAGTTTCCATGTCCTACAAAACAAGAACAAAGATGAAGATTCGAACCCCTGAAATGGTTAGTCAATGCATATGATGCTGTATGATGTCATGATGCTATGATTAACACACCACAAATATTTACAAAGGCAAACATGTTAAGGCACACAAGTCACACAAGACAAGCCCTTAGAGTTTAGGCCAACATGGGGTCTGGGTATTACCCTCTTGAAGTTGGTGGGTTCAACCTGTCCTATTAGAAGTAACCGGGTTCTAAGGGTCCCAATATCACTGGATTGCTTTCATTGTTCATCGTTTCGATTTAGCCACTGAACTGGCGACCGAAATATTCCAGGAAAGCAACCCTCAATTGAGTGTAGTATCGAGTATCAACCAACCTCGGACTGCACCAAAGTCAGTTATCTCACTACCCTAAAGAGGCCAAGATAGTTCAATTAAGGTTCCTAAGGTCAGTTGATGCTTCACGACAACACATGGAGGCCCCGTACTCTCCTTGACTGAACTCAAGGGTTACCGGTACACACCAAAGTGCCACATCAATGTAGCAGACTGCTTCAACCATGTCGTATACCCCACACAGTTCCCTCACAGCCTTGTTGCTACTTTCTAAAAAGGTATCCCCAGATCCGGGTTAGGATCTATAGAACTCCCAAGACAGTACCCACAATAATAAAGCAAGCAATTTAGACAACTGAAAACACAAGTGATCTTAGTCCTAAGGTACACCTCACTTTAAAAATGATTTCCCCAGCAGATTCGCCAGTTTTGTGATCGGTGGATCTGGAACTGACTGTTTAAAGCTGGTTCGCGAAATGTCGCGATAAGCAAGAGTCGCCATCGTCTTTTATTTTCTCCAACATGGAAAGGACAAAAGCACAGCAAAATTCCTTTTCGAGATGTTTCTCGGTTCGGGAGGTAGATTTATAGAAAGGGAAGGTGTTAGCACCCTTTCTATCCATGGTTATCCATGGGCTCTTAGATACTTGCTCATTGTGTTTTCAAAATGTTTGTTTGCTTTTCAGAGTGGGTTTGAAAAAGTTTCGTTTAAAATTTCAGTTCGACTCTTGTATCAGTCCTCAAGAGTGTTTGAAAGGTTGTTTTGAAAACTTTTTGAAAAGTGTCATTGTGAAAAGAGTTTTGATTTGTTTTGAATTAGAGCAAGTATCTACGAGTCATCTACCTACCCTAAGGAATTCGTCTGTGTAAATGTCCTTAAGATAGTGCCATCCCACCATTGAGAGGTAGGTAGCACCATCATTGGAGGTGTTCGGGTCAATTCGAGGGTTCGGGACAGTGTGGTCACCAGAGCAATAGGAAGACACCTTAGAAGCTACCCTCATGCCATGTTCATGGACATGAGGACTTACTAAAACGTCCTCTACTCGACGACCACTTTTCGAGGGGCAAGGCAACAGTGAGACGTACCCTAAGGGTGGTGTGTGAACTGTGTGTCATTTTCAATTATGTTTATCTTGTCATGCATTGGTGATCTACGCTTTGTTTTTATTTTTGGAATTCATTCTTTCATGTGGTTATTAACAGTTAAAAGGTGCGGAATTTAAAAGTCCTACGCTATTACAAAGGCGCGGGTCTACATCGCCAAATTAAACCAAGACCCGATTTGAAATAAATAAAAATGCGGAAAGTAAATACCCTAATTAATCTATTACAAGGCTTTGGGGCAAGTACATGAAATCTAAAAAGGGGAATAAAAGTAAATATGCGAAAAGAAATAAAATCGAGAATGCGAGGGCGTTGGACCCTTTTAAAGAAATTAAATCGAAATCGTAAATTAATTAAATTAAATAAAAGTAAGAACTTATTTTTTTGGAGTTTTTGTATTTAATAATAATAAAGAAAGATGGATTAAAATTAAAAAATTGGATAGAACCCTAATTCTAGTTTTTTTTATTTTCTATACAAAATGTTTGATCTTGACCTAATTTTTTACCTAATTATTTAATGATAAATTTATTTACAAAAGTAATTAATCATTGATAATAATAAGAAGAAATTTTAATTATTGAAAAAAAGAATAAAAAGCTAGAAACCCTAATTTTTATGTTTTTTAATTTATTTAAGAAAAGAAGTTAAAGTTAAAACCCTAATTTAAAGCTAAATTAATTATCAAATTTATTTACAACAAAAAAAACATTAATACATTAAATAATAAATAAATATATTTTTTATTTTTGACTTTCTGGTTTTTGTATTTTTATATTATAAAACTTATTTTATGAATTAAAAGAAAAAATCATTAAATTAGAACAAACAAAAAAGAAAAAGGAATGAGAAAAGAAATACAAACATAGGGGGGTTTGTTGACCCTTTTGGAGGTATATTGCAGTAATGAGGCCCATTGAAATCTGGCCTTTTTTTACCTTCCCATGATCACATATGGATCATTGACTAAGATGCATGGTGGAGGTCCTGTGTTGGCCTTTGGATTCATCTCCTGAGACATGTGGCGCGCCAAGGTAGTGGATGCATGATGGACCCTAGGCAGAGAATTACACCTGAACGCATATTGGACAAAATTATGAAGAATATAGGGGACCTGGGAATCGAACCCAGGTCCCAAGGCTTGCAAACATCACTTTCCACCAACTGAGCTGTTTGGCAACTTTGTTATTATAATGAAACACAATTAATATAATGAAAAGTAAGTGCAAGTGGTATAAAACACAAAAACGTGCGCCAAGCTTTTGAATCAGCCAACCATATGATGACAACCCATCTTCTTCTCCACTTCTTCGCTTTTGCCTGAGAAATATATAATGGATAGCAGGGGTTTTAAACCCCCACTAAGTGAAGAACATCAAAATAGCGATTAGGCCCTGGGCTCATATAAATTGAGCGCGAGGTGTGGTTTTGAGTCGTTGGAATGTCACGAATCCAAGGGTGTTGGTCTTGTGGCTCAATTTTTCCATATGCAAAAGTTCCCAATTCGTGGTTCCTGAAACCCTAAAAAATAGCCATGGCAGTTTTCTATACAAGCAATATTAGTTCAATTCAATAATACCATAAGCTTCAGTGAGTCCATATTAATACAAATCAACAAGAAAAATGCATGGATAATGCGTATAAATCAAAACACGAACATGAACAATATCAAGAACAGGGCGGTTTCGTTCTACCGATTCTTAATGTTAGAGGTTGTGGTTTTGATTGGAATAGATCCCTGGTAACCTTGGCAAGCTATTGGAATGGTTATCTTGCCTTGAAACGCACTGAAATTGTGTTTTCAGTTTTGAAATTTTTGGTGAAAAATACCAAGTTTGTATTTGATTCTGAGCGCAGCTTTTAGGTTCTTGTGATTAGGGTTGTCATCTGCTTATGTATGCCAATGAATTAGGGTAACAAAACAAGTCCAAAATCCATGGAATCAATGCTTTTGAATTTTGTGATCTTCCATGATTTTTTCAATCTTTTTTTTCATGCCAACTATGCCAATCATTGGAGGTTCTTTCCATATTGAGTATGCACGAAATCTTGAGATTATGATGAGTAGAAATGCTGCATAAAAAGATTTGAAAGGTGGCATTTAGTATTTTTTTCATATTTAATTTGAATTAAATGAATTAATAGATTTAAAAATTCAATTAATAAATAAAAAATAAGAAAATAACTCCCCTTTGGGTCAATGGGTCGTTCCTAGCATTTGGGTGATGATTCTTGGGAGAAATTGTGGCCCATTAGCAATTTTGAGGCATTTGAAGTAAAGTTGACTTTTCAAAATTCCCAAAAATTTCCCAAATTCCACAAGGCATATCTTGCTCAATATTTAAGCTTTGATCATGTTTTTGGACATTTTGGAAAGGTCTTGAAGTCCTCTAACCAATGCCTTTGGTCCCATGTCATTTTGATTCACCAATATCAAGTTATGGTCTTTGACTTAAAGTCCCTTTTTGTTGACTTTTGAAAATGACCTATAATGTTGAAATTGATAACTTTTTGTGAGAGCATTTCTTGGACTTGAAGTGTGAAGATGAGTTGTAGGAAATGTCATTCTATTCAAAATGAGCTTTGGATGGAATTTTTCTGATAAACCATGTGGAAGTTATGCCTTGGTCAAGTTACAGTTGACTTTTTCAACTGTCCAAAAATGGAAACTTTTGCATCTTGAGACTTTTTGAGCCATGCCTTGAGAATCATGATCAAGAATTGATCAAATGATGTTTGTGGCTTCAAAATAAGATGTTGACCAAAAAATTTAACTTTTGACTGTCAAATGACCATTTTGCCCATGCAGTTGACTGTTGAGCAATTAGGGTTTTTGACTGTGCAATTTTGTGTTGTGAGTCTTGAAACTTAGCATATGGATGCTTGACCATGTTTGTAGGCATGTGGGACTTGTTTGGACCCTTGGAAACTTCAATTTCTTTGCCATAACCAAAACCCTAGTTTTTGACTGTTTAGGAGGCAATTGAACTGTGCAACCCTTGGGAGATTTTGAAGCATGCTCTTGGAAATTCTTGGAGAATATGGGAGGGCAAATTTTGGGGTACAACAACACACAAAGCACCATTTCAAACAATTGAAAAGCAAAGCAAGTGATCTAAACAAGTAACTAAGAGCCCATGGATAACCATGGATAGAAAGGGTGTTAATACCTTCCCTTTCTATAATCTACTCCCCGAACCCAAGAAAACATCTCAAAGGTCTTTCCTGTGCTTTTTGACCTTTCCTTAGGATAAAATTAAAAAGTCGGTGGCGACTCTTGCTAAACCGAAACATTTGCGAACACAAACGCAAAATCCCAAGTCAGTTCTCCCACCATATCAAACTAGTTATTTGCCCCACTTGGTTATCTTGAAGCAGTTTGTTGATGAGGACCTTTAGCTCTTCTTGGCCTTGAGCTAGGTTTTGAATGAGAGCCATCTAGACCACCAGTTGTCCCATCATCTGGATTTTCATTGTTGCCAACTCAATCTGTAGCCCTTCCAATTGATCATTCTTGATGCCCCCTGGATTCCCTAGGACCATGCCCCTTGTGAGGAGAGCTTTCACTTCTTCTTGCCCCTGGGACAGGTTCATGAACATTTCTTGAAGTTGAGTGTTTTGAGCCTGGATCTCTTTGACAGTCCTCTCTAGAGCCATCTCTACTGAAATAAACAGTAGGAAGGTAAGGAGACCTGAAAGGGGAAACCTGTCATGATACAATGCATGATATGTGGATGCATGTTTTCAAGGATCTCGCAGGATAAACACAAGAAAATGTTAGAGGTTAAACTTCGATCAACGTCCTTGATTAGAGAACTTTGTATCGGTGGATGTCTTTCCACGAGAATCAAGCTCACCCTGTAAAGTGGGTCATAGCCCTCGAGTGAAGTTGCTGTACTTGATCTTTGATGGTGTTTGTTTAAAGGAAAATGAATCCTCTTTCTCCTTGATAGACGTCTGGTTTGACGTGACCCTGCACCAAAGATCCTTGAGATCCTTGAAATGGTCATTGAAAATGCTATGGTATGATGTTATGATGTTATGTACAGGTATGCAGAAGTAAGCAAGTGTATATACAAACAATCATATTCACACAAATCAGACAAGTCCTTAGGTTTTAGGCTTGCATGGAGTTCATAGGTAAGTGCCCTCTTGAAGTTAGTTGGCTCAACCTGCCCTAGAAATAGTAACCGGGTTCTAAGGAGCTCAATATCACTGGATCATTTTCTAAGTTCATTGTTTCGGTTTAGCCACTTTATTGGCGACCAAAATATTCCAAGAAAACAACCCTCAATGAGTGTAGTATCGATTATCTACCAACTTCGGACTGCACCAAAGTCGGTCATCTCATTACCCCTAAAAAGGCCAAGATGGTCAAGTAAGGTTCTAAGAGTTCATTAGTGCTTAATGACATTACTCAGCGGCCCCGTATTCTCTTTGATTGACTCAAAGGCTACCGATACCCACAAATATGTCTCACTAACGTAGCCACTGCTTTAACCATGTCGGTATACCCCGCACAATTCCCTCACAGTTTATTGCTACTTACCTAAAAGGTGTCCCCATATCCGGGTGTAGGATTTAAAACAAACCCAAACAAGGAACCCAACATGTAAAGCAATCAAGGAAAACAAGATAAGCATGCAAATGTGATCTAAAACCCTAAGGTAACCCCACTTTTAGAATAACTCCCCAGCAGAGTCGCCAGTTCTGTGATACGGTGGGAGAACTGACTTGAGGTTTTGCGTTTATGTTCGCAATTGTGCGTTTAGCAAGAGTCGCCACCTACTTTTTATCTTATCCTAAGGAAAGGTCAAAAAGCACAGGAAATACCTTTGAGATATTTTCTTGGGTTCGGGGGGTAGATTATGAAAAGGGAAGGTGCAAGCACCCTTTTCATCCATGGTTTTCCATGGGCTCTTAGTTACTTGTTTAGATCACTTGCCTTTGCTTTTCAATTGTTTGAAATGGTGCTTTGTGTGTGTGGTTTTGAAAATGCTTTGAAAAAGAGGCCTTGTCTAGGCAACCTTTGTAATGATTCTTGTTTGAATATATACAAAGGTGTTTGTCTTTTTGAAAAGATATTTCAATGTTTTGAAAGTTTGTTTTGCAAAATTGTGTTGTGAAGTGCGTTTGAAAATAGCAAGGATGTTTTGCAAGCTTTTGATCAAGTAACTAAGAGTTTTCTACCCTATTTTACTCAAAAGATCTTTCCTATGTTTTTTAACCCTTTTGACAGTGTTATTTCACCATTGCATTTGGTGAACAACCTTGTGTTAGGATGTTAAACGGGACAGGCGCGGGTCATTGCATACAATCATTGAAAGCAACTTGTGAGACGCTCTAGCAATTTTGTAAGAGACGAGATCATTTTATCAAAGGCAACATCGAGGGTCATCGAGGGACTACGATCTTTGTTTATCGAAGGGGCATTTGCTAGAGTGTCTCATATTCGAGGGACATGATTGCATTTTTCGAAGCAACTAGCGAGGTTACCCTAGAGGTGCAAGTGTGCATTGTGTTTGTCATTTTAATGCATTTGGATCTTGTATTAGGTCATCTAGCGATTGATTTTGAATCTTGCCATACACGCCCTAATCTCTAGTCAAGGCATATTTGGAAGTATAAAGTGCGAGAATTAAAATTCTAAGCTATTACAAAAGAGTATCCGAGGATGGGGGTACAATTATTTACAAATGGGGATGAATCTCACGAGGATAATAAAGTCCAAATATTATGTGTTACAACCAAATCGAATTGTCGCAATTCAATATAAATTATAACAAAACATAAAAATAAAGAGAATAAATCATGAAATGCATGTATTTATTTACAAATAAATAAATAAAAGTCTATTCTAAAAAAAGAAAAGATTAAGGAATTATTATTTTTTTTTTGTATTTTTATCAATTATGAAAAGAAAAAGTTTTAAAGAAAGAAACTTTACTTTAAACTAAATCTCTATTATTTACGTATTTTTATTA